>OY288292.1:17602475-18816892 GCA_958450335.1 Hibiscus tridactylites | reverse complement strand
TGATTTGGTGCTTCGGCAAGAGGCGAAGTGAAATCGGTGAGTGAAATTGGGTTTTCGACTTTGAAACCAATGTCTTGGGAGCTTAGTTTAAGTCTAAACAACTTTGCTAAGCTCAAGTGTAAGTTTTCGGAAATACTCTCTAGTGGTGGCCATGGTTTTGTTGTGATGCAATGTGGTTTATTGCATGATTTAAATACTGTTTTGAAAGCATGATTTAGCATGGTATTTGCTGTTTTTGTAAGCCATATGTTGAAGGAAGCTCAAGGTAAGAGTTCCTTGTTTTTGTACATTGATAAAATGTGGTTTGATGCTTTTAAATGCATGATGTATATGGCTTGGATTAATGCTTTAAAACAGTGGATTAATTGATGAAAATGATGTATATTGGCAAGTGATGTTTTGAAAAGGTTAAGGTCACTAAGGTGGTTAAAAGTCCTTGAGTGAGCCTTGTTTACTTAAGAACATCAAGGTGGTTAAAAGTCCTTGGATGGTTCTTGTTATGGACACAAAGGTGGTTAAAAGTCCTTGTGTGATCCTTTCCATGGTGTTTAAAAGTCCATGGGGCCAAGGTGTTTAAAAGTCCTTGGGGCCAAGGTGTTTAAAAGTCCTTGGGGTGAAACTTGATATGGACACAAAGGTGGTTAAAAGTCCTTGTGTGATCCTCTTTCATGGTGTTTAAAAGTCCATGGCCAAGGTGTTTAAAAGTCCTTGGGGCCAAGGTGTTTAAAAGTCCTTGGGGTGAAAGTTGATGAACTTGTTTTTAAAGAAATGGAACTTATCACTTGTGGCCAATATGACATGTTATGATATGAAGCATGAGATGCTTGTTTTAAGTATGCTTTTGAGCACGTGCAATTGATGATTTGAAGCATGATTTATAAATGTTTTATAAATGCATTATTGAATGGTTTTATGAGCATTCCTCACTAAGCTTTTGCTTACGCTCTCTTTCGTTTTCTTAATTCAATAATGCAGAACATTAGAGTACTTTGAGGGCAGCAAGAAGGGCAAGCATTCAAGTGAAAGTAAAGCTCAAAGTATGGAAGGTTTCTTAAGTACATTTCTAGCTTTTGGTAATTTGGCAATGGGGGACCTATGTGTATGTTTTGGGAGAGGTTTTGAACTCCCTAAGTATGTTGAATGTTGATGAGAATGTTGGTTTTAGAGTTTAGCCTTTATATGCTTGAATTGGAAGTTTATGCTTGTATGGCTTGCTTGTGTAGGAAGCATGCCTATAGATTTGGGGCTTTTCGTATATGATGTTGTTTTGATAAATTGTTGATGCAAGTATGTCTCATATATGTTGAATTGCATGTGGGTAAAGTTTGGTGGCAATTGGAGCTTGATGGATGTTTAATTGCATGTTTAAGTTTGCATTTTGGGGCAATCTGTGCAGGGTGTTTCGGAACAGTGCCACCCGTTTCGGAACAGGTGCCTTAAACAAGCCCAGGCGTCCGAAACGGGAGAGACCGTTCCGAAACGGTTTGGCTACTGCCAGCCCGAGTTGCGGTACGCGTTGCGGAACGGCCCCGCGTTTCGAAACGGGCTCTGCATGTTTCGGAACGGGTGACCGTTGGGGGCTAACATTGGCAGTTAAATGTTTTGAAATGTTTGCATTTTGGTCCTGAATCTTGTTTGTGCAATTGTATGAGTTTGGGATGTCCTTTTGAGCTGAAATTTCACAGAGAAGCATGAAACCTAACTAATTAAAAGCTGGTAACTTTAATTTGGGTTAAGTCCTCATATTTATCTGAAATTACAATTTGGTCCCTAAAGTTGTAATTTGTTCAATTGGGTCCCTGTTTGATCTCTGATGTTTATGATCTTTGAGTATGCTGTTGTATGATCATATCTAAGGTTTAATATGCATCTAGACAAGTTTAAAAAGAAAAAAATGGGTCGTTAATCAAGGTTGATTTTCGGGTTGACTTTGGTTTTCCCCGTGTGACTTTCTTAATTCGGGTTAACCGTTTAGACCGGGTAAAGGGGGTTACACTTTTCCTAAATCATTTTCAAGAAAAATTTCCGAGTTCTTCAAGATTTCACTAAGGAAAACTTGTCATACATTGAGAGAAGCAATGATTGGAGGTAAATCCCATTCTCAACCTCTAATCTAAGTTCTTTATTGAAATTCCCAAGATATTTGGCTTCTAAATACTATTTTTGATTGAGTTTTCAATATAGTTTTGATTTGAGATCAAAATCTTGTGAAATTGTGGATGAAATCTTAATTTTCGGACTTGATGAGTTGGGCTCTGTTTTGTATTGATTTTAATTGAGTTCTTAGTTGATTTATATGTTAAAATGATGTGTTGATAACATAGATCCCGAAATCCTTGAGATCCTTGAGTTTCTTGGTTGTTTTAGGTGAGATTTTGGGGTGAAATGGTGGAATCTTGCTTGTTGGAGGTATAAGGTTGGGTTAGGATGTTTATTAGATGTGTTTTGATGTTGATAATTGTTTGGAAGTGATGTGTGAAGGCTGGGATTGGTTTAGGTATCAATCGATTGAGTTTTCGGTTATTTTTGTAACCCCCTTAACCCGGCCCAGACGTTTGACCCGATTTAAGAAAGTCACACGGGGAAAACCAAAGTCAACCCAAAAGTCAACCTTGATTAACGACCCTTTTTTCTCTTTTTAAACTTGTCTAGATGCACATTAGCCCTAATTGTGATCACACAAACATCATACTCAAAGATCACAAACATCAGAGATCAAACAGGGACCCAATTGATCAATTTACAACTTTAGGGACCAAATTGTAAATTCTGAAAACTTTAAGGACTTAACCAGATTTTAAGTTACCAACTTAAAATTAATCATGTTTCATGCTTCTCTGCCAAATATCAGCTCAAACGGACATCGCAAGCTCATAAAATTGCACAAACAAGATTCAGGACCAAAATGCAAACATTCCAAAACATTTAACCGCCAATGTCAGCCCCCAACGGTCACCCGTTCCGAAACAGGCAGAGCCCGTTTCGAAACACGGGGCCGTTCCGCAACGCGTACCGCAACGGGAGTCTGGCAGTAGCCATTCTGTTTCGGAACGGTGTCACCCGTTTCGGACGCCTGGGTTGGTTCAGGGCACCCGTTCCGAAACAGTGTCAACTGTTCCGAAACACCCTGCACAGATTGCAGCATAAAGCATACTTAAACATGCAATTGATCAACCAAACATGCTTCAAAAGCCACCAAACTTTACCAACATGCAATTCAACATATATGAGACATTCTTGCATCAGCAATTCAACAGAATATCAACAAATACGAAAAGCCCCAAATCTATAGGCATGCTTCCTACACAAGCAACCATTCAAGCATAAACTTCCAAATCAATCTCATAAAAGCCAAATACATGTTCCAACAACATCAACAACATAAAACCATTCTTGTCCATACATATTCGAACACATAAACATCAACCCAAGAGATTCTACCCCCATTGCCTTTATTAACTATAGCTATTCACCGAGACATACATCTCAAATGGAGTCCTCCTTGAATCCCTTGCTTCTCGCTGTCCAAACTTCAAGAATCTGCATTGATGGACAAAAAGGAGCGTAAGCACATAATGCTTAGTGAGGAATGCTCAAAACCAAAACACCATCAATGCAGCGGGTCACAAAACACTTTTAAAACAAACCCGAATTGTTTACCAAGCAAAGTTTGAGAACTCCTTTTCAACAACATGCTTAAAACCATGCATTACACATACATGAAAACCAACCCTTAGCTTAGCAAGCTAAGAAAACCTTTTCAAAACACAACTTGCAAAATCATCCATTTAACCATTCCATGCATAAAAACCATATGCAAAACTAAATTCAAAACCTTGGAAAACACTTCCATTTCACAACATACCTTTCTTATACTTGAAAATCATTCAAGCAAGAAACCCTTTAAAACCATTTGCTCAATCAATCCAACACATGCATTAACCAAAGGCAACTTATGAACCACAACATCATCATCACATGCCTTTTAAAACAAGTCTTAACAAGACTCCAATGCATTTAAGAGATTCCATGCACACATGCATCATTTACCAAATGATAATCAACACTTGTTCAACTTAACAAGTAAACATGCATTCACAAGCATTAACCACTTTTCATGCAACCATGCATTCACAAGCACTATACACTTTTCATGCAACCATGCATCTTTTCAAGCATTAAACACTTTTCATGCAACCATGCATCTTTTCAAGCATCTCATGCTTCTTTATAAACAAGAACATCATATTGGCTTCCAAGTGATCAACCACATCCACTTTTCAACTCAACACCCGATCGGATACGCGGATCACAAGCGTTGTCCCCCACGCTTCATACACACTACCAATCCAAGGTCTCCAAATGGACTTTTAAACACCATTTGACCTCAACATCCTAAGGTTCCCATGTATGGACTTTTAAACACCATACAACCTTAGCTTTTCCCGAGGTTCCCATGTATGGACTTTTAAACACCATACAACCTCAACTTTTCCCGAGGTTCCCATGTATGGACTTTTAAACACCATACAACCTCAACTTTTCCCAAGGTTCCCATGTATGGACTTTCAAACACCATACAACCTTGACATGCACAAGGTTCCCATGTATGGACTTTCAAACACCATACAACCTTTGCATCACCGATTGGTAGTTGTATAACATCACTAACGAGATCCGGGACACCCTACACAAGATCCACACATGGACTTACACCTCCATTGTGATCTTAACAAGCACAAGGTTCCCATATATGGACTTTTAACCACCATATAACCTTTGCTTAACCAAGGTCCTCGAATGGGCATTCCACCTCCATTATGACCTTAACCACCTCGTTAGGATACTTGAAGGGAGTTTACCGGTTCACACTTAACCACTCCACCTCCAAGGCGACTTAATTCACGGTGCACCCAATCCTATAGCCGGCTAACTATATCCGATCAAAGAAACCAAGAACCACTTACATCACTTGCCAATATAACCACCTTACCACATTAGTCCAATGATTCACATGCACAACCACAATGCATAAACCATCATTTACCATCATTAATTCACCGTTTTTAAGCATTACACAAAGCCATTGAACAACATGCAACACCATGCATCAAAACCACATTTTCAATGTACAAAACCAAGGATCTCTTACCTTGAGCATCCTTCACATATGGCTTTCAAAACCAGCATTAAACCATGCTTAAAATATGCTTTCAAAACAGAATATAAACCATGCAAATCACATGCATTGCAACCATCAAACACAATTGCTTTAAAAGCCAAATCACAACACAATTCAAGAGCGAAAACCATTTACTTACTCTTGAGCTTAGCAAAGTTGTTTAGACTTAAACTAAGCTCCCAAAACCTTCAAACCTTGGTTTAAAAGCGGAAAACCCAACTTCACTCACCGATACACAAAACAAGGCTAGCCAACAAGCCTTCCAAGCATCCGAAACCTTCCGCAACACCTCTAAAGCTCACGGATCAAACTCCCCTGTTTCAAGCACACAAAAACAGAGCATTAATGCATCTTTATGCATTAAAAACACCAGCAACACAACACAACTCGCTGCTCATCACAAATCCAACATTTCGGCTACCAAACACAACCGAAATCACCTCCAAACACTTCCAAAACTTAGCCCAGCCAAGATCCATCACTTCTAACCATTTTTAAACATCAATTAACATCCAAAATGACCACAAACACATCCTTATACCTCTAGGTATAACAGATCACCAAAAACACTCCAAAAACAACCAAAAACTCAAGCAAAACTTAGGAAATTCAACCTATCCGGGATTGCATTAATTAAACCTCAACTTCTAATAAATTTAGCATTCATTTAACATCAATTTGACACCTCAAAACACTGCCCAAAGAGATCACACGAAAATTTCACCAAAATCACCAAATCTTGCATTTTAAGCTAAAATCAAGATTTCAATTGAAAAGCCTTTAACAAATCACAAATCAAGGATTGAGAACTTAGGAATTTCAGTAAAGAACTGATAGTTTAGAGGAGAAGGACGTTCTTACCTCCAAACTTGAATTTCTCCATTTTAGAACCAAGAAGCTTGATGAAACAACTTGCAAATGGTGAGGTTTTGTTGTAGAGATGATTAGGAATCCGAAGAGAATTGAAAAGGAAGATTTGAGTGACAAAATCAGAGGAGAAAATCTGGAGAGATGTGTTTGGGTTGAGAGAAAATGAGAGAAAAGGAGAATTGGAAGAAAAATGGAAAGTTAGTTATAAAATTGTCAAAATGACTTTCCCTCCTTTTTCATATGCTTTAAAATCAGAATAAAGCCTTAAAATATCTTAGAAAAATCTGGAGAAACTCTTTTTGGAATAATAGCTCCTTAAAGATTCAAAGTTTCAATCCTTTATAAAACAGTCACCAAACTTTCAAAAATTACATTTTGGTCACTAGCCAAAATGTCAACCTTCCGAACCTCATTTTTCAAAATTGATTTCACAGTTCACTTATATATATTAAAAGATGATTTTAGAACATTTTTCCATATTTTTAATGCAACCCGAACTAGGCTTTCCTAATTTCACCTTTATATATTCGATCAGCACTTTGACCGAACCGGTCAACGCCCAAGACTTCTGAGCCCAAAACCGGGGCGTTACAACTCTCCCCCCCCCTTAGGAAATTTCGTCCTCGAAATTTCAACTGGCAAAAAGGGAACCACAACCTTCTCAAACCAACACACAAGGCAACACAACAGCCTCAACCATCACTGAACACATTCCACACAAAACTCCACCAACCTCAGCACCTCCACATACTGTTCGCAAAATTAAGAACACACAAAGATAGCCACAACTTAACCTTTCACATAACCGGACTGTACACAGCCCCAACATCAACCTGAAGAACCTCAACCTTTACAGCACACATCACTGCAATACACAACTCCCAAGACTCGTTTACACAGTGACACTAACCAAACCAAATCAGCCACTATGCAAACTTCCCTGCTTCTAAAACTCTTGCAAACTCCCAAACCTCTTCCAAAGATTTTCCCAACAAGCAAAAATTCTTAAGCATCAACTGCTTACCCAAACTCCTCAACGAATACTGATAATCCTTCACATCCGCCACTATCATTACCATAACAACTCACAAGGACTACTCACCCAGATTCCAAAATTTACATCACAACCCCAAAACAACTCCGCCAACCGTCCCACACACCACCAGCTGACTTCAAAAGAAGCTCACATACTCACAACCAACCAACCACTTCTCACAAGAATCCTTTCAAACGACAATGGCCTTCGACCTTTCATTGTCTATCCACCACAAGCTTTGACCACAACACTTGCCTTACTAGCACATCGCCCAACCTGACTTACAGACCATCTCCTCAACTCCTCAAAGGTTGCTAAGAACCAACACTTACAAACACAACCTTTCCACAACAACTTAAATGCTAAGCTACCTCAGCACTTGGAAACACAACCACTAAACTGCAACATCACTTAGCACCAAGGAACTACCCCTTCCACTTAACTATTCAAACCACTTGACTGATTCTAACTTCAACCGGTACTCCTCACCACAAAACCACTAAACTCTTTAAGCAACAAACACTATCCTTCTACCAACAGGCTATACCACTCTCACTATCTCCAGCACTAGCTTAATATTCTCCACTACTTCTAACTTCCACTCAGCACCAACACAACCTCTAAAAACCCATCATCCAACCTAACCCAACCACCATACTAACAGATTCGATTAGTTATTAGCGAGTGTGAACATCGTATGCATGATCACCTACATGCCCTATCAATGCCTGATGTACATGTATGCAAAACCTCTAATGTCATGCCACAGGTATGCATGGACCAGCACATATATAATATAGCATATAACAATGATTTTAACTGTGCATGAATGCCAGTTCACACCCTCCAATAACATCCTCAAAATCCGTCTAAAAACAACCTCCTACCTCACTTCTAACTTATCTAACTCCATCATACCAACAACCATTTACCACAAGATACTCACTAAAACCTTCTTCACACCAAAGATATTTCCAAACTACAACTATCACCCCAAACATGCTAGCAACAAGACTAAACTTACCACGCAAGGAAAAACCAACAGAAACCAAACCAAGGTAACTAAAGCAAAGACTACTTAACAAGGTTACCTGAAAACACAACACCACCCTGAAGATTCATCAGACGAGCTCTCTTTCTCGCGGAACCATCATCCTCCTGCCGCACCGCTGCAGCATCAGCTAACACACTAGGGTCACCATCGACCTCTTGCGGTAAGGAACCTTGGCTATTCCGAGCCAACATCAAACAATCACGTCTCATATGTCCAGCAGACCCACATTTCCAGCAATTCTCATTTCCCAAACTCTTCACAACCTTCTGCTCTTTCTGCCACCTCTGAACCTTGCCTCGGTCGTGCCCACGACCTTTCAGAGACCCTTTGGCTATCACCAAAGCTGACTTCGCCCCAAGAGGACAATCACGCTTCACATGCACTTTAGAACCACAGTTCCAGCAAGCACCCGCGCCCCAACAACCTCCAACATGGCACCTTTCACAACGGTCACATACCGGTGGCTGAGCTTCCAGTCCTTGCTCAAGCAACACTTGCTCCACAACAGCACTACCTTCACCTTGCTTAACCCTTGGAAACTTCTCTCCAAGATACCTTTCATAAAAGGCAGATACAAAGAAATCCCAGTCAATATCATGGATATGTGACGCCACCGCCACAGATGTCCACCAGACACATGCATCCTCCAACATCAAAGAAACAACACTTCCCAGCTTACAAGCATAATCACAGCCTTCCTGATCCAAAATCAGAACAACACTGGCCAACCAGGCCTCAAACATCTCCGGTGAAGAACCATGATACTCAACAGCCCCCAGATCAAGCAAACGCTGCTTCGGCAAACCCACACATCCTACAGCCAGCACATCCACTGACTTTACTTTTACCACAGCCTGAGATGTTCCCAACACCTCTCGAACAACAGGTGATGAACTCTTCATCACAGAACCAGCTTCTTTCTCCTGCCTTAACACCTCAACCCCAGGCACAGAAGACTGAGACAAAACACCTCTACAAAAGGGTGAATTCCATGCCCTAACCACCTGCCCCAAGGCAGCAACCATCTCACCCAACTGCCATTCTATCATCGACTTTGCCATACTACTAACAACAACAAACAATCACAACAAAACAAACAAACCAGTTAGAACAGCTTTAAGCAAGGATTCAAACTCCAACTCCAAAATAACACAATAGCTATATTAATAAGGCAATGGGTATCCCGAATCCTCCCCTTTACATGACATAACAGTCAACACAAACATGGATATCACAACATCAAGCATATCAAACAACATACTTTGATCATGCTTACACTAAACAACATCCACTTGCAACAGCATACTAGCAACATAACATACTCGTTACATGTTCACCAAGCATATCACCAGCTCACAACATTAGCACAAAACCACATAAGCTCAACCAAGATTCATAACCATACAACATGCTTGAAAACATCAACAACTTGCTCAGAAACACATGTTTCAACCAACTTTCAACCACACAACAAGGTAAACATCAAACACACATCACAACAACTTACCGTTTTCCCCAAGCATTCAGAACTCAGCTCTGATACCACCAAATGTAACCCCCTTAACCCGGCCCAGACGGTTGACCTGAATTAAGAAAGTCACACGGGGAAAACCAAAGTCAACCCGAAAGTCAACCTTGATTAACGACCCTTTTTTTCTCTTTTTAAACTTGTCTAGATGCACATTAGCCCTAATTGTGATCACACAAACATCATACTCAAAGATCACAAACATCAGAGATCAAACAGGGACCCAATTGATCAATTTACAACTTTAGGGACCAAATTGTAAATTCTGAAAACTTTAAGGACTTAACCAGATTTTAAGTTACCAACTTAAAATTAATCATGTTTCATGCTTCTCTGCCAAATATCAGCTCAAACGGACATCGCAAGCTCATAAAATTGCACAAACAAGATTCAAGACCAAAATGCAAACATTCCAAAACATTTAACCGCCAATGTCAGCCCCCAACGGTCACCCGTTCCGAAACAGGCAGAGCCCGTTTCGAAACACGGGGCCGTTCCGCAACGCGTACCGCAACGGGGGTCTGGCAGTAGCCATTTCATTTCGGAACGGTGTCACCCGTTTCGGACGCCTGGGTTGGTTCAGGGCACCCGTTCCGAAACGGTGTCAACTGTTCCGAAACACCCTGCACAGATTGCAGCATAAAGCATACTTAAACATGCAATTGATCAACCAAACATGCTTCAAAAGCCACCAAACTTTACCAACATGCAATTCAACATATATGAGACATTCTTGCATCAGCAATTCAACAGAATATCAACAAATACGAAAAGCCCCAAATCTATAGGCATGCTTCCTACACAAGCAACCATTCAAGCATAAACTTCCAAATCAATCTCATAAAAGCCAAATACATGTTCCAACAACATCAACAACATAAAACCATTCTTGTCCATACATATTCGAACACATAAACATCAACCCAAGAGATTCTACCCCCATTGCCTTTATTAACTATAGCTATTCACCGAGACATACATCTCAAATGGAGTCCTCCTTGAATCCCTTGCTTCTCGCTGTCCAAACTTCAAGAATCTGCATTGATGGACAAAAAGGAGCGTAAGCACATAATGCTTAGTGAGGAATGCTCAAAACCAAAACACCATCAATGCAGCGGGTCACAAAACACTTTTAAAACAAACCCGAATTGTTTACCAAGCAAAGTTTGAGAACTCCTTTTCAACAACATGCTTAAAACCATGCATTACACATACATGAAAACCAACCCTTAGCTTAGCAAGCTAAGAAAACCTTTTCAAAACACAACTTGCAAAATCATCCATTTAACCATTCCATGCATAAAAACCATATGCAAAACTAAATTCAAAACCTTGGAAAACACTTCCATTTCACAACATACCTTTCTTATACTTGAAAACCATTCAAGCAAGAAACCCTTTAAAACCATTTGCTCAATCAATCCAACACATGCATTAACCAAAGGCAACTTATGAACCACAACATCATCATCACATGCCTTTTAAAACAAGTCTTAACAAGACTCCAATGCATTTAAGAGATTCCATGCACACATGCATCATTTACCAAATGATAATCAACACTTGTTCAACTTAACAAGTAAACATGCATTCACAAGCATTAACCACTTTTCATGCAACCATGCATTCACAAGCACTATACACTTTTCATGCAACCATGCATCTTTTCAAGCATTAAACACTTTTCATGCAACCATGCATCTTTTCAAGCATCTCATGCTTCTTTATAAACAAGAACATCATATTGGCTTCCAAGTGATCAACCACATCCACTTTTCAACTCAACACCCGATCGGATACGCGGATCACAAGCGTTGTCCCCCACGCTTCATACACACTACCAATCCAAGGTCTCCAAATGGACTTTTAAACACCATTTGACCTCAACATCCTAAGGTTCGCATGTATGGACTTTTAAACACCATACAACCTTAGCTTTTCCCGAGGTTCCCATGTATGGACTTTTAAACACCATACAACCTCAACTTTTCCCGAGGTTCCCATGTATGGACTTTTAAACACCATACAACCTCAACTTTTCCCAAGGTTCCCATGTATGGACTTTCAAACACCATACAACCTTGACATGCACAAGGTTCCCATGTATGGACTTTCAAACACCATACAACCTTTGCATCACCGATTGGTAGTTGTATAACATCACTAACGAGATCCGGGACACCCTACACAAGATCCACACATGGACTTACACCTCCATTGTGATCTTAACAAGCACAAGGTTCTCATATATGGACTTTTAACCACCATATATCCTTTGCTTAACCAAGGTCCTCGAATGGGCATTCCACCTCCATTATGACCTTAACCACCTCGTTAGGATACTTGAAGGGAGTTTACCGGTTCACACTTAACCACTCCACCTCCAAGGCGACTTAATTCACGGTGCACCCAATCCTATAGCCGGCTAACTATATCCGATCAAAGAAACCAAGAACCACTTACATCACTTGCCAATATAACCACCTTACCACATTAGTCCAATGATTCACATGCACAACCACAATGCATAAACCATCATTTACCATCATTAATTCACTGTTTTTAAGCATTACACAAAGCCATTGAACAACATGCAACCCCATGCATCAAAACCACATTTTCAATGTACAAAACCAATGATCTCTTACCTTGAGCATCCTTCACATATGGCTTTCAAAACCAGCATTAAACCATGCTTAAAATATGCTTTCAAAACAGAATATAAACCATGCAAATCACATGCATTGCAACCATCAAACACAATTGCTTTAAAAGCCAAATCACAACACAATTCAAGAGCGAAAACCATTTACTTACTCTTGAGATTAGCAAAGTTGTTTAGACTTAAACTAAGCTCCCAAAACCTTCAAACCTTGGTTTAAAAGTGGAAAACCCAACTTCACTCACCGATACACAAAACAAGGCTAGCCAACAAGCCTTCCAAGCATTCGAAACCTTCCGCAACACCTCTAAAGCTCACAGATCAAACTCCCCTGTTTCAAGCACACAAAAACAGAGCATTAATGCATCTTTATGCATTAAAAACACCAGCAACACAACACAACTCGCTGCTCATCACAAATCCAACATTTCGGCTACCAAACACAACCGAAATCACCTCCAAACACTTCCAAATCTTAGCCCAGCCAAGATCCATCACTTCTAACCATTTTTAAACATCAATTAACATCCAAAATGACCACAAACACATCCTTATACCTTCAGGTATAACAGATCACCAAAAACACTCCAAAAACAACCAAAAACTCAAGCAAAACTTAGGAAATTCAACCTATCCGGGATTGCATTAATTAAACCTCAACTTCTAATCAATTTAGCATTCATTTAACATCAATTTGACACCTCAAAACATTGCCCAAACAGATCACACGAAAATTTCACCAAAATCACCAAATCTTGCATTTTAAGCTAAAATCAAGATTTCAATTGAAAAGCATTTAACAAATCACAAATCAAGGATTGAGAACATAGGAATTTCAGTAAAGAACTGATAGTTTAGAGGAGAAGGACGTTCTTACCTCCAAACTTGAATTTCTCCATTTTAGAACCAAGAAGCTTGATGAAACAACTTGCAAATGGTGAGGTTTTGTTGTAGAGATGATTAGGAATCCAAAGAGAATTGAAAAGGAAGATTTGAGTGACAAAATCAGAGGAGAAAATCTGGAGAGATGTGTTTGGGTTGAGAGAAAATGAGAGAAAAGGAGAATTGGAAGAAAAATGGAAAGTTAGTTATAAAATAGTCAAAATGACTTTCCCTCCTTTTTCATATGCTTTAAAATCAGAATAAAGCCTTAAAATATCTTAGAAAAATCTGGAGAAACTCTTTTTGGAATAATAGCTCCTTAAAGATTCAAAGTTTCAATCCTTTATAAAACAGTCACCAAACTTTCAAAAATTACATTTTGGTCACTAGCCAAAATGTCAACCTTCCGAACCTCAATTTTCAAAATTGATTTCACAGTTCACTTATATATATTAAAAGATGATTTTAGAACATTTTTCCATATTTTTAATGCAACCCGAACTAGGCTTTCCTAATTTCACCTTTATATATTCGATCAGCACTTTGACCGAACCGGTCAACGCCCAAAACTTCTGAGCCCAAAACCGGGGCGTAACAGTTTTGGAAGGGTGTTTTGATGTAGTTTGAGTGGGCAACGAGTTTATGAATTGTTGCTGGTGTTAGAATGCATTTTAATGCATTTAGATCTCTGTTTTGATGATGTGAAAATAAGGGGATCTTGGTCCAGGAGCAAACGAGGTGATTTTGGAGGCTCCGGAGGTGTAATTCTTGTGTCGGCGAACAAGGCTTCGCGTATCGGTGAGTGGAAATGCAATTTCCTGCTTTGTAAAGCTTTGAGCGTGATCTTGGGAGCTTAGTGTAGGTTTGATACACTTAACTAAGCTCAAGAGTAAGTGTTTCGGTAATCCCTCTCTTGGAAATGTGCTATGTTTGATGAAATTGCACTTGAAGTAAGAGTTGATTTGTTTACTGTTTTTAAGCATGTTTAAGCATGGTTTAATGCTGGATTTTAAAGCCATTATGTTAAGGATGCACTAGGTAAGTGATCCTTAGTTTTCATGTGTTGAATGCATATGATGTTAAGCATGTTATGCTTGTGGAAATGGCATTGTGGTTATGCTTGTAAAACAGTGGATTATTGATGATAAATGATTATATTGGCAAGCGATGAAAATGGTTTTTGGTTACTTTAATCGGATATAGTTAGCCGACTATAGGATTGGGTGCACCGTGAATAAAGTCGCCTTGGATGTTGAGGGGTTGTGATTGTACCGTAATATCCATCCAAGTACCCTAACGATTGAGGTTAAGATCACAACGGTGAATGGTTAGTCCCGTGTGTGAGTCTTGTGTATGAGTCTCATACTCTCGTTAGTGGAATTATACAACTACCGATGAGTGATGTTGAAGGGTTTTGATTGTGCCATTAATCTCCATCACGAGTGTTGAGGGCTTGTGATTGTGCCACTAATCTTCACCTTGTTTAGTCTGGTAGTTTGTATGAAGCGTGAGGGACAACACTTGTAATCCGCGTATCCGATTGTGTCTTGTGTTGAAATGGTTTATGGATTATCACTCGTGAGCCAATATAGTGTAAATGAATAATGTGAAGCATGAGATGCTTGTAAATGATGCAAGGATGCATGAGATATATGTGTATGATGAAAGAATGCATGTGATGCTTGTTAAAATATAAGAAAAGGTTTATTTGCTGTTGTAAATTGATGCATATGTGCATGAGTTTTAAAATTGCATTGAGGTCTTGAGAAGACATGTTTTAAAAATGGCATGAGATCTAAAGTGTTGGTTTTGCAAAAAATAAGACATGCATTGATGAATGTTGTTTAGAGATCCTCACTAAGCTTTGTGCTTACGCTCTTTTGTTTCATCAATGCAAAAAACTAGGTTTTGAGGGCAGCAAGAATGCAAGAGGAATCCAAGCTTTAATCTTGCAAAGTATGTGGTTTTGTTTCGGTGTAATAAAAGGAAATGGGTGGGGTTTATGCTAATGCATGGTTGAGAGTGCTTTCCCTTTTACTTTGAGAATATTTGATAGTTACTTTTGAGATGTAATTGGCCATTATGGATGATTTTTGTTGTGGATGGTGGATTTGGCTCGTTATGGTTTTTGTGGATTAGGGAGTATGCCTTTAGAACTATATTTGTATATTGGTTACCATATCGTAGCTAATGCCTCAAAATGATGATGGTTGATTTGTATCCATTATGTATGTTTGATGGGGCATGTGTCGGGAATTATTCGAGTGTGGAAATGCATGAAAAACCAGCAAAAACTGTTGTTGCAGGGCAAGGCGTATCGGAACGCCCTTGCCTGTTTCGGAACAGGTGCCTAAAATGGCCACAAGGTTTGTAACCCCCTTAACCCGGTCTAGACGGTTGACCCGAATTAAGAAAGTCACACGGGGAAAACCAAAGTCAACCCGAAAGTCAACCTTGATTAACGACCCTTTTTTTTTCTTTTAATCTTACCTAGATGCACATTAACCCTACTTGTGATCACACAAACAACATACTCAAAGATCACAAACATCAGAGATCAAACAGGGACCCAATTGAACAAATTACAATTTTAGGGACCAAAATATAAATTCTGATAAATTAAGGGACTTAACCCAAATTAAAGTTACCATCTTGAAATTAGTCAGGTTTCATGCTTCCCTGCGAAAATTCAGCTCAAAAGGACTTCTCAAACTCATTCAATTGATCAAACAAGATTCAGGACCAAAACGTAAACCAAACAAAACATATTAAGATACTTTTAACTAAAATTAACGGTCGGGTATCGATACGCCACGTGTCGTATCGATACTCGGGGAAGGCAGTAACCAAACTCTAGCAACGGTATCGGTACGAGTTCCCCCGTATCGATACGGCCTTCATACGGTATCGGTACCTGTTCAACCGTACCGATACGCCTGGGCAGGAATGAGCATATTTGGCTCAGGCGTATCGATACGCAAGCCCGAGTACCGATACCCCTGCCTGATTTCGACTCAAAACCAACATCAAACATGCTTCAAACATCAAATTAACATCACCAAACCATACCACTTAATCATACAACATGCAAGAACCAAAATTGCATCACCAATTCAGCTATAAACAACACATATGAAAAACCCCAATTTATATAGCATGCTTCCTACTTAAGCTACCATTCATGCATAAACCTTCATAAGCAAGCAATAGGTATCCAATCCAAAAACCAGCAATTCATACAACATTTAACAAACTTAGGGAGTCTCAAACACCTCCCAAAACATACACATTGGTCCCCCATTTGCCAAAACAACCAAAAGCTAAAAGAACTTATAAAACCTTCATACATTGAGCTTTACTTGAACTTGTTCGCTTGCCTTCACTTGCTGCCCCTCAACGTACTCTAATGCTCTGCATTATTGAATCAAGAAAACGAGAGAGCGTAAGCCAAAGCTTAGTGAGGAGTGCTCTCTTAAAACCATTCAATAATGCAATTTAAACCATTTATAAAACATGCTTATAATCATCCTTTACACATGCTCAAAGCATACTTTAAATCAAGCAATCCCATGCTTCAAATACCATTTAAACAAGCATCTCATGCTTCAACATAAACATTAAAACATGTATCTCATGCATCTCAATGTACTATACATGTCATATTGGCTCAAGTGATACATTTCATTTATGAAATCAAGTTCAACAACTTTCCCCAAGGACTTTTAAACACCTTGGCCCCAAGGACTTTTAAACACCTTGGCCATGGACTTTTAAACACCATGAATAAGGACCACACAAGGACTTTTAACCACCTTTGTGTCCAATACTTGAATCACCCCAAGGACTTTTAAACACCTTGGCCCCAAGGACTTTTAAACACCTTGGCCCCATGGACTTTTAAACACCATGGAAAGGAGCACCTAAGGACTTTTAACCACCTTAGTGTCCGCAACAAGATTCATCCAAGGACTTTTAACCACCTTTATGATCTTAGGTAACAAGGCTCACTCAAGGACTTTTAACCACCTTAGTGACCTTCACTTTTACAAAACATCATTTGCCAATATACATCTTATACATCATATAATCCACTGTTTTAAAGCATTAAACCAAGCCATTTCATCATGCATCTCAAAGCATTAAATCCACATTTAATCAATGCATAAAAACAAGGTACTCCTACCTAGAGTTACCTTCAACACATGGCTTTAAACATCAGCAATTATCATGCTAAAACATCAGCAATTATCATGCTAAAACATGCTTTCAAAACAGTAATCAAAACATGCAAATCATCATTTTGCATCACACCAAAACATGGCCACCACTTAGAGAGAAATCCGAAAACTTACACTTGAGCTTAGCAAAGTTGTTTAGACTTAAACTAAGCCCCCAAAACCTTGGTTTCAAAGCCGAAAACCATTTTCACAAATCCACTCACCGATTTCCACTTTGCTTCAAGCCAAAGCACCAAATCAAGCCTCCGGATCAACAATTCTTGGATCCAAGGATGCCTCCCCTGTTTCAACACATTAAAGCAGAGGATTAATGCATCATCATGCATTAATTGCTTCAATGAAAGCACCTAAACTCGCTGCTCTCACTCAACCTCCATTTTCGGCCACCAAACACAACCGAAAATGCATCCGAAACACTTCTAAACAAAGCCCAGCCATAAACCAGCAAAACCTCACTTCCATTAACATCAATTAACATCTAAAAACAACCTACAACCATCCTTATACCTCCAGCAACACCAGATCCACAAGATCACCACAAAAGCTACCTTAAAACACAAGCTAGACTTAGGAAACTCAACCTATCCGGGATTGCATCAATCAAGACTCATTTCCTTTTCAATTTAGAGATCATTTAACATCAAAAACACCTCTCAAATCACAGATTTAACAGATCAAACGAAAATCATGTGAAATCATCAAAAATCTTGCATAATTAGCCAAGATCCATAAATCAACTTAAAAGCCTTTAATTAAACATCAAATTAGGATTGAAAACTTAGGAATTTCATTAAAGAACTTGAAGTTCAGAGGAGAAGGACGTTCTTACCTCCAAACTTGAGTTTCTCCTCTTTTTGGAATGAAAAACCTTGATGAAACTTGAAGCAATTGAAGAGGTTTTGAAGATATGTTGATTTGCAATCAATTGAGAGTTGAAAGGAGGATTTTAGGTGAGAAAATCAGAATTGAAACTCTGGAAATGGAGTGTTTGGGTTGAGAGAAAAAGAGAGAAAGAAAATGGGAAGTTAGTTGAGAAAATGACTAAAATATGATTTCCCTCCTTTTTGTTTTCTTTAAAATCAGAATTATGAGTCAAAATATCTTAGAAAAATCTGGAGAAACTCTCTTTGGGTAAATAGCTCCTTAAAGATTCAAAGTTTCAACCCTTTATAAAACAGCCACCAAACTTTCCAAAAATTACATTTTGGTCACTAGCCAAAATGTCACCCTTCCGAAACTCATTTTCCAAAATTGATTTCACAGTTCACTTAATTATATTAAAAGATGATTTTAGAACATTTTTCCATATTTTTAATGCAACCCGAACTAGGCTTTCCTAATTTAACCTCTTACGATTCGAACAGCACTTTGACCAAACCGATCAACGCCCAAGACTTCCAAGCCCAAAACCGGGGCGTTACAACTCTCCCCCCCCCCTTAAGAAATTTCGTCCTCGAAATTTACCTGAAGGAAAGAGATAAGGAAACTGCTTCAGCATATCTTCCTTCCGCTCCCACGTGGCTTCCTCAACACCGCGATGCTTCCACAGCCCCTTCACCAACTCAATGGTCTTGCCACGAAGAACTTTGCTATCTGAATCCAGAACCTTCACCGGTTCCTCATCATAGGTCAAATCCGGATTCAAAACCACATCCTCCACAGGCATCACATGCGAAGGATCAGATCTATACTTCCGGAGCATAGAACATGGAACACATCATGAATCTTCTCCAACTCCTGAGGTAACCTCAACCGATACGCAACAGGACCCACACGCTCAACAACCTCATACGGTCCAATGTATCTAGGGCTCAACTTACCCTTCCGGCTAAACCTCATCACCTTCTTCCAAGGCGAAACCTTCAAGAACACACGATCACCCACCGCGTACTCTATCTCCTTACGCTTCAAATCCGCGTAAGATTTCTGCCGGTCAGAAGCAGCCTTCAACCGCTCACAAATGAGCTTCACCTTCTCGGTGGTTCCTTTCAACAAAGCAGGCATCGAAACCAACTTTTGACCTGTTTCAGCCCAACACAGAGGAGTCCTACACTTCCTCCCGTACAAAGCCTCATAAGGTGCCATCTGTATACTAGCCTGATAAATGTTGTTGTAAGCGAACTCAACCAAAGGCAGATGCTTCTCCCAAGAACCTTGGAACTCTATCACGCAGCATCTCAACATATCCTCCAAAATCTGAATAACTCGCTCAGACTGGCCATCCGACTGAGGATGATAGGATGTACTGAAATGCAACCTTGTACCCAGAGCTTGATGCAAACACTGCCAGAAACGCGATGTGAACCTCGGATCCCTATCCGACACAATCGACTTAGGCACACCATGCAGCCTCACAACCTCAACAATGTACAGCTCTGCCAACTTATCCAAAGAAAACGTAGTATGCACAGGCAAGAAATGCGCACACTTCGTCAAGCGATCCACAATCACCCAAACAGAATTCTTCTTTGATGGAGACAAAGGTAAACCAGATACAAGATCCATGGTAACCCTCTCCCACTTCCATTCAGGGATTTTCAACGGTTGCAACAAACCAGAAGGAACCTGATGTTCAGCCTTAACTCGCTGACACACCAAACACTTGCTCACAAACTCTGCCACATCCTTCTTCAAACCCACCCAATAGTACTCATCACGAAGATCGCGATACATCTTTGTACTACCAGGATGCATAGCAAAAGGACTACTATGACCTTCAGTCAGAATAGCACGCCTCAACTCAGCATCAGCAGGCACTACTATCCGTCTACCAAAACACAACACTCCATCCTCATTAAAGCAGAAATCTGAGGGTCTACCCTCTGCGATATCCTGAACATGGGACACCAAGGAATCATCCAACAACTGCTTATCCTTGATCAACTGAACCAACAATGGTTTCACTTGCAACTCAGCAACAAGACCACCATCCTGCGATATGCTCAAGCTAGCAAACATAGCTCTCAGCTCAACAGCTACCTTCCTACTCAAGGCATCCGCAATAACATTGGCCTTTCCAGGATGATACTCTATCGTCAGATCATAATCCTTGAGCAACTCCAACCAGCGCCGCTGCCTAAGATTCAACTCCTTCTGAGACATCATATACCTCAAACTCTTGTGATCCGTGTACACAGTACACTTCTCACCATACAGATAATGCCTCCAGATCTTCAGAGCAAAAACCACCGCAGCCAGCTCAATATCATGCGTAGGATAATTGCGCTCATGCACCTTCAACTGCCGCGATGCATAAGCCACAACCTTACCCTCTTGCATCAGCACACACCCCAAACCAACATAGGATGCATCACTGTAGACCACAAACTCTTTCCCTGATTCAGGCTGAATCAAAATAGGAGCTTGAGTCAAAGCCATCTTCAGCTTCTCAAAAGCCTGCTGTCTCACTTCTGTCCACTCATACTTAACATCTTTCTGCAACAACTTCGTCAAAGGAGCAGCAATCTTGGAAAAGCCATCCACAAACCTTCGGTAGTATCCTGCCAAACCAAGGAAACTACGAACCTCCTGAACAGACTTAGGAACTTTCCAGTTCATCACCGCTTCAATCTTTTGAGGATCAACACGAATCCCCTCAACTGAGACCACATGCCCAAGAAACACCACCTCTCTAAGCCAAAACTCACACTTGCTCAGCTTAGCATAAAGCTGATTCTCCAACAAAGCTTGCAACACAACCCTCAAATGCTCTTCGTGCTCTTCCTCAGTACGCGAGTACACAAGGATATCATCAATGAACACCACAACGAACTTGTCCAGGTATTCATGAAAAACACGATTCATCATGTCCATGAAAGCAGCAGGAGCATTTGTCAAACCAAACGGCATCACAAGGAACTCATAATGCCCATACCTTGTCCTGAAAGCTGTCTTAGGCACATCCACATCCTTCACCTTCAACTGATAATACCCTGACCTCAAGTCAATCTTAGAGAACACAGCAGCTCCCCGAAATTGATCAAAGAGATCATCAATCCTCGGCAAAGGATACCGATTCTTGATAGTCAACTTGTTCAACTGACGGTAATCAATGCACATCCTCATCGTGCCATCTTTCTTCTTCACAAACAAAACAGGAGCACCCCAAGGCGACACACTCGGCCGGATGAAACCACGATCAAGCAGCTCTTGCAACTGCGTCTTCAGCTCCTTCAGCTCCTTAGGTGCCATTCTATAGGGAGTAATGGACACAGGAGTGGTATTCTCATACAACTCAATTCCAAACTCCACCTCACGATTAGGAGGTAAACCAGGCAACTCCTCAGGAAAAACATCAGGAAACTCCTTCACAACCCTGATATCCTGCACCCTCAACTCCTTAGAACAAGGATTCATCACAAAAGCTAGAAAAGCTTCACAACCTTGCCTCAACATCCTACTCGCCTCCAAGGTAGAAACAACATTGGCAAGAAACTTCACATTCTCACCAACCACCACCACTTCATAATCATCCGCAAGCTTAAGCGAAACCCGCTTATTTTCACAATCCACAACAGCACGATGCTCAGCAAGCCAATCCATACCAAGGATCACATCGAAACCATAAAAGGGCAACTCCATAAGATCAACATGAAAGACATGCTCTTGAGCAACCAAAGGACACCTTCTATAAAGCTTACGAGTCACAACAGTTTCACCAAAAGAACTAGTGACTCTAACACCAACATCCAAAGACTCAACAGGCAAACCAAGCAACTCAACATGCTCACGAAGAATGTATGAATGCGTAGATCCAGAATCAATCAAAGAAAGCAATGACAAGGATTGCAAAGTAAAGGTACCTGCAATCACATCAGCATCATTCCTTCCCTCGCGCTGAGCATACACCCTCGCTTGGCCTCCACCCTCAGGTTGAATAGCCACAACATGCGCTACTCCGCGACCACCTTCCTCACGCCTCTGAAAATTACCACGGCCGCGCCCACGACCTCTCTGCGGTGCTGCAACAACAGGAGCACGCTCTTGACCCCCAGCCATCCTCGGACAATCTCGCCTCAAGTGGTCTGCAGAACCACAGTTCCAGCACTCATAACCAGCTGCCACAACAGGAGCTTGCACCTCCCTTCCAGCACGAGGACAGTCACGCTTCAAGTGACCACGGGAACCACAAATCCAACAAGCACTAGGGTCAGCTCTAGCATTGCCACCCCTAGCAGGTGCACCTCCACCTCTCCTAGATGAGGACTGAAACCTCTGATCGCGTCCCCTCTTGTTCCGTCCACCTCCGGAACTATACTCAGCAGCTCTCTTTCAAGAACTAGCTCGAGCACCCTTCGCTGACAAACTCAGATTCATCTCAATGTCCTTGGATCGACTAACCAACACATCAAAATCATTGTACTCCGCAGCCAACATGTAGGTCTTAACTTCCGTCACCAAGCCATAACGGAACCTTTCGCACCTCTCGCGCTCATCAGGTATCAGCTCCGGTGCATACTGACTGAGACGTACGAACTGTACCTCATACTCAGCCACACTCATGCTCCCTTGGGTAAGAGACATGAATTCACGCTTTTTCTCATCCAGATATCTAACTCCCAGATATCTCCTTTTGAACGCGTTCTGAAAGAACGTCCAAGTAACATCAGCATCAGCCATCCCGGAGATTGTGGTCGTCCACCACGTATAAGCATCACCTTGCAGCAAAGACACCACACATCCCAGCTTTTGCACATCAGTGCAACTCATCTGTCCCAAGACACGCTTGGTACTCTCCAGCCAAGCTTCCGACCTCTCAGCTGACATACCCCTAAACTCAGTCCCACCAAGACTGCGCAGACGCTCTAAGGGTAATCTTGCTCCAGCATCTCCCTGATGCCCAGCTCCTTGAGCTCCAGCTACCGCTGCTCGAAAAGCACCCGCAATAGCTTGTACCAGCACAGACATGTCAGGCATCGCTTGCCCCTGACCAACCTCAGGTCCTGCAGCTCTAGCACCAGCTGCCTCAGCTCTAGCTCTTTCCCTCTCCGCACCACCACCACCAGGTGGAGGAGGAGGTAACACAGCACTACCCGTATGCTCCTCATTCACATTCCCCTCCGGGGTTGTAGCTCTCGCGCTACTTCTTAACTCTCTACGTGGTGCCATACTTTTACCATGCATAACAATACAAATAAAACAAGTCAGGACCAGCAAGGTAAGCAATTTCAAGTATTCAAGCTCAATTTTCTTTCCAAAACAACATCATCTCTTTAGCTTTTGTTTGGCAATGGGTACCCTCATCATGCATCATCACAACATACATCCCAAAAGCATCATCATCTCAAATCACTGAATATGCTTTCATACAACAAGCATACAAGCCAAACCATGCTTCAATCATGCATACAAACATTCCCAATTACTCGAGAACTCAGCTCTGATACCACCAAATGTAACCCCCTTAACCCGGTCTAGACGGTTGACCCGAATTAAGAAAGTCACACGGGGAAAACCAAAGTCAACCCGAAAGTCAACCTTGATTAACGACCCTTTTTTTTCTTTTAATCTTACCTAGATGCACATTAACCCTACTTGTGATCACACAAACAACATACTCAAAGATCACAAACATCAGAGATCAAATAGGGACCCAATTGAACAAATTACAATTTTAGGGACCAAAATGTAAATTCTGATAAATTAAGGGACTTAACCCAAATTAAAGTTACCATCTTGAAATTAGTCAGGTTTCATGCTTCCCTGCGAAAATTTAGCTCAAAAGGACTTCTCAAACTCATTCAATTGATCAAACAAGATTCAGGACCAAAACGTAAACCAAACAAAACATATTAAGATACTTTTAACTGAAATTAACGGTCGGGTATCGATACGCCACGTGTCGTATCGATACTCGGGGAAGGCAGTAACCAAACTCTAGCAACGGTATCGGTACGAGTTCCCCCGTATCGATACGGCCTTCATACGGTATCGGTACCTGTTCAACCGTACCGATACGCCTGGGCAGGAATGAGCATATTTGGCTCAGGCGTATCGATACGCAAGCCCGAGTACCGATACCCCTGCCTGATTTCGACTCAAAACCAACATCAAACATGCTTCAAACATCAAATTAACATCACCAAACCATACCACTTAATCATACAACATGCAAGAACCATAATTGCATCACCAATTCAGCTATAAACAACACATATGAAAAACCCCAATTTATATAGCATGCTTCCTACTTAAGCTACCATTCATGCATAAACCTTCATAAGCAAGCAATAGGTATCCAATCCAAAAACCAGCAATTCATACAACATTTAACAAACTTAGGGAGTCTCAAACACCTCCCAAAACATACACATTGGTCCCCCATTGCCAAAACAACCAAAAGCTAAAAGAACTTATAAAACCTTCATACATTGAGCTTTACTTGAACTTGTTCGCTTGCCTTCACTTGCTGCCCCTCAACGTACTCTAATGCTCTGCATTATTGAATCAAGAAAACGAGAGAGCGTAAGCCAAAGCTTAGTGAGGAGTGCTCTCTTAAAACCATTCAATAATGCAATTTAAACCATTTATAAAACATGCTTATAATCATCCTTTACACATGCTCAAAGCATACTTTAAATCAAGCAATCCCATGCTTCAAATACCATTTAAACAAGCATCTCATGCTTCAACATAAACATTAAAACATGTATCTCATGCATCTCAATGTACTATACATGTCATATTGGCTCAAGTGATACATTTCATTTATGAAATCAAGTTCAACAACTTTCCCCAAGGACTTTTAAACACCTTGGCCCCAAGGACTTTTAAACACCTTGGCCCCAAGGACTTTTAAACACCTTGGCCATGGACTTTTAAACACCATGAATAAGGACCACACAAGGACTTTTAACCACCTTTGTGTCCAATACTTGAATCACCCCAAGGACTTTTAAACACCTTGGCCCCAAGGACTTTTAAACACCTTGGCCCCATGGACTTTTAAACACCATGGAAAGGAGCACCTAAGGACTTTTAACCACCTTAGTGTCCGCAACAAGATTCATCCAAGGACTTTTAACCACCTTTATGATCTTAGGTAACAAGGCTCACTCAAGGACTTTTAACCACCTTAGTGACCTTCACTTTTACAAAACATCATTTGCCAATATACATCTTATACATCATATAATCCACTGTTTTAAAGCATTAAACCAAGCCATTTCATCATGCATCTCAAAGCATTAAATCCACATTTAATCAATGCATAAAAACAAGGTACTCCTACCTAGAGTTACCTTCAACACATGGCTTTAAACATCAGCAATTATCATGCTAAAACATCAGCAATTATCATGCTAAAACATGCTTTCAAAACAATAATCAAAACATGCAAATCATCATTTTGCATCACACCAAAACATGGCCACCACTTAGAGAGAAATTCGAAAACTTACACTTGAGCTTAGCAAAGTTGTTTAGACTTAAACTAAGCCCCCAAAACCTTGGTTTCAAAGCCGAAAACCATTTTCACAAATCCCCTCACCGATTTCCACTTTGCTTCAAGCCAAAGCACCAAATCAAGCCTCCGGATC
The DNA here is from genome assembly GCA_958450335.1 of Hibiscus tridactylites. Taxonomy (NCBI): domain Eukaryota; kingdom Viridiplantae; phylum Streptophyta; class Magnoliopsida; order Malvales; family Malvaceae; genus Hibiscus; species Hibiscus tridactylites. The sequence goes on along the minus strand of OY288292.1, from coordinate 18,790,903 downwards.
AACAATTCTTGGATCCAAGGATGCCTCCCATGTTTCAACACATTAAAGCAGAGGATTAATGCATCATCATGCATTAATTGCTTCAATGAAAGCACCTAAACTCGCTGCTCTCACTCAACCTCCATTTTCGGCCACCAAACACAACCGAAAATGCATCCGAAACACTTCTAAACAAAGCCCAGCCATAAACCAGCAAAACCTCACTTCCATTAACATCAATTAACATCTAAAAACAACCTACAACCATCCTTATACCTCCAGCAACACCAGATCCACAAGATCACCACAAAAGCTACCTTAAAACACAAGCTAGACTTAGGAAACTCAACCTATCCGGGATTGCATCAATCAAGACTCATTTCCTTTTCAATTTAGAGATCATTTAACATCAAAAACACCTCTCAAATCACAGATTTAACAGATCAAACGAAAATCATGTGAAATCATCAAAAATCTTGCATAATTAGCCAAGATCCATAAATCAACTTAAAAGCCTTTAATTAAACATCAAATTAGGATTGAAAACTTAGGAATTTCATTAAAGAACTTGAAGTTCAGAGGAGAAGGACGTTCTTACCTCCAAACTTGAGTTTCTCCTCTTTTTGGAATGAAAAACCTTGATGAAACTTGAAGCAATTGAAGAGGTTTTGAAGATATGTTGATTTGCAATCAATTGAGAGTTGAAAGGAGGATTTTAGGTGAGAAAATCAGAATTGAAACTCTGGAAATGGAGTGTTTGGGTTGAGAGAAAAAGAGAGAAAGAAAATGGGAAGTTAGTTGAGAAAATGACTAAAATATGATTTCCCTCCTTTTTGTTTTCTTTAAAATCAGAATTATGAGTCAAAATATCTTAGAAAAATCTGGAGAAACTCTCTTTGGGTAAATAGCTCCTTAAAGATTCAAAGTTTCAACCCTTTATAAAACAGCCACCAAACTTTCCAAAAATTACATTTTGGTCACTAGCCAAAATGTCACCCTTCCGAAACTCATTTTCCAAAATTGATTTCACAGTTCACTTAATTATATTAAAAGATGATTTTAGAACATTTTTCCATATTTTTAATGCAACCCGAACTAGGCTTTCCTAATTTAACCTCTTACGATTCGAACAGCACTTTGACCAAACCGATCAACGCCCAAGACTTCCAAGCCCAAAACCGGGGCATTACAAGGTTTCGGAACGGGTGAAGGCGTATCGAAACGTTTTGGATACTGGAAGGGGGTGTTTCGATACGGGTCTCGGAACGCACCCGAGTATTGAAATGGTCAACCCTGTTTCGAAACGACCATTTCGGTACAAGGCCATCCATATCGAAACGCCTGACTGTTGGAATTGAATTTAGAGCTGTTCTGAGTTTCCGTTTCTTACATTTTGGTCCTTAAATGTTGGCTGCTTAAATTGATGAGTTTTAATGATCTGTTGGTGCTGAATTTTGACATGTTACATGACCAATTGAGGATTGATAACTTTTAAATAAAGAAAGTCTTTGTATTTTATGAAATTTAGAGTTTAGTCCCTAAAAGTCAAATGTATGCAATTAAACCCCTAATTGAACTCTGATCGCTGTTCCGTTTTCACCTAATCATTTTGTTGAACTCATGGGTTAATACTATGCATCTAGAGAAGATAATAAAGAAAAAAGGGTTGTAAATCAAGGTTGACTTTTGAGTTGACTTTTGTATTCCCTTGTAATCTTCGTAGTTCGGGTTAAACGCCTAGATCGGGCTAAGGGGGTTACAATCCAAGCAATTACCAACATCTAAAGGTCTTTTACATACCCAAATATGCATACCCAAACTTGTACCAAACTAGAGAATGCCGACAACCAACATTCATATCATTGGACACCCTCGTTGCCTTTATTACACTAGTCCGAACCAAAACATACCCTCAATCAAAGTCTTTAATTAATCCCTTACAACTGCTGCCCCCAAAGCTTAATTATATGCATTGATGAGCAAAAGAGAGCATAAGCATACAAGCTTAGTGAGGAATACTCAAAACCAATAACGCCATCAATGCCCAAAACCATTTCCACTCTTATGAAAACCATCATGCCCTCTTCAAAAACCCATGCACTTCATCAATAAAATCAGCATGCTAAACACCATGCAACAAATATCACATGATTCACAGCAATTAAACCATTGCTAAACAAAAATCAAGCCTTCCAAGCATATTCACCAATATGCTAAGTATTAAGCAAAACATGCATTTTTCCATATTATGCATCATAAACATTTTCATAACATTTTAATCCATTATATTTGCTTACAAGTGATTAACAACATTCACATTTTTCAAAAAGCATATCGGATACACGGATTACCAAGGGTTGTCCCAAACCCTTCATACACTCTACCGACATATCAAGGCTCACACACGGGAGCAACCCTCTACCATTGTGACACCCGTGGTGGAGTATTCGGTACAATTACAACCCCTCAACACCACTCATTGGTAGATGTATAGCCCACTAACGAGAGACGAGACACACACAAGGTTCGCACCTGGGAGCTACCCTCAACCGTTGCAACCTTAAACAATCCTCAATCGTTAGGGTACTTGGATGGAGTTTTCGGTACAATCACAACCCCTCAACATCCAAGGTGACTTATTTATAGTGCACTCAATCCTATAGTCTGCTAACTATATACGATTTCATTTATAAACACTCTATACAACATAACTTGCCAATATAATCCACATTTCATGCGTACCTCACTATTTTTCCAAAGCATTCATGATAAGCCATAACTCAAGCATTAAACCATGTTTCAAACCTCATCCATCAACGCATGCATACAAGCATCACTTACCTAGTGCATCCTTAAACAACATGGCATCATCAACCACATCTTATAAACTCAAAACATGCTTTAAAATAGTAGGTTAACAAAATTAAAACAAGTGCATTCAAAATCTCACAATAGCATAATCCTAGAGAGAGAAATTCACTTTACTTACTTACAAACTTAGTAAAGCATTTCAAGCTCTTACTAAGTTCCCAAAACCACTTTTATGAAGTTTCAAAGCAGGAAATCTCATTTCCACTGTGATTTGCGAAACCACACTTGTCGACGCAATAATTAACCATCTGAAACCTCCAAAACCACTTCGTTCAATTCCAAAACACTATCTCCTGTTTTCAACACATTAAAACATAGGTTCAATGCATTATAATGCATCGAAAACACCAGCACTCAAAAAGAAACCCGCGACCCTGCTCTAAAGCATCAAATTACTCATCTGAATCAACCAAAAACTCAATCGATTGACCTCCAACCTCATCCCAACCATCAACTGAAAAATCCAACACATTCTAAGCATAAATCAACATCCAAAAACAACCTAAAACCATCCTTATACCTCCAGCAACTCAGATCTCACATTACACCCCAAAAACCCAACCAAAAACACTTTGAAAACCAATGATCTCAAAGATTTCGGGATTAATATGATTACAAATCTATTTCAACATCATAAATATTCCGAAACTTGTTTAGAAATCATCTTAAACAGATGAAATCAAGATTCCTCTAGAAATCACATTAAAACCATCTTTTCTAACAAGGTTTCACCATTTTATAAACCAATAACAAAACCTCAATCAAAAACATAGATAAAGAGTAAAATATCTTGGGAATTTCATTAACGAACCTTGATTAGAGGGTTAGCACAAAATTTACCTCCAATCCTTACTTCTCTTCAAATTTGGAAAGTTTAGCTTTCAAGAATCTTGAAGAAATGTGAGAGAAATCACAAAGAAGAAGTTGGAAATCAAGAGAGGAAATGAAAGTGCTTGGAATCTGGAAATTGAGAGAAAGTTGAGAGTGTTTGGCTGAAGTGAAAAGGAGAGAATGAAAAGATCGTCAAATTTTGGTTAACCAAAATAAATACCTTTATAATTAAATCAATTAAAGTCATTTTAATATTTAATAAATCATTTAAAACACATGCCAAATTAGAGAAAATGTTTAATTTCCAATTGGGTCCGTAAAGATTCTAAGACTTCGACTCTTTTTGAAAAGCATAATTTTTCACACTTTTGAAACTTTATATTTTAGTCACTACCCAAAATGTATCCTTCCCAAAACTTGTTTTGCAAAATTGATTTAATCAACCTCTTAAATATAAGGGTAAATTAACCCAATGACCACCATACTATGGTAAATGTATTAAAATGACCACATTAAAAAATCGACTCAATTGACCACCAAAACTATTGAAATTGGATCAATGTGAGAACCAACCATTAATGGGCTAACGGAAGGTGACGTGGCAGTTAAAAAATTAAAGGTATAATTACACATATGGTCTTTACTATTTACACATTCTTTCAATTTAGTCCTAATTTTAAACTAATAAAATAAATTAATTAGGTGGTGACACATGTCAACACCTTATTGGACGAATTTAATTCTTTATATTTGATATAATAAATTATTTTCCTCCTCCAATCAGGTGGTGACACGTGTCACCACCTATTTAGAGGAGAAAAATAAATTTAACCACACATGCTATCCAGAAGAATCAAACATGTGTAATGTAGGTGCAAAGGCAATGGCTTAGCCACTGCACCAAGCACAATTTTGTGCCTTAAATCACCAAATTCAATATATATCTCTTATTGGTTTCTACATTTATAAGCTAAAAAGCTCAAACCCTAAACACTAATTTCACATATATAACCCTAAACCTTAAACACTAAATATTTCAAAGTAATTTTAGACTAAACATTTCAACTTAATTTCACATATATAAACCCTAACCCTAAACCATAAACCCTAATTTGAAATACTTAGCGTGAAATTAATTTGAATTATTTAGCGTGAAATTAATTTGAAATATTTAGGGTTAGGGTTTAGGGTTTATATATGTGAAATTAATTTGAAATATTTAGGGTTTAAGGTTTAGGGTTATATATGTGAATTAATTTGAAATGCTTAGCGTGAAATTAATTTGAAATATTTAGGGTTAGGGTTTAGGGTTTATATATCTGAAATTAATTTGAAATATTTAGCGTGAAATTAATTTGAAATATTTAGGGTTAGGGTTAGGGTTTAGGGTTTATATATGTGAAATTAATTTGAAATGTTTAGTGTAAAATTAATTTGAAATATTTAGGGTTTAAGGTTTAGGGTTATATATGTGAAATTAATTTGAAATACTTAGTGTGAAATTAATTTGAAATATTTAGGGTTAGGGTTTAGGGTTTATATATGTGAAATTAACTTGAAATGTTTAGTGTAAAATTAATTTGAAACATTTAGGGTTTAAGGTTTAGGGTTATATATGTGAAATTAGTGTTTAGGATTTGAGCTTTTTAGCTTATAAATGTAGAAACCAATAAGATATATATATTAAATTTGGTGTTTTAAAGCACAAAATTGTGCTTGGTGCAGTGGCTAAGCCACTGCCTTTGCACCTACATTACCTAGGTTCAATTCTCTTGGATAGAATGTGTGGTTGAATTTATTTTTCTCCTCCAATCAGGTGGTGACATGTGTCACCACCTAATTAATTTATTTTATTAGTTTAAAATTAGGACTAAATTGAAATAATGTGTAAATAGTAAAGACCAAATGTGTAATTATACCTTTAATTTTTTAACTGCCACGTCATCTTCCATTAGCCCATTAACGGTTGGTGGTCACATTGATCTAATTTCAATAGTTTGGGTGGTCAATTGAGTCGATTTTTTTAATGTGGTCATTTGAATACATTTACCATAGTATGGTGGTCAATGAGTTAGTTTACCCTAAATATAATTTAAGAGGATTTTAGGAATTTTTATCATATTTTTATCCCATCCTGAACCTCGATTTCCTTAAACCACCTTTAACGATTCAAACTGCCAACCTCCTGTTCCACTAGCCTAACCCGACACACAAAACACCCATGCCCAAAACTGGGGCGTTACAAAGACGGAGGGAAAACGTATCACAAAGGCTGATCAAATTTTCGAAACTGCACTATATGACATAGTGCAAAAAAATGCAGAAAAATTGCTGCAAACCAGCTTCGTTCATTCCCAAATCAGCTTGTAATTATTCCCCACTAAAACTTTTAAAAATTCTCAGAGAGTCTCATTTTTAGAAATTATAGTCAAATTCATAAAATTTTATTAAAATTTTTAATTAAATCCTTCAAAATATTGTAAAATTTTAATATAGGCTCTTAATTTTTTTTAAATTTTAACTGACAGCTCAAATTAGCTTGCTAAGACCCGTCCCTACTTAGTTGATTACCCTACTCTCACAAGCTCCTCGTAATGTACAAAGTTATGCTTTTTGAATTCTTTTTCTCAAAATTAATTTTCCTACACGTTTACTTGCTTAATCCAAATAACCAGTTATTCTTTTTCACTGTTTTTTTCGACTCATGGAAAACATTTGAGCTTTGTTCACTTAATCCAGTGATCTTGTAATCCTAACTTGAAAGGCATATTGCTTTCTCCATTCTCATTCTTTATATCTCTTTGCTTCATCGAAAACATTCGATCCTCGTAGGCAAATGTCTCAAGATCTACTATCAATTTGGTTGATACATCAATGTTTAGTGAAAAGCTTCCTTGTGTGGTCTTGAAAGCTTCAAGTTTTCATATGCTCCTTGTCAAACATCTTCAATGCTTCTTGTGAATTCTCAGATTCTTTCCCCTGCAGGACATCTTCGAATGATGTTGGCGCTTTAATCTCTTCTCTTTTTCCATACTTTTATTGAATATTTATTGTTTGCTTGAGAAAAGTTATTGTTTTAGTTTAGTTCATATTTTTAGGTGTTGTAGCAAGGAGAGGACAAGAAAGCTAGAACAAGCGGAGCTGTACTGAAGCAATTCCAGATGCCGCTAAGGACGCTGCCGAAGCAACATTGCTGCCAAGTGCCGCCCGGGCAGAAGTTACACCGACATAGTCAAGATGGGTTGCGATTGAAAGATGGAAATTTCCTAAGCCCAACGAGCCCAATCTTGCAATTTACTGAAGCCTGTAGCGACCGGTAGAGCTGAGCTAAGACCAATAAGTAGGAGTACTTATCCTTACTTGCAGAAGAAGGCAACGTCCGAAGAGTCCACATTTAAGTCAAAAGGAGTCTATATTTAATGTAAATTACTTTAAGAACTTCTACTTCAAGGAGGACTCAAACTTAGGCCATGGGCCCTATATATACCCAATGTATGTAAGGGTATAGGGGCATCTCGCATATTGTACGCCGAGAGAGGATAGACGGGGAGATAGCTAGATAGGTTGGAGTTGTTGGGGGTCGCGTCCCAACTCTCCTAGGGTTTAAGGCACATGTATGTAAAGTAGTTTGTGAGAAACGGTTGTATTAGTTTTGAGTTGTTTTCAATAAAATTCCAAAGTTTTCTTAATCTATGCTCTTTGTTCTTTCAATTATTCTACACCAGTCAGTTGAGAGAAAATCCATTTGTCGGGCACGAAAGTGCAAGGCTCACGAAAGGGTTAAGCACGGTCACAACATGTTGAGGCGTGACTAACTTGGTTCTACACCAGTCCACAAGTTTCAATAGCTACGAGGGATCACCAATCAAATGGACTTGCTTGTGTTAGGTTTAAGCTGAGATTGCTAGGTATTGCCTACATCACGTGAGTGTTCGAGCTTCCTAACCTAGAAATAGGAGGTATCACTGTCGACTATCCCGCCGAACTTGGAATGTCTGCCAGACTTGCCGCCAGGATCTCTTTCCGTTCCACCCCGAGACAGTACAATCATGTAGTGGCAGTGACCTTCAGTGGTCGCGTGACAGCGTCGTAGTTCGTCGCCCACCATACTATTCGAGGCAGCAATTCATGGCAGCACAAAACATACTCAGACTTTACAATGTAGTCCACATGCTACTAAGTTGCATTTGTCCACATGCTCCAATCCCTGTGGGAGACAATATCTTTTATATTATAACTTGACAAGAGTGTGCACGTGTGCTCATAAATAGAGAACACCTAGACGCTCTACAAGTTTTTGGCGCCGTTGCTGGGGATTGGTAACAGTAACTACGTTTGAATTTCTGCACTTCTATTTTTTTGTTTTTTCATATTAAATCTCTTTTTATTTATTTGCTTAAAAACGCCTCTTTGTTTTCTTTGGTGTATGTCTGCCAGGGCAGCAAGGACGACAACAACTTCCACCTGAGGAGGGGAAGGACATGCCCGGATGAATAGTCAAACATTAAGCCCTCAGGGAGTGCTTATGCTTCGGAAAAGTGCAGTCCGACTTAACCAAAATTTTTAATTTTTAATTTTGTATGCATTAGGAATAGATTTAAGTTTCATTTATTTAATCTTTGTATTTAATTTATTTCAGGTTAAGAATGAAGGAGAGATCAATAAAGATAAAAGAATAAATGAGAAGCCCAACTAGCGGCCAAGGCAGCCCAAGCCAGACAAGCATAACGACGAGTGGCTTCATAACGGCTAGCCGCAATGGCTATATTTGCCACAGCGAGCGAAATAGATATTTATGTAACGAATATAATCCCGTTATTCGCGCCACAATAATTGCCACCCGTTGTCAGCGTGCATGCCAAGGAAGTGGGGAGAAGCGGCTATATAAGGCCAACTATTCTCTCCCCGTTCTTCATTTTGCTTTCTCATTTACTCTAAATTCTTTCTGCAATCTTTCCTTCCAAGATTTCTCTTTGCTTTATTTTCTTTCACGTTCTTTTCTTTCTTTCGTTAGGAAATACAACCATCTCACAAACTATGGCTTCATCACAACACGCCGCCACCTCCAAACCTCCTTACAAAAGGTTCTTGAACCCAACTGTAGAGGAAACCTACAATAAATACTATAGAGAGCAACAACTATGGGAGGAAATGGGTTTCCAATATACCCAGTCTGATGGGGATTTTTGCTTAAATCCCTCCCTATTCGAAAGGATCCACAATATGGGCTAGGACCAGTTCGCAGGGCAACCAGAAGGAATCAACAGTAACCATGTGCGAGAGTTCTACGCCCACAGACCGACACCGGCAAGCCCTTTCGTTTATGTCCGCGGAGAAGGTGTCAAGTTTACTGCTGACATGATAAAAAGCCTTTACAACATAGAAGTCAGTGGAAATCCACATAAAGAATGGGAGTCCTACTTAACGGCAGCTGACTACAATAAGATCAAGAGGGAGATCTATAAGCCAAACACCAAGTGGCTAACAGGTAAAAACAACGGGTCAGTCAACCGCCGTGATTTGCTGCCAGAGGAAGCCCTTTGGAGTTACTTCATACAACGTCGCCTGATGCCTAGCATGCATGGATCAACAGTCAATAGGCCGCGGCTTGCCCTCATCCACAGTATTATGATGGGGCGGCAGATCAATGTTGGCGAGGTAATTATAAAAGAGGTCTATGCCCACGCAGAGAAACAAAACGCCAAGGGACCTCTCTTCTTCCCTGCACTCATCACGGGCCTTTGTGTAACACCCCAATTTTGGGCTTAGAAGTTTTAGGTTTTGGTCGGACCGGTCTGAGAAACGGTTCGAATATAAAAGGAGGTTTTAGGGAAAGCCTAGTTTGGGATGCTTTAAAAATATAGAAAAATATCTAAAAATCCTCTTTTAATATATATAAGAGAGTGGTGAAATCAATTTTACAAAATAAGGTTTGGAAATGCTACATTTTGGTGTAGTGACTAAAATGCGATTTTTGAAAAGTTTAGTGGTGACTGTTTTGTAAGGATTAAAACTTTGAATCTTTAAGGACCTAATTTACCCAAAAATGATTTCTCCAGATTTTTCCTTAATTTGGGTGATTTAATTAATGTTTTAATTAATTAAAAGAAAAAGGGAAACTACATTTTGGAATTTCATAACTACCTTTTCCTAGATTTTTTTCTCATTTCTTTTTCTCTCAAAATTCCATCATCCAAACACTTTTTGTCTAGCAACTTTTTTATTGATATTCACTTCAATTGATGAGATTCCTATCATAAATTAATTTCTAATCAATCTTGCATCAAATCCTTTTGATTTTCTCATTGGATTTTCAAGGAAGTTGGCTCAAATCAAGGAGAAATCACCATTTAGAGGTAAGATTGTTCTTCTCCTCTAAATATGTAGTTCTTTACTGAAATTCCCAAGTTGGCAATCCTTAATTTAAGTTTTATAAATGGTTTTAATGTTAGAAACTTGATTTTGGCTTAAAACTCAAGATTTGGAAGAAATCTTGAAGAATTTCGTTGAGTTTTGATTGGGCTCTGTTTGAGATGGTTCTTTAATGTATTTTGGATGTCTACTGATGTTAGAAATGAGGTTTTATCAATGCAATCCCGAAAAGGTTGTATTTCCTAAGTTTTTGCTTATGAAAATGGTGGTTTTTGAGGTGATCTTGGTGTTCCGTTATAGCTGGAGGTATAAGGACGAGTTTAGCTTTATTTTGGATCTTAATTGATGTTTAGAAATGGTTAGAAGTTATGGATCTTGGCTGGGTTAAGTTTTGGAAGAGTTTGGGGGTGATTTCGGTTATGTTTGGTAGCCGAAATGTTGGTTTTAAGTAGAGCAGCGAGTTAAAGTGTGTTGGCTGAAGATTTCAATTCATGATGATGCATTAATCCTCTGCTTTGATGTGTTTAAAACAGGGGAGACGTCTTCGGACACTTTTGGAGTTGATTCCAGAGGCTTGATTGGCGTTTCGGCAAGCAAGCGAAACGTAATTGGTGAGTGGAGTTGGGTTTCCAGCTTTGAAACGATTGTTTGGAGGTTTTGGGAGCTTAGTTTAAGTCTAAACAACTTAGCTAAGCTCAAGAGTAAGTTTTCGGAAAATCTCCCTTGGTTGAGCCATGAAGTGATTTGATGCATTGGTTATAATTTGCATGTTTAAATTCTGTTTTGAAAGCATGTTTTAGCATGGTTAATGCTGGTTTGGAAAGCCATGTGTTGAAGGATGCTCAAGGTAAGAGATCCTTGGTTTAACATATTTTTAATATGGTTTTGATGCATAGTGATGCATGTTGTTAAATAGCTTTGTTTAATGCTTTAAAACAGTGAAATGTTGATGTTATATGATGTATATTGGCAAGTGATGTAATGGTTTTAAAGTACTTGAATCGGATATAGTTAGCCGGCTATAGGATTGGGTTCACTGTGAATAAAGACGCCTTGGATGTTGAGGGGTTGTGATTGTACCGTACACTCCATCCAAGTACCCTAACTAGTGAGGTAAGATCACAACGGTGGTTAAAAGTCCGTGTGTGGATCTTGTGTTATGTGTCCCTTGCTCTCGTTAGTGGAATTATACAACTACCGATGAGTGATATTGAGGGGTTGTGATTGTACCGTTAAACTCCATCACGGGTGTTGAGGGGTTGTGATTGTACCGTTAAACTCCACCTTATGTTGTTCGGTAGTATGTATGAAGCGTGTGGGACAACGCTTGTAATCCGCGTATCCAATTGTGTTTTGGGTTGTAAATGGTTATTAACTATCACTTGAAAGCCAATATGTTGTATTGAATGTAATGAAGCATGAGATGCTTGTAAAGTATGCAAAGTTGCATGAAAAGAGATGGGCTTGTGGGTTTAAGCTTTGCTTAAATGTTTTCTAAAAATGCAATATTGTGTTGGTTTATTTAGAGCATGCCTCACTAAGCTATTGTGCTTACGCTCTCTCTTTTATACCAATGATGCAGACAATTGAAGTGTTTGAGGGCAACAAGGAAGCTAAGAGTGTCCAAGGGAAACTAAGCTCATGTATGGTGATGTTTTTATACACTATTAGTTTTGGTAATTTGGCAATGGGACCTAAGATGTGTTTTGGGAGATGTGTTGAACTCCCTAAGTTGTGGCATGTTGTTTTTGATGGTTTGATTTTGTAAATAGCCTATTAATGCTTGTTTTGAAGTTTGGTTGGTTGTTTGGTTTTGGATAATAGGAAGCATGCCTATAGACATTTGAATTCTCATGTTTGATGCTATAAATGTGTTTAGGGGTTATAAACATATGCCATATATGTATGATGACTTGCTGGTATGATTTGAGACTCATTAGGAAGTGTTTGAGTGGAGTTATGTTGGAAAAACCAGCAAAATCTGCAGTTTTTGGGCAAACCGTATCGAAACACTCACTGGCATTTCGAAACGGGGGCCTTTAATGGCCTTCGTGTTTCGAAACGGCTGGAGGCTATTTAGAAACGATTTGGCTACTAGAAAGCCGTGTTTCAGAACCAGTATCGAAACGGATGAGCGATGTCCCGCGTTTTGCTACGGGTTCTATGTGTTTCGGAACAGATGACCGTTGGGCACCAATTTGAATGATGCTGGAGTTTGCGAGCTTTACGTTTTAGTCTCGGAAGTTGTTTTTGCAATTGTATGAGTTCGAGATATCCAATTAATCTGAAATATGACAGGGAAATATGTAATATGACTAATTTTATATTGGTAACTTAAAAAGTCAATTATGACCTTCTAATTTACAAAAATTAATTTTTGGTCCCTAATCTTGTAATGAGTGTAATTGAGTCCCTATTGTTGTTCGATCGTTGTGCTTTTCACCTATATGTTTCATGAGTACTCACCTAGGGTTAACGTGCATCTAGACAAGATTAAAAAGAAAAAAATGGGTCGTTAATCAAGGTTGACTTTGGTTTTCCCCGTGTAATCTTCGTAGTTCGGGTCAACCGTCTAGGCCGGGCTAAGGGGGTTACATTTGGTGTTATCAGAGATTAGTTCTCGTATCTTTTGGATTTGTTGTGTGGATAATATATGTGTTTTGCATGATATGCGTTTTGGATGAAAGAATGTTGTTTGAATTGTGATGTATGGTTGCAATTGTGATGCTATGCTATGTTGAAGCATGTTAGGGGAAACCATTGCCATGTCAAAACTAATGAAAGGAATTGTTTTTTTGGAAAATGAGCTTGAGTACTTGGATTACTTACCTTATTGAGCCTAATTATGTTTATTGCATTTGTGTTAGTGCATTGTTTTTCTTGTAAATGGGGCCTCGTAGAGAGATGAGGATGAATACGAGAGCTATGGCTCAGAACGAGAATGAGGAAAATGTTGATAATGTTGTGGATATACCTCCTCCCCCTGGTGGTGGACCACCCGGCGGTGGTGGTGCTGGAGGTGATAATGTTGGTGTTGGTGTTGGTGCTGGGGTCGTTGGACCTGAAGGTGGGCAGGGGCAAGCTACTACTGACATGACTGTATTGATTCAGGCTATTGCGGGAGTCTTTCAGGCAGCAGTAGCTGGAGCTCACGAAGCTACGCATCAGGGTGATGCTAACGTGAGATTGCCTTTGGAACGTCTTCATAGTCTGGGAGGGACTGAGTTCAGAGGTTTATCTCCGGAAGGATCCGAATCTTGGTTGGAAAGCACCAAGAGGATTTTGGGGCAAATGAACTGCAACAATGTGCAGAAATTGGGTTGTGTGGTATCACTGCTACATGATGATGCTTATACGTGGTGGACGACCACTATCTCTGGAATGGAGGAAAATGATGTAACTTGGACGTTCTTCTTAAACATGTTCAAGCGGAAGTATCTGGGTGTGCGATACCTAGACGAGAAGAAAAGAGAATTTATGTTTCTTACGCAAGGAAGCATGACGGTGGCTGAGTATGAGATCCAGTTTGTTCGTCTTAGTCAGTATGCACCTGAGCTTATCCCTAGTGAGCGGGAGAGGTGTGAGCGCTTCCGATATGGTTTGGTGCCGGACGTAAAGACTTTTATGCTTGCGTCTGAGTATACAGATTTTGATGTGCTGGTGAGTAGAGTGAAGGACATCGAGCAGAACCTGGGTTTGTCTTCCAGATGTGTTAGTTCTAGCTCGGGCAAAAGAGCTACTGATTATAGTTTCGGTGGTGGACGGAACAAGAGAGGACGAGATAAGAAGTATCAATCTTCTGCTAGGCGTGGTAATGGAGGGCATGGTGCGCATGTTCAGGGAGATAGGATGAGGGCTGACCAGAACACGTGCTGGACGTGTGGATCTCGTAGCCATTTGAGGCGAGATTATCCTCTAGCAGCGAGGGAGGTTCAGCCTCCTGTAGTAGTGACCGGTAATTCATGCTGGAATTGTGGTTCGACAGACCACATGAGGAGGGAGTATCCTTTGTTGGCCGGTGGTGGTCAGGGACGTGCTCCTGGGGTAGTTGCACCACAAAGAGGTCGTGGGCGCGGCTGTGGTAACTTCCAGCGTAGAGATGATGATGGGAGGAATGTGGCGCATGTGGTGGCCGTTCAACCTGAGGGTAGTGGCCAGGCTCGAGTGTATGCTCAGCGAGAGGGGATAAATGATACGGATGTGATCGCAGGTACTTTGACTTTGCAGTCCTTGTCATTACTTTCCTTGATTGATTCTGGATCTACACACTCATACATATTGCGTGAACATGCTCAATTGCTTGGTTTACCTGTTGAGTCTTTGGATGTTTGTATGCGTGTGACTAGTTCCTTTGGTGAGACCGTTGTGACACGGAAGTTGTACAGAAGATGTCCCTTGAAAGTGCAAAACCATGTTTTTCTTGTTGATCTCATGGAATTGCCATTCTATGGTTTTGATGTGATCCTTGGGATGGATTGGCTTGTTGAACATCGGGCTGTGGTGGATTTTGAGAACAAGCGAGTTCGTTGAAACTTGCGGATGATTATGAGGTAGTGGTGGTTGGTGAGAATGTGAAGTTTCTTGCCAATATGGTGTCTACATTGGAAGCAAGCCGAATGCTGAGGCAAGGTTGTGAGGCTTACCTGGCCTTTGTTATGAACCCGAGTTCGAAAGAGTTGCGCGTTCAAGATATCAGGACTGTGCGAGAGTTCCCTGGTGTGTTTCCGGAGGAGTTACCTGGGTTGCCTCCTAGTCGAGAGGTGGAGTTTGGAATTGAGTTGTATGAAAACACAACTCTAGTGTCCATTACTCCTTACTGGATGGCACCTAAGGAGTTGAAGGAGCTGAAGACGCAACTTCAGGAGTTGCTTGATCGTGGTTTCATTCGGCCGAGTGTGTCACCTTGGGGTGCATCGGTCTTGTTTTTGAAGAAGAAAGATGGCACTATGAGAATGTGCATCGATTATCGTCAGCTGAACAAGTTGACTATCAAGAATCAGTATCCTTTGTCGAGGATTGATGATCTTTTTGATCTGTTTCGGGGGCGTAGTGTTTTCTAAGATTGACTTAAGGTCAGGTTATTACCAGATTAAGGTGAAGGATGTGGATGTACCAAAAACAGCCTTTAGAACGAGGTATGGGCATTATGAGTTCCTTGTGATGTCGTTTGGTTTGACGAATTCTCCTACAGCTTTTATGGACATGATGAATAGAGTGTTCCATGAATACTTGGACAAGTTTGTTGTGGTGTTCATTGATGATATTCTTGTGCATTCTCGTACTGAGGAGGAGCATGAGGGGCATTTGAGGATTGTGTTGCAAGCGCTGTTAGAGAATCAGCTTTATGCTAAGCCGAGAAAGTGCGAATTCTGGCTTAGAGAAGTTGTTTTCCTTGGTCATGTGGTTTCTGCAGAGGGGATTCGCGTTGATCCTCAAAAGATTGAGGCGGTGATGAATTGGAAGCCTCCAAAGACTGTTCATGAAGTTCGTAGTTTCCTTGGGTTGGCAGGATACTACCGGAGGTTTGTGGATGGATTTTCAAAGATTGCTGCTTCTTTGACGAAGTTGTTGCAAAAGGATGTCAAGTATGAGTGGATAGAAGCAAGGCAGCAGGCTTTTGAGAAGCTTAAGGCAGCTTTGACGCAAGCTCCTATCTTGGTTCAACCTGAATCAGGAAAAGAGTTTGTGGTGTACATCGACGCATCCTATGTTGGTTTAGGGTGTGTGTTAATGCAAGAGGGTAAGGTGGTGGCTTATGCATCGCGCCAGTTGAAGGTGCATGAGCGCAATTATCCTACACATGATATTGAGTTAGCTGCGATGGTTTTTGCTTTGAAGATTTGGAGACATTATCTATATGGTGAGAAGTGTACTGTGTACACGGATCACAAAAGCTTGAAGTATCTGATGTCTCAGTAAGAGTTGAATCTTAGGCAACGATGTTGGGTGGAGTTGCTTAAAGATTACGATCTGACGATCGAGTACCATCCGGGAAAAGCTAATGTTGTAGCAGATGCCTTGAGTAGGAAGGTGGCAGTGGAGTTAAGGGCTATGTTTGCCAGCCTGATTATTTCACGAGATGGAGGTCTTGTGGCTGAGTTGTAAGTGAAACCATCCTTGGTGCAGTTGATAAAGGATAAGCAGTTGTTGGATGATTCCTTGGTGCCACATGTTCAGGATATTGCTGGGGATAGATCATCGGATTTTTGCTTTAATGATGATGGAGTTTTATGTTTTGGAAGTCGGATAGTAGTGCCAAATGATGCGGAGTTGAGACGTACTATTCTGACTGAAGCTCATAGTAGTCCTTTTGCTATGTACCCTGGTAGCACAAAGATGTATCGTGATCTTAAGGATGAGTACTATTGGGTGGGATTAAAGAAAGATGTTGCGGAGTACATAAGTAAGTGCATGGTTTGTCAGCGGGTTAAGGCTGAGCATCAGTTTCCTTCAGGGTTGTTGCAACCATTGAGGATTCCTGAGTGGAAGTGGGAAAGGATTACCATGGACTTTGTGTCTGATTTGCCTTTGTCGCCATCAAAGAAGAATTCGATGTGGGTGATTGTGGATCGCCTTACGAAGTGTGCGTATTTCTTACTTGTGCATACAACGTATGCCTTGGATAAGGTTACAGAGCTGTACATTGTTGAGATTGTGCGATTGCATGGTGTGCCAAAGTCTATAGTGTCGGATAGAGATTCGAGGTTTACATCGCGTTTCTGGGAATGTTTGCATCAAGCTTTGGGTACACGGCTGAATTTCAGTACTTCTTATCATCCGCAGTCGGATGGACAGGCTGATCGTGTTATCCAAGTTCTTGAGGATATGTTGAGGTGATGTGTGATTGAGTTTCAAGGTTCTTGGGAGAAGCATTTGCCTTTGGTGGAGTTTGCTTATAACAATAGCTACCAGGCAAGTATTCAAATGGCACCTTATGAAGCCTTGTACGGGAGGAAGTGCAGAACTCCTCTTTGCTGGGCTGAAACGGGTCAGAAGTTGGTTTCAATGCCGGCTTTGTTGAAAGGAACCACCGAGAAGGTGAAGCTCATATGTGAGCGGTTGAAGGTAGCTTCTGATCGACAGAAGTCTTACACGGATTTGAAGCGTAATGAGATTGAGTTTGCAGTGGGTGATCGTGTGTTCTTGAAGGTTTCGCCTTGGAAGAAGGTGATGAGGTTTGGCCGAAAGGGTAAGTTGAGCCCTAGGTATATTGGACCATACGAGGTGATTGAACGTGTGGGTCATGTTGCGTACAAGCTGAGGTTGCCGCAAGAGTTGGAAAAGATACATGATGTGTTTCATGTCTCTATGCTTCGGAGGTATAGGTCAGATCCTTCGCATGTTATGCCTGTGAAGGAAGTGGAGTTGAATCCAGACTTGACCTATGATGAGGAGCCGGTTGTGGAAGCATCGTGGTGTTGAGGAAACCACGTGGGAAATAAAGGATGACATGAAGAAATAGTTTCCGTACCTCTTTCCTCCAGGTAAATTTCGAGGACGAAATTTCTTAAGGGGGGAGAGTTGTACCACCCTAATTTTGGGCATAGAAGTTTGAGGTTTTTGTCGGACCGGTCTGAGAAACGGTTCGAATATAAAAGGAGGTTTTAGGGAAAGCCTAGTTCAGGATGCTTTAAAAATATAGAAAAATATCTAAAAATCCTTTTTTAATATATATAAGAGAGTGGTGAAATCAATTTTACAAAATAAGGTTTGGAAATGCTATATTTTGGTGTAGTGACAAAAATGCGATTTTTGAAAAGTTTAATGGTGACTGTTTTGTAAGGATTGAAACTTTGAATCTTTAAGGACCTAATTTACCCAAAAATGATTTCTCCAGATTTCTCCTTAATTTGGGTGATTTAATTAATGTTTTAATTAATTAAAAGAAAAAGGGAAACTACTTTTTGGAATTTCATAACTACCTTTTCCTAGATTTTTCTGATTTCTTTTTCTCTCAAAATTCCATCATCCAAACACTTTTTCTCCAGTAACTTTTTTATTGATCTTCACTTCAATTGATGAGATTCCTATCATCAATTAATTCCTAATCAATCTTGCATCAAATCCTTTTGATTTTCTCATTGGATTTTCAAGGAAATTGGCTCAAATCAAGGAGAAATCACCATTTAGAGGTAAGATTGTTCTTCTCCTCTAAATACTCAGTTCTTTACTAAAATTCCCAAGTTGGCAATCCTTAATTTAAGTTTTATAAATGGTTTTAATGTTAGAAACTTGATTTTGGCTTAAAACTCAAGATTTGGAAGAAATCTTGAAGAATTTCGTTGAGTTTTGATTGGGCTCTGTTTGAGATGGTTCTTTAATGTATTTTGGATGTCTAATTTTTATCAATGCAATCCCGAATAGGTTGTATTTCCTAAGTTTTTGCTTATGAAAATGGTGGTTTTTGAGGTGAACTTGGTGTTCTGTTATAGCTGGAGGTATAAGGATGAGTTTAGGTTTATTGTGGATGTTAATTGATGTTTAGAACTGGTTAGAAGTGATGGATCCTGGCTGGGTTAAGTTTTGGAAGAGTTTGAGGGTGATTTCGGTTGTGTTTGGTAGCCGAAATGTTGGTTTTAAGTAGAGGAGCGAGTTAAAGTGTGTTGGCTGAAGATTTCAATGCATGATAATGCATTACTCCTCTACTTTGATGTGTTTAAAACAGGGGAGACATCTTCGGACACTTTTGGAGTTGATCCGGAGGCTTGATTGGCGTTTCGGCAAGCAAGTGAAACGTAATTGGTGAGTGGAGTTGGGTTTCCAGCTTTGAAACGATTGTTTGGAGGTTTTGGGATCTTAGTTTAAGTCCAAACAACTTAGCTAAGCTCAAGAGTAAGTTTTCGGAAAAACTCCCTTGGTTGAGCCATAAAGTGGTTTGATGCATTGGTTATAATTTGCATGTTTAAATTCTGTTTTGAAAGAAGGTTTTAGCATGGTTAATGCTGGTTTTGCAAGCAATGTGTTGAAGGATGCTCAAGGTAAGAGATCCTTGGTTTGACATAATATTAATATGTTTTGATGCATAGTGATGCATGTTGTTAAATGGCTTTGTTTAATGCTTTAAAACAGTGAAATGTTGATGTTATATGATGTATATTGGCAAGTGATGTAATGGTTTTAAAGTACTTGAATCGGATATAGTTAGCTGGCTATAAGATTGGGTGCACCGTGAATAAAGTCGCCTTGGATGTTGAGGGGTTGTGATTGTATCGTACACTCCATCCAAGTACCCTAACGAGTGAGGTAAGATCACAACGGTGGTTAAAAGTCCGTGTGTGGATCTTGTGTTATGTGTCCCTTGCTCTCGTTAGTGGAATTATACAACTACCGATGAGAGATATTGAGGGGCTATGATTGTACTGTTAAACTCCATCACGTGTGTTGAGGGGTTGTGATTGTACCGTTAAACTCCACCTTATGTTGTTCGGTAGTGTGTATGAAGCGTGTGGGACAACGCTTGTAATCCACGTATCCGGTTATGTTTTGGGTTTTAAATGGTTATGAACTATCACTTGAAAGCCAATATGTTGTATTGAATGTAATGAAGCATGAGATGCTTGTAAAGTTTGCAAAGTTGCATGAAAAGAGATGGGCTTGTGGTTTTAAGCTTCACTTAAATGTTTTCTAAAAATCCATTAATGTGTTGGTTTATTTAGAGCATGCCTCACTAAGCTATTCTGCTTAAGCTCTCTCTTTTGTACCAATGATGCAGACAATTGAAGTGTTTGAGGGCAACAAGGAAGCTAAGAGTGTCCAAGGGAAACTAAGCTCATGTATGGTGATGTTTTCATACACTATTAGTTTTGGTAATTTGGCAATGGGAACCTAAGATGTGTTTTGGGAGATGTGTTGAACTCCCTAAGTTGTGGCATGTTGTTTTTGATGGTTTGGTTTTGTAAATGGCCTATTAATGCTTGTTTTGAAGTTTGGTTGGTTGTTTGGTTTTGGATAATAGGAAGCATGCCTATAGACATTTGAATTCTCATGTTTGAGGCTATAAATGTGTTTAGGGGTTATAAAAATATGCCATATATGTATGATGACTTGCTGGTATAATTTGAGATTCATTAGGAAGTGTTTGAGTGGAGTTATTTTTGAAAAACCAGCAAAATCTGCAGTTTCTGGGCAAACTGTATCGGAACACTCACTGGCATTTCGAAACGGGGGCCTGTAATGGCCTTCGTGTTTCGAAACGGCTGGAGGCTGTTTCGAAACGATTTGGCTACTAGAAAGCCGTGTTTCGGAACCAGTATCGAAACGGATGAGCGATGTCACGCGTTTGCTACGGGTTCTATGTGTTTCGGAACAGATGACCGTTGGGCACCAATTTGAATGATGCTGGAGTTTGCGAGCTTTACGTTTTAGTCCCGGAAGTTGTTTTTGCAATTGTATGAGTTCGAGATGTCCAATTAATGTAAAATTTTACAGGGAAGCATGTAACATGACTAATTTCATATTGGTAACTTAAAAAGTCAATTATGACCTTCTAATTTACAAAAATTACATTTCGGTCCCTAATCTCGTAATGAGTGTAATTGAGTCCCTCTTGTTGTTCGATCGCTGTGCTTTTCACCTATATGTTTCCTGAGTACTCACCTAGGGTTAACGTGCATCTAGACAAGATTAAAAAGAAAAAAAGGTCGTTAATCAAGGTTGACTTTCGGGTTGACTTTGGTTTTCCCCGTGTAATCTTCATAGTTCTAGTCAACCGTCTAGGCCAGGCTAAGGGGGTTACATTTTGAGCCAATTTTTCGCCTGCCGCCGGACCCTAAGGAAAAAAATTCCCTTCCAAGGAAGGATGGACAAGAAGGGTACGTCAGCAGATGATGCAGAACTCAGAGCCAGACACACCTTCCACCGCCCAGCCGCCGTCCCAAGCTACCGCCACTGCAGTTGCAATAGGCAGTACTGAAGCTGCCCTCTCATTCGCCGTGCTTCCCCTGTTGCGCAGCCTAGTAGAAAGCTGTCAAAGGATCAAGCACAAGAAGGTGATCTTCACCAAATATGTGTGTTGAGTGTGCAAAAGTTCTATATTTTACCCCTTATTTAACCCATATTCCTGCTGCATTCAAGCATTATTCATTGCATTTAGGTAGAATTTTGCATATACATCACAATTAGATAAAATGGCACAGTTGCTACTGATTTTGGTCACTTTTGCAGGTATCTGTTGTGGTAGACTCAGGGCAGCAAGGGAGCAGAGCTGGATCACATGACTGGAGTCACGGAGCAGCCGCTGCCGTGGCAGCCATGACGACAACATTGGTGAAGTGGAAAAGTGAAGTGGAGCTCGACAGATAGAGGAATTCAAGCCGGTATGTCGTGGACCACTCCTATATTTTTCTGAACCCTAAGGCAGAATGAAGGCCAAGCCCAAAGTTCAAGGAAGAAACCCAAAGCAAGAAAAGATGACGAATTAAAGGCATCTACTCAGAAGATTTAATCTTTAAAAGAGTTGTACTTTAGTTTAAACTTGTATTCTTGCCATATTAGAAAACTTGGACCCAAGGCCTATGTAAAGGCATGTAATTCGACCTAGGGAAGGATATCTCATTCTTAGCCGTCTTCCCCAAAATCCCTTGTAATTTTCCCCCTTATCATCATGTTTTAAACTTCCCCTAGGGCTAAGGGTTGATTCTGTAAAGTAGTTGCAAGGATTGTATTGTTTTAGGAATTTTATGTTCAAAGCAATAAAACTCCAAGTTTATTTATTATGGTTTTCATATCTCGCAAGAGTATCGGGAGAGCATTGTGAGGTTATCCATTTGTTTGATATCGGGAGAGTCAATCGTACGAACGGAATAAATACGAGTTTTCTAGTTTATGGTTAAACCATCTCGACTTAGGGATAAGTACGAGGTTAAGTGGCTAAGGAAGAATTCAACAACATTGGTGTTCACCCTTCGATTCACGTCGGGATGTATCATCTATGAAGTTTTCAGCAACAACACTTGGGCCTAGGGATAGGACAAGTCATAGCAGGGATTTTTTCCAAGATTGAAGTATGGAGTTGTGTGATCGCTGCCGCGACATCAACAGACTTATGTCGCGACAGGGACGACAACAGAACATAAGTTTCTATTCAGTGCAACACCTGCACTACTGAGCAATTCAATACCGGCCTATTTCTTAAAACCTTATTCTTTTATCTTTTATATTACTTGTTTACCATTATCACTTTACGATCAATCTAAACTCTTTCTCTCTCTCGTGCAGCAATTCTAGGATAAAGCTATTTCCAGTCCCTATGGAGACGATATATGATACTCCAAGTATCACTTTACTACTTGCGTCGTGTACACTTGCACTATTTGCGATAGGACTTTTGACACGCAACAAGTTTTTTGGCGCCGTTTCTGGGGACTAGAAACATATATTTACCCTTACTTTTACTGCTCTTTTTCGTTTTAATTTTTCTGTTTTTATTGGTATTATTTACCCTGTGCTTTTCACAAGGTTTTCTGTTTGCTTATGCGCAGATCTAGGCGAGGCAAAGAACCTGAGTACAAACTAGACCCTGAAATCGAACGCACGTACAACCTCAGGAACCTAGTCCGACTCTTGATAGTAAGAAACGACTATTTTGAGGAACAACTACAAGCAATGCAGAACAACGGGGTAGATGATAACCAGAGGGTTGCTGAAGATCCTCCCCAAGGTGTCCGTAATGAACGGCCTACCGCTGCCGCACGGCAGTCCTGCCGCGATTACATGGTCAATGACCATGTTGAACTGGAGACCACCTTGCCAGACGTGGAAGCTGAGAACTTTGAGCTGAAACCTGTTATGTTCAGCATGGTAAATTTCGTTGGCTAGTTTAGTTGTACTGCAACAGAGGATGCCCGAGAACATCTAAAAATATTCCAAGAAATTTGAGGATCGTTTAGATTGCTAGGAATAAATCCGGAAGTACTGAGGCTTCAGTTATTTCCTCATTCACTGGGAGACAGAGCTAAATCTTAGTGGAATAAACTAACGCCGGGTTCAATACGAACTTGGGCAGATCTCTCTCGTTAATTCTTATCTCGTTTTATACTTCTCATTTATCTGAGAGATTATGTAACGAAATTGCTACTTTTCAACGGGAGGATTAGGAACCAATGCACGAGGCATGGGACAGATTTACAAATCTTCTAAGGAACTACCCGATGAATGGATTCCCCATGTGGAATCAGGTCGTTAAATTCTACAATGCTACCAATACACACACTCGTATGAGAATAGATTCAACAGCAAATGGGATATTATTGGATAAGGAACAAGATGAGGCAATGATAGTGTTGAAAAACATAGCAAAGAATGATGAGGAATTTCCTACAGCTAGGAGAGGGGGCAAATGAGGGATAACTGTAAAGGATTATGAAGCTGACAATTCCCTAAAATCACAGGTTGCATACCTCACAAAGGTGGTGGAAAATCTGCATCGGAAAGATTCTAAACCCGTAGATTCTGCAGAAGAAGTATGTGAGACTTGTAGTGGGAACCACACTTCAGAAGACTATCCTTTACAGCTTGAAGAAGGGATGTATGTTGGGAATTACAACAAGCCAAGAAACTACGATTCCAACAATTACAATCCCAACTGGAGGAAAGATCCTAAGTTTTCCTGGAGAAATCCGAACAATGCACTGAATCCTCAAATTTAGACCAACCAAAACCAAGGGGCACCCAGAATTCTGTCGCGACAGCAACCATAGCAGCAGCCGCAACAACAACCGGTAGCCGCACCTAGTATACTGGAGCAGACATTGGCCACATTCGTGCCGCATACAGGAGCTTACATGGCGAACATGGATCACTTTGTCAAGAAAACTGTCATTCATGGACAAGACAGAGATGAGGATGACTAACCATGAGGCTACCCTGAAATCACTAGAGACACAGATGAGCCAGGTTTCCCAGCATATCAAGCCAAGGCAAAACGGGGGATTACCTAGAGATACTGAGGTTACTAGAAAACCCACACATAACAAGTGTAAAGCAATCACAACTAGGAGTGGGAAACAATTACAAGGGCCAGAGACGAAGAGCATACCAAGTAAGGAACCGACCCTAGATACACCTGCCGTGAACACTGCCCCGACAGAAGAAGAAAAACCTGCTGTCGACACACCTGTCGCAACAACAGAAGGGACAAAGGAGCAAATAGAGGATGTTAAAGAACCGAAACCTCCTCAGATCCGAATCACATATGAAGGATGTCTTGAAGACTATCGTCCTCCACTTCCTTTTCCACAGCGGTTACAAAAACAAAAACAGGAGTACCAGCTCAAAAAGATTTATGATATTTTTAAGCAGGTACACATTAACATACCGTTGTTAGAGGCCATCAAGCAAATGCCCGATTATGCAAAATTTCTCAAGGATGCTATGTCAAAAAGGTCCAGACTTGGGGAATTCGAAACGATAAAAATGACAGAAGGATGCATGACTATTTTGCATTGGCATCCACCCCAGAAGAAGAAGGATCTTGGGAGCTTCATCATACCGTGCATAATTTGTGACAAATTCGTGGGTAAGGCATTTTGTGATCTTGGTGCTAGCATAAATCTAATGCCCAAATCTGTGTTTCAGAAATTAGGTATTGGACGAGCACGGCCCATGACAAACATGCTGCAACTGGCAGACCGCTCTTACGTGCAACCAGAAGGGAAGATCGAAGATATTCTAGTAAGAGTGGATAAATTTATTTTTCCTATTGGCTTTCTCGTTTTAGACTGTGAAGCAGATGAAAACGCACCGATCATCCTGGAGCGACCCATCCTAGCCACAGGCAGAACTATGATCGATGTGGAGAAAAGAGAACTGACAATGAGAGTGAAAGATCAAGAAATCAAACTCAATGTTCTCCAAGCAATTAAACATGTTGATGTAGAAGAAGAATGCAAGGCCATCAATGAAGTAATCCTTGACCAACCATGCATCAGGTCAAGCTGCCATGACATAAAATTTGGTCACTGCCACAACAGTCACCTGGAAGACTGTCACGGCAGCAACGACGACAGTGACTCCTCCGATTCAGAAACATCCGACACTGAAGGTCATGAGGAAGTAAATTGGATAGGAAATCGTCCAGATAAGTTCTTCAAACCCCTAAATTATACTTCGAATGAACATATATTCCAGAAGCCTTCAATTGAAAAACCACCTCTTCTAGATCTTAAGCCCCTGCCAGGGCAGCTTAAATATGTTTTTCTTGGTTTAAATGATACGTTGTTCGTAATCATGTTTTCCAAGTTAATGCAGAAAAAGGAGCAGCAGCTAATCTGAATGCTACAACAACATAAGAAGGCCATTGGATGGACTATAGTTGATATCCAAGGCATCAGTTCGGCATTATGCATGCACAAGATTCTCTTGGAGGATGATCACAAGCCGACTATTGATGCCCAGAGACGTTTGAACGAGGCTATGCGAGAAGTGGTGAGAAAAGAAATTATCAAATGGCTTGATGCCGAAATCATATATGTCATATCGAATAGCAAATGGGTGAGCCCGGTGCAGTGTGTGCCCAAAAAGGGAGGCATAACCATGGTTACCAACGAAGAAAACGAGCTAATCCCAACCAAGACTGTGACCGGTTGGAAGGTTTGTATGGATTACCGGAAGCTTAATAAAGCTACCCGGAAGGACCATTTTCCCCTACCTTTTATTGATAAAATGCTTGATAGATTAGCAGGGAAACCTTACTATTGTTTTCTTGATGGTTATTTAGGTTATAATCAGATAGCAATTGCACTGGAGGATTAGGAGAAAACTACCTTCA
The DNA here is from genome assembly GCA_958450335.1 of Hibiscus tridactylites. NCBI lineage: Eukaryota > Viridiplantae > Streptophyta > Magnoliopsida > Malvales > Malvaceae > Hibiscus > Hibiscus tridactylites. The sequence continues at coordinate 18,765,084 of OY288292.1, read as the reverse complement.
CATGCCCATACGACACCTATGCTTTTCAGAGAATGCCATTTGGGCTCTGCAATGCACCAGCAACCTTCCAAAGGTGCATGATGGCAATATTCTCCGACATGGTGGAGGATTTCCTAGAGATTTTCATGGACGACTTTTCCATCTTTGGAGACAGTTTTGAAGGTTTTTTACGCAACTTGCATAAGGTTCTTGAAAGATGCAAAGAGGCGAACCTAGTTTTGAACTGGGAAAAATGCCACATCATGGTGCATGAAGGGATAGTACTAGGCCACAAGGTGAGCTGTCGCGGCATAGAGGTGGATAGAGCAAAAATAGAAGTCATCGAAAAGCTGCCGCAACCCACCACAATCAAGGGGATTCGAAGTTTCTTAGGGCACGCTGGGTTTTATCGACGATTTATTGCAAATTTCTCGAAGATTACTGAACCCTTATGCCACCTATTGGAGCAGAACCGTCCCTTTGATTTCAATACTGAATGTACTGAGGCATTCAGAGTTCTGAAGGAGAAGCTGGTAACAGCCCCGGTCGTACAGCCACCAGACTGGAGTTTTCCATTTGAGATAATGTGTGATGCCAGTGAATATGCTGTCGGGGCAGCACTAGGACAGAGGAATGATAAGCTCTTCCATGTGATTTACTATGCCAGCAAAACACTTAATGATGCCCAAGTGAACTACACCACGATAGAGAAGCAACTGTTAGCAGTGGTGTTCTCAATCGACAAGTATCTGTTCACAAAAAAGGATGCAAAACCGAGATTGTTACGTTGGATTCTGCTGCTGCAAGAATTTGACATTGATGTCAAGGATAAGAAGGGAATAGAGAACCAAGTGGCAGACCACTTGTCGAGGCTGAAGACGGGAAGGAGTAAATACATAGATAGAACCAACATATTGGAGACCTTCCCAGATGAGCAGTTGTTTGCTGCCACCAGCACTGCCGCGACAGCCATGGCAGTAGGTAAGCTTTTGAAACCCCTTGGTACGCTGATTTTGTTAATTACATTGTTAGTGGGGTACTACCTCCTAAACTTAATTACCAAGCAAGGAAGAGGTTCCAAAATGATGCAAACCATTATTATTGGGACGAACCTCTTATTTTCAAACATTGTGCAGATCAGATTATCAGGAGATGCGTACCACAGGATGAACAGGAAGATGTGCTTCACCACTGCCATGCCTCCCCGTATGGAGGACACCTAGGTGGAAACAAAACTGCTTCCAAGGTTCTGCAATCTGGTCTCTATTGTCCCACATTGTTCAAGTATACACAAGCCTTCTACAAAAGCTGTGACAAATGCCAAAGTACTGGGAACATCTCGAGACGGCATGAGATTCCACTGTAGAACATTTTAGAGGTCAAAATCTTCGATGTATGGGGAATCTACTTCATGGGACCATTCCCAGCATCATGCGAGAACTTATACATCCTACTGGCAGTGGATTATGTATCTAAGTGGGTAGAAGCGATCGCCACTCAAAAGAATGATGCAAAGATTGTTCAAAGATTTCTTCACAAGAACACTTTCTCCAGATTTGGCATCCCAAGGGTGATAATTAGTGATGAGGGCAGACACTTCGATAACAGGGTAGTTGCTGCTGCCTTGAGAAAATACGGAGTAAAGCACCGGATTGCAACAGCATACCAACCTCAAACCAATGGACAGGCCGAGATTTCCAACCGAAAGTTAAGAACATACTTGAGAAGATGGTTAAACCCACTCGAAAGGATTGGTATCTACATCTCCATTATGCACTCTGGGCCTATAGAACATCGTTCAAAACACCATTGGGGATGTCACCCTATAGACTCATCTATGGGAAAACATGTCACTTACCTGTTGAGATAGAACACAAAGCTTACTGGGCTATCAAAGCAGTAAATATGGACTGGGATAAGGTAGGACAAAAGAGGCTACTAGACTAGAATGAAATTGAAGAAATTCGGGCAATGGCCTACGACAAATGCCAAGATTTACAAAGACAAAACTAAGAAGTGGCACGACAGGAAGCTGCTGCCACAACAGTTCTGCCCATGGCAGCAGGTGTTGTTGTTCAACTCTAGGTTTAAACTTTTCCCAGGGAAGCTTAAATCTAGATGGTCTAGTCCTTTCCAGGTTGTCCAAGTTTTCCCTCATGGTACCATTACAATCAAATCCCTAAAGGACGGGCACCAGTTCAAGGTCAATTGAAAAAGACTTAAGCATTATCAGGGGACTGAAGCCCCAAGGATGCAGGAAGTAGTTACTTTAGGAGAGGCCCCTCAAGGCATCCCTAATTTAACTTAGTTTTTTTTTTATTTTAATTATTTATTAGGAATTAAGATTTATTTAGTTATTTTAGAAATCAAGATTTTCAATTTAGTTTATTTGTTTAAATATATTTTTTAGGAAACAAAGGAAGCAAAGCAAAGAGAAGGAATGAATCAGCCCACCATTTTCGCAACAGCCCAAAAAGCCCAACGAACGAGTTTGTCGTTAAAGCATGTCACCAGCTGTCGCGGTAGACGCGGAGAAGACAACCTGTCACGGAGCTATCGTGACAGACACGCAAACGCATAACAGAAGCGCAGCAAACACGGAAACGCATGACAGACGCGTCAGAAACTGCATAACAACTGGCTCTGTTATTCACGCCTGTCGTTACAGACCCAACGGGCAAAAATTCCCTGTTCTATATAAACCCCCACTCACTATTCATTTTTCAACTCATTCTCATTCTCTCAACTTGCTTTCTCTATTTTAGATCTCAAAATTTTCTTCTCATTTTTCTACAATCCTTGCAAATGGTTAGCAGACAAACCCGCCGCAGTGATGCCTCCACTTCTGCCGTAGCAGTATCCACCCCAAGTCATAACGCCATTCCCGACCGCTTCGCCTCCACCGACTCTGCCACGAGATACTACAGTTCCTTTCAAAAGAGGTACATGTGGGAGGAACGAGGGTTTATCTACACACAACCCACAGGAGATTTAGGGCTCGAGAGCTTCATAGCCAAGAAAATTCAAGCCCTCAAATGGCAAAAATTTGCTGCCTAACCCGAGGAGATGAACATAACCCTTGTTAGAGAGTTCTACGATGTCGTCGACAGCAAAGACACAAGGACAGTAACCGTTCGAAGAAAGCAACTCTCCATCGAGCTTGTGTACATCAACACACTCTACGGATTGTACGTGAGTAAGAAGGAGGACTCCCACAGAAGGTTCATGAATAGTCTGTCACCGGCAGACTACGACGTGGTCATGGCAGAAGTCACCGAAGAAGGGACGGAGTGGAATAACGACCCTAAACACCGATGGACTGTGAAGAGAACTCAGCTGACTCCACAAGCCAAACTGTGGAATCACTTTGTCAAGAAGCGCATCATGTCATCCTCCCACAACAGCACGGTCGAAGACCAAGGTTAGCCCTTGTTCATTCCATTTTAAATGAAAGAAAAATTAATGTCGGCCACTACATACGAGATGGAATACTGGAGTTTTCCCTCCGACCGTCGGGTCCTCTCTTCTTCCCATACCTCATCACCACCATCTGACGGGGCCACAATGTACCAGAGATTGAGGAATATGTCAAAGTCCAAGGAAAGGGGTGGACGCAGCAGAACATTTATAGCCTAATGGAGTTAAAAGCTGCCACCTCGTTGTCATACTTCAACCCCTCTACCACGACAGACCAGACTTCAGGCCCCAGTTCCCCAAAACCTATCGCAACAGAGCAACAGCAGACGGCAGCAGCACCTCCAGCAGACACCTCCACCCAGATTCTGTCGACGCTGAAAAGGATGAAGGAACGTCGGCTCAGACTAATGAGCTTCATGAGAGATTTAGAGCCTTGCTATAGTTCTGATCTTTAGAACACCCTTTGTGACTCTTATATGTTGTCTAGACTTCTATTTGTAAACTAGAGTAGGAAAGCTTAACCACTTGAGTTGCCCCTAGAGGGGCCTAACATTGGCTCTAGGAAAAGAATATAAGAAAAGAAAAACTTAGACTCAATACCCCTAGAGGTGCCTAATACCAGCTCTAGGAAGATAGCTAGAGGTGCCCAAAAACAACATCTAGTCAAATCAAAATAAGAAAAACACCGATTCTAATTCAGAAAAAAACTAAAGGAGCCTAGAATTGCCTCCAAAAAAATGAAATTTGGCATAAAATTCAAGTGAGTAGCATAACTATTCTGGTAAACTAAAGGAGTCTACGCATATATTTGTTCATAAAACATGCACACACTGCACAAGAACTATAGCATGGTTCCGAATAAATCCAGAAACGCCCGACAAGGTATTGCTCGTGATAGGGCATGTGTGGTAGGTAATGAAAAGTTCACTAACTTAAGCCAAACCAAAAAGTTCTCATTTTTAGTTAGCTCATATTTGCTTGAGGGAAAGCAAGAACTTGAGTTTGGGTGTGTGATGAGTGTGCAAGAATTCTATATTTTACCCCTTATTTAACCCATATTTCTGCTGCATTCAAGCATAACTCATTGCATTTAGGTATATTTTTGCATATACATCACAATTAGATAAAATGGCACAGTTGCCACTGATTTTGGTCACTTTTGCAGGTATCTGCTGTGGCAGACTCAGGGCAGCAAGGGAGCAGAGCTGGATCACAGGACTGGAGTCAAGGAACAACCGTTGCCGTGGCCACTGCCGTGGCAGCCATGACGACAACATTGGTGAAGTGGAAAAGTGAAGTGGAGCTCGACAGATAGAGGAATTCAAGCCAGTCTGTCGTGGACTACTCCTACATTTTTCTGAACCCTGAGGCAGAATGAAGGCTAAGCCGAAAGTTCAAGGAAGAAACCCAAAGCAAGAAAACAGGACGAATTAAAGGCATCTACTCAGAAGATTTAATTTTTAATAGAGTTGTACTTTAGTTTAAACTTGTATTCTTTCCATATTAGAAAACTTGGAACCAAGGCCTATGTAAAGGCATGTAATTCGACCTAGGGAAGGATATCTCATTCCTAGTCGTCTTCCCCAAAACCCTTGTCGTTTTCCCCTTCTCATCATGTTCTAAACTACCCCTAGGGCTAAGGGTTGAATCTGTAAAGTAGTTGCAAGGATTGTACTGTTTTAGGAATTTTTTGTTGAAAGCAATAAAACTTCAAGTTTATTTATTATGGTTTTCCTATCTCGCAAGAGTATCGGGGGAGCATTGTGAGGTTATCTATTTGTTTGATATCGGGAGAGTCAAGCATACAAACGGAATAAATATGAGTTTTCCAGTTTATGGTTAAACCATCTCAACTTAGGGATAAGTACGAGGTTAAGTGGCTAAGGAAGAATTCAACAACATTGGTGTTCACCCTTCGATTCACGCCGGGAGGTATCATCTAAGAAGTGTTCAGCAACAACACTTGGGCCTAAGGATAGGACAAGTCATAGCAGGGATTTTTTCCAAGCTTGAAGTATGGAGTTGTGTGATCGCTACCGCGACATCAACAGACTTCTGCCGCGACAGGTGCTGCCGCGACAGGGACGACAACAGAACAGAAGTTTCCATTCAGTGCAACACATGCACTACTGAGCAATTCAATACCGGCCTATTTCTTAAAACCTTATTCTTTTATGTTTTATATTACTTGTTTCCCAATATCACTTTACAATCAATCTAAACTCTTTCTTTCTCTCGTGCAACAATTCTAGGATAAAGCTATTTCCAGTCCCTGTGGAGACGATATCCGATACTCCAAGTATCAATTTACTACTTGCGTCGTGAACACTTGCACTATTTGCGATAGGACTTTTGATACGCAACAATGTGGCGGACGTGCAAGAGGCCTTCGTGGCTTACCTTCTAGACAAGTACCAAGACGTTGGCCCACAGTTGCCCGCTTTCTCAACGGAGTTAGCAGCCTTCAAGCAAGTTCATGTTACACCCAGACCAGCTGCTTGGGGTGTTCAAAACTACCCGACCCAATTTACCCGCCCGACTACCCGACTACCTGAACCTAAATTACCGGGTAATTACCCGATTTTTTTTCTCCCGGGTCGGGTACCCGGCCTGCTTAAAATAACGTTTTCCCAGGTCAGGCCCGGGTCAAAGGATTACCCCTTATCGGGTACCCGATGACCCTGTTAATAAATTAAAAGTAAATATATTATATTTTTATTTCGTTATTTTTTTACCCGCTAAAAAACTAAAATCGCTAAAGAAATTCAACTAACTCACTACAAGGTTCGTCTCCATCAAATTTCTTATGTTTGGTTGGTTGTTCTGTTTTTTGTTTTCTATATGCTTGTTTTTTTTAGAAATGACATTTAATGTAATACTCATGGTGGGTTGTTTGAATTTTTGTTTTAACAGATTTCATCATTCTGGAGAAGTGAGAATTGATTCAAAAAAAGATGGGTTGCTTGGAAAATGGAATAGTGAAAAATATTGTTTGTGTTTTGAAAAGTTGTTCCAACTTTTAAGGTTTTTTTAGGATTATGGTATTTTTATTCTAAAGTTGTTTGACTTTGATAATTTGAATCTTAAACTATGCTTGAATAATATAATTCAAATTTTTATTAGGTGTGAATTTATTTAATAAAATTAAGTGATCTAATTTTTTTAAACAAGATTCGGGTACCCGTTACCCGATTAGTCGGGTACCCGGTTAAAACGGGCCGGGACTGGGCAGAAAAAATGATACCCGAACATACCAGGTACCCTGTACTTCGAATACCTGAAAACCCAGGTATCCGGGAATGAACACCCCTGCCAGCTACTGCTCCTACCACCGAAGACAGCGATGGGCCACACTACCGCCCTAAGAGAAGAACCTCTCCAACCCCTATCCAGCCATATGACCTTACCTCCTCATTAGAGTCAGATAAGGAGGAGAAAACAATCGTTGCCTTCCAAGTAGCAAAAGAGGTTGCTGCCAAAGATACCTGCTACTCAGACATGGAGATCTCAGGTTCTCTTGTTGACGAACCGGTAGAGGCAGCAAGAAAGAGTAAGCGGCCAGCAAAAAAACCCAAGGGTGGAGGACCTGAAGGAAAATCCAAGAAAACCACCCCCAGCCGCATCCAGCCGCTGTGTAGTAAGAAGAATAGCCCAACCGACATACCATCTGCTACGTGCCGCCTAGCCCTGCCCGCCTCCTCAGAATCCTCCTCTGACGCAACAACAACAGAGGGGAACTCCGCCAGTTTATAGCACCTCTTTTTTTCCTTTTTCTTTTAATTTTTTTTGGTTTATTTTATTTCATTTTTATGTTTTTTTAATTTTTCTTTGTTTATTTTTATGTTTCAATTTTTGTTTAGTAGAGGCAATGAGGACAATGATAACATTGAGTTTGGGGGAATAGTCCTCTTTGATTTAGGTTCATTTAGTAGCATTTAGGATCTTATGTAAATTCGCCCCCCTAGAACTTAATGAAGTAGAAATTTTTATTTTAAAAACTTGTGCCGATGATAGAATAGCCGACAACGTATAATCGCACCATTTTAAAAAAATTAACCTAACTATGGGAAGAAGCATGAAAAACACTTAGAAAAATTTTCGTTATGCCAATTATCTTTACACTTGTCTGTTAAATGCTGAATTTTTGCTTGAGTTTTGAGTTTAACACTACCTGCCTTAATAAAAATTCCTTGATTGAATACAGGTTTGCCGCCACGGTAGCTGTAACCCCCTTAACCCGGCCTAGACGGTTGACCCGAATTAAGAAAGTCACACGGGGAAAACCAAAGTCAACCCGAAAGTCAACCTTGATTAATGACCCTTTTTTTTTCTTTTTAAACTAGTCTAGATGCACATTAGCCCTAATTGTGATCACACAAACAACATACTCAAAGATCACAAACATCAGAGATCGAACAGGGACCCAATTGAACAAATTACAACTTTAGGGACCAAATTGTAATTTATGATAATTAAAAGGACTTAACCCAAATTAATCTTACCAACTTGAAATTAGTCAGGTTTCATGCTTCTCTGTGAAATTTCAGCTCAAAAGAACTTCCCAAACTCATACAATTGCACAAACAAGTTTCAGGACCAAAACGCAAACAATTCAAAACATTTAACTGCCAATGTCAGCCCCCAACGGTCGACCGTTCCGAAACAGGTAGACCCCGTTTCGAAACACGGGCCGTTCCGCAACGGGTTCCGGAACACGGACTGGCAGAGGCCAAACCGTTTCGAAACGGTGCATACCGTTTCGGACGCCTGGGTTCATTCAAGGCACCGTTCCGAAACGGTGCACACTGTTCCGAAACGCCCTGCACAGATTGCAGCACAATGCATTCCAAAACATGCAATTGATCATTCAAACATGCTCCAATTGCCACCAAACTTTACCAGCATGCAATTCAACGTATATAAGACTTACAAGCATCAACAAATCATCAAAACAACATCATAAGCAAAAAGCCCCAATTCTATAGGCATGCTTCCTACACAAGCTAGCTATTCAAGCACAAACTTCCAAAACAAGCATGTAATGATCCAATACAAAAACCAGCATTCTCAACAACATTCAACATACTTAGGGAGTTTAAAACCTCTCCCAAAACATACACATTGGTCCCCCATTGCCAAAGTATCAAAAGCTAAATGATCTTAGGAAAACCTTCCATACTTTGAGCTTTGCTTCCACTTGAATACTTGCCTTCCTTGATGCCCTCAAGGTTCACTAATGTTCTGCATTATTGAATTAAGAAAACGAAGAGAGCGTAAGCAAAAGCTTAGTGAGGAATGCTCTTAAAACCATTCAATAATGCATTTAAAAACATTTACAAATCATGCTTTAAATCAACCTTTGCACATGCTCAAAAGCATACTTAAAACAAGCATCTCATGCCTCAACATAATATAACATGTCATATTGGCTCAAGTGATAGATTCCATTTCATTAAAACGAGTTCATCAACTTCCCAAGGACTTTTAAACACCTTGGCCCCAAGGACTTTTAAACACCTTGGCCATGGACTTTTAAACACCATGAATGAGGACCACACAAGGACTTTTAACCACCTTTGTGTCCATAGCTTGAATCACCCCAAGGACTTTTAAACACCTTGGCCCCAAGGACTTTTAAACACCTTGGCCCCATGGACTTTTAAACACCATGGAAAGGATCACCTAAGGACTTTTAACCACCTTAGTGTCTGCAACAAGAATCATCCAAGGACTTTTAACCACCTTGATGATCTTAAGAATACAAGGCTCACTCAAGGACTTTTAACCACCTTAGTGACCTTAACCTTTTCAAAACATCACTTGCCAATATACATCTTTTTCATCATTTATTCCACTGTTTTAAAGCATTAAACCAAGCCATATTCAACATGCATTTAAAAGCATCAAACCACATCTTATCAATGTACAAAAACAAGGAACTCTTACCTTGAGTTTCCTTCAACATATGGCTTACAACAACAGCAAAAACCATGCTAAATCATGCTTTCAAAACAGTAATTAAAACATGCAAATAACCATTTCGCATCACAACAAAATCATGGCCACCGCTAGAGAGTAATTCCGAAAACTTACACTTGAGCTTAGCAAAGTTGTTTAGACTTAAGCTAAGCTCCCAAGACATTGGTTTCAAAGCCGAAAACCCAATTTTCACAAACGCACTCACTGATTTCCACTTTACTTCAAGCCAAAGCACCAAATCAAGCTTCCGGATCAACAACTCTTGGATCCAAAGATGCCTCCCCTGTTTTCAACACATCAAAGCAGAGGATTAATGCATCATCATGCATTAATTGCTTCAATGAAAGCACCTAAACTCGCTGCTCTCATCCACACACCATTTTCGGCCACCAAACACAACCGAAAATGCATCCAAACCACTTCTATACAAAGCCCAGCCATAAACCAGCAAAACCACACATCCTTAAACATCATATAACATCTAAAAACAACCTACCAACATCCTTAAACCTCTAGCAACATCAGATCCACAAGATCACCCCAAAAACAACCTTGAATCACAAGCTAAACTTAGGAAACTCACCCTATCCGGGATTGCATTAATCAAAACTCAATTCCTTATCAATTTAAGTTCATTTAACATCAAAAACACATCTCAAATCACAGATTAATCAGATCTAACGAAAATCATCAAAAATCATCAAATCTTGCATTATAAGCCAAGATCCATTTCACCACTTAAAAACCTTTAATTAAACATCAATTAAGGATTGAAAACTTAGGAATTTCAGTAAAGAACTGATAGTTTAGAGGAGAAGGACGTTCTTACCTCCAAACTTGAGTTTCTCCTCTTTTTGGAATCAAAAATCTTGTTGAATCAAGTAGCAATTAAAGAGGTTTTGAAGATATGTTGATTAGGAATCAAATGAGAGTTGAAAGGAGGGATTTAGGTGAGAAAATCAGATCCAATTCTCTGGAGAGAAAGTGTTTGGGTTGAGAGAAAATGAGAGAAAGAAAATTGAGAAAAGTTGGTTACAAAATCCAAAATAGCCAAATGGCTTTCCCTCCACTTTTAATATCATTTAAAATCAGAATTTAGTCTTAAAATATCTTAGAAAAATATGGAGAAACTCCCTTTGGGTAAATAGCTCCTTAAAGATTCAAAGTTTCAACCCTTTATAAAACAACCACAAAACTTTCGAAAATTACATTTTGGTCACTAGCCAAAATGTCACCCTTCCGAAACTCATTTTCCAAAATTGATTTCACAGTTCACTTAATTATATTAAAAGATGATTTTAGAACATTTTTCCATATTTTTAATGCAACCCGAACTAGGCTTTCCTAAATTCACCTCTTTAGATTCGAACAGCACTTTGACCGAACCGGTCAACGCCCAAAACTCCTAAGCCCAAAACCGGGGCGTTACAGCAGCACAACAAAAATGATGAAAAACCTAGAGGTGCCCAAAACAGGCTTTAGGCAAAATGTTTAAATACCGTAGAGGTGTCCAAAACATGCTCTAGGAAGGATCATGAGCAAGGACAATCTGCTGCTATCAAAGTTCACGCATATAAACCAAGTGATGGACAAATTAGCAAAAGTGAATGAAAGCCTTCACGGGATGACTCTATTCAAAGGGTTCGGAGTTTTGTAGAGTGCACCTATCTTAGCTTCAGACCCAGAGAATAGTTGTGATGAGTTGAAGCCCTTAAAGCCATAATCAGGAAAAGATTATAAAAATGCCCAGTTGTGCTGCCAAGACAACAACTAGTATCCTTTCTGGCAATTTAATTATTTTAGGCATTCTTTGTTAAATTAGTAGTTCCAGCATATTCAGTATGAACACAGACCTGCACACACTGCACTGGCATTAGGAAAATTAATCTAAGTTACTTTATGTCATTTCCTATCACTAACATAAAATAGGTGCCACGTCCTTGAGGTAAGAAATCAAGATAAAGGCTAATGTTTCTATTAATTTTGTGCAAGGGGCTGATTTACTAGCTAGGTTGCATTACTTGAGGACAAACGATAGTTCGAGTTTCGGGGTGTGTAGAGTGTCCACAAGTTCTATATTTTGTACACATTCATGCCCTTATTATTGTTGTTCTTAAGCCCATTTAGACATATTTAGGTGCATTGCATGCATTGTAAATGGTATCTTCTATTTTACCATGCTTTTATTGAATATTTATTATTTGGTTGAGAAACGTTACTATTTTAGTTTAGTTTATATTTTTAGGTGATGTAGCAAGGAGAGGAGAGGAGTGGACATGAAAGCTGGAACAAAAGGAGCTGTACTGAAGCAGTTCCAGATGCTGCCAAGGACGCTGCCGAAGCAGCATTGCTGTCAAGTGCCACCCGAGCAGGAGTTATACCGACTTTGTCAAGATGGGTCGCGATTGAAAGAGGGAAATTTCCTAAGCCCACTGAGCTCAGTCTTGCAAATTTCTAAAGCCTGTAGCGACCGATAGAGCTGATCCAAGAGCGATAAGTAGGAGTACTTATCCTTACTTGTGGAAGAAGGCAACGTCCAAAGAGTCCACATTTAAGGCAAAAAGGAGTCTGTATTTAATGTAAATTACTTTAAGAACTTCTACTTCAAGGAGGACTCAAACTTAGGCCATGAGCGCTATATATACCCTAATGTATGTAAGGGTATATGGGCATCTCGCATATTGCACGCCGAGAGAGGATAGATGGGGAGATAGCTAGATAGGTTGGAGTTGTTTGGTTTCACGACCCAACTCTCCTAGGGTTTAAGGCGTGTGTATGTACAGTAGTTTGTGAGAAACGGTTGTATTAGTTTTGAGTTGTTTTCAATAAAATTCCAAAGTTTGCTTAATCTATGCTCTTTGTTCTTTCAATTATTCTATACCAGTCATTTAAGAGAAAATCCATTTGTCGGGCACAAAAGTGCAAGCCTCACAAAAGGGTTAAGCACGATCACAACATTTTGAGGCGTGACTAACTTGGTTCTACACCAGTCCACAAGTTTCAGCGGCTAAGAGGGATCACCAATCGAATGGACTTGCATGTGTTAGGTTTACACTAAGTTTGCTAGGTATTGCCTACATCACGTGAGTGTTGGAGCATCCTAACCTAGAAATAGGAGGGATCACTGTCGATTATCCTGCCGAACTTGGAATGTCTGCCAGACTTTCCGCCATGACCTCTTTTCGTTCCACCTGCCGAGACAGTACACTCCTGCAGTGGTAATGACATGCTGCGGCCGAGTGATAGGTTCGTAGTTCCCCACCCGCCATACTCGCTGAGGCAGCAACTCGTGGCACCACAAAACATACTCAGACTTTACAATGTAGTCCACACGCTATTGAGTTGCATTTTTCTTACCCAATCTATCGACCAAATCTCTCCCTACCATTCCTCTCATCACTATCTTTATTTTATTTGTGTTTTTATATTTCCACATTGTGAGATTTAATTGTGCATTTACTAAATCTTTGTGCAAGAAACCATTCATTAGAGCTGCTCTAATCCCTGTGGGAGACGATATCTTTTATACTATAACTTGACAAGAGTGTGTACTAGCGCTCGTAAATAGAGAACACCTAGACGCTCTACAGCATGGTTTGTTTCTCAATTGCAATTTTATCTCTCTTCATGCTTTTGATCTTTTGCATCTTATATGTGGATCCTTCTTGACAACACGGCTCACTTCATACTCTTCAACGCATGTGCTTCTACATTTTCTTTTTTACCTTCTCATGCAAGGAGATGCCCCTATTCAAGCTGAGGTTCAATTGTTTTCTGAAGTGATGAAAACATTCGTTCATGGTCTCCTACTATTGAGATCAATATCAAGAAATCTTTTGTTTTTCATGATTCTATGTCAGCATACTTGTAAGATGCAAGAAAAGGCTAGAAATGATAGTTCAAAGGAAAAAGTCATAACAAATGCAAGAAAATGCTAAAAATGGGGATCTTAAGAAAATAGTCTTGGCAAACACAAGTAAAGGGAAAAGTCTTATGCCCCAAAATTCAAAGCATGAATGATTCAAGAATCCATCAACCAGATAGTGCCCCACTTTTGGTGGCTCTCTTTTACTCACACACTCCCCAAATTTAAATCTTCCCACTTTTCTAATCTCAATCAGACATTAGAAGCTCGAGATCCCTAAAGAAAGGTTAACTCAATAAGGCGGAATGTATTCTAAAGACGAACTCCTTTTCTCACAAATTCATGTATGATCCAAATGGTCTTTTAAGGCTTGTAATGTAGGCTAGGCTCGTGTTGCCAAAGAAAGCATATAAAGGATCAAATTCATATTTTAATAGTGATTAAACCAAGGATCAACTTTCCTGATGAAATCTCTGTTCTTCTTCTTTTATTCTTTGGATCACTCTAGACTGCCCATATTGGGTTTTCACCCAAGAGTTCATTTCCTTTTCTGGCACACATCTCATTTGAAGGATTTATTTCAAATTTTCCTTCACATTTCTTCTTTTCTTTTCTTTTCTATCTTTTTCTCTTCTTTTTCTTTTTCCTTTTTCCTCTTTTTCCTTTTTCTTTTCTTTTCTTTTTCTTTCTTCTTTTTCGTTTCTTTTCCTAGTTTTTCCTTTTTGTGTCCTTTTCATTTTCAATTTAGAACATTTACTTAATTTTTCGTGTTTCCTTTGCTTGCACTTTACATCGTTTTTGCCCCCAGTGTGGGGAGTGATCCTTGGTTAAGGTTAAATCACAAGAAAAATAATATCAGGCTCAAAGGGGGAAACAAGGGATTTTATTTTCTTTTCATGAAGGGAAATGAAGGAATGCCAAACGTCATTTCACACACAAATATCGCTGAAGAGAAGCAGTCTTCGGTTGGTAGATGTTTTAGAGTTATCATTTTATTCAAGGACACTAACAGCAATGTCTAAGAGGAAAATTCACTCAAAATCTGTATATTAATCCTTAACACACATTTTCCCCCTCTATCTCGGGACTAGATTCAAGAATCATTCATACAATCAATGATATGGACGCTACAAAGAAGATGTATGCTTGAAAAAAAATAGATGAAGAATGAAATGAAGAGAAAATGATGAAACAAAAAATGAGAAATGTTCGCCACTTGAAAAAATACATCTTTAAACAAGTAAACTGACATATAAGCCCTTACAAAAGATCACTAGTGCTCGTGGGCAAAAGCAAAAGGGTTGGTTCTAAGCATGATCCCAAATGTCTGGAGAAAATTAAGCATTAGTCCATGAAAGCATGAATTCCAACTAATCTTGCCTCCATCAACTTCGTGACGAATCTCTAAACACGTTCACCATCTTCTTCTCTCTCGAGTCTTCCACTTCTGATGGCTGCCAATATCAACTCTCCATTCATGACCATGTTTGCAAAACCTTTGGTGACGTGATTTAACATGTAGTCATAGAACGGACCATTTAGAGTCTCCACAAACATTGGAGTAACCTCATTTTCTAACAATGGAGGTTGAACCTAGGCTGCCATATCTCACCATCTCTGGGCATACTAGCGGAAGCTCTCATTGGGCTTTTGTTCCATATCCTGCAGTACAATCCTGCTTGGGGCCATATATGTTACATACCCGTACAGTTTGAGGAAAGCTTTCGAAAGGTCTCTCCAAGTGCATATGTTGACCCGACTTAGTTGAGCATACCATCATATAGCAGTTGTAACCCCCTTAGCCCCAACCTAGTTGCTCGAATCGAACCAAGAAGATTATACGGGGAAAATCGAAGTCAACTCGTAAAAGTCAACCTCGATTGATGACCCTTTTTTCTTTTTATCTTCTCTAAATGCACGATAGTAACCTATGTGTCCAGCAAGACCATTAGAAAGAAACGACACAACGATCGGAGTTCAATTAGGGGTTCAATTGTATACTTGTAACTTTTAGGGACCATTTTGCATATTACACAAATTACAGGGACTTTTTAGGTTTTAAAGTTACCAATCCTCAATTAGTCCTGTAACATGCTACCACGTCAAATTTCAGCTCAAACCGATCATCCAAACTCATCCAATTGATCAAATAACATTCAAGGACTAAAACGTAACATTTTAAGACTTACAAAGATACTTTTAACCGAATTTTAACTACCCATGTTGATACACTTGAGCATGTATCGATACGTGGGAAGAAAGTAGCCAAAGATGGGAAGAGGGTATCGAAACGCTTCCCCGCGTATCGGTACGGCCTTCAAACTTGGCTTGGGCGTATCAATACACGGGCAATCCGTACCGATACCCCTAAACTGAAATGCTTGGATTTGGCCTTAGTGTATCGATACACTTGCCTGTGTATCGATACACATACCAGAAAAATACATTCTAAAGGTATTTAAACATGCTTAATCATATCCAAACATGCTTAAATCATGCATACAATTTATAATCTACCTAATAGACAAGTAAACATCAACAAACAGTAAATCACACTCCTCAAACTCATCAAACCATGATGATATGTTAGCTATTCAAGCATGCTTAAGAAACCAAGCTAAAGCATAGGCAAAACACCATAAGCAAACCATGGAACCAATTAAAGGCCGATTACAAGTCCAAAATCAGAAACGAAACATGCCTAAAACAACAAACATCACCAACAAATCCAAAAAGAAGGAATTCCCACCCATTGCCTCTTATTACACTAAGGGTGAACCACATACATTGCTTAACCAAAACTCTTGGAATCCCCTTGCTATTGGGATGCCTTGAAATGCTCAATTCTCTGCATTGATGAAACAAATGAGCGTAAGCATAAAGCTTAATGAGGATCGCTAGAACAACATTCATCAATGCATTACATAAAACCATTGCAACATCATTTGCAAACTCATGCCTTTCTTTAAAACTTGCTCAACTAGGCATTCAATGCACTTTTAAAACCACAAGCATATTGCATCTTTAAAACAACAGCAAAATCCTTTGCTCATGCTTAAACCAAGCATCACAGGCATTTTTGCATTATTCACAAGCATCTCATGCTTAATCCTTAATCATTAACATTATATTGGATCGCAAGTGATAATTCTCAAACCATACCAAAACACATGACACAATCGGATACGCGGATTACAAGTGTTGTCCCACACGCTTCATACATACTACCAGACTACACAAGGTGGAGATCAATGGCACAATCACAACCCCTCAACACCCGTGATGGAGATTAATGGCACAATCACAACCCCTCAACATCACTCATCAATAGTTGTATAATTCCACTAACGAGAGTACGGGACACATACCACAAGACTCACACACGGGACTAAACCATTCACCGTTGTGATCTTAGCCTCAATTGTTAGGGGTACTTGGATGGAGATTAGGGCACAATCACAACCCCTCGACATCCAAGACGACTTTATTAATGGTGCACCCAATCCTATAGCCGGCTAACTATATCCGATTAAAGTAACCAAAAACCATTTCCATCACTTGCCAATATAATCATTTAACATCAACATTCCACTGTTTTACAAGCATAAACACAATGCCATTTTCACAAGCTTAAACATGATTAATATCAAATGAATTCATCACATAAAACCAAGGATCACTTACCTAGTGCATCCTTAACATAATGGCAATAAAATCCAGTATTAACCATGCTTTAAACATGGTTAAAAATAATAATCAAACCCACATTTAACTCAAGTGCATTTCCATCAAAACATAGCACATTTCCGAGAGAGACTTTCGAATCACTTACTCATGAGCTTAGCTAAGTGTTTCAAACTTACACTAAGCTCCCAAGACCACGCTCAAAGCGTTACAAAGCTGGAAAATCCATTTCCACTCACCGATACACGAAGTCTTGCTCATCGACACAAAAATTACCCTTCTGGAGCCTCCAACGTCTCGTTTGCTCTGGGATCAAGATCCCTTGTTTTCACATCATCAAAAAAGAGATCCAAATGCATTAAAATGAATTTCAACACCACCAACCAATCACAAACTCGTTCCTCACCAAAACTACACATTTACGCATCTGAAACAACTGAAAACTCAATCGATTGCTTCCTAAAACAAGCCCAGCCAACATACATCACTTCCAATCAATTATAAACATCAAAAACATCTAAAATCAATCTAAACCCATCCTTATACCTCCAGCAAGCATTACTCCAACATTACACCTCAAAAACCCAACTAGAACTATCAATAAACTCAAGGATCTCAAGGATTTCGAGATCTATATCAACAAAACCTCTTTTCAACATATCAACCAACACAAAACTCAATTAAAATCAATCTAAAATAGATCCTAACAAAACAAGTCTGAAAATCAAGAGTTTCATTATATTTTTGCAAGATTTCTATCTCAAATCAAAACTGTATTGAATACTCAACCAAAAACATTAATTAGAAGCCAGAGATCTTGGGAATTTCAATAAGGAACCTAGATTGAAGGTTGAGAACGTGATTTACCTCCAATCCTTGCTTTCCTCAATGAATGACAAGTTTTCCTTAGCAAAAATCTTGAAGAACTTAAAAGAACTCTTGAAATTTGTTTAGAAAATATTGAGAGAGTGTTTGAGAGAAAAGAATTCTGGAGTAAATGAGTTAGAATTGTGTTTGGCTGAAAATGAGAAGAGAAAGGTAGTTATGTCAAGTGAATTCTCATTTTTCTAATTTATTAATTTTAATTTAATAAAAATCCTTTTAGTAAATCACTTTAAAATCTCTTTGTAACCCCCTCGTCCCGGTCTGGGCGACTGACCAGTCCGAGTGGGTCACACGGGGAAAACCGAAGTGAAACCCGTTAAGGCTCCCCTTCGGTTAGCAACCCTAGAAAATTTCTTTTATTTATTGTCTTGTCTAAAGGCTTTAATACATCCTATGTGAAACAACGATAGTGGAAGCAACGAAGCGATGCGAAACAATCAAACAAGCGATTTAAAATAGCCCATTTTAGTTTATACAGAAGGTCGTATCGATACACTATAAGAGGGTATCGATACGCCTTGACTATGTCAACTGCTCAAGGTTAACCTAGGGAGTCTGTATCGGTACACTGGTTGACCGTACCGATACGCCCTCACTGGTAAACTTCTCACGGTCAACGATAAAAGACCGTACCGATACACTCGTCAAAATCTCAGATTTCCATAGAGGTTTTGGTGTATTGATACACCCCTGTGTACCGGTACGCTAAGCCAAATCTGAGTCCCAAAGTGTAGGATCGTATCGATACGGCCCTTGGGCGTACCGATACGCCCTGCACTGCAAGACTCAAATTAGCAGCAAAAAGAACTAAGACTCAACTCTAGATGCAATTTAAGACTCTCCTAGCCACTAGCAAACATTCATACAACACTTAACAACCAAGAATCAGCATACGAGAAAGATTAAACGAACTACGGAGCATCAACAGCATCCATATAGCATACCATAGAAGAAGCTAAAGATCCAACCATTAACATGTAATAAGCATAGAGATAAGGGCCACATGGCCAACATACAAGGCATAAGCAAGCCACAACCAGAACATCAACTTACTAAAAA
Source organism: Hibiscus tridactylites (assembly GCA_958450335.1). Lineage (NCBI taxonomy): Eukaryota > Viridiplantae > Streptophyta > Magnoliopsida > Malvales > Malvaceae > Hibiscus > Hibiscus tridactylites. Next base: position 18,746,216 of record OY288292.1, on the reverse strand, counting down.
AGTCTAAAAAAGCTCCTTAATACAAAACAACATACTCGAATCCCATTGCTTAGCTATTACATCAATTAACTTAAAAGTTCATACTTGAAGGTAGAAATAGCACACTTGGAGGCCCTTCTCCTAGCATAAGCAACCCACGAACTAAGGATTTGCATCGTCGAACAAAAGAGAGCGTAAGCGCAAAGCTTAGTGAGGGCAAGCTCATAAAACAAACCTCGACAATGCAGGGTCCAAGCACGAGCAACAAAACAAAGGATGAATGCATGTTTCCTTACCTTCGAAACCACGTGAATCAAATATATGCAATGCATGAACATAACCTCAATTATCATGCCATGCTCAACATGTCCATAATACAACCATATGAATCACATTTATCAAACTGTATTGGCACCTAGCTATGACCCGAATACGCGGATAACAACCGTTGGAACTCACATCCAACAACTCAAACATTACATTACCTTACGGTAGGATTCCACTCATCACCGTTCCACACGGAGGGGATTCCACTCATCGTCGCGCCCCATCGATTGGATTCCACTCATCGTCACGCCCCGTCGATGGGATTCCACTCATCACCGACTAAAATATAAATGAAGATCTCTGGGTGTACTCGTACTCCATCTTGCTGAATACCATCACCAAGACCGCGCACGCATTTCGACACTTGTGTGCACACTAACATCCTAATGATCGATCATTTGTACCCAAGCATACTAGTGCCAATACTAACTCATCACAATCTCATCATACACAATATCCTTACCAATTCTCGTGCCTAGCACGTATCCACCATGATTTACAATCATGCAACCCACATTTCATCAAACCCATGCATATCACAATACATAAATAAATCATCATGCCTCAACATTACACATAGCCACAATATGCATAGCAACATCAAACACAATTAGTACATGAGGCATAAACACAACATTCACAAGTTCAACCATAGTCTTCTAAACTAAAGCTTGGGATTAGACTACCAATCTAATCCCAACTCTAGGTGGGTTTACCAAGCCCGACCTAGGTCTATATGCTCGGACCAAGGCATTTTGAAAACCAATTTAAAATCGAAGAACCACTCACCAACTATCCAAGCTCAACATTAGCCTATCAATCCACCAAGCTATCTGAATTCGTTCATGGGGTCTCACTAACACAAAACCTTGATGCTATCAATCAAACACAAGAAAAATACCAATAATCAACCATCAACTCTCTGTTGGAAACACTAAACACAAAACAAACTTGTACTCGACCCAAGAACACTCTCAAATTAACATTTTCGAGCAGCCCAAAAACCTTACAAAAAACCCCCATTTCCAACATCCAACTTGACATCTAATACACCTAAATTAACCTTCAAGCATCACTTAATCATCAGCCATCAATTTCCCACACTAAACAGCCCCAAAACTTGACATTTGAACCATCTAAAACCCCTCTAAAACCCATATCCGAAATTCATTATAAAACCATGTAAAAATTAGATATATTGGACCTTTTGAATAGTAAATAGCTTATTTAACAACAACAAATCGAAAGCTTAACCTAAAGCTATCAAAGTTATCATTTTTATTTCAAAACCCAAAAACCTCAAAATGCAATATAATAGGTTTTATTGAAAACTAATGGTATTGAAATGGAGAGGAACATAAGGACAACTCAAAAACATCATTGCCTTTCAAAAATCCTCAAGAATGAAGAGAGAAGGAGATGGAACAGTACCAAGCAATGGGGAGGGGAAAATGGCGTTTGTTTTTGAAGGAGGATGGGAGGAAGATGAGCAAATGGGTATTTTTATTTGTTTTGCTTTATTTTTAAATACCAAAGGACATTTTTACCTTTAATGAAAATGGGTAATTACAATAGTGTAAAACCCATGCCCATTTGGGTTTAATTTAAAACAAGCCCAACATATATCTTTTTGAGAAAATAAAACATGAACATTATTTTAATATTTAAATCCACAGACCCCCTAACTCGGGTGTTACAGCTCTCCCCCACTTAAGGAATTTCGTCCTCGAAATTACCTGACGGAAACAAGTACGGAAACTGCTCAAGCATATCGGATTTCCTTTCCCGCGTGGCCTCTTCCACGCCTCTATGTCGCCACAACACCTTGACCAACTCTATGGTCTTGCCACGCAACACCTTGCTATTCCAAGCAAGTATCTCAACTGGTTCTTCATTGTACGACAAATCTGGATTCAGTTCTATCTCATCAACGGGCATAACGTGGGACAGATCAGATCTATATCTCCTAAGCATCGACACATGGAATACATCGTGGATCTTCTCTAACTCTGAAGGCAATCTCAAATGGTAAGCTACTGGCCCAATCCACTTAACTATCTCATACGGACCGATAAACCTTGGACTCAACTTGCCTTTCCGGCCAAATCGCATTACCTTCTTCCACGGAGACACTTTCAGAAACACTTTCTCACCCACCGAAAACTCAATCTCTTTTTCTCTTCAAATCAACATAAAATTTCTGACGATCGAAAGCTGTTTTCAGACGGTCACAAATCAACTTCACTTTATCGGTATTCCCCTTACGTAAATCTGGCATAGGCAACAACTTCTGACCCGCTTCAGCCCAACAGATCGGAGTCCTACATCGCCTACCATACAATGCCTCATAAGGAGCCATCTAGATACTAGCCTAGTAACTGTTGTTGTAATCAAACTCGACTAAGGGTAAATGCTTCTTCCACGATCCCTAGAAGTCCATCACACAACAATAGAGCATATCCTCTAATACTTGTATCACTCGCTCTGATTGACCATCTGACTGCGGATGATATGAAGTACTAAAATGCAAGCGACTACCTAGGGCAATATGCAAACAACTCCAAAACCTCGATTTGAATCTCAGATCTCTATCTGATACAATAGACTTCGGAACTCCATGCAGTCTCACAATCTCTCGGACATACAAATCTGCCAGCTTGTCTAAAGAATCTGTGGTGTTCACTGCTAAGAAATGAGCACACTTAGTGAATCTATCAACTATCACCCAGACAGAATTCTTCTTCAAAGGAGACAACGGCAACCCTTACACAAAATCCATAGTGATTCTTTCCCGCTTCCATTCTAGAATTTTCAATGGATGTAACAAACCTAAAGGGACCTGATGTTCTGCCTTTACTCTCTGACATACCATGCAACACCTCAAATACTCAGCCACATCCTTCTTCAAACCAACCACGAAATAATCACTCTTCAGATCTCGGTACATCTTAGTATTGTCCAGATACATAGAAAAAGGACTCGAATGTGCTTCGCTCATAATCATACGTCTCAACTCAACATCTGCAGGCACTACAACTCTGTCTCTGAAACAAAACACATTCTCATCACTGAAACTGTACTATGTCGGTCTACCCTCTACAATGTCCTGAACATGTGATGTTAATGATACGTCTTGCAACTGTTTCTCTCGGATCATCTGAATCAACGAAGGCTTCACTTGCAACTCTGTAATCAAACCATCGTCCTCTGATACACTCAGCCTAGCAAACATAGCTCGTAACTCAACTGCAACTTTTCTGCTCAACGCATCGGCGACTACATTTGCCCTACCCAGATGGTACTCAATAGTCAAATCATAGTCTTTCAATAGTTCAAGCCATCTTCTCTGCCTCAAGGTTAACTCTCTCTGAGTCATCAGATACTTCAAGCTTTTATGATCAGTGTAAATCGTGCACTTCTCACCATACAAGTAGTGACACCAAATCTTCAACGCAAACACAACTGCTGCTAACTCAATGTCGTGCGTAGGGTAGTTCTTCTCGTGCACCTTCAATTGTCATGAAGCATAAGAAACAACTCTCCTTTCTTGCATTAGAACACAACCTAAACCTACGTAGGAAGCATCGCTATAGATTACGAACTCTTTCCCTGAAAATGGTTGTACCAACACTGGAGCATTCGTCAAGGCTTCTTTTAATTTCTCAAATGCCTTTTGTCTCGTATCTGACCACTCAAACTTAACTCCCTTTTGAAAAAGTTTAGTCAACGGAACAGCTACCCTAGAGAATCCGTCAACAAATCACCTATAGTAACCAGCTAGTCCTAAGAAGCTTCTAATCTCGGTCACTGACCTAGGTTGTTTCCACTCAACAATGGCTTCAATCTTCTTCGGATCAACTCGGATACCTTCAGTTGACACAACGTGGCCAAGAAACACAACCTCTCTGATCCAGAACTAGCATTTACTCAGCTTAGCATACAACTGGTTGCTCAACAATCTCTGCAATACAAGTCTCAAATGTTCATCATGTTCTTCTTCTGATCTCGAGTGCACAAGGATGTCGTCTATGAAAACAACTACACATCGGTCCAGATAGTCTCGGAAAACTCTGTTCATCATGTCCATGAAAGTTGTCGGTGCATTCGTGAGTCCAAACGGTATCACAAGGAACTCATAATGACCGTATCTAGTCCTAAAAGTTGTCTTCGGTACATCACATTCTTTTACCTTCAACTGATAGTACCCTGATCTCAAATCCATCTTCGAAAACACTGAGGCACCCCTCAACTGATCAAATAGGTCATCTATACGCGGCAACGGATACTTGTTCTTTATTGTCAACTGGTTCAATTACCTATAGTCGATACACATCCTCATACTACCATCCTTCTTCTTCACAAACAACACGGGAGCACCCCCAAAGCAAACTACTAGGCCTAATAAAACCTCGGTCTAACAACTCCTGAAGCTGACTTTTCAACTCTCTCGGGGCCATGCGGTATGGAGCAATAGAAACTGGAGTAGACCCTGAAATAGTCTCAATCACAAACTCTACATCTCTGTCAGGAGGCAAGCCCGGTAACTCTTCTGGAAACACATCCGAATAACCACAAATTGTCCTGATATCTTTCGGTCTAACCTCACTCATATTCAGATTAATCATGTACGCTAAATAAGCCCCACAACCGAAGTCCATCAACCAAAGTGCCTCTAAAGTCGACACAACATTCGACAAGAACTTAACGTTCCCGCCTACTACCACTACCTCGTAGTCATCAAAAAGCTTCAACGAAATTCTCTTTGTCTCAAATTCTACACTAGCTCTGTGCTCAACCAACCAATCCATACCCAAAATGATATCAAAACCGTAGAACGGAAGCTCCATCATATCAATAGGAAACACATGACCCTGAATATTCAGCGGACACCTCCTATACATCCGTCTAACTACAACTGTCTCACCGAAGGAACTAGTCACATGCATCCCTATATCTAAAATCTCAACAGGTATGTCTAACTTCTTTGCATGCTCACTCAAAATATAAGAATGCGTGGAATCTGAATCGTCTAAGGAAAGAAAAGACATGGACTGTAACTTGAAATTACCCGTTATCACTTCTGTGTCATTCCTTGCCTCTCTCTGTTCATAGACTCTAGTTGGTCCACCGACCTCTGGATGAACTACCACTACATGAGCAAGAATCCTTGGTGCCTCTATCCTAGGTGCATCAGCCCTCGGCTGGAAGTAACCACGACCGCGCCCACGGCCTCTTGGATAGTCAATCGCTCTTGTAGGAGCCTGTGCCTGAATCGGTGCCTGTCTCACCTGATGCGGACACTCTCTCCTGAAGTGGTCTCTCGATCCACAGTTCCAGCAAGCATGATAGTTTCCCCAACACTCTCCTAAATGATGTCTCCCACATCGGGCGCACTCGGGCAAACGCCCTCCAGCTCTCTGGCCCTGATGGCCTCTACCGTGGTGGCCACCGCCACCCCTATGATTATACTGCTGCCCATTGCCCCGATGCCTCTTGGCATCACCACGATCAAAGTTGTTCTGCCTCTTCCCTAAATTGGATCATCCTGAACACTTGGTCAGCCCCAAGCTATGCTAAATGTCCTTGGCCCTAGCGACCAAGACATCAAAATCAGAATTATCTGTAGCCAAGGTGTACCTCTTGACCTCCTCATGAAGCCCATACCTGAACCAATCACAACGGTCCCTCTCAGTAGGAACCAACTCTGGAGCATACTGACTCAATCGGACAAAGCGGATCTTGTAGTTTGTCACTGATGTGTCACCCTAAACAAGAACCATGAACTCCCTCTTCTTCTCACCTAAATATTTCGGGCCTCAGTACCTCTTTCTGAAAGCAGTCTCAAAGAAATCCCAACTGATCTCGACCTCATGCACGCCGGAAGTAATGGTGACACACCAGGTGTAGGCATCATCCTGAAGCAACGAAACCACATAGCCCAACTTGCGAGCCCCAACACATCTCATCTGAGACAAAATATGAACTGTCTTCTCTAGCCATAACTCTGATCTCTCAAGCGTAGATCCCCTGAACTCATCTGCTCCGAGTCTACGAAGCCTCTCTAAGGGTAAGCTAGCATCATCTTCTTTCGGCTGTGCTGTAGCCTGAGCTCCGGCAACTGCAGCCTGAAATGCTCCGGCTATAGCTTGAACTAATGGAGCCATGTCTATCTCTGCAGGACCTTGGCCACCCTGGCCAACCCGAGGTCCCGCTCCCTCTGCTCTAGCCTCGCCTTCCAAATCAGGCTTAAGAGGTGGTGGTGGTGGAGGAACTCCGACTCCAACAGTAGGCTCTTCCACAGGAGCCTCTACCCCAACCATCGGCTCAACAGCAGGAGCCGCAACATGGGGTTCCTGACGAACCAGCCTAGGTCTACCTCTAGGCCTTGACATAACAACGCACAGACAACAACTACAACAACAACATACAAAATCGGGTTAGCAAGGGCAAGGGTCCATGTGGCTCAAGTATGTTTTCCCTCACTTAAAAATCTCTTTCTCCGATGTAATAGAAGCAATGAGATTCTACTCAACATTTAACGGACAAATCATACATCAACATGCTTCAAGAAGCATACACATACGACCAATTAAACAACCATCAAAGCATACTTGATAAGCAAGCAAACACCGTGCAATTGCAATACAAGAATTCAACTTAACTCCCTTACCTGTGATGTCACGAGACGGTCCATGAGCATGTAACCAAGGCTCTGATACCCACAAGTGTAACCCGCTCGTCCCGGTCTGGGCGACTGACCAGTCCGAGTGGGTCACATAGGGAAAACCTAAGTGAAACCCGTTAAGGTTCCCCTTCGATTAACAACCCTAGAAAATTTCTTTTATTTATTATCTTGTCTAAAGGCTTTAATACATCATATGTGAAACAACGACAACGGAAGCAACGAAGCGATGTGAAACAATCAAACAAACGATTTAAAACATCTCATTTTAGTTTATACATCAGGTCGTATCGATACACTAGAAGAGGGTATCGATACGCCTTGACTAGGTCAACTGCTCAAGGTCAACCTAGGGAGTCTGTATCGGTACACTGGTTGATCGTACCGATACGCCCTCACTGGTCAACTTCTCACGGTCAACGATAAAAGATCGTACCGATACACCCTAGACTCGTACCGATACGCCAAAATCACGTCAAAATCTCAGATTTCCAGAGAGATTTTGGCGTATCTATACACCCCCGTATACCGGTACGCTAACCCAAATCTAAGTCCTAAACTGTAGGACCGTATCGATACGGCCCTTGGGCGCACCGATACGCCCTGCACTGCAAGACTCAAATTAGCAGCAAAAAGCACTAAGACTCAACTCTAGATGCAATTTAAGACTCTCCTAGCCATAAGCAAATATTCATACAACACTTAGCAACCAAGAATCAGCATACGAGACAGATTAAACGAACTACGGAGCATCAACAGCATCCATATAGCATACCATAGAAGAAGCTAAAGATCCAACCATTAAACATGTCATAAGCATAGAGATAAGGGCCACATGGCCAACATACAAGGCATAAGCAAGCCACAACCAAAACATCAACATACTAAAGGAGTCTAAACAAGCTCCTTAACACAAAACAACATACTCGAATCACATTGCTTATCTATTACATCAATTAACTTAATAGTCCATACTTGAAGGTAGAAATAGCACACTTGGAGGCCCTTCTCCTCACACAAGCAACCCACGAACTAAGGATCTGCATCGTCGAACAAAAGAGAGTGTAAGTGCAAAGCTTAGTGAGGGCAAGCTCATAAAACAAACCTCGACAATGCATGGTCCAAGCACGAGCAACAAAACCAAGGATGAATGCATGTTTCCTTACCTTTGAAACCACGTGAATCAAATATATGAAATGCATGAACATAACCTCAATTATCATGTCATGCACAACATGTCCATAATACAACCATATGAATCACATTTATCAAACCGTATTGGTACCTAGCTATGACCCGAATACGCGGATAACAACCGTTGGAACTCACATCCAACAACTCAACCATTACATTACCTTACAGTGGGATTCCACTCATCAGCGTTCCACGCGGAGGGGATTCCACTCATCCTCATGCCCCGTCGATGGGATTCCACTCGTCACCGACTAAAATATAAATGAAGATTTTCGGGCTTACTTGTACTCTATCTTGGTGAGTACCATCACCAAGACCACGCACGCATTTCGACACTCGTGTGCACACTAACATCCTAATGATCGATCATTTTTACCTAAGAATACTAGTTCCAATACTAACTCATCACAAGCTCATCATACACAATATCCTTACCAATTCCCGTGCCTAGTACGTATCCACCATGATTTACAATCATGCAACCCACATTTTATCAAACCCATGCATATCACAATGCATAAATAAATCATCATGCCTCAACATTACACATAGCCACAATATGCATAGCAACATCAAACACAATTAGTACATGAGGCATAAACACAACATTCACAAGTTCAATCATAGTCTTCTAAACTAAAGCTTGGGGTTAGACTACCAATCTAATCCCATCTCTAGGTGGGTTTACCAAGCCCGGCCTAGGTCTATATGCTCGAACCAAGGCATTTTGAAAACCAATTTAAAACCGAAGAACCACTCACCAACTACCAAGCTCAACACTAGCCGATTAATCCAGCAAGCTATCCGGATTTGTTCCCGAGGTCTCACCAACACAAAACCTTGATGCTATCAATCAAACACAAGCAAAATAACAATAATCAACCATCAACTCTCTGTTGGAAACACTAAACACAAAACAAACTTGTACTCGACCCAAGAACACTCTCAAATTAACATTTTCGAGCAGCCCAAAAACCTTACAGAAAACTCCCATTTCCAACATCCAACTTGCCATCTAATACACCTAAATTAACCCTCAAGCATCACTTAATCATCAGCCATCAATTTCCCACACTAAACAGCCCCAAAACTTGACATTTGAACCATCTAAAACCCCTCTAAAACCTATATCCGAAATTCATTATAAAACCATGTAAAAATTAGGTATGTTGGACATTTTGAATAGTAAATAGCTTATTTAACAACAACAAATCGAAAGCTTAACCTAAAGCTATCAAAGTTATTTATCATTTTTATTTCAAACCCTAAAAACCTCAAAGTGCAATATAATAGGTTTTACTGAAAACTAATTGTATAGAAATGGAGAGGAAGATAAGGAAAACTCAAAAACATCATTACCTTTCAAAAATCCTCAAGAATGAAGAGAGAATGAGATGGAACAGTAACAAGCAATGGGGAGGGGAAAATGGCGTTGGTTTTTGAAAGAGGAGAGGAGTAAGATGAGCAAATGGGTATTTTTATTTGTTTTGCTTTATTTTTAAATACCAAAGGACATTTTTACCCTTAATGAAAATTGGTAATTACAATAGTGTAAAACCATTGCCCATTTGGGTTTAATTTAAAACAAGCCCAACATATATCTTTTTGAGAAAATAAAACCCAAACATTATTTTAATATTTAAATTCACCCGACCCTTTAACTCGGGTGTTACACTCTTTTAAAACACATGTCATATTAAGGAAAGGCTAAATTGCCATAAAGCTCCCTATAGATTCTAAGATTTTGGCTCCTCTTAAAATCACATTTTCCCACAGTTTTGAATCTTTATATTCTGGTCACTACCCAAAATGTACCTCTTCTGAAACTCTTTTTGTAAAATTGATTTGACCAAACTCTTAAACATAATTTTAGAGGATTTTATCAATTTTTACCATATGTTTATCCTACCCCGATCCTTGATTTCCTTAAATCACCTAACGCGATTCGAACTGTTTTCGATCGGTCCGGTCCGATGTCCAAAACATTTAGGCCCAAAACCAGAGCGTTACAGCAGTCCCAGATAGACTGTCTTGGAAACAGTGGATCAGCAACTTCTCATTTTCTAAATGTGATGACATTTTTCGACGGTACATGTTCAAATATGCCAATGGGCATGTACTTCCATTATACTTTTCAAAGTCAGGGGACTTGAACTTTGGAGGAGCCACCAGGTTTGAAACTAGACTCAAATCTCAAGCGTCCATGCCACCATAAATGCTTCCTTCTTGATAAGATTTAATCACTCCCACCATCTTCTTATAGCGGTCTTCCCATTTCTTCTCAATTACTTCATCGAGGTTAGGCACCTCGTGGCTACGAACCTCATCGGTATTGTCCTTTAATCCAGTATGAGCAGAAAATTCTACAAAATGGGGTGAGATCTTGACTTTAGGCGAAACCACTTCCTTTTGCATCCGTGAAAGTACAAAAGTCATCTCCGAGAAAGTGTTGGTGACTTCTCTCGCTTCTTGGTCTTTGAACCCAAACATAGCTGCAATTTGTCTGACTAATTTCCGGTTTGATATCTCAATCTTTTTCTTCATATCATTTTTCATTTTCTCAAGCTTATCATGGATGATCTTCTGATTTGCTTCTAGAGTTGTCAATCTTTCCTCAATGCTCATGGCTCGAATCGTGTTTGCGCGGGATCTTTACTACTTAAATGGAATGTTGAAAATTAATCTTTTATTATACATGTATGAATGCAATAATCAAAACATTATTTAATGGAAACAAGAAACAAATGCAAATGTATGTATGCAAAAGCATGAATGCAGGCAAAGAATCATCAACTCTATTAAGATGTTGCACTAGATGTAGCTTCCATTGGACGAAGAAGGTCCTATGAATATGTCTTGGTCTAAGCACTCATTTCTTTGATCAACCTTTGAAGCCTTGGTCTCACCTTGACGATCTGACGTGGGGCGAAGAAATGTAACTTCTTGACGACATAGGCTTTTCTACGTCTTCAATATGTGATGCTTTTATCGAACTCGTCTCACTTCTGGGTCCTTTTGGCGCTGCCCCTAAGCTGAGTAGACCAATGATCGTCTTCAAATTTTGCTTGGTTGGGCCGTCAAAGTGATCCCATAGCACTTGCGACTTTTGGTATTCTGCTTGGCGTTGACGTAAGCATACTTCGATGTTTCCTCAGTGTGATCATTCGACAAATTCTCATTGTTTTTGCGTTGTTTTCCTCCCTTAGGTACCTTCCATCCATGGCAGAAGCTTTTTCTAATCGAGCAACATACTTTGGAATCGACCCCCTCCAAATATGGGATGTATGCAAAAAATAAATATGCCACAAAAACAAAACAAAACCCACACATGAAAAGGTTAGTACTCTTTTTAAATAAAAACAGAAATAAAACCTTAAAGATCCAAAATAAGTCAATTGCATAATAAATCTGGGCAGCCATTCCAACATTCCAGGACATGTCTCCACGAATTATTCTTGTGACTTTGACCAAACTCAACACTTTAGGCTTTTCGCATGGCTCTATTGGGGTAGGCTCTAAACTCTCAAACTTGGTTCGGTTCTAAAAGGGTATCCGATTTGTCCTTCCTGTCCCCTACTAAGGGTAGCAAGGCCCTCGATTCTCATCCATCACAGGCTTCAAACGAATCAAGTTCAACTCAGGAGGACTCACCACCGATGCCTTCTCGAAGAATCAATATCCTTGCGAAGACAAGGGAATGAGTCCCGAAGGTACTTACTAGGCTCATACGAAGAATCAATATTCTTACATGAGCAAAGCAAGTTCCCCTCACTTAAACGAACGGGACGAAGCTCAGGTATGGAGCTTGGAATTAAGTCTTAGATGCGTAAAATAGAGTTATATTCATTTAAAGGGACAAATAAATTGAACATATTGTGAACTTGCAAATTCCATTAGTTTTTTAAGAAACCCTTTTTGAAAACCATTTAAAACCAATTTGTGGCTTGACCCTCTTTATTTTTATTTATAAAAAAATAAAAACACATCCCCAGCGGAGTCGCCAAGCTGTCGCAACCCTTTTTAGGAGCTTCGACTTTTTGGAAACTTTAAAAACACGGAGTCGCCACCAATCTTTTTAAAAAGTGTGCTTGGATCACTTTAAAACGAGGTTATTTTAATAAAACAATGGTTTTGGTCTACGAAAACCAGAAAATAGGTTCGGGGGTCGGTTACGCGTAGGGAAGGGTTAGCACCCCACGACGCCCAAAATTGATACCTAATTGATTTTAAAAAATCATTTTCAAAACTGGAATTTGCAAGTTCACGAAGGTTCGATTTTATTTGTCCATTTAATGAATATTAAACTATTTTAACGGCCTTACCGCCCGGGAGATGAACTTTAATAACTGCCAACATTTCTGGCGCTAACCCGTCATTCCCGTTTCATAAGACACCGCATTAAATTAATTTCACTTTTCAAACAACATAGAAATTTAATGTGTTGATCATTTTTTTATTTAATTCTAGGTTTGATTATTTTTAAATCCTAAAAAAAGGTCTAAGTCTTTTATTCCTAATTAAAGGTTCAAGTTTGATTAAGTGTGTCTTATTTTTTTTTTGTGAAGTAAATTTTTCTACAAGCATGTCTCTATCTAAGCTTTTAGAACATAATCCTAAGTTTTAACCTACTTCTAAAAACAAGCAAGTAACTTATTTTTCCTTTGTGTTTTTTATTTTTATTTGTTTCTTTTCAAAAAAAAACCTTTTATTTCTTTTTTTTACTTGTAAAACCAAGACATTTCTTTTGACATTTTTACATTTTTAGCTTTTTATTTCTATTTTAAAAAAACGTTTTTCTTTTAAGACTTCTTTTTCATTTTTTAAAAATTTTTCTTTAAAATATGACTTAAAAATCTTATTTTAGAAAAGATTTTATGCTTTTTTTAAACTTCATTTTTCTTAAAAAAATTCAAGCTTTTATTTAAAACTCTTTTTTTAAAATTTATTTTTTTGAAAAAAAAACTTATTACTTATTTTTAAAAATCTCCCTTATTTACTTTTTCTAAAAAAAAACCTTTTAAAATTATTTAACCACCTTTATTATTAAAACTATGTTTCAAGAAAACTTCTTTTTTTCCTACAAATTAAGCTATTTTATTATTTCCACCCATGAATTATTATTTCTTCTAATTAAATCCCTTAAATTTAGTTTTTTTATTGAAAACAACATTAATTCATTTTTTATTCCTACATTTAAAAATAACCCTTTTACGGTTTAATTATTTTATTTCTAAAGATCAAAAAACTCCTAAACAATTTTTTAAGACTGCAATTTCTTTTAAAGATCAAATCAAAAATTAATCGAAAATTTAGAATGAAAACGTTACCAGAATCACGAAACAATTTTCCAACTTCAAGAACACAACCTAAAATCCACACAAACACAAGCACAAAAATTCAACCAAGAAGAAGTATGAAAATTACTAAAAAAATAGAGAAATTTTACCGAAAAGAAGAACGAAGAACTCGAATATGAACTTCTCGAAACGCACCCAATTGCTTCCGAAAAATTGCCCCCAAACTCGAAGTTCAACTCCAAAATTTCTAACACTCTTGAGAATTTTTTAAGAATTTTTTGGAATTCTTTTCTGAGCTTTTTCTTGCTTTTTCAAGTGTATTTTTCTCTTGAATTGGGTGAAGAACAATGGGGTGAAGTGGGGTATTTATACAAGCTCTTGAGCTTGAAAATCAAGCTAACTTCGAATTTCAATCCCCAAATTGGAGCTAAAATATGACAAGGAACTTGATTCTCGGCAAAACCCCTCAAACATATCCCGATTTGATTAAAAAATGAAGCTGGATTTTCCCCTTGATTCGAGCCTAGGGTTTGACCATTTGTTTCAGTTTTTTTTAGATTTCGGCGACCACGAGCGGCGTTGATGGCCACATAATGGCGACAGTGAGGTGGTTCGGCCGTTACCAGCAACGTCACCGGCCGTGACTGGAGGACGGCAAATGGAAACCTCTCCTGCCATGCTAAGGTTTATCGGGGTTGGGGTTTGGGGCTGGACCGAGCGCGTGGTCCTCTTTTTTTGTCTTTCTTTCCTTTTTTCCTCTCTTTTTTTGCTGAATATTTGTTCTTGTTTTTTCATTTATTATTTTTTATGTCATTCTTATTTCCTTTTATAACATTTATTTTTATTTTTTTATTTTTTACTCGAATGGGTTTTTTAGAGGTGGACTTTTACATTTCAAGGTCGGCTTTTTTTTGAAATGGATTTTTAAAAATATGGGCCTTTTGGGATGGGCTATTTGGATTCTTTTATTTAGGAAGGGGCCTTTATTATTTTAATAAAAAAAGTTTTATTTTATTTATTATTTGACAATGGTGGGTGAAAATCTAGTGACAACACTCGGCAATTTGAGCTGCCTTCTACATGGTTGCCTTCACAAGTGTAAACTTGCAAGCTGATTTGAGCTTCCTCAAGCTGTCTTTTAAACTCCTTGAGCTGAACCAAGCTGCCATATATTGTGTCCTTCACCCATGCACCTATGTGAGACATGTAAACAATCATATCAGACATGTATAAGCTAAGATCAAATAGAAAGCATATGCACGCTTACTCAAAAGTATGCTTAAACATAAATAAATAAATAAATAAATATAATATAAAGATGTGAAACGTATAAATAAAGATGTGGATCATGTAATGCATGAATATCATATAATGAAAATTGAATGATAACATATGATATTCCAAGCATTTTATATAATGTATAAATAAGTAAATAGATAATTATGAAACGAAGAACTCCCTTGGAATCAGCCTTAGTGAACTTCAATGATGTGAGGATGTTGAATTTTTTATTAGGGCCAAACGTGATCACATCACCCCCTTCTTTGAGGCAATTTGTTCCCAAATCAATGTTGGCTATGAACGAGAACAATCTTTATTTTCTTTGGGCAGAGATCTTTCTCACTCTTGTTTTGCACAAACACCATTCTCCGGGATCAAATTCTTCTTGCTTGTAAACCTTGCTTGCATAATGTTCATCCTCTTTTCCCGAATAGGCATATGCTCTTTGCATCCTTTTCTTATGCCTCTTGGAATCATCATGACCTTTGGTGTAGAGACTTGTCTTTTGAATATCTCTTTTGATCGAATCAACACAACTTTTGGAAAAGGAACCTTCATTTTTACTCCTTGAACCATTATGTTGGTTGGTGAAGAGTGTTGTTCTTTGAACTCTTTCAAGTAGGTAGATATCGCCAACTACCTTGTGCCTCGTTACTTTCCAAATTTTGGCCTTCAAAGAGGTTTATAGCGCCCACTTCATACGCTTGAAGTAGCTGAATTCGATGCACCCATCGATCTTAAAATGACAAAGGATCTTGCCATAATAAGTTGGCAACATAACTTCATGAATGTGAATCAATTTGATGTACAATAAACCAATTTTTGTAAATGAAAAATTAATAACAAGATGAATGGACAAGGCAAACCAGGGTGGATGTTTAATGGGAGTTGGTTGCTGAATCTTCTTCAAGATTGTCATTGCACTTGGAGTGTCAACAAGCATAACTCTTGGATCTTCAAATGACACATCCTTTTGAACTTTAAGTGGCACATCCTTTGGAACGTCAAGGGACAAGTCTTTTGGATCACTAAAGGTCACGCCTATTGGTTCTTCAAAAGACATGTTGCTCGATTCATCAATTTTAAAAGGTATGTCTTTTGGAGAATCTTGCAAAATAATAGAAAGAATATAAATAAAAGATTGGTTAGATTAAATTTTCTCATCACTCTCATTTTCTTCTCCGTATTCATTTCTCCCACTCTCATACTCTTTTTGATTTCTTTCATTCTCATAATCTTCTTTCTGGACATGTTCTTTTTTAACCCCCGACGTTTCTCAATCCACTCTCTCATTTTCAACTCCAACATTCCTTTCATCTCCAATTATTTTTGTCTCCTCACAATGTTCTTCTTCAATTGCACTCTCTTTGATTTGCATGCCTCCAATGCTTTTCCTCAAGCGAGTTTGGTCTTCATGGACTTGGTTTTGAGACAGGGGTGCCAAAGTGATCGTCTTGTTTTTGTGGAGGAAAGAATATCGATTGGCGAAACCATCATAGGTTGCACGTTTTTCATATTGCCAAGTTCGTCCGAGAAGAATGTGGCTTGAGTTCGTGGACACGACATCACACAAAACTGTGTCTTTGTATCTTATAATTGAAATTGGCATTAGTACTTGCTATGTGACTTCTAATTCTTGTTCTTCGTTTAACCATTGCAAATCATAGGGCCTTGAATGCTTGATTGTTGTTAGTCCCATCTTTTCTACCATGTATGTGCTTGCAAGGTCTGCACAACTTCCACCGTCAATTGCTACAAGACATATTTTATCATTCACATGACAATGGGTATGAAATGTATTCTTTCTTTGCTGCTTGTACTCTGTTGAAAATATGGAATTGTTAGTGAAAATAAGAATGGAAATAAGTTGAAAGAACTCACCAAATGATCACTCACAAAGCCTCATGGCCACTCTAAAGAAATGATGACATTCAATTCACTCGTGTTTACTCTCAGTACTTGAATGGATTTTGATGTCCTCTTCTAGTCTCACAATGCTCTTGCATTTTTTCTCTCGATTCTCTCGTCATGATCTTTTAAAAGAACTTACTCAAAACCTGTCAAGTTTTATAACTTTGGTGTATGTTGAAACAAATATGGTTAGGGTAGGAAAATAAGGGTATAAAAAAGGGTAGGTTTAGAAAGGTAGAAGAAGAAAGAAAATGAAAGGAATCAAGAATGTAAAAAGAAAAAAATAGAAGACTCGTTACCACAAAACTCGCTTACAACCTCGTTCGAGAACAATCAGTTTGATGCACTTGCTCCGAGCCCGGTTGCTTGCTCACTTTGACCTTGCCTTCACCACTTTGTGTTTCATTCTTTTCTCTCTCTCTTTTGCTTTGTATTTCGAATTTCTTAGAAAAGATGGAGAAGGAATTCAAATTATTTTTCTTTCTTTTTTTAAATTTCAATTTTTTCTTCTTTTTTTGAAATAAAAATGAAAATTACAAAGATATGGGCTTACTTGATTCTGTCATAGCTCTGATAACATATGATGCGCTACAACTATCTGATGGTAGTAGTTGAGAGAAGCTTGATTGTTCCTGACCAAAGAATGCAAGTAAGCTTGTGTCTCGATGCCTTGCACTTGTATAAATGAAGGATAAGATGGTGGATATATGGATGCGGAAGCATGGGTAGCGTTTGTATGGTTTATATATGGTGAAGGTGATGGAAAATGGGATGGAAATGGTGACAAGGTATTCAAATAAATTCAAGGTAGAAACTATGCTATTTCACTTGCTTTTTCATTATTTAGTTTTTATTTTTTCACGAGTTTCTAAATTTTAATATGGCACACTTTTCTCAGCCCTTGTGACACAGTTTTTTTTACTTTAGTAGTACGTTTCCTCTACCTTTTGGCACAATTTTTGCATTTTGTAGCGGTCGTTTGGTGCTCGCTCAGAGTTCCTCACAACGTTTTTTTCTGATTTGGATTTCTCGATGATCATAGAACGTTTGATTTTTTTATAGTTGTTTGTCGATATAATTAGAACTGTGAAGCTGAGCAACAGGGGCGGTTCAAAGATTTTGGGGGCCCTGTGCAATTTATTAAAATATGGCTCTTAATTTATAATCAGTAAGATATATACGTGTTTTTTCAAAAAAAATACTTTAATACAAAAAATATTATTAAATTGTCCTCTTGAAAACCAAAAAATTAACTTATAAACATTTAAATATCAAACATTTTCACTTCAAAATTATCATTCTTTTTACATGTTTTAAGTTTTAGATTATTTTTTATATGAACATAATTATATATATAGTTTTATAATTTTTTTTATAAATATTTAATTTAATTTAGGTTCTCTATTTTCGGGGCCCCTCTCTCTTGGGGGCCCTGTGCGGTCGCTCATGTCGCGCCTGTCCAAAACCCCCACTGCTGAGCAATCTGCCTGATCGTTTGGTTCACTCACCACCACTCCTTTTTTACGTCGTAAAGCGTCTCGGATGGATAGAGACAAATAAGTTCATAAAGGTTTTTGAATTCTTGATGATGTACACCCATCTCAAAGGAATAGTAGCTTTTCTTTGTACTTTTTGGTGAACTCAGTCCCTAATTTTCTTTTTCAAGTGTATTATATTTGTGATATCTTCTATTATTTTTAATAAAATTCAGTTGGTATTTTTTTTGCTCAACAAGATGGCGTATATTAAGATAAAGTATACAACCATACGTCACAACGTTCGCCTCGTTAAAAACCTCCCTAATCCTAACAGAGGAAAAGAGTACGACCCGTTTGTGACAACAAAACAACAAAAACAATCAGACAACAAACGAACAAAACCAGCAAACACCCGATAATGTTAACAAGCACAAAATAAAGAAACACGTGACACTCCTTCCTTAGCCAATGCATCAGCTAAGCCATTCGCCTCCCGGAAAATATGCGAAAAACACACTGAATGCAAACTACTACAAACGCTATCAATCTCATGAAACACCTCCCAATAACGCCACGACCGCTTATCCACATGTAGCACCCAACTAACGGCGACCATGAAATCCGACTCCACAACCAAAGGATACGATGACCAAGCCGACTGCCGAAAGAAAGTTAACGCAAAAGCAATCGCCCGCAATTCAGCCTCATTAGACTCAAGACAACCAAGCGGGCCAGAAAACAAAGTCACTATCCTGCCTTGATCATCACGCACAAAATAAAATTCAGTTGGTATTATTAAAATAAATAAAAAAACACCTCGGTTTTTTCTTCATCTATCAATCTACTTCTTAGAGTTTTTCACGCCCAGCTTACATATTCCATCTATCTCTTTCCAATCAATGAATGCAGCATTTAAAACCCTTTAAATTCACAACTCTTTTACTAATAAAAAATGATGGGATTGGAATCCCAAACAAATGCTATTTGGATCGACAAAAATGGGTTAATTCGCATTGCTTTGGCTCCTCTAATGGTAACCTTGAACTCCTACCACCGAACAAAAACCATGTGGCACCACCACGGTGCGCATTGCACTAACACGCATCAGGTTGGCGCGCTACTCCTCATTGTTGCCACCCTCTTCGTCACCAGGCTCTTCGACCATCTTCCTTCAGCTACTCTTCACAACAATGGCAGCCGGTGGTCTATATTCGACCTGCAGGATCGTTCACCGCGAAAGTTATCGCGGTTCAATGCTGGTGGTTACCTTTCCTGGCCACAAAGAGGATACGGCTCTCACCTCTCGCTCAAGATTTATGTTTACGACGAGAACGAGATTGAGGTATTGAAGCCACTGATGTATGGGAAAGAAGGTAATGTGGACGTTGATATTTGCTATCTTGGCCAATGGGGTACTCAGGTAATGTAATGTAACACTAACACACCCAATCGGGTAAAGTAAATGATATTGCGGAAATCAGCATTGCCATTCATAGGTTGCGTGATTTTCATTTTGTAGGTTAAAATACATAGATTGCTGTTGAAGTCGAGATTTAGGACGAGAGAGAAAGACGATGCAGATTTCTTCTTTGTGCCAGCGTATGTTAAATGTGTTCATATGCTGGAAGGTCTTACAGAAGAAGAGATAAACCAGACCTACGTCGAGGTAATTAGAATTAGATTATTCATTTCATAACTAGAACTTTCTTTTAATATACTCACGTTATTTATTTATACATATTTTTTTTTTAATTCTTGAAAATGCACACACATGTCTAAAAGAATTTTAAACTTCACACAATATTTTTTATATGACAAAGCATGCTCACTTTATTCACTATAGTTTAATTTGAATTGTTGCATTTAAATGATGAATATAATACGAAATGTAACTTTTTTATTTAAGCTATGATGGGTTTGGTGAATATACCAGTCATTTAAAAACATTATATCATATTTCAATCTAATATCGCATGAAATGATTAAACTCACCAGGTGAACTTAATAATAAATTTTTTCAGCAGTTATCAGTTTTTTCATCAATTTTCGAACTAGAAGAATTTTTTTACTGATTATAAAAATACAAAAACCAAATTACACCCTTTGTGCTAAAATAGAGGGTCAGGGACCTATTCTGTAGTTTTACCTTATGGTTCTGCATGTCTTTTTTATCAGTTATATGTATCACTATATGGCCCAAAATAACCATTGAGAAGCGATCGATGGTTTTCACTTTCAGGCCTTGAGGCAAATGCCATATTTTAGGCGATCTGGGGGTCGTGACCACATATTTGTCTTCCCAAGGTATCAATATGACTCATTGCTCCTTAGATCAGCATTTGTTTCTTCCTTCTGGCGGAACTTGGCGAAAGACATTAATTTTGAAACTTAATATGAATTTCGGTTAAATTATATTTTTTTAAAAATTTGAGACTAAATTATAAATATTCCAAATTTTGGGGAACTATAGTCTCCATATATCCGCCTCTACTCAGCACTCATATAAAGAGTGTCGTTTTGTTAAACATGCATATAGAAATGCCTTATCTTTTTGATTAACAAATACATATTTGGTGGCAGTGGCAATGGCGCTCACTTCTTCACATCTTGGAAAATATACTTAAACCGTTCCATATTTCTAACACCAGAGGTACAAATGCAATATTACTATTTAGTTGGCCTAAATTAGAAAATTGCAGCCAAAATGGATGGAAATAGTATTGTTTAAGGTCGATTTGATTTCATGTGCAAAAGGTAATTAATATAAGCATGCAGGGGGATCGCACCAATAATAAAGGTTCGAGTTCGTTCGATACATGGAAAGATATAATAATTCCGGGAAATGTTGATGATGAGATGACTAAAAATGGGGGCGCCCTGGTTCAGCCTCTACCTTTATCCACCCGAAAGTACTTGGCAAATTATTTGGGTCGTGCACAAGGCTTGAAGGGCCGTCTTCAACTCATACAATTGGCAAACCAATACCCAGATAAGGTTTTCTCTATTGCCATTTATTAACGTCAAATTATTTGACTTTGTCGTATCTTTTAAAACTTGAATTTTAAGGTTTAGAGTATTAGGAGTTTAGAGAGTTTAGAGTTTAAGTTTTAATGTTTAGAGTTTAAAACGTAAGGATTTATAATTCAGACTTAAAATAGCAAGTTGTATAAAATATAAATTTTATATACAAACTTGTGTATAAAATATTTATATATATATATATATATATTAATAATTTATTAAATTTAAATTATCTCTTAATTATAGTACTATCTATATTCAATTACATTTATTATTGTAAATTAATTATGAGTCGATTAATGTTACTAATATATCTAATTGAAATTAAGATTTAATACTATAAACAGATGTATTAACAACACATTTTCATTCAAGTATCATGAAAGAATCACTAAAAGAAAATAGTTTTTTTTATTATTAGGTTGGTTTTGTTTCATCATTAAAATGGGTATGGTTTTTGTTACTATTAGAATGTGCATATTATTTTATTTTGTATATATTTGAATCTCAATATAAGAATGTAATCTTTTCTATTTAATCAACAAAAGAGTGGTTTTCATAAGTGGTGAAGATGGAAAAGTTAAATTTTGATGTCAACATTTTAAAAAAAAATAGTGCCAAATTTAAATTACAGTGTTAAAATTTAAAAAATGATGTAAATATTGCTTTAAACTGATATTAAATTTATTTTAATATAAAATTTATTAAAACTTCAAAAAATTGGCTATCACAATATCAGTTTTTTTTCTTTACAAATCCTAATTATAATCATAATCCTACCTAGAGGGGAGGGGAAGAACTCTAGGGGAAGGAAAAGAGTTCAGCTAGTGGTCTAGAACCCATGACCATAGGGGATATAAGGAACAAAGATAAACAACTTGACTAATTGACAAAATGTACTTACTCGGTATTACTATATCAGTTATATTGTGGGTTCGCCGCTGATTTTCATTATGTTTGATATGTTTAGTTTTTTTTATTATCATTTGATGTTCAATACTTTTATAAATGTTTAATAATACTAATACATGACGTTTTGAAATATTGTCTATCAACTAACAATTAATTATATTAGTGCGACATTCAAAAAAAATATAATTTTTATAATTAAATAAAAATATTATATTTTCATGTTAAGATTCGAACTCATATAAAATGAGGGCAAGATAAGCATCATTAACCACTGATCTAATTAGTGGATCCAAAAAAATAATTGTATTAGTGCGGTGGTTAATATTTATGAGTCACTAGGGGGAGAGATAAAAAAGTAATGTTTTTATATTACATTATATATTTATTTTTTATTCAAAATATTTTTTTGTAAAATTGGATTTTATTTGTTTTTATTTTGGTTATTTTTAAAAAATGGGTTTCTAAATCATGTTTTGGCTGATTTTCATCATTGGTTTTTAATAATTTATTTAGAATATTTTTTAAAAGAATATTTTTTAAAAATTTTTATTCTCTTAACTATTAGTAATTATTGGAGCTCCAACCAGTTAGGCATCCAGTTAAAATTTTTCAATCATGGTATGGTATATACAAATTATTCATTGGTAATATAGTTAATTTATTTACATCAATTTTCTGATATAAAAATAATCAAAGGTTGAAGACAGGTAGAAAACATACATACATTTCCATCTTTTAAATGCTGTACAAATAAAATTAAGACTAAAAAAACATATATTGACTTAATTATTAAAAAAAACTAAAAATTAAACAGTGAAGTATTTATCTATAATACATCTATTTCTTAATATGATAAAAATGATTTAATTGTAATATTTGAATTATTAACAAAATTGTTATATTTAATTATGCTTAACAGTTTGAATAATGACTATTACAATTACATTATTGAACAAATTAATGAAAAATCAATTGCATAAAATTCCATTTAACGCTCGTGTCATTAAAAACTAACTACCGGCTCACCCCTTGTCCTCAATGTTTAGGTGTTTATCACTTCAGTTTGGGCAGGGTTCGAGAGCTGGTAAGAAATCAAAACATCAAAAACTAGCTACTACTATTTCAAGAGTACCAGGGTGTTTTAAATATATTTTTTAACAATTAAAAATTTAAGTAAAATCTTCTATTTAAATGGCTATATGGGTCGGGGTATTAGGTTTTTTCATTAGTAACACAATTTTATTTTATTTTTTATTTGAATTTAGTCTTAATGATGACTTGTTTGATATTCTGTAGCAGTTCAATTGTACCACAGGAATTAGCACACTCATTATAAGAACAAAAACAAGTTTTAAACTAAAAACGGTCCTTTCAGTGAAAAGATAAAAAAATAATGAAAAAAAAGAAAAATTAAATTAAATTGTATAGATTGTATGGAAGATTTCTGGTGGTTTTTTTTTTGTTGATGTGGCATATTAGCCGTATACATCCTTTTGTAGAGTTGTATAATTATTATATCTTTTCTTTCTTTTTAACAAATATTAGTATATGTTTTCTTTGTTTCGTTTTTCCAAAGATGTGCAAAACTTTTGTGCAATTGTAGAAAAAAATGTTAATGTATTTATTACATCATCACATGATTTTAAAAGAAGTCAAAAATATTTAAAATAACTAACAAAAATGTTGGTGTATATTTTGAGATATCTATTAATTGATTTAGTGGTCAATAATATTAATGTTGTATCATATTGTGTGTATTCGAGTCTTGACATTTGTTATTTAGAATGTAAAAAGTTTTTTATTTAATAAAAAATTATATATTTCAAAAAAATAAGACTAGAAATGATCAAATTATAGTAAAGAGATTAAATATGTCGAAAACATATATTGCAAGGACCTTGTATAAAAAATTAAGGAAAGTTGGTCTTAAAATTTAAAGGCTTAAATGAAAAATTAACCCTAAACTATATTTTTTGTTTGTTTTTAATCCTTAAACTATTTTTGGAAAAAATTAGTCCCTAAACTATCATTTTCTTGTCATTGTAAATCCAGTAGTTATTAAAGTAAAAAAAAAATATTGCGGCCAATAAGATGTTAACACATCACAAAGATTTTTTGAGCAATAAATGGTTTAGACACTAGAAGAAGGGCTAAAAGTAAACAAAAGACATAGTTTAAAAGACTGATTTTTCCAAATTTAAAATACATATTTAGAAGAGTATTTCAAATATGTATTAAGAGATTTTAGTGCAAACTAATTATTTGTGGTTATTAAACAGTTGGAGGCTCCAGATTTGAAGCATGATCCTCCCGACAAGTTGTTCAAGGTGGAGTACTTTGAACACCTACGAAATGCCAAGTTCTGCCTAATTCCTCGTGGATTGTCATCGTGGACGCTTCGCTTTTATGAATCCTTCTTTGTGGTCAGTTTTGTTGTTTGTATCACCATATTTTCATCCACCTGGTATTAACAGTCTCAATTGTTGCACAGGAATGTGTTCCGGTTATCTTATCAGATCAAATAGAATTACCTTTCCAGAATGTAATAGACTACACGCGGATCACAATAAAATGGCCTGCATCTAGGATCGATCCCCAACTTCTGGAATACCTGGGATCGATACCAGGTTGTTTCCGATTCATTCACCATCGCGTTCACTTAATATATACAACCCAGCCAAGTCCAACCCTTTTTCTTTTCTTTTTTTTTGCAGATGAAGTTATAGAGGGCATGATAGCCAATGGCAGACGAGTGAAGTGTTTGTGGACTTATGCTCCAGAGTCGGAACCATGTTCCGCAATGCATGGAATCCTGTGGGAGCTCCAGAGGAAAGTGAGGCTATTCCACCAATCGGCTGAGACATTCTGGCTCCATAATGGGACTATTGTGAATAGAGATTTAACCGAGTTTCGTAATTGGAAACCCCCCATGCCTTTGCCTTGATTCAAATTATAAGTCAAGACTCGAGACTCAAAACCATTTACTTGTAAATAATTATCTGTTTGCCAATCAATTCTTCACTCCCCTGTCCCTCTTTTGATTTCGAAATAAAATTGGAAGCACACTCTTATTTACTGCAAAATTAATGAAAAATTAGGCATAGACGATATCGCCAGTACAGATGTCACTGGTCGGGTTGAATTTTTGGCCCTCCCGAACTCAATCCGAATCCGATTCAATTTTTAAAATTTAAAACTCGACCCAAAATAATTTTTCATCATTTTCTTATTCAAAAATAATAAAATAAAATAAATAAATATACCATCAAGCATTAAATGAAAATTATCAAAACACCGGTAGAGCCAAAATAAAATTGTACGCGTACTAAACAAATAAAAAGTCTTATGAGGAAACATCACATAAATATAAACACAAATGTAGATTCAAAGTTCAAACACAAATATAATAAAATAAGACATAATCACGTAAACATAAACATATACACAAATATAAATATAAATTCAAAACTCAAACACATAAATAATAAAAACGAGACATAATCACATAACAATAACATCCTATAAAGAAACTTCTATTATCAATTGTCATCAACCTCGAGCTCATATTCTTCAATCTCATCTAACCATCCAAATATTATAACATAAATTCATAAATCAATAGATATAAACAAGATTATAATAAAAGAAATAAATATAAATTTGATAATCACCATTATCCCTTCTTGTCTGATTTCATCATCTTCATAAAATTATGCATCATTTGAATTTGATCCTAAAATGACAAATAAAAATAAAATATAATAAGAAATTATACATAAACATATAAGTAAAAAGATAACAAAAACTACACATACGTATGTTTATACCTTCTTCGGCCCATAATTATTTTAAACAAAATGTCAAAGCTTCTACTATTGATGGATATAGTCTATAATTACGTTGTGCATTCACCAATCTTCCTCTAAGAATAAACGTAGACTCCAAAACAACCGTAAAAATCGGTATAGCAAAAATATCTCTAACAATAGTTTGGAGTATAGGAAATTGTGGCCCGCTTATCTTCTACCAGTTCAATATATCAAAGTCTGATGTACTACGAATAATATCTAATTCTGGGTAACGATCTAACCTATATTTGACATGCAATTTCTTTTGTTTTTTCCTTGAGACATAAGCTTTAAAATCACCTTGGTCGCCCAAATCAACTAGAACACTATATACGAGTGTAGTGTTGGATAATTGAAAAATATTCTTTGAAAACATTAATTTTTTTCATACTTTGAGACCAAATTTTGAAAAAATTGTACAATCTTTTCAACTTTATATTAAGCAAAAACCCTAATTTTTTTCTCAAAGTAATACTCCAATAGAGTTATTATGTACTTTACGCTTGAAACTGTGGCAACACCCATGATGCTATTCAGACTACTCCGATATTTCTCAATTTTTTCGACATACAATTTGTCATGCTCGAAATAGTGTTATTAGTATGTATTATCCATTCATTCAACGAGACCATAATCTTGCAAATACTTAAAAAATAAAGATTTGTCCTTGCATCTTTTGTTCCTGAAAAGCCTTGGGTGATATCATAAAACAACATAAACTTCTCACAATTTTTGCTGAAAAGGTCCAATCATCTTTGGTTGGCAAGTTCTTGTATAAATGTAACACCCATTATCTGGTCTAAGAGATAAACCGACTTATGACATGTTACGAAACAAACATACAAAAAATCTTGATAAGTTTAGTTCAATCAGTTGAACATGATTGACATTCCTTCGAAAGACGGTAATTTAAAACTTTTTAGATTATTCATATGTCTAGCATCAAACTTAATTCTTACGAAATTAAATGGTCATACAATAAGCAACACGCCTGAATCACTAGTTCGTAACATGTATTTTCAACTCATAAAGAATCAAAGATCACATCTTACATAACAATACTAATCGAGACAAGCATATCAAGAATTATATTCCCATAATCACGTAAACAACCATCTCAAAGACATGACATGCATTTAAACACATAGAAAAGATTCATTCAAACTACATCGCTAATTCAAACTAACGTTTTAAAGCCTTAATTCTTTGGTTAACAATCATCCAAGCCAAATATTATCTGCTTGGGCATTATCAAGTATTTAATCAAACTAAGAAGTATTATTTCAGTTTAATATCAAATTTTCACATGGTCAAATTTTAGGGATTTAAATCTAACTATGATTCATACTATCATATTTAATTCCAAACTCATTCGCATATCCATATTATGTGTGAGTTAATAAACGCACCACTCGGTCAATTTATAAGACTAACTACTAGGCACTCTGGCTACCCCATCGAATTCAGATCTAGCATATAATACATGATACGTAGAAACATGCATACGCACATTACATATGATTTATCCACTTTGAGCATTTACGATTATAGATCTCATCTACCATACTACATTAAAACTACCATAATAGTTCCAAAATCAAGCAACCATAAAAAGTTAAGGGGCCCATTACAAAGCTTAAAATACTTCTTAGAGCACATAAATACACATATAATCAAAGGACACTCTAGATGCAATGCATGCATATCAACTATGTGCCACCATCTATGAGTACTTAAAAAATTACAAACGTACATCTTGACACTTGTGATCCCGTCTAGGCTAGAAGGATAATCAGAAACATTGGTG
This sequence comes from Hibiscus tridactylites, assembly GCA_958450335.1. Taxonomy (NCBI): domain Eukaryota; kingdom Viridiplantae; phylum Streptophyta; class Magnoliopsida; order Malvales; family Malvaceae; genus Hibiscus; species Hibiscus tridactylites. The sequence goes on along the minus strand of OY288292.1, from coordinate 18,718,479 downwards.
CCTTGAAAGGTGATAAAAGAGCAGGGTAAGCTAACGCTTAATGAGGTAATACTAAAATCCGAAAACAATATGATAGATCTTATAAAATCTATTCCTATTTTTTCACCAAAACAAGCTAAGATCCAAGTAAGTACCAAAACAATGGAATGATCACACAACATAGTCGCAAAGTTTCAATATTATCATTTCAAAATGATTTATCATAGTACGTCATAAACATGGTTTGCTTGTCACACAATATATCAAACAAGGCATCAAGTATAGCATAACCTAATCGTAAGTTTTAAACTTCATTAAGAAACCGACTATTTGTTTAATAGTATTTGAACAAGGTATACCTTATCACACCATAGATTTTACAAGTTCATTTAAGAAATAGTTACTTTTATCATAACCTTACGATTCAAACAACCTATTTCACTTGTGAACCTTTTCGTTTAAAATTATCCATAGTACCCTTAAGTCACGAGTATACATTTACATCTATAAAACGATTCAAGTGTACTAGATTATATATATATACTCAATGAAATCCTTAAATCTTGTATATACTGATATAGATTCAAAATAGTCCAATACATACTTGGAATTATTCAAAACAACCCTTAAATCATATGTATACAAATATAGATTCAAAACAGTCCATTATATACTTATTTTTATCCAAAACAGTCCTCAAAGCATATGTATACAAATACAGATTAAAAACAGTCCATCATATACTTATTTTTATCAAAAACAGTCCTCAAAACATATGTACACAAATATAGATTAAAAACAGTCCATCATATACTTATTTTTATCCAAAACAGTCCTCAAAGCATATGTATACAAATATAGATTAAAAACAGTCCATCATGTACTTAATTTTTATCCAAAACAGTTCTCAAAACATATGTATACAAATATAGATTAAAAACAGTCCATCATACACTTACTTTTATCCAAAACAGTCCTCAAAACATATGTATAAAAATATAGATTAAAAACAGTCCATCATGTACGTATTTTTATCCAAAACAGTCCTCAAAGCATATGTATACAAATATAGATTAAAAACAGTCCATCATGTACTTAATTTTTATCCAAAACAGTCCTCAAAGATATGTATACCATCATACACTTATTTTTATCCAAAATAGTCCTCAAAACATATGTACATAAATATAGATTAAAACAGTCCATCATATACTTATTTTTATCCAAAACAGTCATCAAAACATATGTATACAAATATAGATTAAAAACAGTCCATCATATACTTATTTTTATCCAAAAAAGTCCTCAAAGCTTATGTATATGTACATATAACTCAAAACAGTCCATATGCTTTGCTTAACATGTCAAACAGTCCACAAAACACTTATGTATACATTTTTACATATCAAACAGTTCCAAACATTTTCACATATATAAAACAGCCCCAAATTTTGAAGTACTAATAAGCAATAATAGTTAATTCAAGCTCAAAGATCAAAATACACTACCGATAGGGATATACTCAATTATTCAATTTTTCTTAATCATTTTAAGATCCATTCATGTATATAAGTTACCTATCATATAAGCTTTCAAGCATAGCATACCACAAACATGATTTACCTATTAATATTAATAGATATTTGACATAGCATATCATAGACATGAACCATTTATCACATAAGATATTAAACATAGTGTAGACTCTCTAGAAGATGTGTAAAATGAATGTTGGCAAAAAGTATAAATGATATGTATTGGGCAAGTTATGCCAAGAGTCTTTTGTGTGCAAGTATACACGGTCTGCAAGTAATACAGCTTGGTAAGCTGAGTTATCGATCCCAAAGAGATTGTCTTGAATTCGATTGTTTGATTGTTACTTGCTTTGGAAGAAAAAATGATTGTTTTGAAGGTTGTTTTGAAACTAAAGAAAAGAAAAATAAATGAGTGAAATGTTGGCAAGGAAGGCGTTTCTAAATGAGTGATGACTGTTTGCAGGGAATGCCTGTATTCAACATGACTCATGCCAGCCTTCATTGGCTAAATTATGTTGGCGTTGTTTGCCGAGCATATTCAACATTAGCAAAACCTCTCTCGATGGTCATTGCCCTAAATTGGCCAAGTAAAAACCCCTATATCTATATAATGTATGTTTTTCTTAAACCAATTTGATTAAAACCAATCTATACTCCGAGGGGGTAGATTTTACTTCCAAAGTAAGTTCATCTACTTGAACGACTTCTCTCCCAAGTATTCAACAACTTAATCGTCGCCAACCCAAGTCTGTTAAGATATTGAGAGGAAATAGGCGTATTGTGCCATCTCTCGCTTGGCAGAGTGTTTAGGAAAAATTATAGTATGCCAAATAGAAAAACTTTGCCAAAAATAAAATTATTATAAAAGAACTAATGCATAAAGCAAATATTCAATGCAAACATCCCCCACCAACTATGAAAATTAGTTTATGGTGTAGGGATTAACCGACACAACCATAATCGTTTTCAAAAACATCACCATAAAAATAACTAAAGATAAACAACTTGTGCCAAGGGAATAGGTTGAGGGGTCTCTAGATGCAGCCCTCCACGCCAGGCTCTCGGCTAAGAGGTTGAACCACCCTTCCTCGGTGTAGCCGGTCGTCACTCATTGGTCACTCCAACATTGTACTCAGATAACTCTAAGTCTTCACCCGATCACTCTCGAATCCTCACTTCATCTCTGCATGTTGGATAGTTACTTTTGAGATGTAATTGGCCTTTATGGTTTGATTTTGGTTATGGATGATAGTTTTGGCTTGTTATTGTTTTGGTGGTCTAGGGAGCATGTCTTTAGTACTTTTACTTGCATGTTGGTTGCCATGTTATAGCTAATGCCTTGATATGATGATTGTTGATATGTATCCATGTTGTATGCATGATGTGGCATGTCTCGGGAATGATTTGAATGTGTTTAAGCATGAAAAACCAACAAAATCTGCTGTTGCAGGGCAAGGCGTATCAGAACGCCCTTTCCTGTTTCGGAACAGGGGCCTGAAATGGCCATAAGGTTTCGGAACGAGTGAAGGCGTATCAAAATGATTTTGCTACTGGAAAGGGGGTGTTTCAATACGGGTCTCGGAACGCACCCGAGTATCGAAACGGTCAACCCTGTTTCAAAACAACCGTTTCAGTACAGGGCCATCCGTATCGAAACGCCTGACCGTTGGGTTTGAATTTTGATCTGTTTTGGGTTTCTGTTTCTTGCATTTTGGTCCCTAAATGTTGGTTGCTTAATCCAATGAGTTTGAATGATCCGTTTGAGTTGAAATTTGACATGATGGCATGTTATGTGATTAATTTTGGACTGGTAACATTAAAACTCGTTTAGTCCTTCTAAATCTATGAATTTATGTTTTAGTCCTTAAAAGATGATTCTTTTCAATTGAGTCCATGTTTGGGTTCCGTTCGTTGTGCCGCTTTCGCTCGTTAATTTGCTAAACATATAGGTTAATATTGAGCATCTAGAAAAGAAAAAAGAAAAAAAAGGTCGTTAATCAAGGTTGACTTTCGGGTTGACTTTGGTTTTCCCCGTGTAATCTTCGTAGTTCGGGTCAAACGCCTAGGCTGGGCTAAGGGGGTTACAACCTCATTCTCAACTACATTCCGGACATTGCCTCTCAGCTCTCGTCTTGGTCCCATGATATGATAAATAGTTATACCATGCAAATACAATAGCAAAAATAGTTAGGCTCACAAATAGCAAGAACCCAAGTCACTTGTTCCGCCTTTTAAAACAAAAATCTTTTCTTTACTGGTAGTATTGGCAATGGGTACCCCAGTCACACATATCAATTCATCACACACCACCACTCACTATCAACCAAATCATGATACAATTATCCACCGTGCATGGCATCAAATACAACATGTTATCAATTATAATTCACCATTCAACATACATCTGAATCTTTTGTAACTTGGTTCCGATGCCAACAAATGTAACCCCCTTAGCCCGGTCTAGACATTTGACCGAAATTAAGAGAATTACATGGGGAAAATCGAAGTCAACTCGTTAAAGTCAACATCAATTAGCAACCATTTTTTCACTTGTCTAGATACATAATTATACCCTATAGTGTTTACTCGTGCAACGAATATATTTCTAATTAAACCGAACATCAACTGTCCATTAATTTTCAACAATCCGATATAAGGTCAAATCACAAATTATTGTTACTAACCTTTAATTAGGTTCATTACATGCTTCTAGGTGAAATGTCAGCATCATACGATCATTTAAACATCCACAATTGCAAATCACACAAATAGGGACTAAAATGCAAACATTCAAAACTGCTAGATTATGCAATTTTAACTAACTTAACGACCCCGTTTCGAAACAGTCACTCTATTTCGAAACCATGTATTCCAGTAGCATTTGGTCTCGATATGGGTAAAAATATAACTAAAGGTCTCGAAACAATCTAGTAGTGTTCCGAAATGTTAAGACCAAATATGCAAGCTGTATTGAAACATCTAATACTGTTTCGAAACACATACCAGATCTACACTAAAATAGTAACATTTAAGCATCTTAAAACACACCATATGACCACCAATCATCATGCAATCATAAATAAACATCAACCACATACTTATCCAACACATAGGCATCATCAAAGGCGTCTATCATCAAGAATTGCAAAAAATGATTACTCTAAAGGCATGCAACCTAGAAGCAATCCACATAGAGTATCAAAATCCACAAAGCAAAGCATGCAACATATATAGGCCCATTACAAGTCTTAAAAGGCAAAACACACTTTCCAAACTAGGGAGTTTAAACAAACCCCACCCAAGTACCGATGTACCCTCCCCATTGTCATTTCTACCTTATTAAAAGTGTCAAAACCCATACTTGTAAATCGAGTGATGTCTTGGGTGAATTCCCTTGCTATTTTGCTGCCAATAAGCTCACTAATCTGCATTGTTGGAAAGAAGAGCGTACGTATATTTTCTTAGTGAGGGAAAGCTCAATTTAAACAACAACAGTGCATTTTTCAAACCAATGATTTCTTTAAATCATAACCACATCATGCTCAACTTCCTCATACTTCTAAAACCACATTTAAAGCATCATTTAAAAACCACATGTATAATTTCCTCATACATATCTCAATGCATCCAAACCAAAGCCTCACATGCTTAAATCTCATAAAACATAATCATCATGTAGAAAAGTCTATATAGAAAAGCATTTCAAAAACCATGATACATGTTCAATTCATATATTGCCATTTCAAGTGAACCAATGGAATCTACCCCCTTCCAATAATGATTGGATATGCGGAAACACTTGACAGAATCAACCCCCGCCAAGCCCTTGATAGAATCAACCCCACTATCAAGTCACATGGTGAAATCAACCCTCACCATAATCTCACTTCGGTCGGGATGCCACTACCCGCATTGCCCGTTGGTGATAGAATCAACCCCTATCACTCGCAACACAATAGAATCTACCCCTATTGTGTAACCGAAGAATTTATCACACCCACGAATTTTATATATTATAGTGCACTTTACATCTTATTGGTCGACAAACATATTTGATAATAGAAATCTCATCACTAAGCCAATATATCATTAAAATCCATGTTAACTCACTGCTTTCAATGCATCAATAAAATCACCACATATCCCATCTCAAAACATGCTCAAATATAGCATAATATCTCATCAAGAATATAACCTCTTGAAACATAATCAAATCATTTCATGGGATATAAATCAACAAAATCATGCTTATAAAACATGCATAACAGTGAGTAACAAATATAAATCCAAAACATGAGCATGATAATCCACATGGACTTTAAACCGAAAAACTGAGAGCATTGGTAACCATACTAACTTTCGAGATTAGATAAGCATTTCAAGCTTACACTAACCTCACAAAACCTTGTTTCCAAGCTTATGAAAACGTTCAAACCACATCCACTCATCGATACAACTTCGCCTCACTTCCCGAAGCTATTCCAAACTTCCGAAACTCCAAATATGCCTTCTAACGATCAAGAAACGTCTTTCCCTGCTTCTAACCAAAGAAAAATAGAGGATTAATGCACACTCTTCCATCAAAACCTCGAGCAACACAAACCCCCCCACATAACTCCTACATTCGCCAACAAATTAACAACTAATACATCCCGAAAATATCGGCAGAACCACTCTAAATTGTTCCCAAAGATTACCCGGAAAAATCAACCATTAATCTTCATCCATTTACAACCTAAAACACTTCCCTAACCTCTATGAACCTCCAGCTATCAAGAAATCACAACAACATCCCCTAAAACTCAAGATTTCATCACTAACAACTAGCAATCTAACTAGTTTCGAGATTACACAACAAAATACATATACTTAACATTATTATCCATTAAAAACATGTTAATAATCAATCATTAACTCAGCAATTACCATCAAATTCAAAGATCCACCATAAATCTTCAAGAAACCTCAATTAAACATGTTTTCATCAATTAATACATAAAAGCCCATTAAAACAATATGTAAAAGACTAAATACTTGGGAATTTTAGTAAAGAACATGTCATTATAGGAGAAGAACGAACCTACCTTTAATGATGAGCTCTTCCTCCATTTTTGAAAAGAATCCAAAAGAAAACCAAAGAGAAAATAAGAGAATCAATAGAAAATAGATAAATCTTTGAAATCCAAATCAAATTTAGAGTTTACCTTGAAAATCTTGCTGTTTGGATGAAGGGAATTCGAGAGAAAAATGAGAGAAGAAAACTATCGTCAAATCCAATTTGTGAGAAAAATGAAAACCGTTTTAACTTCCCTCCATCATTCTTTATTATAATTATTTAATTAAAATTGTAAAATAGGAGGAAAAGTCTCTATTAGCCCTTGGTATTTCTCATTAAAGATTCAAAGCATTATCCTTTTATGGTTTTGCCCTTAAATCAAACTTTTCCATTTTTACATTTTAGTCACTACACCAAAATGTCCAATTTCAAAAATTGTTTTCTTTAAATTACCTTTACCAAAATTAATCATATATGTAATTATGATTATAGGAAATTTTCCCATATTTTTATCTGAAAAAACCTTTCAATTTAATTATTTCCTGAAACTAGACTAGACCACTAAACGGGTTCAAACCGAACGACCTAACCAAACTCGGCTAACACCTAGGCCCAAAATCGAAGCATTATAGCTTAGCCCCATTGTTCACGTTTATTTAACCTAACTCTCTTGATATTAAACCATAAATCTGTAACGCCTTGATTTTGGGCTTAGATGTTTTGGCAAGTCGGGTCGGGCCGGTGGAACCGGTGTCGGTTGTTCGAACCGTCAAAAGGTGGTTTAGGGAGATCGAGGTTCGAGATAGGATAAAATATGATAAAAATTCCTAAATCCTCTAAAATGATGTTTAATAGGTTTGCCAAATCAATTTTACAAAACTGGTTTTCTAAAGTGTAAATTTTTTGGAGTGACCAAAATGTAAAGATTTAAAAGTTGGAAAATGTGTTTTTCAAGAAGAGTCAAAATCTTAGAATCTTTAGGGAGCTACTTGGCAATTATACCTTTTCCCTAAATTGGCATGTGTTTTAAATGCTATTAAAAATTAAAAGGCTTTTAATTTTGGATAATTAAAGAAGTTAGTTAATTAGTTAATGGGAAATTTTGACTAGCTTTCATTTCACTCTTTCACTTCAGCCAAACACTTCTCATTTTGTCTCAAATCTCCAGATTTTCTTTTCTCTCAAACATTCTCATGATTCTTATCTTTTCTCAATTAATTTCTTCCATTTTCCTTCAAGTTTCTTCAAGCAAAACTTGCCAAATTAAAGGAGAAGCAAGGATTGGAGGTAATTTTCGTGCTATCCCTCTAATCTAAGTTCTTTAATGAAATTCCAAAGATATTTGACTCTTTAATATTGAATTTGATTGAGGTTTTGTTGTTAGGATATTACACTCTTGAAATCTTGATGGAAAATTGGTTTAGAATGTGATTTTCGGGCTTTAATTGATTTGGTTGTTTTGAGATTGTTTCTAAATGAGTTTTGAAAGGTTTTTGATGTTGAAGTGGAGATTTAATCATGTAGATCCCAAAATCGTTGAGATCCTTAGTTTTTGAAGTGTTTTTGGGTGAGTTTTTGAGGTGTTTTTGAGGATTTCGAGTTGCTGGAGGTATAAGGATGATTTTAGGTTGTTTTTGGATGTTGATTAATGCTTAGATGGTGTTGGATGAGTTTGGTAATGGTTGGGCTGAAGTTTAAGGTCAATCGATTGAGTTTTTGGTTGTTTCGGATCGGTGTTTTGATGCTTTATAGCAGGGCTGCGGGATTTCTTATGTGTGCTGGAGTTGTGGATGCATTATAATACATTGAACTTCTGTTTTGATGTGTTGAAAACAGGGGACATTAATCTGGAAGCAAACAAGGTGTTTTTGGAGGCTTCGGAAGGTCGTTAGTTGCGTTGGCAAGCGTGGTCTCGCAAGTCGGTGAGTGGAATTTGGTTTTCCAGCGTGGAAACATTTTAGAAAAGGTTTTGGGAACTTAATAAGAGCTTGAAATGCTTTATTAAGTTCGGAAGTAAGTAATTCGGAATTTCTCCCTCAGATGTGCTAGTTTTAAACCTTTGATTGCACATGGTTTTAATTACATTTACCTACTGTTTTAAAGAAAGTTTTGAATATGTAGAATGAGTGTGGTTTAAGGATGCACTAGGTAAGTGGTCCTTGTACGCATGTGTTGATGTATGAGGGTTGAAGCATGGTTTAATGCTTGATTTATGGCTTATCATGAGTGCTTTGTACAAACAGTGAGGTATGCATGTGATATGGATTATATTGGCAAGTGATGTTGTATAAAATGTTTTATAAATGAAATCGGATATAGTTAGTCGACGATATGATTGAGTGCACTATAAACAAGTCGCCTTGGATGTTGAGGGGTTGTGATTATACCGAAAACTCCATCCAAGTACCCTAACGATTGAGGATTGTTTAAGATTGCAACGGTTTAGGGTAGCTCCCGGGTGCGAACCTTGTGTTTGTCCCTTCTCTCATTAGTGGATTATACATCTACCGATGAGTGGTGTTGAGGGGTTGTGCTTGTACCGAATAGTCCACCACAGGTGTCACAACGATGAAGGGTCACTCTCATGTGTGAACCTTGAGATGCTGGTAGAGTGTATGAAGGGTGTGGGACAACCCTTGGTAATCCGTGTATCTGATATATGTTTTTGAGATTGTTGTTTATCACTTGTGAACCAATATAATGAAATGAAACATTATGGAAAATTTTGTTAATGCATAATTTGAAAGATGCATGTTTTGTTTAAGCTTAGCATAAAGGTGATTATGCTTGGAAGTCTTGTGTTATGAGTAGCAATGGTTTAATTGCTGGATTTATACGTATCATGTGACATGATGTTCATCATAATGGTTTTGAGGTTAAAGTGCATGTTTTGTCAAAAGAAGCTTGATGGTTTTGAAAAGAGTGAAAAAATAGTTTTGTGCATTGATGATGTATTTGGTTTGAGCAATCCTCACTAAGCTTGTATGCTTATGCTCTCTTTGTTCATCAATGTAGTCAATTTAAGCTTTGGAGGCAGCACTTGCAAGGGGATCGATGGAAGACTTTGATTAAAGGTAAGTCTTAGTTTTGGAACTAGTGTAATGAAGGCAATGGGGCGTCCAATGTTTTAAATGTTGGTTGCTTTAGTGTTTTCCGTGTTTGTGCAAGTTTGATATACGTATTTAGTTGTGTGGATGACCTTTACGTTTTGGTTTATGCTTGTATATGCAATTTATCCTTTGTGTGCTTTTGACATCTAGGAAGCATGCCTTTAGTTCCATAGCTTGAGTGAATGATGCTATGATGATGCTTGTGCTTCGTATATGTGGTCATTGATGTGTATTTAAGTTGTATGCATGTTAGGGCATGTGTCGGGATGGTTGCGGAGGGTGAAAAGTGATTTAAACTAGCTTTTTGGAAAGTTGCAGGCCCAGGCGTTTCGAAACGTCCTTACCTATTTCGGAACGGTGGCCTGTAATGGCCTTGGAGTTTCGGAACGGTGAGGCTCGTTCCGAAACATCTTGCCTCTGTGAACCATTATACTGAAATTTGTCCTGTGAGGTTTCAAAAGGCACCCGCGTATCGAAACGGTCAACTATGTTTCGAAACGGTCGTTCCGATACGGGGCTTCCTGTTCCGAAACACTCGACCGTTGGATTTGTATTTGAATTGTCCTGAGTGTTGTTTCTTGCATTTTGGTCCCTATTTTTCCTTGCAAGAAATTGAATGAGTTGTTAATGTCTTTTTAAGCTGAAATTTCACCGAGAAGTAGTTAATTAATCTAATTGAAGATTGGTGACTTGATTTTGGTGAAAGCCCTTGTAAATTATCAAATTTACAAAATGGTCCTTAATCCTTAATCTGTTTTAATTATTTGGCAATTGTGTTGATTTTGAATTCGTTGTTTGTGTACGTACACATAAGAATCTAAGATGCATCTAGACAAGATAAAAAGAAAAAAGGGTCGTTTATTGAGGTAAACTTTCCCGATTTACTTCAATATTCCCCGTGTGATCCGTTCGGTTCAGTCAATCGGCCAGGCCGGGCCGAGGGGGTTACTGTTGAGTGCATAAATGTTGTATATTTTAACCCTCATTTACCCATATTATTGATGCACTCAAGCATGTTTAGTTGCATTTTAGGATAGATTTTGCACAAACATCACAAATGAATAATTATTGCACAGATGCTGTTGATTTCGATTAATTCTTGCAGGTACCTGTGGTGGCAGTGTCCAGGGCAGCATAAAAACAATAGATAACTGCAAAGCTGGAGCAAGAGGGTCGAAGAAAATTTCCTTATACTTTTTGTTGTGACATCTGTCGTGGCAGAGATGGCGACAGTGAAAAAGAAGAGATGGAAAAATGCAAAGTGGAGTTCGACTGATAGAGGATTTCAAGCCTAATTTTTAGAGACCACTTGCATTATTTTTGGAGTCTAGAAGCACAAAGAAGGCCTTGCCCAAAGTTTGGGGAGAAAGTCAAAGCAAGAAGATAGGACGAGTTAAAGAAAGTCTACTCAAAGATTTAGTCTTTAAATGAATTGTACTTTAATTCGAACTAGTATTCTTGGCCATTAAGAAAACTTGTACCCAAGGCCTATATATATGCTTGTAATTCGACCTAGAGGGGGATAACCTAGTTTCTAGCCGTCTTCCATCACAAACCCTAGTCTTCCCCCTTCTCCATCATGTTCTAAGCTTCCCCCAGGGCTAAGGGTTGATCTTCTAAAGTCGTTGTAAGGGTTAAACTATTTCTTAGGATTTTTCTGTTCAATTCAATAAAACTTCAAGTTTATTTACTCTGGTTTTCATATCTCATAAGAGTATCGGGAGAGCATTGTGAGGTTATTCATTTACTTAATATCGAGAGAGTTAAGTATACGAAAGGAGTAAATACGAGTTTTCTAGTTTATGGTTAAACTATTTTGGCCTAGGGATAGGTACAAGGTTAAGCAACTAAAGAAGAATCCACAAACATTGGTGTTCATCCTTCGGTTCACGCCAAGATGTATCATCCAAGACGTGTTCATCGACAAAACTTGGACTTAGGGATAGGACAAGTCACAACAGGGATCCTTGCTGAACTTGAAGTACAGAGTTGTTGCTCGCTGCCGCGACATCAACAGACCGTTGTCGCGATAGGTATTGTCGCGACAGGCTCGGCAACAGATGCAACAGAAGATCTTTGAACAACACAACACTTGCACAACTAAGCAAATCAATACCAGCCTATTTTCTCAATCTGATTCCTTATTCTATTTTAGTTTATTCTCAAGATTACTCGAAACTCTTTATTAAATTCATCTTTTTCCTTGTGCATGCTTTTAAAGATAGAAGTATTTCCAGTCCCTGTGGAGACGATATCTGATACTTCGTATCATTATATTACTTGCATCGTGTATACTCGCACTCAATTGCGATAGCCTTATTTACACGTAACAAGTTTTTGGCACTGCTACCGGGGACTGGCAACATACCTTTACCTTTAATTACTGCACTTTTAATTTTTATTTTAATTTCTTTTCTATTTCTAGTTGTTATATTCCCATGTGCTTTTCACAAGGTTGTTTGCTCTTGCTTATACGCAGATCGAGACGTGGTAAGGAACCTGAATACGAACTAGATCTAGAAACTGATCGAACGTACCATCTCAGGAACCAAGCCCGACTCTTGATAGAAAGAAACCACTATCTCGAGGAAAGACTTGAAGCAATGAATAACGAAGGACAAGGCAATGGGGCAGATAACAACAACAACAACAACAACAACAACAACAACAACAACAACAACCCCAGGGTTGATGTTGATCCTCCTGCCTATGTTCATGATAACCGACAACCTCCTGTTGCCCCGGTATAATAGCAGACTTGCCGATAATACATGGACAATGATCAAGTTGAACTGCAAACTACACTGCCAGATGTGGAAGCTGAACACCTTGAACTTAAACCGGTGATGTTCAGCATGATAAATTCAGCTGGAAAATTTGGTGGTTCTACTACAGAGGATGCACGTGAACATCTGAAAACCTTCCAGGAGATCTGTGGATCATTCAGACAACCAGGAATAAGCCCGAAAGTATTGAGACTTCGACTATTCCCCCATTCATTAAGGGACATATCAAAAACCTGGTGGAATATGTTAATGCTGGGTTCAATAAGAACTTGGGCGGATCTCTGTCGTGAATTCGTCTCTCGTTTTAATCCTTCACTTTTAACTGAAAGATTGTGTAACGAAATTGCTTCATTTCAACAGGAAGATGACGAACCAATGCATGAGGCGTGGGACCATTTTACAACTCTCTTACGAAACTTCCCAATGCACAGATTCCCCGTGTGGAACCAGGTCATTAAATTCTACAATGCTGTCATTTTACACACTTGAATGAGAATAGATTCGGTAGCCAATGGGTTGTTACTAGATAAAGAGCCAGAAGATGCCATGCTTGTGTTGAAGAGCTTGGAAAAGAACAATGAACATTTCCCCACGGAACGAAGAGGAGGAAGAGGAGGTGTTTCTGTAAAGGAACACGAATCTGACAACTTGGTGAAACCCAATTAGCATACATCACCAAGGTAGTTGAGAACCTACAACGGAAAAACGAATCTAAGGCGGTGTTTTTTGCCGAGGAGGTGTGTGAAAATTGTAGTGGAAACCACAGTACAGAGGAGTGTCCCATACAACTAGAAGCGGGACTGTATGTTGGAAATTACAACAAGAATAAAGGCTATGACACCAACAATTACAACCCGAACTAGAGGAAGAACCCTAAATTCTCTTGGAGTAATCCAGATAATGCTCTAAATCCTCCTGTCCAGAACACTCAGAACCAAGGAGCCCCCAGAATACTGTCATGATAGTAGCCAAAACAGCAGCCGACAACATCCACCAGTACATTGGAACAAACCCTAGCAGCTTTCATGTCTCAAACTGGAGCATATATAACCAACGTGGATCACTTTGTCAAGAAAACTAAAACATTCACGGATAAAACAGATATGAGAATGATAAACCATGAGGCCACCTTGAAGTCTCTAGAAACACAGATGGGTCAGGTAGCACAGTTCATCAACACAAGGCAGAATGGAGGATTCCGTAGTGATACTGAGGTCACTAGAAAACCCACACACGAGCAGTGTAAAGCCATTACAACAAGAAGTGGGACAGCTAAAAGGGCCGAAAATTAAAGAAACACCTAGTAAGCAATCGACCCTATAGACACCTGCCGACGACACTGCCTCGGCAGAATCAAAGCAACCTGATGTCGCCACCCCTGCCACCACAACAGAAGAATTGGAGGAGACGACAAAAGAAATTGAAGAATGTGAGCCTCCTCAAATTCGAATTCCATGTGAAGGACGTCTCGAAGATTGCCGTCCTCCACCCCCTTTTCCACAACGGCTGAAAAAATAGAAACAGGAGTACCAGCTTAAGAAGATCTATGATGTTTTTAAGCAAGTACACATCAATATTCCGTTATTGGTGGCCATTAAGCAGATGTCTGGTTATGCAAAGTTCCTTAAAGATGCAATGTCCAAGAGATCTAGACTTGGGGAGTTTAAAACTGTAATGATGACAGAAGGTTGCATGGCAATCCTACATAACCGTACACCCCCAAAGAAGAAGGATCCTGGGAGTTTCATTATCCCATGCATAACTGGTGACCAGTTTGTGGGTAAGGCACTTTGTGATCTTAGTGCTAGTATTAATCTAATGCCCAAATTTGTATTCCAGAAATTAGGTATTGGACAAGCAAGACCCAAAGTAATCATGATGTAATTGACAGACCGCTCTTACGTCCAGCCGGAAGGAAAAATTGAAGACATTCTGGTAAGAGTGGATAAATTTATATTCCATGCTGACTTTCTTGTTTTAGACTGTGAAGCAGACGAGAATGCACTGATCATCCTAGGGTGATCGTTCCTAGCCACAGGCAGAACAATGATCGATGTAGAGAAGGGAGAACTAACTATGAGAATCAATGACCAGCAGATAAAGTTGAATGTTCTCCAGGCCATAGAACAAGTTGATGTACATGAAGAGTGTAAGGTAATATCAGAGGTAATCTTAGACCAACCCTGCATCAGATCAAGCTATCACGACAAACAATTTGGTCACTATCGCTACAACCACCTAGAAGACTACCGCGACAACACTGGTGAAAGCAACTCCTCAGACAATGACACATCTGATATTGAAGGTCTTGAGGAGGTAAATTGGATAGGCATACGTCCAGGTAAGTTCTTTGAACCTTTGAACTATACCTCTAACGAACATATGATTCAAAAGCCTTCCATAGAACAGCTACATGCTTTAAATCATAAACCCATGCCAGGGCAGCTTAAATATGTTTTTCTTGGTCTCAATGATACGTTGCTCGTAATCATCTCTTCTAAGTTTATGCAGAAATAGGAACATGAGCTGATCAGGATGCTACAGCAGCATAAGAAGGCAATTGGATGGACCATTGCCGATATCCAGGGCATCGGTCCAGCAATTTGTATGCATAAGATCCTCTTGGAGGATGATCATAAGCCGACGATAGATGCTCAGAGAAGATTAAAAGAAGCTATGCGAGAGGTGGTACGAAAGGAAATTATCAAATGGCTTAATGCTGGAATTATTTATGCCATCTCGGATAGCAAGTGGGTGAGCCATGTGCAATGCGTACCCAAGAAGGGAGGCATAACTGTGGTAACCAACAAGGACAATGAGCTAATCCAAACCAGGACTGTGACCAGTTGGAGGGTTTGTATGGACTACCGGAAGCTTAACAAAGCTACCCGAAAGGACCACTTCCCCTTACCTTTTATTGATCAAATGCTAGATAGATTAGAAGGAAAACCTTACTATTGTTTCCTTAATGGTTATTTAGGTTATAATCAAATAGCCATTGCACCGGAGGACCAGGAGAAGACAACCTTCACATGCCCCTACGGAACATACGTCTTTAGGAGAATGCCATTTGGACTGTGTAATGCACCATCAACTTTTTAGTGGTGTATGATGGCAATATTCTCTGACATGGTGGAAGATTTCCTGGAGATCTTCATGGATGACTTTTTCGTCTTTGGAGACAGTTTCAACAATTGCCTAGGCAATTTGAAGAAGGTGCTTGAAAGACGTGAAGAGGCAAACCTTGTACTAAACTGGAAAAATGCTATTTTATGGTAGATGAGGGCATAGTGCTGGGACACAAAGTCTCCTACCACGGCATAGATGTAGAAAGAGCCAAAATCGAAGTTATCGAAAAACTGCCGCCACCCACCACAGTCATGGGCATTCGAAGTTTCTTAGGACATGCAGGGTTTTATCGTAGATTTATTGCTAATTTTTCCAAAATCACTAAACCCTTGTGTCTTCTGTTGGAACAGAATAAAGCCTTTGATTTCAACACCGAATGCACTGAAGCATTCAAAACATTGAAAGAGAAGCTAGTAACAGCCCCAATAGTGCAGCCACCGGACTAGAGTTTACCATTTGAGATAATGTGTGGTGCCAATGACTAGTTGTAGGGGCAGTACTAGGGCAGAGGAAGAAGAAACTCTTCCACGTAATCTATTATGCCAACAAGACCTTAAATGATGCCCAGATAAACTACGCCACAACAGAGAAGAAGTGCTAGCGGTGGTATTCGCCTTCGACAAGTTTAGACCATACATACTTGGAACAAAAGTAGTGGTTCACACGGATAACTCAGTAATAAAATATATGTTCACCAAAAAGGATGCACGACCATGATTGATACGTTGGATTCTACTGCTGCAAGAATTCGATATAGAAATGAAGGACAGAAAGGGAACATAGAACCAAGTAGCTGATCACTTGTTAAGACTGGAGATGGGAAAGGATCAAAATAAGAACAAAGTTAACATATAGGAGACTTTCCTTGACGAGCAGTTATTCACTGCCACAAGCACTGCCGCGGCAGCCATGTCGACAGGTAAGCTTTCTGAAATTCCTTGGTATGCTGACATAGTAAACTATCTTGTTAGTGGTTTATTGCCTCTTGAACTTAACTACCAAGCAAGAAAGAGGTTCCAAAATGATGCAAAACATTATTATTGGGACGAACCTCTTCTATTTAAGCATTGTATAGATCAGATTATCAGGAGATGCATACCAAAAGAAGAACAGGAAGAAGTGCTTCACCATTGTCATGCTGCTCCTTATGGAGGACACTTTGGCGGAAACAAAACTGCTGCCAAAGTTCTGCAGTCTGGTTTCTTTTGGTTTACAATATTCAAAGATGCACAAGCCTTTTACAAGCGTTGTGACAAGTGCCAAAGGACAGGCGACATCTCTAGAAGGCATGGGATGCCCTATAGAACATTCTCGAAGTCGAAATTTTTTATGTTTGGGGAATCGACCTCATTGGACCATTCTCAGCTTCTTATGGGAACCTGTATATACTACTGGCAGTGGATTATGTGTCCAAGTGGGTAGAAGCCGTCGCTACACAAAAAACTGATGCCAAAATCGTCAAAGGTTTTTACACAAACATATCTTCACCAAGTTTGGCATCCCAAGGGCAATCATTAGTGACAAGGGTAGGCATTTTGACAATAGGGTATTTGCTAGTGCGTTGAAGAAGTATAGAATTAAACACAGGATCGCAATAGCATATCACCCTCAAACCAATGGGCAGGCTGAGATCTCAAATAGATAAGTGAAGAACATTTTGGATAAGATGGTTAAGCCAGCTAGGAAGGACTAGTCTTTTCACTTGAATGATGCATTATGGTCCTACAGAAGTGCATTCAAAACACCATTGGAAATGTCACTCTACCGCCTAATCTATGGAAAAACTTGCCACCTACCTATCAATATAGAACATAAAGCATATTGGGTATCAAGACAGTTAATATGGACCGGGACAAAGCAGGGCAGAAAAGGCTTTTGGACTTAAACGAAATTGAAGAAATTCAAGCCATGGCCTACGATAACGCCAAAATCTTTAAGGACAAAACAAAGAAGTGGCACGACAAAAAAATGATGCCACGACAGTTCACACCAGGGCATAAGGTGTTGTTGTTCAACTCCAGGTTGAAGCTCTTCTAGGAAAGCTAAAGTCTAGGTGGTATGGAACCTTCCAGGTAGTCCAGGTTTTTCCCCATGGTGCCATCACAATAAGATCGATCCAGGACGGGCACCAATTCAAAGTCAATGGACAGAGGCTAAAGCACTATCAATGGACTGAAGCCCCAAGAGAGCAGGAAGTAGTTACTTATCCGCGAATTCTATGTGGCATGTATGTGGACAGGAAAGAGGATGCACACAGCAGGTTCATCAGCAATCTATCGTCGGTAGACTATGACAGCATCATGGCAGACCTTACTGAAGAAGGCACCAGTTGGAACAAGGAACCAAAACATCGATGGACGGTGCGAAAAACTCAACTCACGCCTGCTGCCAAACTGTGGAACCATTTTGTGAAAAAAGCATCTCATGCCAACATCTCACAACACAACAGTGGACCGACAGAGGCTCGCCCTCGTGCACCCCATCATCAACAAATGGTAGATCAATAGGGAAAATACATCCTCGATAGAATTCACGAGTGTGCATTGAAGGAAAAGGGCACCCTCTTCTTCCCTTATTTAATCATATCCCTCTATCGAGCCAACAACGTGCCTGAAATTGATGAAGATGTGAAGATCTAGGGCAAGGGGTGGACACAGCAAAATCACTAAAGCTTGATGGAGCTGAAGGAAACCACCCCAATGGCATATGTCGACCCATCTACCACGACAGAGCACATGACAAAACCAGATTCAATAGAACCTGTCGCGGTAGAGCCTAAGCAGACAGAACCTAAAAGACCAAAAGGCACCTACTCCAGCCAAATAATTCAACTGCTGCAAAGAATGGAGGCACGACAGAAAGGCTACATGGAATATATGAGGGACTTCCATATTGCTACGGTAATTTCATTAAAGTTGAACTTAATTATCCAAACGTGCAATTCCTTCCTTTTCCAAAAAACCTTCTTTCTGCCCAAACACCTGCCGCCAGCCCCAAGACGCCCACACCGACAGCTGCCTCTGCTTCACCATCTGCCACGGTAGGAGCCGACGACAGAAGGTCTGCATCTCCTCGAGGAGCCAAGAGAAAGGAACCACTGCCAGAAATTGACCCGAAATATTTCGAAGGTTTCTCCTCTTCTTCAGTCTGGTAGGATGACTCAGAATCCGAGCCTTCTATCGTCTGTGAAATAGCCAAGGACTTCCCTCCGATGAAGAATAAAAAGCTTGATATTGATGTACAAGGACCCTGCCGCGACAGAGCAGATGACAACAGAAGTAGCAGCATAAGCGACAACGAGCTGGAGATTCTGAACAAAGCTCCCAAAGTTTCACCCACTAGAATCCAGCCACCTCGCGAGGCAAAGAAAAAAGTAGCCTCCTCCTTTGTAGCCACAAAGCCAGCCTCCGCTACCAAAGAAACTGCCCGCCAAAAGCTCTGCATCGACAGCAGCAGTGACGATAGCTCTTCAACTTAAGTTTATTTTTACTCTTTCTGTCGTCTATGTTTTTAATTGCTATTTGTGATGTTTCTTTTTCTGTTTGTCATGCATTGAGGGCAATGCAACCATAGAGTTTGGGGGTAGGCAGTCCTCATTTAATTAATGAACTTATCTTATTTTGTGTTTCATTACTATTTATTTTTGTGTCTAAAATATTTGGCTTAAGTCTTTGAACTTCTGTTATCTTCCGGGTTACTTACTGTCGTGACAATAACTTTAGAATGTTTATGAAGTATTTAGAGCCTTACTATAGTTCTGAAATCTTAAAAATACCTTTGTGACTTATATGATGTTAAGGCTCTGTTAACAAACTTAGAATAGGAAGCTTAGCCACTTGAGTTAGAAAGAAAACTTAGACTTAGTTAATCCTAGAAGTGCCTAACACTGGATCTAGGAAAAGAACTAGAAGTACTCCTAGAGGTGCCTAACACTGGCTTTGGGAAAATAAACTAGAGGTGCCCAAAACCGACTCTAGTAGAAATAGAAAAAAAAAACTTTAGAAGAAAACTAGAGGTGCCCGAAATTGGCACTAGTTAAGAATTATTTTTGAAGTAAAACTCAAGTAAGTTAAGTAACTATTCTAGTTGTTGAAGAGTCTAAGCTCATATTTGACCACAAAACCTACACAGACTCACACGAGAATTATAGTATTGCTTCAGATAAACCCTTAACATTCGAAGAGATATTGATCTTGATGGTAAAAGTGTTATAGGTAATGGTTGTTCATTGAGTTAAGCCAAAGCCAAAAAGATTCATTCTTAGTTAGATTGCATTTGCTTGAGGACAAGAAATAACTTGAGTTTGGGGGTGTGTTGAGTGCATAAATGTTATATATTTTAACCCTCATTTACCCATATTATTGATGCACTCAAGCATGTTTAGTTGCATTTTAGGATAGATTTTGCATAAACATCACAAATGAATAATTATTGCACAGATGATGCTGATTTTGATTAATTCTTGCAGGTACTTGTCGTGGCAGCATCTAGAGCAGCAGAGGAACAATAGATAACTGCAAAGCTGGAGAAGGAGGGTCAAAGCAAACTGCATTATACTTGTTGTCGTGACCTCTGTCGTGGCAGAGATGGTGACAGTGAAAAACAAGAGATGGAAAAATGCAAAGTGGAGTTCGACTGATAGAGGATTTCAAGCCTAATTTTTAGATACCACTTGCATTATTTTTGGAGTCCAGAAGCACAAAGAAGGCCTTGCCCAAATTTTGAGGAGAAAGTCAAAGCAAGAAGATAGAAAGAATTAAAGGAAGTCTACTCAGAGATTTAGTCTTTAAATGAATTATACTTTAATTCGAACTAGTATTCTTGGCCATTAAGAAAAATTGTACCCAAGGCCTATATATATGCTTGTAATTCGACCTAGAGGGGGATAACCTAGTTTTTAGCCGTCTTCCATCACAAACCCTAGTCTTCCCCCTTCTCCATCATGTTCTAAACTTCCCCCGGGGCTAAGGGTTGATCTTGCAAAGTAGTTGTAAAGGTTAAACTGTTTCTTAGGATTTTTCGGTTCAATTCAATAAAACTTCAAGTTTATTTACTCTGGTTTTCATACCTCATAAGAGTATCGGGAGAGCATTGTGAGGTTATTCATTTACTTAATATCGGGAGAGTTAAGTATACGAAAGGAGTAAATATGAGTTTTCCAATTCATGGTTAAACTATTTTGGCCTAGGGATAGGTACAAGGTTAAGCAGCTAAAGAAGAATCCACAAACATCGGTGTTCATCCTTCGATTCACGTCGGGAGGTATCATCCAAGACGTGTTCATCGACAGAACTTGGACCTAGGGATAGGACGAGTCACAACAGGGATTCTTGCTGAACTTGAAGTACAGAGTTGTTGCTCGCTGCCGCGACATCAACAAATTGTTGCTGCGACAGGTGCTGCCGCGATAGGCTCAACGACAGACGCAACAGAAGATCTTTGAACAACGCAACACTTGCACTACTGAGAAAATCAATACCAGCCTATTTTCTCAATTTGATTCCTTATTCTATTTTAGTTTATTCTCAGGATCACACAAAACTCTTTATTAAATTCATCTCTTTCCTTTGGCGGGCTTTTAAAGATAGAAGTATTTCCAGTTCATGTGGAGACGATATCCGATACTTCGTATCACTATATTACTTGCGTCGTGCATACCTGCACTTAATTGCGATAGCCTTATTTACACGCAACAGTTACATTTGGCCTCTCTCGATAACTTTTGCAATAACTACGCATGAAAAAAATGAACATAATAGATAAAAAAAGAACTCCTTCAACCTAAATAAAAGTATTTAGCTCATGTCTGAGCCTAAAACATCCATAATAGAAATTAAAGACATAGAAGTTTATCAAGAAAGGGATAGAAAAAAAAGGTCAAGCGTCATCGACGATCTCCTCCAAGCATTCTAACTGTTTTTGTAGGTCTCGTACTCTTTCAGCCTCTCTCGATGGCTTCTGTTGTGTGGAGACTCCTCTAGAACTTTGACTCTGGTGGTTCTCTGATAGCTGAAGATTAAGGTTTGTTGTCTATGATCGATATCCCTTTAATTGCTGTCCAAATATTCGTTATATATGCAAGGAAGCTAGGGATTCGTATCCCTAAAGCGCACGCAACCTCTTTTAAGAGGATATTGCTTTCCCGCTATCTTTAATCAGTTTGGTATCTAAGGAGTGTCCACGTGGGTCAAAGTTAGATTTATCTCCAACTCTTCTTGCCTCATTAGCTCAAACGAGAGGTTCGATATCCCTTTGCTCCAGCTCTAGTAGATCATACGCATGCACCACAAAAAACGCTACCTTTCCCCTTAAAAGCACCAAATTATATAACAATTAAGCACAAGCAGTGTAACTCCCGAACTACATGCAAACTACTCCTAAATGCAACTAAGTGAGCTTAAACACACACACAAAAGCCAAGTAGAAAGGGTTGCAACAGGTTGATGTGATCATGGCCCAAGATGTTCCAGAAAGGCTTACTTTAGGACCTATGACTCGTGCTCAAGCAAGAAGAATGCGAGAAACTTTGGAAAGCTTGATTTGTCAGATTTGGGACTCAAATGCAACCCCCTTAGCTAACTCTAGTCTAGCACGAAAACCCTTAGCTCACCCAACCCATGTCACCTTCTTTACGTGCATTAGTTTGCATGTGTTACATGTTAAACTATAGTTTATGATATAATAAAATCATTTGCATTAGTTGCATTTAGGACACTTATATTTCCAGCATTTTAATAATTATATTACACATGTTTCTTGCACATTTATTTTGTCTTGTTTGCATATTTATGTTACCAAGTTGCATGCACATTTAAGTTGTCATTTCTCTAGACATTTAAGATGCCGTATCACATGTGATGACTATTTGTAGAAAATAAAGACGTAAGAGCACGCCAAGGGTTGCAATTGGCAAGAATCTTGCATGGAAGGCTAATGGAAATATTAGCATAGCACATGGAAAAGGCTAGGTGCATGATGGAAAACATTTTATGAATGACAAAGTTTGAGAGTATCTTAAAGAGCCCAAAATGCCATTTAAGCTTCACAACCATTTGGTTACCAAAGGGGGTTGGAAGGATCAAACTTTAAAGCATTTTAAAAGCATCACAAGACCATTTGGCTACCAAGAAAAGAAGGATAGTCACAAGCTTTGAAGACATGCATGAATTAAAATAACACTTAATGAGGGAATTCAAGGAGTCTCACACATCCAGTAAACTTGTTCGACATTTTTTAATTTGATCCAGGACGATTTTAGTCTTAAAGTCTTCTTCAAACTTATTCCCCAATATCTTAGCTTTCCAACTGTGATAAGGTTTTTTTTCTAAACCTTCGGTTGTCCCCACATTTTTAGAAAATCAATAAAAAAGGGATTTCATAAATTCGAGCTTTAGAAAAAAAACCTTAAAGAAAATTATTTTTTGGAGTCGCCACCGGCCCCTAAGGTAGGCCGAACACCATAAAAACAAAACCAGAGATTCATTTAAAAGGGTTCGGGAGTTGGTTACGTGTGGGGAAGGGTTAGCACCCCCATCACGCCCAAAAATCGGTACCAAAAGAATTGTTGCTTTTAATTGATGAAAATTATTTGAAATTTAAAATGAGTTTAATTAGGGGTTCTTGATCGAAAATTGAACTCTAATCGTATGAGCTTTATCAAATTGGAGGTTTCGAATTAATTTGACATTTAACTAAAAAGGATGATGATACACCGGACCAAAGACTAAACCGACATTATATAAGTCTAACTGTCGTGTTAGTTTAGGGTTCGAATCCTGTACGTCACCTTTATGCATGATGCAAGCAGATAAGGTATGATGTCGTGGTCTTGTTCGTTTTAATTATTTACGAGTTTACCTTTAGACGATTCGAATTAATCTGAATATTCGAGGAATATCCAATAAGCTAGGATATTCCGACCTGAATACGCGAATTAATAAGTATCTCTTTTTATAGTTAGAATTAATTAACATACAAATTGGAACATTAAAGTTCACATGAATGGCAATTTAAAACATGCATGCCAAAAATACATATTCGAGCAACATGAAAAAACTAAACTATACACGCATTAAAACCATATATAATAAAACCAAATTACATGTATGAAACTATATTAAAAACACACGTTAAACGGGATTATAAAAACAAAGGACACATGATCACATATTACAAAATCGATAACATACCACATGCCACATTAACCACAAATCACGTATGCACATTAAACAAACATAAACAATATGAAAAATAATGAATAAAGAAGTGTACTATAACCAAAATAAAATGCAGAATAAATTATTAAAATGTATAAAGACAGGGACCAAAACAATAAATTACCCCTTAAAAAACTAATTAAAACGTGAAACGAGACCAAATTAAAAAGAAACGGAAACCAGAAAGGATCAAAATAGTTATTAAACCATTCGAAAATCAGCCAAAATTAAAATAGTGACGAGATTAAAAAATTTTGAAAAACTGAAGGGACTTGGGTCAGGGTTCAAAAACACTAAAGGATTGATTTCGTTATTAAAAGGGGACGAAGGGATTTAAAATGGGATTAAACCAAATTTAAAATAATAAAAAAACACTATAAAAACTATGTTAAACACATTTTGAGCCTCTTTTTCACTATGTTAATCCTAAAATACTCTGAAACTCTCATGTCCCCCTCTGTCGAAGCCCGAAAAATCCAACGCCGTTCCGGCCGCCGCTAGCCGACACTGGAGATCTAAAAAAACCTTTCGAAACCCCAAAACTAGAAGAACCCTTTCCTTCCTTCTTTTCACAGAACCCAAAGGACCCTTTTTTATTTTGAAAATCGAAACCAACCTTTTTAAAAAAGACCCCTTCTTGATATTTGCCTCTCACTGGCTCACCGTGTATGGTCTCGGGAGAGACCGGAAAGCTTGTCATCGGCGAGATGGAAAAAAGAAAGAGATGGAGAATACGGATCAACAAGGGTAAGAACTGAAACCCTAGCTTTTCTCTTTTTTTACTTCGAAATGAGATGAAAAAAATAAAGATGATGATACCTCTGGAAACTTTGAGGTTTTGCTTGTATTACTTTGAAATTCTCCGAATCATCCTCGATTACAATGGTTGGCTTCAGGTTTTATAAGCCAATAATTAAATTTTTTGCGAATAACATAAAAAAATAAGTAAAAATGCTATTGGTTCTGCTGGTTGTTTGTGTGTATTCATCTTTTTATTTTGCCTCTGATTTTTTGTTGTTTTTTTGAATTTGTTGCGCGTTTGTCTTCTGACATGTTTGTTTTCGTTGCATGTGAGGCCAGCTATGAGGAGGGTACTAGAGGAGAGCTTGGTGGATGTGGAGCCGATATGTGTCGTCGTTGGGGATCAAATGTCACGATCTGGGAAGCTGAAGAGGCTCGGGACGATCTGGATGGCCTGTGGACTCGAAGAGGTGGGCGTGCGATGCACACGCGAGTAAGGTAGACGGGCAGACACGATTTGGGAGTCGAGGAGTCGCGCGTGGGCGCGTGGGGAATCTAGAGACTTCCTCGCTTCAATCCTGATCATTGATGGTGATCTCGATCTAACGGCTCGAGAGCTGGCAACGCTAGGGCAAAAGGGGGAGAAGCTAGGGCTTCTTTCATCTGTGCGATCTGGACCGTCAGATATTCATCCAGATCTGACGGCTAAGGATGGGCTACACAAAACACCAAACACGGGCATATTAGGGTTTTATTTATGTTGGGCCCTACGGGCCTGTATAATATTTTTGGGCTTTTAACACTTGTAAATGGACTTTTAACTGTAAATAAACTTTGGGCTTATATTATTTAAGATTGGGCTTGTTATTATGTTTTTTTCAAACTTGTTTTAATGATAACAATAATATTAATAATAATAATAATAATAATAATAATAATAATAATAATAATAATATAAATATAACTATAATGATAATATAGTAATAATAATATTACCATAATAATAACAATAATAAATAATAATAATAATAATAGTAATAGTAATGGTACGCATAACATATAATAATGGATAATAATAGTAATAATAATTTGTATATGATAATAATATTGGTAACATAACATATAGTAATGTTTAGTTTCTTTTTCTTTTTCAAATGGATAATAATGTAATGATAATGACTATATATAATAATATTATATACATCGCTTAAATATAATTAATATTAATATTATTTTTGTTTTAATTTTAATCATATTATTTAGTTAAGTAAATGAACAAAGCCCATTATTGCAAAACATAAAACCGGGTTAACACCCCGGAAAAAATAGGTGATTACAGCTGCCCCCCTTTGCTTATACTTGTGGAACAAGAATAAAGCAAAGGACATAAGCACCAATTTTGTCCAACTTCCCTATTTGGATCCTGAGTCACCATGCACTTGAACTACTGGCGGTACGGAAGTCGGTACGAGAAAATGTAACGGCCGCGGAGGCTTGAAGCTGTTTTTCTCATTTCAACATTCTTCAACCCTTCGAGTTCCAAACACATAGACACTTGGTGAAAAATAAAAGCTTCATTCTCAAAGTGTCTGAATGGATAGGCGGGTTCCATTCTCCTCAAGCCTGAACGGATAAACGAGTTTCCATTCTCAAAAAGCTTGAACGGATAGGCGGGTTCCATTCTCCTCTTGCCTGAACGGATAGGCGGGTCTCCATTCTCAAAAAGCTCGAACAGATAGGCGGGTTCCATTCTTCTCATGCTCGAACATATAGACGTGTTCAATTCTCCTCATACCCGAACGGATAGACATGTTCCATTCTCAAAAAGCCCGAATGGATAGACGGGTTCTATTTTCCTCATACATGAACGGATAGGTGGGTTCTATTCTCCTCATGCTTGAACGGATAGGCGGTTTTCCATTCTCAAAAAGCCCGAACGAATAGGCGGGTTCCATTCTCCTCATGCCTGAACGGAAAGGCGGGTTTCCATTCTCAAAATGCCTGAACGAATAGGTGGGTTTCCATTCTCAAAATGCCCGAACGGATAGGCGGACTTCCTTTTACTGGAAGAGCTTTCATATACCTGTCAAAATAGGCAAAAATGATATGATGAAGTGAGTTAGCATGCTTCTAATCCTAGGTATGCCTAACTTACAAATGATGCATGAATTATGACATCAAGATTGCTCGGACGCTTTCACTCTTCGAATTGGTCAATCTTTATCTTCTTCTTCTTAATCTCTTTTTGGCTTTCTTACCTTTGCCAAATCTCCTTCCTTTGTCTCGTCTTAAAAGGTAACCGCTGACTTCCACTGGTCAGAATAGACATAACACTTCTCGTAGTGCTTGTTCTAAAAACATTGCCCCCTATTCAAGCTGGGTGCTCAACTATTCTCTTCGTCTTAACTCATCACGACGACTTCTCTCTTATCGACACATTAGGGGGGGAAGGCCCATGTCCCCAAGTCCTTGAACTTTTCTTCTAAGTTCATTAAGGTCCATTTTCATTTTCTGAAGCAAACAAGGCATTTGGACAAAAAATCGCTTCAAGTCCCTGAACTATAGCATGTAGAATCTTACTATTGTCCTCACTATGGCCACTAACAAGCTATCATTCGTACTCATGGCATTACATTCTAAACTTTTTCCTGAAGCAATGAAAGGAAATTATTTTGTGTCCACTAAAAAAAATAGATTACATCTTCTAACTTCAAAATGAGATGCATTTTTGAAAACTAGGCTTGCTTTTCAAATCATGGATATATCAAGCTAGATTAAATACCCTGAATATCAAGTGCATGAACGACACTATTATGGCTTACCAAGGATCGCCTCAAGCATCATGTGTTTAGGAGACCTCGAAAGTTGAGTTGATGTCTGAAGATGTGAAATACTCTCCGAGTTATTTCAGCTTTTTAATCAATTATAATTGTCCTCTGTAGGCTTCGCCTTTATCATTATTACTTTGTGATTTTCGGGAAAGTCAACTCATCACATTCCTTTGGCTCGAAATAAATGATGGAGCAAACAACAAAACCCCGAGCTACTCGGCATTGTCATGATTTGAAAATACTACCATCACTCATAAAGCAAAAAAATTGATTCGAATGGTGCATAGCAACCTTATTGGTCTTTTTGCTACAGCGGAGTGCCCCTAAAAATTCCACACTCATATCCGAAAACGCCTACTACCAGGCTTCGAACATTGGAGTGCTTTTGTTACGCTTTCATTATTCTCGATTTTTTTCTCTTTTTTTCTTTCTTTTTCCCCTTTCTTCTTTTTTTCTCCCTTTTACTTCTTTCTTTTTTCTTTCTTCTTTTTTTTCTTTCTCTTTTACCTCTTTCTTTTTTCCTCATTTTCTTTTTTCTTTTCTCTTTTTCCATTTTTAGCATGAAAGATTGCCGGTTATTCTCCCGAAGGCCCTAATTCTATGTGTACTCAATATATGACCAAATTAACTTGGAGTGTAAGCCACATATTCATCATCGTCACAGCTTTCGATTTCCACTAGACAAAGGTTGCTCGAAATCAACCTTTGGGGTCAAGGTCAATTTCCCTTGTGCAATTGATATACGGGGACTCAATAGACAAATATATATACACAAAATGAAGAGGCAATTGAAACACAAAACATAATGCATCCTTTCATTGAAATTTAAACATGCAGTCTTAGGCCCTTACAAAAAGGTCTTTTCTACCTTCAGGCAAAAGGGTAGCAAAGTTGATTCCCCACATTACTTCAAGAAAAAGATTAAAAAGCAATGAAATGAAAACAAGCAAACTGAACACAAAGAAAACTTGGATGCATTAGAATCCTTGACCACTACTAGGCTGGCCACTCATTACAACTCTTAAGCTTCCTCGAGGAACTTAGTCTCCTTATTGTCCATTAGTTCCTTAACCAACTCCTTGAATTCCGGACAACCCTAAATCTCATGCCCCGCAGTCTGATGGTATTCACAAAATGATTCAAGGCCGTCATAAACTCCCTTCACACCACTCTCAATCAAGCCTGCCTTGCACAGGTGTTCGTACACCCAACTCAGAGGGGACCTGATTTCCGACACTTCCATCCTCACTTTCTTCGCATCTACCTCTTTGAGGGTATTCACACCTCGTCCTCCATGGTTTGGAAGCGAATTGGTCGCCACATTCGGCCCCTCTAACTTGAGGACCCTGGTGTTGATCATGTTATGCATGAGCTTCTTGAATGTCTTGTAAATTTCTATTGTGTGCCCCAGTACTCCATCGTGGTACTCACAATGTGCTTTCTCGTCGTACCATGGAGGGTAAGAAGGCTGGAAGGGAGTAACATGATATGGACGGACCAGATCAGCCTCATATAGGTGTTTTTACACCTCCTTGTATGACATGGGTAGAGGGTGAAGGACATCTTCTCTTGTTCCCTTTTAGGAGCCCTACTTTCTCTTCTGTTTGAGCTTTGCGCATTCCCGATTGTGGCTCAAAGCGGTGATATTGTGAGGTGCTTGGAAGGCTCGAAGGTACTGGTGTTGTTCACCTCGTGATCTTTCTTCTTGAATTTCTTCTGAGCATTCTCTCCTCCATCGATTCTACCACTCTTGATAGCTGCCTCGATATGTTCACCGGTCATAACCATATCTGAGAAGTTACCGATAGGGTTTGCTTATCATGCCGTCATAGAGGGTCCCTTTCAAAGTATCAACAAACATAAGAGAGATCTCATTCTTGTGGAGCGGGGGGTTGGACCTATGTCGCCACATCTCGCCAACGCTAGGCGTAATCACGAAGGCTCTCATTGTGCCTTTGCTCCAAACCTTGAAACATGAGTCGATTTGGGACCATATCAGTTATGTGCCTATACTGATCTATGAAAACCTTGGCCAAATCCTTCCATGACCTAATCTGAGCACGAGTCAACTGATTGTACCACCTCACTGCGGGCCCCACTAAGGTGTCATGAAAGAAGTGAATTAGCACCTTCTCATTGTCGATGAAACCCGTCATCTTTCTACAGAACATGGTTATGTGGGCAGTATGGCAAGTCGTCCCGTCGAACTTTTCAAACTCCGGCGTCTTGAACTTGGGTGGAATCACCAAGTCTGGAACCAAACTGGCATCTCTAGCATTCATCCCATATGACCCTTCTTCTTCCTCCTTTGTTCGAAATTTCTCCTCAAAGTCCTTCCGGGTCTCTTCTAGTTGCTTTGAGAACTCCACCTTGACCTTGTTCAAATTCTCAATCTCATCCAAGTCTGGGATACTATCCCTAACATTTTCCACATGATTAAAAACTAGACCCGATGGAGCACGGGTAGAGGCGCCCGCCTAATGCGATGTTGCCCCGTCTCCTTGAGTAGCCACTCCTTGCGAGGGCTTAGGGGTCTCGATGACAAAACCAGGGGAAAACGAGGGGTCCCCTCTCTCCTGACTAGGGTTTCCAATAGCACCCTTTCCTTTTAGATTAGCTTGTAGCAACTAAGATGTCTCTTTCATCATATCTTGTTAGGACTTGATAATGGTGTCCCTCAATTCTTGTTGAGCTCGCTCCAACTGACCCCTCAAATCGGCTTCCAACTTAGCAAAACTCTCCTCCATTTGCTTCCTTTGATGGCGAGTAAAGTGAGGATGCAGAATCTTCGATAGGCACGAATGCTGTCATGACCCTGGACAATTAGTCTCGTGACTTGATGATGTAATGCATGCAATGTGTTGAATGCATAGCAAAAACAGATGATTAAAGGTAATAAATTAAAAAACAGAATCGAATGCATGGAAATTTTGATTCGACGAACATCCTCATTAAACAACTTTTCATAACGGAGATTAAGTCTTGTTACAACGAGGTAAGAAAATAAATACATAGGGTACGATTTTCAATAAGTTTTGCTCGTCCCATCTTTTTAGATTAGCGCGCTTTTGGAACTTCGTTGCTATAGACTCTTTTATCCCGTTGTAAAAGTTTTCAACTTTAGACTGTTCTCGAATCAACACTTCGTATGAACATGCCATGAATATGCAAAAACAATTAAGAAAAACAAGACAAAAAGGCAACTGAATTAGTAACAACAATAATGAATATTGAATACAACAAACAAATGAAAACACACCAAAATAGATTAACGATGCAAGACCTATTAGCATGAATTCTAATTCTATGGCTATCCACATGGCTCTAATCGAGGTGGGCTTCTTAAATTCTCACACATGTGGGTTCGATCTAAGAAAGGGTACCCGAACCTATCTTATCACCTACTAAGGTAAAAAGAACCCCAATTCTGGCCCATTACAAGCTTGCAAATTGGTTTTGGTTCGAGGGAAAGCACAGCCTAGTGACGTGGATGGTTGCTCACGTGTTAAAGGTGTGGATTCCGGAAGTGAATTACCGACCCGTGGAGAGATGTTTACGTGGGTATGGGTGTTTCACTCCCACTTAAGAGCCGAAGCTCGGGTATAGAGCTTAATGATCGTGATACAACACATGTCGGTGATTCCTTTGAAATTAAATGAAAAATTTATTCAAAGACCACCAATTATCGAAGCTCGTATAATTTAAGTCCCATTTTTAAGGAAGAACCACCTCTCTAAAGTCAAATTAAATTTCAAAAGTTTCTATCATTAAAAGCAACAATTGTTATTTTTTGGCTTAACTCTCTTTTTGTTTTGTAAAACAAAATTAGTCCCCCAATGGAGTCGCCACGCTGTGATAAGGTATTTTTTCTTTTCTAAACCTTCGGTTGTCCCCACATTTTTAGAAAATCAATTAAAAGGGGATTTCTAAAATTCGAGGTTTAGAAAAAACCTTAAAGAAAATTATTTTTTAGAGTCGCCACCAGCCACTAAGGTAGGCCGGACACCATAAAAACAAAACCAGAGATTCATTTAAAAGGGTTCGGGAGTTGGTTACATGTGGGGAAGGGTTAGCACCCCCTTCATGCCCGGAAATCGGTACCAAAACAATTGTTGCTTTTAATTGATGGAAATTATTCGAAATTTAAAATAAGTTTAATTAGAGGTTCTTGATCGAAAATTGAACTCTAATCGTACGAGCTTTATCAAATTGACGGTTTCAAATTAATTTGACATTTAACTAAAAAGGATGACGGTACACCAGACCAAAGACTAAATCGACATCATATAAGTCTGACTGTCATGTTAGTTTAGGGTTCGGATCTCGTACGTCACCTTTATGCATGATGCAAGCAGATAAGGTATGATGTCGCGGTCTTGTTCGTTTTAATTATTTACAAGTTTACCTTTAGACGATTCGAATTAATCCGAATATTCGAGGAATATCCAATAAGCTAGGATGATTCGACCCGAATACGTGAATTAATAAGTATCACCTTTTTATAGTTAGAATTAATTAACATACAAATTGGAACATTAAAGTTCACAAGAATGACAATTTAAAACATGCATGCCAAAAATACATATTCGAGCAACATGAAAAAACTAAACTATACACGCATTAAAACCATATATAATAAAACCAAATTAAATGTATGAAACTATATTAAGAACACATGTTAAACAAGATTATAAAAACAAAGGACACGTGATCACATATTACAAAATCGATAACATACCATATGTCACATTAACCACAAATCACGTATGCACATTAAACAAACATAAACAATATGCAAAATAATGAATAAAAAAGTATACTATAACCAAAATAAAATGCAGAATAAATGATTAAAATGTATAAATACATGGACCAAAAAAATAAATTACCCCTTAAAAAACTAATTAAAACGTGAAACGAGACCAAATTAAAAAGAAACGGAAACCAGAAAGGACCAAAATAGTTATTAAACCATTCCAAAATCAGCCAAAATTAAAACAGTGACGAGATTAAAAAATTGTGAAAAAATTGAAGGGACCTGGGTCGGGGTTCAAAAATAAGGAAGGATTGATTTCGTGGTTAAAGGGGGCGGAGGGATTTAAAATGGGATTAAACCAAATTTTAAATAAAAACACTATAAAAAACTATGTTAGACACATTTTGAGCCTCTTTTTCACTTTGTTAACCCTAAAATACTCTAAAACTCTCTCGTCCCCCTCTGTCGAAGCCCGAAAAACACAACGCCGCTCCGACTTCCGCTAGCCGGCGTTAGAGATCTAAAAATAACTTTCGAAACCCCAAAACCAGAAGAACCCCTTTCCTTCCTTCATTTCACAGAACCCAAACGACCTTTTTTATTTTGAAAATCGAAACCAACCTGTTTAAAAAAGACCCCTTCTTGATATTTTCCTCTCACCGATTCACCGTGTATGGTCTCGGGAGAGACTGAAAAGCTTATCACCGACGAGATGGGCAAAAGAAAAAGAAGGAGAAGACGGATCGACAAGGGTAAGAATTGAAACCCTAGCTTTTTCTCTTTTTTTACTTCGAAATGAGATGAAAAAAATAAAGATGATGATACCACTGGAAACTTTGAGGTTTTGCTTGTATTACTCTAAAATTCTCCGAATCATCCTCGATTACAATGATTGGTTTTGGGTTTTATAAGCCGATAATTAAATTTTTGCGAATTACATAAAATCGAAGTAAAAATGCTATTGCTTCTGCTGGTTGTTTGTTTGTATTCATCTTCTTATTTTGCCACTGATTTTTGGTTGTTTTTTTATTTGTTGCGCGTTTGTCCTCTAACATGTTTGTTTTGTTGCATATGAGGTCGGCTGTGAGGAGGGGACCAGAGGAGAGCTTGGTGGACGTGGAGCTGATTTGTGCCATCGTTGGGGATCAATGGTTACGATCTGGGAAGCTGAAGAGGCTCGGGACGATCTGGACGGTCTGGGGACTCGAAGAGGTGGGTGTGCGATGCACGCGTGAGTGAGGGAGACGACCATACGCGATTTGGGAGTCGAGGAGCCGCGCATGGGCACGTGGGGATTCTGGAGACTTCCCCGCTTTAATTCTGGTCGTTGATGGTGATCTCGATCCAACAGCTCGAGAGCTGGCGGTGCTAGGGAAAAAGGGGAAGAAACTTGGGCTTCTTGCATCTATGCGATCTGGACCATCATACCTTCATCCAGATCTAACGGTTGAGGATAGGCTGCGCAAAATACCAAACACGGGCAGATTATAGTTTTTATTTAGGTTGGGCCCTATGGGCCTGTATAATATTTTTTGGCTTTTAACACTTGTAAATGGACTTTTAACTGTAAATAAACTCTGGGCTTATATTATTTAAGATTGAGTTTGTTATTATGTTTTTTTCAGGCTTGTTTTAATGATAACAATAATAATAATATAATATATGATAATAATATAAATATAATGATAATATAGTAATAATTATATTAACATAATAATAACAATAATAAATAGTAATAATAATTATTATTATAATAATCGCAATGGTACGCATAACATATAATAATGGATAATAATAGTAATAATAATTAGTATATGATAATAATATTGGTAACATATCATATAGTAATGTTTAGTTTCTTTTTCTTTTTCAAATGGATAATAATGTAATGATAATGACTATATATAATAATACTATATACATCACTTACATATAATTAATACTAATATTATTTTTGTTTTAATTTTAATCATATTATTTAGTTAAGTAAATGAACAAAGCCCATTATTGCAAAATATAAAATCGGGTTAACACCCCGGACAAAATAGGTGATTACACCAACGCTTGTTGAATCGCATCAATCCAATATTGATAGCTTGAGATATGTCCAGATTACCAAAGGTATTTCAAGCTGGAAAGTCATATGAGATTTGCAACCATTCACTTTCAAAAGGCATGTCCATTCATATTTCAACACTAATGAATAGGCTTTATGCATCATCTTGAATTAAGAAAGGACTTTTGGCCTTTCATATCCTTTTTAAGCCTATAAATAGGAGGCTTTTGGTCAATTGTAAACACAACTTGGAATACTTATTTTTCTTGAGTGTTCAACTCTTTTGTTCATTAAGAACTTTATCGATTTTCAAGTTCATCTTGTGAAATCATTCTTTTCCATTCTTTTATATCGTTGGTTTCTTGTTCCTTATAACTAGTGGGTCACGATCCATCAACGGGTTATGAACATTATAAGGTTCGGGTCGACATTATTATATAGTGTTGGTTCTGCCTTCGTTCTAAAACCAAACTATCTCCCTTAAACATCACCATCACCTCCAGCATTCATCCCAACCTCTATTCCAACTCATCAACCATTAACCACCTTCTACACCAAAAAAGGATAACCCCTTTGCACCATCCTTTTCTTTTCTACAACGTCCCTTGAACACCCAACCTAACCAATTCAACCCAATTTTTCAGTTTGAGAAGAAACTTGGTCGGATCACGATCAGGAAACAAATACGACTTGGAAACTCACATAACCAAGCTCGTATCATGGGTGCTTGATCCCTATGTTTCTTTTATTGTGCGAGGTTGTAGAAGAAATTTTGTTGTACATGAACCTTTTAGGTCTTATAGTATCAGTTGGATTACCATGATGATGTATCCGTGTGATAGTTTTATCGGGGTACCGTTGGGTTCATTCCATGCCTTCATAAATGCATCGGGTAAGAATGGGTCTCTCTTAAACAAAGAATTAGTTGAGAAGGTGTTTGTATCGTTTAAAGACAAGGATTGTTAATTGCTAAGTATTGGGAGAGATCAGAGTAGCGTAGCAAAAATGTATGAGGACTTGGAAGAGTTATTAAAGTTTCAGCATCTCCTTTTGATTAATGAGTACAAATTTCGAGGATGAATTTTTCTTTAAGGATTAGAGAGTTGTAACGACCCGATCTTTAAATTGGTAGTTTGGATCGGGTTATTAGGTTTGAATCATTTATTTTGGGGGGCTCGGAATTGAAGAATTTAAAATTTTAAAGCTTAAATTAATGGATATGGTGACAATTTTGGAATTAGGTGAAAATCTAGGGGAATTGGTGTAAATTTTTGAAAAGTTGTATGGCCTTTTGTGGTTTACCCATTAGGTATTGGTGGGCATTAAATTGGTCTAATTTTTACCATAGAGATGGGAGAAAAATCAGAAAAAGTAAATGGGAGAGGGAGATATAGAGAAAGAGGAGAAATGGTTTTTAAAGAATGGGGGTTTTGCTTCGATTTGAAGGTGATCCGGTCGACATGAAGTCTCACCGCCGACACCATTGGGTCAGACTCATCGAGACGAATCGACTAATGGTCGCCCCGTCGTCGTCAGCGTCGACGTTCACCGGGATGAAGGAAATGAAGAATCGGCCAAGCTCAAAACATCATGTTCCACCGCTCTCCACAAAAAATAGTCGTCACCGTTGGATTCAGTGGCCGAAGACAAGTTGTTTTGGAGCTCGCCATCGTCATTTGGCCACCAGAGGCCGCCGCACTACCATACGCGTTTTCGTCTGCGTGTGGGCGTGGGCGTGCCTCAATGCCGAGCCAGGCCTTGCCCTGGTGAACCAGACTGATTGGGCTGAACCGGATCAGGTCGGTCTGGCCAGACCGCACTACACTACCCAGACGATCTGCCTGACCGCACTGCACTGCCCAACCAGCCGTTGTCTTTTTCTAGGGGACCTTACCACGGGGTTTTTGATGTCCTAAATTTGTTTTTTCAGCCCGTTTTGCCAAATTCGAACCTGATAAGCTGTTTTTACACGTTATACCTTACAAATCAATTAAAGTGTGCAGTTAATTAATATATCTTGTATTCGCATTTATATGAGGATTGTTCTGGCTCGAATACCAGATCAAGATGAGCGTTGGAGGAGATCGAGTAAGAATTTATTAATAATCTCTTGAGGTTAGTACACCTCAGACTCCGAAATTCTTCATGAGGCATCATAAATATAATTGTCTTGCTCGTTAGTGTTTGCAAAATAGGTAGATTGATAATAAGCATGTTAGAGACCGATATTGTGTGGCTTGATAATTATGAGATGTATGATGATGTTTCGGGATACGACTTGACTCGTATAGACTTTAGAGACCATGTAGGGCCATTCGGATGTTCATATATTTATGTGATGACTGGTTGAATTGTATGATATGGTGATTGGGTGCTAGAGTATGTGTAACGACCCCTTTTTAAATTTCGACAGGGTTTCCCAAGTTTTTTGAAAATAAGCATTTAATTAAAGAGGGGTGTTAAAAAGATGATTCGATTCGGGTTTTGGAAAGAAAACCTTTTTAAAAAAAATCTTTTTCTCGGTTTGGAGTCGCCACCGGCCACTATGGTAGGTCGGACACCGTAAAAAACAAAACCAGAGATTCGTTTTAAAGGGTTCGGGAGTTGGTTACGTGTGGGGAAGGGTTAGCACCCCCATCACGCCCGGAAATCGGTACCAAAACAATTGTTGCTTTTAAAATGATGGAAATTATTCGAAATTTAAAAGGAATTTAATTAGTGGTTCTGGATTGAAAATTAGGCTTTAATCACGAGCTTCTTCAAAATGGTGGTATCGAATTAATTAATCATTTAATAAAAAGGGATGACGGTACATCGGACCAAAAACTAAACCAACATCATATAAGACTGACTGTCGTGTTAGTTTAGGGTTCGGACCCCGTACGTCACCTTTATGCGTGATGCAAGCAGATAAATATGGTGCTATGGTCTTGTCCATTTTTATCTCGAATTTACCTTTAGACGATTCGAATTAATCCGAATATTCGGGGGACATCCAATAAGCTAGGCTAGTCGACCCGAATACGCGAATTAATAGGTATCTCCGTTTTAAAATTAAAATTAATTAATATACAAAATGCTAAAAAGTCACAAGAATGGCAATTAAGGTGCATGCCACGAAAATATATTCGAACAATATAAAAAAGCGTGCGACATATATAACATGCATAAAATTAAATGTTAAATGAAAAACACGTGACCACATATCTCATATAAAAAAAAACATGGCAAAACATATATTCGACATATATAAAAAAATGCGAAATGCATGAATGACAAGATCATTTAACACAAACATAGTGCAGGATTAACGGTTAGGGAAAAAAGTAAACTGATGGGGACTGAAACTGTAATATAACCCTAAAAACTAATTAAAAAGGCAAAATTGGGGCTAAATTACAAAAACATGGAAAACCAGGGGGGCCAAAACGGTGATTTTACCGTCTGAAAAACAATTTAAACAAGAATGGTGGCGGAATTGAAAACATTTGAAAAATGACGAGGACTGCGGGCGTTATTTTGAATCGCGGAAGCCCCTCCCGCGCGAATATAATGATGCGGAGGGGCTTAAATCATGATTTACCTGGTTTTAAAACGTTTAAAACAATATATAACCCTAATTAAAAGAACTCAGGCCCCTTTTTATTTCTATTTACCCTAAACTAGACCGAGCCCCCCCTTTTCTTTGTAAAGTCCGGCGCCGCCAAAGGGTTCCGGTCGCCGTTTCCGGCGCCGGAACCCTAAAAACCTTTCTTTTTTATTTTCCGGCAAACCCCCAAAAACGAAACCTCTTCTTTTTCGAGAAACCGAAACCAAAATCAAAAAAACGTTACCGTTTCTATTTGGAAACCCAAAACCCGAGACCGAAAAAAAAACAAAACCTTACCCCTTCGCGTCGCCGGCTCACCATGCGTGACTTCCGAGGGAGCCAGAAGGCTTGTTGCCGGCAACGGGGAAATGGAGAAGAAGAAGAAGAACGATGAGGGTAAACCCTAAACCCTTTTTGCTTTTTTTTGTTTTTTACTTTCGAAAATAAGATGCAATATACCTCTGTGAATCTGGATTCTGCTCGTATTGATATAAGAAGCTTGATTACAATCTCTCTTTCTCTCTGAGTTTTTTTGAATCCTGAAAATCCTCTATTACAATTATTCTTTCTCTGAAAAATCCTCCCCCTCATTACATTTGCATGCGGGTATTTATAGCCCGAAAATCCCATTTTTTCCTATTTCTAAAATGCATATAATTGCTGGAATTTGTTATGATTTGTTGGTTGATTTGTACGATTCCTGCCTTTGATTTCTGCATTTTGTTTGCTTGTCGTTTCTGTTTGATTTGTTGTGCATTTTTCTGATATTTTCGGTTGTGGTCTGTTGTCTGCATGCACTGCTGAGACGTGACCGGAGGGGGGACCAGAGACTTCGGACGACGTGGGGAAGCTAGGGGGCTCAGGCGTGTGATGGACACGCACGCGTGTGGGAGCCCGATGGACGCGCGTGGGCGCGTGGAGCTTCCGGAGGATTCCTACGCTTCGATCTGGTCCGTTGATGCTGGTCCGATCCAAGGGTCCTGAGGGGTGCGGCGTAAGGGGCTACAACAGAGGCCTCTAGGGTTTTTTCTGATGCGATCTGAGCCGTTGGATCTTCCCTCCAGATCCAACAGTTGAGATGGGGCGGCTGCTGCACAAACATTAGATTAGATTAGGGTTTTTCAATTATTTGGGCCCGAATTAGGCTGTAATATGTGTGTAATATATTTTTTGGGGCTTTTTTATTATGTAATATGGACTTTTAAATTAATAAACTAGGCTTTTATTTATTAATATTGGGCTTGTATTTATTTAATGTTTTTGTGTTTTTCAGATTTGGTTAATAATAATAATATTAATAATAAATATAATAATAATAATAATGATTTAACACTAATTAATGACAATAGATAATAAACTGCATAATAGTAAGTATTAATAATAATATGGTGATAACAAATATAATGGTGGAGATAGATGATAAAAATAAGTAGTAATGGATGGATAATAATGGTGATAAATATTAATAGATGGTAAAAATAGGTAAATAATACTAATAATGATATATGGTATAATGAGGATAGGATAATAATAATAATAATATACTACTTATAGTATAATAATAGATAAAAATATGATAGATAAGGATAGTAATATAGATTAATGATATAGTAATAGTAATATCAATAATTCTAATATATATTTACTGTTTTTTCTTTCTTTCTTTTTTATTTTTCCACAACATATATAAAAGAAAGGAATGAAGCCCATTATTAAAATGAAAAGAAATCGGGTTTAACACCCCGGACAAAATAGGTGATTACAGCTGCCCCCCTTTGCTTATACTTGTGGAACAAGAATAAAGCAAAGGCCATAAACACCAATTTTGTCCGACTTCCCTGTTTGGATTCCGAGTCACCATGCACTTGAACTTTTGGCGGTCCGGAAGTAAGTACGAGAAAATACAACTGTTGCAGAGACTTGAAGCTGCTTCTCACTTCAACATTCTTCAACCCTCCGAGGTCTGAACACATAGACAAATATCAAAAGCTCCATTCTCCAAGTGCCCGAACGGATAGGCGGGTTCTATTCTCCGAAAGCCTGAATAGATAGGCAGGTTCTATTCTCCAAGAGCCTGAATAGATAGGCCGGTTCCATTCTCCAAAAGCCCGAACGGATAGGCAGGTTTCCATTCTTCAAGAGCCTGAATAGATAGGCCGGTTCTATTCTCCAAGAGCCTGAATAGATAGGCTGGTTCTATTCTCCAAGAGCCTGAATAGATAGGCGGGTTCTATTCTCCAAGAGCCTGAATAGATAGGCCAGTTCTATTCTCTAAGAGCCTGAATAGATAGGCTGATTCTATTCTCCAAGAGCCTGAATAGATAGGCGGGTTCTATTCTCCAAGAGCCTGAATAGATAGGCGGGTTCTATTCTCCAAGAGCCTGAATAGATAGGTTGGTTCTATTCTCCAAGAGCCTGAATAGATAGGTCGGTTCTATTCTCCAAGAGCCTGAATAGATAGCCGGGTTCCGTTCTCCAAGAGCCTGAACGGATAGGTGGGTTCTATTCTCCAAGAGCCTGAATAGATAGGCCGGTTCTATTCTCCAAGAGCCTGAATAGATAGGCGGGTTCCATTCTCCAAGAGCCTGAACGGATAGGTGGGTTCTATTCTCCAGGAGCCTGAATAGATAGGCCGGTTCTATTCTCCAAGAGCCTGAATAGATAGGTGGGTTCCATTCTCCAAGAGCCTGAACGGATAGGCGGGTTCTATTCTCCAAGAGCCTGAATAGATAGGCTGGTTCTATTCTCCAAGAGCCTGAATAGATAGGCCGATTCCATTCTCCAAGAGCCTGAACGGATAGGCGGGTTCTATTCTCCAAGAGCCTGAATAGATAGGTTGATTTCCTTTTACGGGGAAAGCTTTAAAATACCTGTCGAAAATAGGTAAAAATGATATGAATATGTGAGTTAGCATGCCCCTAATCCTAGGGATGCCTAACTACAAGTGATGCATGAATTATGACATCAAAATTGCTCGGACGTTTTCATTCTTTGGGTTGGTCCATCTCGACCTTCTTCTTCTTCTCTTCTTTTTGCCAATTTCTTCGGGCTTTCTCACCTTTGCCAAATCTTAATCTATGGTCTTTTCTCGAAGACGACTACTGACTTTCACTTGTCAGACTGGACGTAACACTTATCGTAGTTCACATACTCAAAGCATTGCCCCCTATTAAAACTGGGTGCTCAACCGTTCTCTTCGTCTTTACTGAATGTGACGAATTTTCTCTTTTCTTAACATCGGGGGAACACATGCCCCCAAGTCTTAGAACTTTTCTCTTAAGTTCATTAAGGAGTGCTCGGACGCTTCCACTCTTTAGATTGGTCAATCTCGACCTTCTTCTTCTTTTCTTTTTTTTTTCTCAATTTCTTCGGGCTTTCTCATCTTTGCCAGATATCAATCTTTTGGTCTCTGCTCAAAAGACGACTGCTGACTTTCACTGGTCATACCAGTCATAACACTTCTC
The DNA here is from genome assembly GCA_958450335.1 of Hibiscus tridactylites. NCBI lineage: Eukaryota > Viridiplantae > Streptophyta > Magnoliopsida > Malvales > Malvaceae > Hibiscus > Hibiscus tridactylites. The sequence goes on along the minus strand of OY288292.1, from coordinate 18,677,231 downwards.
ATAGTGCTTGCTCTCAAAACATTGCCCCCTACTCAATCTGGGTGCTCAACTATTCTCTTCGTCTTAACACGACGACTTTTCTCTTTTCTTAACAATAGGGGTAGCACATGCCCCCACGTCTCTGAACGTTTTCTCTCAAGTTCATTAAGGTCAACTTCTCATCTTCTGAAGCAATTGAAACATTTCGACAAAAATTTGCTTCAAGTCCCTGAACTGTAGCATGTAGAATCTTACTACAATCTTCACCATAGCCACCGACAAGCTGTCATTTGTATTCATGACATTGCATTCTAAACTTTATCCCCGAAGCAATGAGAATATTTTTGTGTTCAAAAAGATTTAGGTTGCATCTTTTTTTTTAATTTCAAAATGAGACGCGTTTTCAAAAACTATACTTTCTTTCCAAAGTAGGGATATATCAAGTCAAATTAAATCCCTGAATATCAAGTACACGAACGACACTATTATGGCTCACCACGGATTGCCTCAAGCATCATGTGTCTAGGAGACCTCGAAAGCTGAGTTGATGTCTGAAAATGTGACATACTCTCCAAGTTATTTCGGCTTTTAATCAATTAGATTTATCTTCTGTAGGCTTTGCCTTTATCAATTCTTTATAATTTTGGGGAAGTCAACTCATCACATTCCTTTGGCTCGAAATAAATGATGGAGCAAACAACAAAACCCCGAGCTACTCGGCATTGTCATGATTTGAAAATATTACCATCACTCATGTAGCTAAAGTGAATGGTGCATAGCAATCTTATTGGTCTTTTGCTACAGCGGAGTGCCCCAAAAATTCCACACTCGTATTCGAAGATACCTATTACCAGGCTTCGAACATTGGAGTGCTTTTGTTACGCTTTTATTGTTCTCTCTCTTTTGTCTTCTCTTTTCTTTTTCTCTTTTTCTTTTTTTCTTTTTTTCTTTTTTTTCCTTTTTCTTTTCTTCTTTTTTCTTTTTCTTTTAGCACGGAAGACTTCCGGTTATTCTCCCGATGGCCCTAATTCTATGTGTACTTAATTAGATGACCAAATTAACTCGGAGTGTAAGCCACATATTCATCATCTTCAAAGCTTTCGATTTCCACTAGACAAAGGCGGCTCGAAGTCAACCTTTGGGGTCAATGTCAATGTCCCTTGTGCAATTGATATACGGGGACTCAATAGGCAAATATATACACACAAAATGAAAAGGAAATTGAAATGTAATGCATCCTTTCATTGAAATTTAAAAACATGCAGTCTGAGGCCCTTACAAAAAATCTTTGCTACTTTCGGGCAAAGGGTAACAAAGGTTTATTTCACACATCACCTCAAGGAAAAGATTAAAATGCAATGAAATGAAGACAAACGGTCTTGGATACACTAAAACTCTTAAATACTGCTGAGCTGACCATCCATTCCACCCTTCAAACTTCTTCGAGGAACTCAACCTCACGATTGTCCATCAATTCCTGGACCAAGGGCTTAAATTCTAAGCAACTCTGAATTTCATGCCCCGCAGTCTGGTGGTACTCGCAAAATGATCCATGGCCATCATATGCCCCCATTTGGACCCTTCTCAAGTCAGCTTCTAACTTAGCAAAACTTTCTTCCATTTGCCTCCTTTGGTGGCGAGTAAATTGTGGGTGCGGAATCTTCGGTAGTCACAAATGCTCCCATGACCCGAACAATTAATTCAATGATTTAATGATGTAATGCATGAAATGTCGAATGCAAAACTGAAATAAATGATTGAAGGCAATAAATTGAAAACACAATCGAATGCAAAGAAATGTTGATTCGACGAACATCCTCATTAAACAACTTCCCATAACGGAGATCAAGCCCTTTTTTACAACGAGGCAAGAAAATAAACACATAGGGTACAATTTTCAATAAATTTCCTCGTCCCCTCTTTCTAAATTAGCGCGCTCCGGGAGCTTCGTTGCTACGGACTCTTTTCTCCCATTATGAAAGTTTTCAACTTTAGACTGTTCTCAAATCAACATTTCGTATGAAAATGCGACGAGTATGCAAAAATAAGCAAAACAAGACAAGAAGGCAACTGGGTTAGTAACACCAATAATGAAGATTGAATAAAACAAGCAAAAGAAAACACATCAAAGCAAATTAACAATGCAAGACCTAATAGCATGAATTCTAATTCTACGGTTAACCGCATGGCTCTAACTGGGGTAGGCTTCTTAAATTCTCACGCATGCGGTTCGGTTCTAACAAGGGTACCCGAACCTATTTTATCACCTACTAAGGTGACAAAAGCCCCAATTCTGGCCCATTACAAGCTTGCGAATTGGTTTCGGTTCGGGGGAAAGCACGACCTAATGACATGGAGGGCTGCTCACATGTCAAAGGCGTGGATTCCGGAAGTGAATTACCGACCCGTGGAGGGAGACTCACGTGGGTATGGGCGTTTCACTCCCACTTAAGGAACGAAGCTCGGGTATAGAGCCTAATGCGTGATGCAACACATGTCGGTGATTCCTTTGAAATTAAATGAAAAATTAATTCAAGATCACCAATTATCAAAGCTCGTGTAATTAAAGTTAAATTTTCAAGGAGGAACCACCTCGATAAAGTCAAATCAAGTTTCAAAAAATTTCCACCATTAAAGGCAACAATTGTTTATTTGGCCTAACTCTCATTTTGTTTTGAAAAACAAAATTTGTCTCCCCAGCGGAGACGCCAAGCTGTAACGACCCCTTTTTAAATTTCGACAGGGTTTCCCCCGTTTTTTGAAAATAAGCATTTAATTAAAGAGGGGTGTTAAAAAGATGATTCGATTCGTGTTTTGGAAAGAAAACCTTTTTTAAAAAAATCTTTTTCTCGGTTTGGAGTCGCCACCGGCCACTATGGTAGGTCGAACACCGTAAAAAACAAAACCAGAGATTCGTTTGAAAGGGTTCGGGAGTTGGTTACGTGTGGGGAAGGGTTAGCACCCCCATCACGCCCGGAAATCGGTACCAAAACAATTGTTGCTTTTAAAATGATGGAAATTATTCGAAATTTAAAAGGAATTTAATTAGTGGTTTTGGATTGAAAATTAGGCTTTAATCACGAGCTTCTTCAAAATGGTGGTATCAAATGAGTTAATCATTTAATAAAAAGGGATGACGGTACACCGGACCAAAATCTAAACCGACATCATATAAGACTGGCTGCTGTGTTAGTTTAGGATTCGGACCCCGTACGTCACCTTTATGCGTGATGCAAGCAGATAAATATTGTGCTATGGTCTTGTCCATTTTTATCTCCAATTTACCTTTAGACGATTCGAACTAATCAGAATATTCGGGGGACATCCAATAAGCTAGGCTAGTCGACCCGAATACGCGAATTAATAGGTATCTCCGTTTTAAAATTAAAATTAATTAATATGCAAAATGCTAAAAAGTCACATGAATGGCAATTAAGGTGCATGCCACGAAAATATATTCGAACAATATAAAAAAGTGTGCGACATATATAACATGCATAAAATTAAATGCTAAATGAAAAACACGTGACCACATATCTCATATAAAAAAACATGGCAAAACATATATTCGACATATATAAAAAAATGCGAAATGCATGAATGACAAGATCATTTAACACAAACATAGTGCAGGATTAACGGTTAGGGAAAAAAGTAAACTGATAGGGATTGAAACTGTAATATAACCCTAAAAACTAATTAAAAAGGCGAAATTGGGGCTAAATTACAAAAACATGGAAAACCAGGGGGACCAAAACGGTGATTTTACCGTCCGAAAAACAATTTAAACAAGAATGGTGGCGGAATTGAAAACGTTTGAAAAATGACGAGGACTGCGGGCGTTATTTTGAATCGCAGAAGCCCCTCCCGCGCGAATATAATGATGCGGAGGGGCTTAAATCGTGATTTACCCGGTTTTAAAACGTTTAAAACAATATATAACCCTAATTAAAAGAACTCAGGCCCCTTTTTATTTCTATTTACCCTAAACCAGACCGAGCCCCCCCTTTTCTCTGTAAAGTCCGGCGCCGCCAAGGGGTTCCGGTCGCCGTTTCCGGCGCCGGAACCCTAAAAACCTTTCTTTTTTATTTTCCGACAAACCCCCAAAAACGAAACCTCTTCTTTTTCGAGAAACCGAAACCAAAATCAAAAAAACGTTACCGTTTCTATTTGGAAACCCAAAACCCGAGACCGAAAAAAAACAAAACCTTACCCCTTCGCGTCGCCGGCTCACCATGCGTGACTTCCGAGGGAGCCAGAAGGCTTGTTGCCGGCAACGGGGAAATGGAGAAGAAGAAGAACGATGAGGGTAAACCTTAAACCCTTTTGGCTTTTTTTTTGTTTTTTACTTTCGAAAATAAGATGCGATATACCTCTATGAATCTGGATTCTGCTCGTATTGATATAAGAAGCTTGATTACAATCTCTCTTTCTCTCTGAGTTTTTTTGAATCCTGAAAATCTTCTATTACAATTTTTCTTTCTCTGAAAAATCCTCCCCCTCATTACATTTGCATGCGGGTATTTATAGCCCGAAAATCCCTTTTTTTCCTATTTCTAAAATGCATATAATTGCTTGAATTTGTTGGTTGATTTGTACGATTCCTGCCTCTGATTTATGCATTTTGTTTGCTTGTCGTTTCTGTTTGATTTGTTGTGCATTTTTCTGATATTTTCGGTTGTGGTCTGTTGTCTGCATGCACTGCTGAGACGTGGCTGGAGGGGGGACCAGAGACTTCGGACGACGTGGGGAAGCTGGGGGGCTCGGGCGTGTGATGGACATGCGCGCGTGTGGGAGCCCGATGGACGCGCGTGGGCGCGTGGAGCTTCCGGAGGATTCCTACGCTTCGTTCTGGTCCGTTGATGCTGGTCCGATCCAAGGGTCCTGAGGGGTGCGGCGTAAGGGGCTACAGCAGAGGCCTCTAGGGGTTTTTTCTGATGCGATCTGAGCCGTTGGATCTTCCCTCCAGATCCAACGGTTGAGATGGGGCGGCTGCTGCACAAACATTTGATTAGATTAGGGTTTTTCAATTATTTGGGCCCGAATTAGGCTGTAATTTATGTATAATATATTTTTTGGGGCTTTTTTATTATGTAATATGGACTTTTAAATTAATAAACCGGGCTTTTATTTATTAATATTGGGCTTGTATTTATTTAATGTTTTTGTGTTTTTCAGATTTGGTTAATAATAATAATATTAATAATAAATATAATAATAATAATAATGATTTAACACTAATTAATGACAATAGATAATAAACTGAATAATAGTAAGTATTAATAATAATATGGTGATAACAAATATAATGGTGGAGATAGATGATAAAAATAAGTAGTAATGGATGGATAATAATGGTGATAAATATTAATAGATGATAAAAATAGGTAAATAATACTAATAATGATATATGGTATAATGAGGATAGGATAATAATAATAATATACTACTTATAGTGTAATAATAGATAAAAATATGATTGATAAGGATAGTAATATAGATTAATGATATAGTAATAGTAATATCAATAATTCTAATATATATTTACTGTTTTTTCTTTTTTTTGATTTTTCCACAACATATATAAAAGAAAGGAATGAAGCCCATTATTAAAATGAAAAGAAATCGGGTTTAACACCCCGGACAAAATAGGTGATTACAGTATGCAAATTGATGTGTTGATGGAAAATTATGCGTAAGGGATAAATATCGGATATTAATCGATTAAATGACCATAAAGCTGGTAAAATATATTAATTGATTTAATGCGTTAGCAAACAAACCCTAATGACTTTCATAAGCTTTAGAGATCGAATAAAATGTTGTAACATAGTATTTCACAAAAATGGTACGAAGCTGTGAGTAGGGTATCGATATGAGTTTTGGTCGTATCGGTACAAGTCGACATATATCGGTACTTGTGTAAGTTTAGGATTTCCAGTAAGCAATGTCAATATTGGTATGCTTGTGAGTATCGGCACCCATGGATATTGTATCAGTACTCGTATTCGAGTATCGGCACCCACTAAATTGAATAATATATATTGCCAATTAAAGAAGGAAATCGACGTGGAAGATTAATGAATTGATTTGTATCATAATAAATGAGATAAAGTGGATTAATGAAGATGGTTAATGGTGTTGATTAATGTAATCTTCCATAATTTATTAACAACTTGGTAAACTTAAATAGGTGGCTTGATAACTGATAGAAACCATAAAGTTATGGTAGTCGTGTCAATATTGTGTGTTGCATGGACATTTATGTGGTTGAGTCGCTTTGTGTGGTGGGATCGAGATACCCAAAGAGTGTGTTACAACACCATGGCTAGAGATACTGAATTAAAGTTATCGATGTTGTGTCACCAGGGCCTCATTCGAAGATACTTGAGGAGAGATGCCAATTATGGTGTATGTCCCCGATGCTATATGACACCGGGCCTCACCCTAGGAAAGATTGTATGTCCTGAGACTTTGTGACATCGGGCCTCACTCGGAGTGTACGTCCCCGAGGCTATGTGACATCGGGCCTCACTATAGGTTTTTGGTATGACTTTGTGTGCTTTTTCTTGGATGATCTAGTGAGATCTCAGGTATGATTGGGCCTTGTGTGCCATGTATGATGATTTCTATGATGTTAGAATGTGTTTAGGCGACTAGTGGTAGTGCCACGTGTTTATTATTTCTCTTCTTATTGCTTGTACTAGCTTTCATACTTTTGTTTATGATTAGCATGAAGTATAGTAGAGTAGATGTGTACCACTGAGCTTTGTAAACTTAGCATTCGGAATCGTTGTTTCTGTGCATAGGTTGATCATTGGATCACGGGATCGATGAGCACTATAAGTATGGGATTCTAGCAAGCGGTGTTTACCAAAGTACGGTACTTGTTGTAGAGTGTTTGGGTGTTCTCTAAATAGGAGCGCAAGTGTACACTCTTGTCAAGTTATAACCTAAAAGATATCGTCTCCCACAGGGATTGGACAACTTATTCGAATTGTAATTCCTGCACAAAGAGAATTAAATGCACAAATAAGATTTAGTTGATAAAAGAAAGTAAATAAACACAAGTAATTCATAGAAGAGATCAGGGTGATAGAATGGGTTAGGTTATGCTGCTTAGTAGTGTGAAACTGCGTTGAATAGGTTAAGTTGCTTTGCGCTGCCAGACTTTGCTGCCTCGGCGGAGGATGGTAGATTAGCTGCTTTGATGCTTTCGCTGCCTTGGCAGTGGAATGGATGGATGGCTCGATAGCAAACTCGGCATTCCTTAAGGCTTGGCAGAACGCTTCGATAATGATCCCGCTTATGTCTAAGTCAGAATGTTGTTGTTCCCCACTGCAGATGATACCCGTCACGGCGTGAATCTTGCAAAGATAGAAACCTTCGTTCGTCCTCTCTTAGGCGCCTTAAACCCTAACCTATGTCTAGGTTGGATTGATCAACACCTTATTAGGATGAGGATCGTACTTATCCCTTTTGTGAGTTTGACTCTCTCGATACCGAACAAATAGATAGTTAACAACTAATCTTTCAAACTTAATTGAAAACTATGAAGAGCATGGAATAAGCAAACCTTGAAGTTTTATTGCAAATACAAACTTAATTCCTAAACAATCATTCTCACACTAGTTTACAACACAACCCAAACCCAAGAGAAAATTTAGAACATGATGGCGGCAAGAAAACCTAGACTATGCCCAAAGGAAAACCTAAGATATCTAAAATTACAAAATATGTCTAGTATATATAGGCATTAGCTAGGCTAAGTCCTCCTTGGAGTAGAAGTCTTCAAAGTAGCTTTTGCATTAAATGTATCCTTTAATTCTGACTTCTTTGAGTTGAATGTGGACTCCTTCTCGTAGTCTTGCACCGCAAGTTATCTTGATCTCCTCCTTCGGTTGCTTTGTCCGCTGCTCCAAGCATCAGAAAATTGAGTGGATGGCATCGTTGGAATCGGGATTTCATGTTCTACAGATCTCACTCCAGTTCTCCAATTCCTCATCTTGCTGCCCTGGGCGGAAAGTATGGCGGCGATAGGTTCTCAGCAACGGTTCTCTCTGTCGGGAACTACATCAGTACAGCTCCTAGGCTTGCTGCCTCAGCATCAGCTCCTCTCTCCTTCTGCCAGCTTCTAATACCTAAAACTAAAATTAAACTAAAACAGTACCTTTCCTCACCAAATTAAAGATATTTAACATAAACAGGGTAAAGTAAAGAATATTTTAAATATGCAATGCATGAACCTAATTATGCCTAAAATGCACTTAGGAACAACAATAATATGAGATGTAATGCTCACAAAATATAAAACTTATGAGCACTTTACACACCCCCAAAACTTGAACTATTGCTTATCCTCAAACAATGCAAACCTAAACATGCTTGCCCTGTGAATAATAAGAAAGAAAAACCTATTTTAAACTTGATTTATCACATCAAGGTCGTGGTACCTATATTATATTAGTTATAGGGGAAACAGCAAGAAATAACTCAGAATTAATCTATAATGCAAGTACAGCGTGTACAGAACTGTGTACATGCTGAATTTGAAGAATACTCTAAAGAAGCAAAGATGATGTTACGATATATAAGGTTGTTGCCGAGGCAGCACAATCAAGCACAATTATTTAAGGGTAAACTACTGCAGAAGTCACTTATGTTTATACTAAGTACAGAGTTAGTCCCCAAATTTGAAAAATGACCAGTAAGGTCCCAAACGTTTTCGGGACATAAACTTCTAGTCACTCAGCTGTTAAATCTAAACGGAAGGGTGATCTAACACAATAAAAAATGATAAATTACTTAAATAGTCCCTAAACCATTACTTAACTTGTATTTTAACCACTGAAATAAAAATAATTTATATAATTTCACGTTTAATCCTCTATATTTACAATTTTTTTATTTCTTTTCCCTCCACTACTCCCTGCCGCTATGAGGCCTTCATTCTTTTCACTAACAGGTTCACTTTTCATGCTTTCAAAAGACGATGGAAACAAGTTTAAGATGTTTGATTTGGTAAAGTATGAAGTGGGTGACTTTGTTAACTTGGTTAAGTACTTGATCATCAAGTTATTGGACAAACCTGAGGAATTTAAGTAATAATACAAATACTATGATAACATTATATATGTATCCGTTCTTTGTTAACCTTCAAAATCGTATGTGTATCCAGACCCAGAACTATACCTTAATGGATTCTATCCTGCAGATCGGACATAAAAGTCGATGCAAAGGAGCTAGTTTCTTTCTTGTCTCCCCTGCAATGTTCCTTAGGTTCGAGATATCTTGTTGTGCCTGAAAATATATTACATACATGATAAAAGAAAGCACATTACAATTGTAGTCAAAAATAAAAAAATAGAGTAATACGGTAGGAAGCAACCTGTAAATATTTGCAGAGATTTTAAAACCAGTTTAGCATTACTATTTCTGTAGGCATGCAAGAATAAGTAGATGTGGTCGGTCGATAGCTCGATACGAACCTTTGGGTCACAATTTTCTGTTTGATCTTCATATGGGAAACCACAGTTTTTCCATCTCCATGTCGATTTTTCCTTATACCTACGGTATACATTTCCATCTGAACCTATCAAAAACAATTGATTGCCTTTGGAACATGGACCAGGAGGAGCAACCAAGGTAACATCTTTGCATTGAGTACCATGTTCCACCCAGCTCCAACCATCCCATGTATTCTAGTGATATTCGACCAATCCACTATCTTCTGAAAGCAAGAAAAGTGAACATGTTAGTGAAAAGATCGAAGGCCTCATAGTGGTAGGGAGTAGTGGAGGGGAAAGAAATAAAAAATTGTAAATATAGAGGATTGAATGTGAAATTATATAAATTATTTTTATTTCAGTGGTTAAAATACAAGTTAAGTAATGGTTTAGGGACTATTTAAGTAATTTATCATTTTTTATTGTGTCAGATCACCCTTCCTTTTAGATTTAACGGCTGAGTGACTAGAAGTTTACGTCCCGAAAACGTTTGGGACCTTACTGGTCATTTTTCAAATTTGGGGACTAACTTTGTACTTAGTATAAACATAAGTGACTTCCGCAGTAGTTTACCCATTATTTAATCATGACAGTAAGGGCTTCAGCTCATCACAACTACTCTCTAGGTCTGATATTAAGATGGGAGCATACTACAAAACCTCAAACCCTTTGAGCAGAGTCATCCTGTGAAGACTTTCATTCACTCATGCTAATTTGTCTGTCACTTCAAAGATTTTCATATTCATGGACTTTGATAGAAACGGAGTGTCCTTCCACATGATTCTTCCTAGAGCCGGTTTCGTGCACCTTTGGGAAAAACATCAATTTTTTCTTTGTTTTTCTTTGCCTTGGCAGTGCTTTACTTTTTCTATTTTTGTTTTCTGCCTCGGCGGCTACCTTCAACTATTGTTAGAATTTTGCAAAGAATTCTAAAGATAAAGCATGCAGTGTTTCTCAGAAATTCAATCAAATTCAGCAAGTAACAATAGTGTTTTTAATTTTTGGCAATTATAGAAAAAATTCTAAGTTATTCAAACTATTCCCAAAATTAAGTTCAATTTTAATTTGGTACGAATATAAATTAATCGGCTATCCTATTATAGGCACAAGTTATAACAATTTTTTTTCTTTTTCGATTAATAGTAAGGCAAGTACAATGCAATCTATATGCTACTAAGATGCCTAAACAAAAATATGAGAGCTACCCCTCCCCCAAACTCGAGACAGGCATTGCCCTCAATGCACAACATAAATTGGAAGAAAAAAATAAATACAATGAAGATAATTAAAACATAAAATTAAGCAATAAAATAAAGAAAAGAAAAGAAACAACTCTAGAAGTTGGCGGAGGGCTGAGAAGAAGTTGGGGTCTTTGCGGTAGAGGAGGAAGATGAAGACTGGATGACAAGGCGGCGGCTGGCAGATGTCCAGGTGGCAGACTTGGCGGGTGATATTTTTGTTGTCCGCGGCGACTAGACTCTCTTAGGAGTGGGGCAAGGAGTTGCAATTTGATCTGGCTTAGATTTAGACTCCTCTTCCTATGGCTCGGCTTAGATGATGTGTTGCGTTCTCTTCCTTACTGCCTCTGCCATTGGTTCTACTGAAGGGTCCTCCATTTCTATGGGTGCCATTGTTGTTGTCGTCTACTGCTCAACCTCATTGGACTGGGAGGTGTCTACCACTGTTTCTGTTGTACAAGCTGAAGAGAAATGTTATTGATACCTCTCGAGAGTGTCGGGCGGAGTAGGATGGATAGTTCGTCGGAGATGGCATTTGACGGCGGAAGACGGTGTGGCGGGCAGCTGCTTCTAATGGTGTGGTCTCTTTGGGATCAGCTGCGGCAGCTAGGTTTTCTAGGAAGGTGGGAAGGGCGGGGCCTTCATTGGGGAATTTCTAAAGAAGGTAAGCCACAAAGGCCTCTTGGACCTCCCCCACGTATTTTATAAACGTCAATTGCTGCCGCTCTATCCATTTGTTGCTTTCTATCAAAGCGTGGAGCAGGGAAATGATGTTTGGATTCAAGGTAGCTTCAGTACTGCCTGGGGCTGCCGATGTAGCTGGCTGGGCGGCAGAGGGCTGCGATGGTGTGATATGCTCTGTTTCCAGTGCTTGCATCATCTGCATGCGGACCTTTCTTGTCCAGCCCTCTTTGGCAGATGTCATCTCGTCGTTTGGATCTAATAGGACGTTAAAATTGGCACACAAGCCCGTGATGAGAGATGGGAAGTAAAGTCGGCCCTTTGATTTCCAAAAGTAATTGTGGATCTTCTTGCAGATGATTTCCCCAACGTTGATCGGTCTGTTCATCATGATGGAGTGAATGAGAGCGAGACGCGGCTGATCAACAGTGGAATTATGAGAGGTGGGCAGAAGACGCCTTTTGACGAATGTGTTCCATAACATCGCCTCCTGCAGCAATTAGCAGCGTTGCACGGAGCCGCCATGTTTTCCTACCAACAACGACGTGTTCGGTTTGCACAGCCAGGCCTTGATTTTGTCATAGTCGGCAGCCGTCAGTGATTGCCTCCATTCTTCGTGAGGGTTGTCATCCATCTCAAGCCCATAGAAGTTGTTTATCATGCCGCGTTGATCTTGAAAGGTTCCCCTCGAACAAATAAGAATGGCAGCTCGGGGCGGGGGTGGTGGGCATAAAATTCCTGGACAAGCGTGATGTTTGCCACTTCCGATTGTTTTACGAATATCTCCCAGTCCTTGTTGTGGATCTTTTCGAAGAGGGCGGACTCAAGATCGAGATCCCCTAACTGTTGTGAAAAATGGAACCCTTGTTCCTCCCATATGGCTTGTTTTGCGAACTAGGTTCTATACCTCTTTGCATCATCATTGGGAGAAGAAACGTTGGAATGTGGGTTTGGATTGTGATGCTGATACCATAAGTGAGACGGTTTTTTGTAATCTAAAACTAAAATAAGATAATGAAAAAGATAGCAGTTGATTCAAGAACAGGTTAACAAGGAGATGAAAGTAAAGTAAATGAATGGGAGAAGTGGGGTTTATATAGATGGTGTCGAGAGATTTCGTGGCGGCATTAAATTCCCAACGGGCAAATTGCTTCGCGTATGTTGCGGGTTTTCTGCCCATTATTTCTATAGCCGTTGGCAGCTAGCTGTTAGCAATCAACTAGCTGTTACGTTGTTTCTGCGCTGAGCCGCCCTCAGCTATCTCGGCGAGATGGTGGGCGGGCTCCTTGTTGGGCCTTCTTCTTGGCCTTGCTCTTTTATTCCTAAAACCTGGGAATAAAAATAATAAACTAAATAAAGAAATACTTGAAATAAAAATACTTAAATCTGAAAATTAAATTGTAATAAATTAAAATCTAATCCTACAAATTAAAGATAAGAACATAAAATAAACTCTAATACTAAAACATAAAAAATAAAAAGAAAGAAATTAAAAATAAATTAAGTTATGCTAGGAGTGCATTGAAGTGCATCTCCCAAACATAACCACTTCCTAAGGTGGTTTTTGCTTTTCTCCCTCCGAGGGGGTCCTCTTGTTCCTTCGGGTCCTGCATTCTACCATGTTGCCTGCATAGGCGACTACTGTCGTTCCATGTTTCAGTGCTGGTTTCGGAAGCCTGCGCGTCTAGGCATCCTTCTTTTTCCCTTATTGAGGGTTTTAAAACATTTAGTTTTATGCTTTGGCTGTCCACCCTCATGATCAGCTCCCCATGCTCCACATCAATTAGCATTCTGCCCGTGGCCAGAAATGGTCACCCAAGTATGATAGGGGCATTCGTGTTGGCCACACAGTCTAGGATGAGGAAGTCATCTGGGAAAATAAAGTTGCCCGCGCGAACCAGGATGTCTTCGACTTTGCCCTCCTATTCTACGAATGAATGGTCTTCTAGTTTCAGCATGATGGAGGTGGGTTTAGCTTGCCCAATACCTATCTTGTCGAAGACCGCCTTTGGCATCAAGTTAATGCTGGCTCCTAAATCGCACAGGGCTCTTATGGCATGGTTGATGTCAATTCTGCATAGAATAACGAAGCTGCTCGGATCTGTTCTTTTGGTCAGTAACTTGTTGTGTAGCATAGCCATGCACCCCTCTGTCACAGCTACGGTTTCAAACTCCCTAATTATTTTCCTCTTGGAAACCATGTCCTTCAGATATTTCGCGTAATTGGGCATGTTCTGGATGGCTTCCACGAGAGGGATGTTAATGTGCACCTGTTTTAGAATATCCAGAAATTTTCAGAATTGGTGCTCATGTTTCTGTTGCTTTAGTCTTTGGGGGAAAGGCAGCGGCAGACGGATATCCTGAATACGTTCCTTGTATGGAAATCTAATCTGTGGTGACACGGGATCATCATCTTTAGGGCTGCTGCCAGCTATATCTGCCGGGCGGCTGGTTTTGATACTGTCACGGTAGACTATTCTATTTGATGGTCCATTGGCTGTTCAGTTCTAGGCTCATCTAGTTGTTTCCCACTTCTGGTCGATATGGTTTTACACTGTTCATAGGTGGGTTTGGTTGCTACCTCTGTGCTGATGGATGTTGCACCCATTGTCATGTTGCTTACGATCTCCGCGAATTGCCCAAACTTGGTCTCCAGGTTCTTTATTGCAGCCTCCTGGTTGTTCATCCTCATCTCAGTCTTGTCCATAAACGACTCAATTTTATCAATAAATTTATTAGTATGAACAATAAAATCACTAGTTCGAGACATAAAAGTATGTAAAGTATTTTCGAGTGAGTTATTGCTCGTATTATGTTGTTGTTGAGGCGATTGTCTAGACAGGTTCTGTTGGTATCCTCCTGGTTGTTGAGTTGGATTTGCAGCCATGTTTGGATTACTCTAGGAAAAGTTTGGATGCTTCTTCCAGCCTGGTTTGTATGTGTTGGTGTTGGGCCTTCTATTCCTTTTATAGGTTCTCATGAAGTTGGCGGATTCACTACACTCAAAGGAATCATGGTTACCCCCACACTCGTCACAAAAAGGCTCCACAGCCTTGGCCACATATGTCTTTCCTTTGGCCATACTCATCACCAGGTGTGTCAGCTTGTCCAAGCGGGCATTAATAGATTAAATGGCCTCTACTTCATTCACAACAGCTGGCTGCCTTATGCCGCCGCGGCAGGCTGTAGGGAACTTGTTTTCGTTCTTAACAATTATGTTTAGAATCTGTAGTGCCTCCTCAGGTGGTCTGTCCAGGATGATTCCATTGGCTGAGGCGTCGAGCATCATTCGTGTCGGTTGATTTAATCCATTGTAGAACATCGACACCTGAGTCTAGAATGGGAAACCATGAAGCGGGCAGTTGTTTATCATCTGTTGGTACCTCTCCCAAGCTTCATACATTAGTTCGTCATCCCCTTGGCGGAAGGTTGTTATCTCGTTTCTCAACCTGTCTGTGACGTTTGAAGGACTGAAATGATCTAAGAAATCCTTGCAAAGCTTCGTCCAAGTATTAAATGATCCCGCTGGTTGGTTGTTCAGCTATTGTTTTGCCCTATCCCTCAGTGAATATGGAAATAACCTTAGCTTCAGCATGTCTTGATGGACTCCATGTATCTTAAAAGCTCTGCATATGTCTAGGAATCCTCTCAAGTGCTGTTGAGCATGTTCTGTGGTAGTTCCTCCAAATTGCCCCAATGTGTTGATCATATTGAACATCACGGGCTTTAACTCAAAGTGATCCGCTTCGATTTTAGGCTCTGCAATAGTTGGGTCAAATCCTCTAAAGTCGTGCTCCAAATAATTCCTAGTAGTGCACACATACTGTTGCTGCCTGGGCGAAATTGGGGTTTGATGCCTAGATGGAATATGTTGCTGCTCTCTGGGCAGCGGATCTAGTTGCTAATCCTTGCCGTTACGGGCATTGTTGGTAGAGTTATCGTCTTGGCCGTTAACCATTGTTTCCTCTGCCTTTCCTTTTTCTTTGTCTTTCCCGAGGGCTTCTCTTGCTTCTTTCTTCAGTTCTCTTGCTCTTCGTTCGATCTCGTCAAAGAAAACGATTTCTCCCGATGGGTTTGCTCTGGTCATGCACTAGACAAAAAAACTATAAAATTCTTCTTTTTTCGAATAAAAATAATAAAAATAAAAATTAAATGAAATTAAAGTAAAAGTGCAAAAAAATAAAAACGAATTTATTGTTTCCAATCTCCGACAACGGCGCCAAAAACTTGTAGAGCGTTTGGGTGTTCTCTAAATAGGAGCGCAAGTGCACACTCTTGTCAAGTTATAGTATAAAACATATCGTCTCCCACACGGATTGGAAAGCTTATCTGAATTGTAATTCCTGCGCAAAGAGAATTAAATGCACAAGTAAGTTTTAGTTGATAAAAGAAAAGTAAATAAACACATGTAATTGATAGAAGAGATTAGGGTGATAGAATGGGTAAGGTTATGCTGCTTAGTAGTGTGAAATTGCGTGGAATAGGTTAAGTTTCTTTGCGCTGCCAGACTTTGCTGCCTCGGCGGAGGATGGCAGATTAGCTGCTTCAACGCTTTCGCTGCCTTGGAAGTGGAACGGATGGATGGCTCAGCAGAAAACTCGGCAGTCCCTTAAGGCTCGGTAGAACGCTACGATAATGATACCGCTTATGTCTAAGTTAGAATGATGTTGTTGCCCACTACAGATGATACCCGTCACAACGTGAATCTTGCAAAGACATCAACCTTGATTCGTCCTCTCTCTTAGCCGCCTTAAACCCTAACCTATGTGTAGGCTGGATTGATCAACACCTGATTAGGATGAGGATCGTACTTATCCCTTTCGTGAGTTTAACTCTCTCTATACCAAACAAATAAGATAGTTAACAACTAATCTTTCAGACTTAATTGAAAACTATGAAGAGCATGGAATAAGCAAATCTTGAAGTTTTTTTGCAAATACAAACTTAATTCCTAAACAACCATTCTCACACTAGTTTACAACATAACCCAAACCCAAGAGAATATTTAGAACATAATGACGGCAAGAAAACCTAGACTATGCCCAAAGGAAAACCTAAGATATCTACAATTACAATATATCTCGAGTATATATAGGCATTAGCTAGGCCAAGTCCTCCTTAGAGTAGAAGTCTTCAAAGTAGCTATTGCATTAAATGCAACCTTTAATTCTGACTTCTTTGAGTTGAATGTGGACTCCTTCTCGTTGCCTTGCACCAAAATTTATCTTGATCTCCTCCTTCGGCGGCTCTGTCCGCTGCTCCAAGCATCAGAAAATTGAGTGGGTGGCATCGTTAGAATCCAGATTTCCTGTTCTACAGATCGCACTCCAATTCTCTAATTCTCGGCAGCGGCTCACTCCGTCGGGATGTAACGCCCCGGTTTTGGGCTTAGAAGTCTTGGGCGTTGACCGGTTCGGTCAAAGTGCTGATCGAATATATAAGAGTGAATTTAGGAAAGCCTAGTTCGGGTTGCATTAAAAATATGGAAAAATGTTCTAAAATCATCTTTTAATATATATAAGTGAACTGTGAAATCAATTTTGGAAAATGAGGTTTGGAAGGTTGACATTTTGGCTAGTGACCAAAATGTAATTTTTGAAAGTTTGGTGACTGTTTTATAAAGGATTGAAACTTTGAATCTTTAAGGAGCTATTATTCCAAAAAGAGTTTCTCCAGATTTTTCTAAGATATTTTAAGGCTTTATTCTGATTTTAAAGTTTATGAAATGTGGAGGGAAATCATTTTTACCAATTCACAACTAACTTTTCTATTTTCTCTCAATTCTCCTTTTCTCTCATTTTCTCTCAACCCAAACACATTTCTCCAGATTTTCTTCTCTGATTTTGTCATCTAAATTACTCATTTCAACTCTCTTTTGATTCCTAGTCATCTCATCAACAAAACCTCTCAATTTGCAAGTTGTTTCATCAAGCTTTTTGGCTCTAAAAAGGAGAAACTCAAGGTTTGGAGGTAAGAACGTCCTTCTCCTCTAAACTATCAGTTCTTTACTGAAATTCCTAAGTTCTCAATCCTTGATTTGTGATTTGTTAAAGGCTTTTCAATTGAGATCTTGATTTTAGCTTAAAATGCAAGATTTGGTGATTTTGGTGGAATTTTCGTGTGATCTGTTTGGGCAGGGTTTTGAGGTGTCAAATTGATGTTAAATGAATGCTAAATTGATTAGAAGTTGAGGTTTAATCAATGCAATCCCGGATAGGTTGAATTTCCTAAGTTTGGCTTGAGTTTTTGGTTGTTTTTGGAGTGTTTTTGGTGATCTGTTATACCTGGAGGTATAAGGATGTGTTTGTGATCATTTTGGATGTTAATTGATGTTTAAAAATGGTTAGAAGTGATGGATCTTGGCTGGGTTAAGTTTTGGAAGTGTTTGGAGGTGATTTCGGTTGTGTTTGGTAGCCGAAATGTTGGATTTGTGATGAGCAGCGAGTTGTGTTGTTGTTGCTGGTGTTTTTAATGCATAAAGATGCATTAATGCTCTGTTTTTGTGTGCTTGAAACAGGGGAGTTTGATCCGTGAGCTTTAGAGGTGTTGCGGAAGGTTTCGGATGCTTGGAAGGCATGTTGGCTAGCCTTGTTTTGTGTATCGGTGAGTGAAGTTGGGTTTTCAGCTTATAAACCAAGGTTTGGATGTTTTGGGAGCTTAGTTTAAGTCTAAACAACTTTGCTAAGCTCAAGAGTAAGTAAATGGATTTCTTTCTTGGTTTGTGATTATGAAATGGCTTTTAAAGCAATTGTGGTTGATGATTGATATGCATGTGTTTTGCATGATTTAAATTCTGTTTTGAAAGCATATTGTAAGCATGGTTTAATGCTGGTTTTGAAAGCCATATGTAAAGGATGCTCAAGGTAAGAGATCCTTGGTTTTGTACATGGAAATTGTGGTTTTGATGCATAGTGTTGCATGTTAATCAATGGCTTTGTGTGATGCTTAAAAACACTGAATTGATGATGGTAAATGATACTTTTTGCATATTGGTTATGCATGTGAATCATTGGACTAATGTGATAATGGTTTTTGCATTATGCTTATGCATGTGAATCATTGGATTATCATGGTAAGATGGTTATATTGGCAAGTGAGGAAAATGGTTCTTGGTTCGTTGATCGGATATAGTTAGCCGGCTATAGGATTGGGTGCACCGTGAATTAAGTCGCCTTGGAGGTGGAGTGGTCAAGAGTGGACCGGTATACTCCCTTCAAGTATCCTAACGAGATGGTTAAGGTCATAATGGAGGTGGAATGCCCATTCGAGGACCTTGGTTGAGCAAAGGTTATATGGTGGTTAAAAGTCCATATGTGAGAACCTTGTGCTTGTTGAGATCACAATGGAGGTGTAATGCCCATGTGTGGATCTTGTGTAGGGTGTCCCGGATCTCGTTAGTGATGTTATACAACTACCAATCGGTGATGCAAAGGTTGTATGGTGTTTAAAAGTCCATACGGGGGAACCTTGTGCATGTCAAGGTTGTATGGTGTTTAAAAGTCCATACATGGGAACCTTGGGAAAAGTTGAGGTTGTATGGTGTTTAAAAGTCCATACATGGGAACCTCGGGAAAAGTTGAGGTTGTATGGTGTTTAAAAGTCCATACATGGGAACCTCGGGAAAAGCTAAGGTTGTATGGTGTTTAAAAGTCCATACATGGGAACCTTAGGGTGTTGAGGTCAAATGGTGTTTAAAAGTCCATTTGGAGACCTTGGATTGGTAGTGTGTATGAAGCGTAGGGGACAACGCTTGTGATCCGCGTATCCGATCGGGTTGTTGAGTTGAAAAGTGGATGTGGATGATCACTTGGAGGCCAATGTAATGTTCTTGATAATAAAGAAGCATGAGATGCTTGAAAAGATGCATGGTTGCATGAAAAGTGTATAATGCTTGAAAAGATGCATGGTTGCATGAAAAGTGGTTAATGCTTGTGAATGCATGTTTACTTGTTAAGTTGAACAAGTGTTGATTATCATTTGGTAAATGATGCATGTGGGCATGAAATCTCTTAAATGCATTGGAGTCTTGTTAAGACTTGTTTTAAAAGGCATGTGATGATAATGTTGTGGATTATATGTTGCCTTGGTTTAATGCATGTGTTGGATTGTTTGAGTATATGGTTTTAAAAGGTTTCTTGCTTGAATGGTTTTCAAGTATAAGAAAGGTATGTTGTGGAATGGAAGTGTTTTCCAAGGTTTTGAATTTAGCTTTGCATATGGTGTTTATGCATGGAATGGCTAAATGGATGATTTTGCATGTTGTGCTTTGAAAAGGTTTTCTTAGCTTGCTAAGGTAAGGGTTGGTTTTCATGTATGTGCAATGCATGGTTTTAAGCATGATGTTGAAAAGGGTTTTCAAGCTTGCTTGGTAAACAATTCGGGTTTGTTTTAAAAGTGTTTTATGACCCGCTGCATTGATGGTGTTTTGGTTTTGAGCTTTCCTCACTAAGCATTATGTGCTTACGCTCCTTTTTGTCCATCAATGCAGATTCTTGAAGTTTGGACAGCGAGAAGCAAGGGATTCAAGGAGGACTCCATTTGAGATGTATGTCTCGGTGAATAGCTATAGTTAATAGAGGCAATGGGGGTAGAATCTCTCGGGTTAATGTGTATGTGTTCGTTTATGTATGGTCGAAGATGTTTTTTTATGTTGATGATGTTGTTGGAACATGTTTTGGCTTTAATGAGATTGATTTGGAATGATTGTGCTTGAATGGTTGCTTGTGTAGAAAGCATGCCTATAGATTTGGGGCTTTTTGTATATGATGTTGTTCTGATGAATTGATGATGCAAGTTTGTCTCATTTATGTTGAATTGCATGTTGGTAAAGTTTGGTGGCTTTTAGAGCATGATTGGTTGGTCAATTGTGTGTTTGAGTGAGCAAAATGCTGCAATCTGGGCAAGGCGTTTCGGAACAGTTGACATCGTTTCGGAACGGGTGCCCTGCATAAACCCAGGCGTCCGAAACGGGTGCCACCGTTCCGGAATGGTTTGGCTACTGCCAGACCCCCGTTGCGGTACGCGTTGCGGAACGGCCCCGTGTTTCGAAACGGGCTCTGCCTGTTTCGGAACGGGTGACCGTTGGGGGCTGACATTGGCGGTTAAATGTTTTGAAATGTTTGCGTTTTAGTCCTGAAACTTGTTTGTGCATTGTATGAGTTTGGGATGTCTGTTTGAGCTGAAATTTGGCAGAGAAGCATGAAACATGATTAATTTTAAGTTGGTAACTTAAAATCTGGTTAAGCCCTCAAAGTTTTCAGAAATTACAATTTGGTCCCTAAAGTTGTAATTTGTTCAGTTAGGTCCCTGTTTGATCTCTGATGTTTGTGATCTCTGAGTATGATGTTTGTGTGATCACAATTAGGGCTAATGTGCATCTAGGCAAGATAAAAAAAAGGGTCGTTAATCAAGGTTGACTTTTGGGTTGACTTTGGTTTTCCCCGTGTGACTTTCTTAATTCGGGTCAATCGTCTTGACCGGGTTAAGGGGGTTACATTTGGTGGTATCAGAGCTGAGTTGCGAATGTTTGGGGAAAACGGTAAGTTGTTGTGATGTGTGTTTGATGTTTACCTTGTTGTGTGGTTGAAGGTTGGTTGAAACACGTGTTTCTGAGCAAGTTGTTGATGTTTCTGAGCAAATTGTTGATGTTTCTGAGCATGTTGCTGATGTTTCCAAGCATGTTTTATGGTTATGAATCTTGGTTGAGTTTATATGTAAATGTGCTGATGCTGTGAGCTGGTGTTATGCATGATGAAAGTGTTATGAGTATGTTATGTCAATAATATGCTGTTGCAAGCGGATGCTGTTTGGTATAAGCATGATCAAAGTATGTTGTTTGATATGCTTGATGTTGCGATATCCATGTTGTGTTGACTGTTATGTCATGTAAAGGGGAGGATTCGGGATACCCATTGCCTTATTAATATAGCTATTGTGTTATTTTGGAGTTAGAGTTTGAATCCTTGCTTAAAGCTGGTCTAACTGGTTTGTTTGTTTGTTTGTTGTGAATGTTTGTTGTTGTTAGTAGTATGGCAAAGTCGATGAAGGAATGGCAGTTGGGTGAGATGGTTGCTGCCTTGGGGCAGGTTGTTAAGGCATGGAATTCACCCTTCTGTAGAGGTGTTTTGTCTCAGTCTTCTGTGCCTGGTGTTGAAGTGTTAAGGCAAGGGAAAGAAGCTGGTTCTGTGGTGAAGAGTTCATCACCTGTTGAGCAGGAGGTGTTGGGAACATCTCAGGTTGTGGTAAGGGTAAGGTCAGTGGATGTGCTGGCTGAGGGATGTGTGGGTTTGCCGAAGCAGCGGTTGCTTGATTTGGGTGCTGTGGAGTATCATGGATCTTCACCAGAGATGTTTGAGGCCTGGTTGGCCAGTGTGGTTCTGATTTTGGATTAGGAAGGCTGTGATTATGCCTGTAAGCTGGGAAGTGTTGTTTCTCTGATGCTGGAGGATGCTTGTGCCTGGTGGACATCTGTGGCGGTGGCGTCACATATCCATGATATTGACTGGGATTTCTTTGTGTCTGCCTTTTATGAGAGGTATCTTGGAGAGAAGTTTCCAAGGGTTAAGCAATGTGAAGGTAGTGCTGTTGTTGAGCAAGTGTTGCTTGAGCAAGGAGTGGAAGCTCAGCCACCGGTATGTGATCGTTGTGAAAGGCGCCATGTTGGAAGTTGTTGGGGTGTGGGTGCTTGTTGGAACTGTGGTTCTAAAGTGCATGTGAAGCGTGATTGTCCCCTTGGGGTGAAGTCAGCTTCGGTGATAGTCAGAGGGTCTCTGAAAGGTCGTGGGCACGGCCGAGGCAAGGTTCAGAGGTGGCAGAAAGAGCAGAAGGTTGTGAAGAGTTTGGGAAATGAAGTTTGCTGGAAATGTGGGTCTGTTGGACATATGAGACGTGATTGTTTGATGTTGGCTCGGAACAGCCAAGGTTCTTTACCGCAAGGAGTTGGTGGTGACCCTAGTGTGTTAGCTGGTGCTGCAGTGGTGCGGCAGGAGGATGATGGTTTCGTGAGAAAGAGAGCTCGTCTGATGAATCTTCAGGGTGGTGTTGTGTTTTCAGGTAACCTTGTTAAGTAATCTTTGCTCTAGTTACCCTGGTTTGGTTTCTGTTGGTTTTCCTTGCGTGGTAAGTTTAGTCTTGTTGCTAGCATGTTTGGGGTAATAGTTGTAGTTTGGAAGCATCTTTGGTGTAAAGAAGGTTTAATGAGTATCTTGTGGTTAATGGTTGTTGGAATGATGGAGTTAGATAAGTTAGAGGTGAGTTAAGAGGTTGTTTTTAGATGGATTTGAGGATGTTGTTGGGGGGTGTGAACTGGCATTCATGTATGCTATATTATATATGTGTTGGTTCATGCATGCATGTGGCATGACATTAGAGGTTTTGCATACATGTACATCAGGCATTGATAGGGCATGTAGGTGATCATGCATACGATGTTCACACTCGCTAATAACTAATCGAATCTGTTAGTGTGGTGATTGGGTTAGGTTGGATGATGGGTTTTTGGAGGTTGTGTTGGTGCTGAGTGGAAGCTAGATGTAGTGGAGAATATTAAGGTAGTACTGGAGAGAGTGGGAGTAGTATAGCCTGTTGGTAGAAGGATAGTGTTTGTTGCTTAAGGAGTTTAGTGGTTTGATGGTGGAGAGTACCGGTTGAGGTTAGAATCGGTCAAGTGGTTTGAGTAGCTAGGTGGAAGGGGTAGTTCCTTGGTGCTAAGTGATGTTGCAGTTTAGTGGTTGTGTTTTCAAGTGCTGAAGCAGCTTAGCAGTTAAGTTGTTGTGGAAGGGTTGTGTCTGTAAGTGTTGGTTCTTAGTAACCTTTGAAGAGTTGAGAAGATGATCTGTATGTTTAAGCTGGGTGATGATCTAATAAGACAGGAGTTGTGGTCAAAGCTTGTGGAGGATAGGCAGTGAAAGATCGAAGGTTTTTGTTGGTTGTTTGGGTTCTTGTGAGAAGTGGTTGGTTGGTTGTGAGTATGTGAGCTTCTTTTGAAGTCAGCTGGTGGTGTGTGGGACGGTTGACGGAGTTGAGTTGGGGTTGTGATGTAATTTTGGAATCTGGGTGAGTAGTCCTTGTGAGTTGTTATGGTGATGATATTGGCAGATGTGAAGGAATGTTAGCATTCGTTGAGGAGTTTGAGTAAGCAGTTGATGCTTAAGAATTTTTGCTTGTTGGGAAAATCCTTGGAAGAGGTTTGAGAGTTGCAAGAGTTTTGGAAGCAGAGAAGTTTGCATAGTGGCTGATTTGGTTTGGTTGGTGACACTGTGTGAACAAGTCTTGGGAGTTGAGTGTTACAGTGATGAGTGCTGTAAAGGTTGAAGTTCTTCAGGTTGATGTTGGGACTGTGTATGGTCCGGATATGTGAAAGGTTAAGTTGTGGCTATCTTTGAGTGTTCTGGATTTTTTGTGAACAGTATGTGGTGGTGTTGAGTTTGGTGGGGTTTTGTGTGGAAAGTTTTCAGAGGTGGTTGAGGCTTTTGTGTTGCCTTGTGTGTTGGTTTGAGAAGGTTGTGGTTCTCTTTTCGCCGGTTGAAATTTCGAGGACGAAATTTCCTAAGGGGGGAGAGTTGTAACGCCCCGGTTTTGGGCTTAGAAGTCTTGGGCGTTGACCGGTTCGGTCAAAGTGCTGATCGAATATATAAGAGTGAATTTAGGAAAGCCTAGTTCGGGTTGCATTAAAAATATGGAAAAATGTTCTAAAATCCTCTTTTAATATATATATAAGTGAACTGTGAAATCAATTTTGGAAAATGAGGTTTGGAAGGTTGACATTTTGGCTAGTGACCAAAATGTAATTTTTGAAAGTTTGGTGACTGTTTTATAAAGGATTGAAACTTTGAATCTTTAAGGAGCTATTATTCCAAAAAGAGTTTCTCCAGATTTTTCTAAGATATTTTAAGGCTTTATTCTGATTTTAAAGTTTATGAAATGTGGAGGGAAATCATTTTTACCAATTCACAACTAACTTTTCTATTTTCTCTCAATTCTCCTTTTCTCTCATTTTCTCTCAACCCAAACACATTTCTCCAGATTTTCTTCTCTGATTTTGTCATCTAAATCACTCATTTCAACTCTCTTTTGATTCCTAGTCATCTCATCAACAAAACCTCTCAATTTGCAAGTTGTTTCATCAAGCTTTTTGGCTCTAAAAAGGAGAAACTCAAGGTTTGGAGGTAAGAACGTCCTTCTCCTCTAAACTATCAGTTCTTTACTGAAATTCCTAAGTTCTCAATCCTTGATTTGTGATTTGTTAAAGGCTTTTCAATTGAGATCTTGATTTTAGCTTAAAATGCAAGATTTGGTGATTTTGGTGGAATTTTCGTGTGATCTGTTTGGGCAGGGTTTTGAGGTGTCAAATTGATGTTAAATGAATGCTAAATTGATTAGAAGTTGAGGTTTAATCAATGCAATCCCGGATAGGTTGAATTTCCTAAGTTTGGCTTGAGTTTTTGGTTGTTTTTGGAGTGTTTTTGGTGATCTGTTATACCTGGAGGTATAAGGATGTGTTTGTGATCATTTTGGATGTTAATTGATGTTTAAAAATGGTTAGAAGCGATGGATCTTGGCTGGGTTAAGTTTTGGAAGTGTTTGGAGGTGATTTCGGTTGTGTTTGGTAGCCGAAATGTTGGATTTGTGATGAGCAGCGAGTTGTGTTGTTGTTGCTGGTGTTTTTAATGCATAAAGATGCATTAATGCTCTGTTTTTGTGTGCTTGAAACAGGGGAGTTTGATCCGTGAGCTTTAGAGGTGTTGCGGAAGGTTTCGGATGCTTGGAAGGCTTGTTGGCTAGCCTTGTTTTGTGTATCGGTGAGTGAAGTTGGGTTTTCAGCTTATAAACCAAGGTTTGGATGTTTTGGGAGCTTAGTTTAAGTCTAAACAACTTTGCTAAGCTCAAGAGTAAGTAAATGGATTTCTTTCTTGGTTTGTGATTATGAAATGGCTTTTAAAGCAATTGTGGTTGATGATTGATATGCATGTGTTTTGCATGATTTAAATTCTGTTTTGAAAGTATATTGTAAGCATGGTTTAATGCTGGTTTTGAAAGCCATATGTAAAGGATGCTCAAGGTAAGAGATCCTTGGTTTTGTACATGGAAATTGTGGTTTTGATGCATAGTGTTGCATGTTAATCAATGGCTTTGTGTGATGCTTAAAAACAGTGAATTGATGATGGTAAATGATACTTTTTGCATATTGGTTATGCATGTGAATCATTGGACTAATGTGATAATGGTTTTTGCATTATGCTTATGCATGTGAATCATTGGATTATCATGGTAAGATGGTTATATTGGCAAGTGAGGAAAATGGTTCTTGGTTCGTTGATCGGATATAGTTAGCCGGCTATAGGATTGGGTGCACCGTGAATTAAGTCGCCTTGGAGGTGGAGTGGTCAAGAGTGGACTGGTATACTCCCTTCAAGTATCCTAACGAGATGGTTAAGGTCATAATGGAGGTGGAATGCCCATTCGAGGACCTTGGTGGAGCAAAGGTTATATGGTGGTTAAAAGTCCATATGTGAGAACCTTGTGCTTGTTGAGATCACAATGGAGGTGTAATGCCCATGTGTGGATCTTGTGTAGGGTGTCCCGGATCTCGTTAGTGATGTTATACAACTACCAATCGGTGATGCAAAGGTTGTATGGTGTTTAAAAGTCCATACGGGGGAACCTTGTGCATGTCAAGGTTGTATGGTGTTTAAAAGTCCATACATGGGAACCTTGGGAAAAGTTGAGGTTGTATGGTGTTTAAAAGTCCATACATGGGAACCTCGGGAAAAGTTGAGGTTGTATGGTGTTTAAAAGTCCATACATGGGAACCTCGGGAAAAGCTAAGGTTGTATGGTGTTTAAAAGTCCATACATGGGAACCTTAGGGTGTTGAGGTCAAATGGTGTTTAAAAGTCCATTTGGAGACCTTGGATTGGTAGTGTGTATGAAGCGTAGGGGACAACGCTTGTGATCCGCGTATCCGATCGGGTTGTTGAGTTGAAAAGTGGATGTGGATGATCACTTGGAGGCCAATGTAATGTTCTTGATAATAAAGAAGCATGAGATGCTTGAAAAGATGCATGGTTGCATGAAAAGTGTATAATGCTTGAAAAGATGCATGGTTGCATGAAAAGTGGTTAATGCTTGTGAATGCATGTTTACTTGTTAAGTTGAACAAGTGTTGATTATCATTTGGTAAATGATGCATGTGGGCATGAAATCTCTTAAATGCATTGGAGTCTTGTTAAGACTTGTTTTAAAAGGCATGTGATGATAATGTTGTGGATTATATGTTGCCTTGGTTTAATGCATGTGTTGGATTGTTTGAGTATATGGTTTTAAAAGGTTTCTTGCTTGAATGGTTTTCAAGTATAAGAAAGGTATGTTGTGGAATGGAAGTGTTTTCCAAGGTTTTGAATTTAGCTTTGCATATGGTGTTTATGCATGGAATGGCTAAATGGATGATTTTGCATGTTGTGCTTTGAAAAGGTTTTCTTAGCTTGCTAAGGTAAGGGTTGGTTTTCATGTATGTGCAATGCATGGTTTTAAGCATGATGTTGAAAAGGGTTTTCAAGCTTGCTTGGTAAACAATTCGGGTTTGTTTTAAAAGTGTTTTATGACCCGCTGCATTGATGGTGTTTTGGTTTTGAGCTTTCCTCACTAAGCATTATGTGCTTACGCTCCTTTTTGTCCATCAATGCAGATTCTTGAAGTTTGGACAGCGAGAAGCAAGGGATTCAAGGAGGACTCCATTTGAGATGTATGTCTCGGTGAATAGCTATAGTTAATAGAGGCAATGGGGGTAGAATCTCTCGGGTTAATGTGTATGTGTTCGTTTATGTATGGTCGAAGATGTTTTTTTATGTTGATGATGTTGTTGGAACATGTTTTGGCTTTAATGAGATTGATTTGGAATGATTGTGCTTGAATGGTTGCTTGTGTAGAAAGCATGCCTATAGATTTGGGGCTTTTTGTATATGATGTTGTTCTGATGAATTGATGATGCAAGTTTGTCTCATTTATGTTGAATTGCATGTTGGTAAAGTTTGGTGGCTTTTAGAGCATGATTGGTTTGTCAATTGTGTGTTTGAGTGAGCAAAATGCTGCAATCTGGGCAAGGCGTTTCGGAACAGTTAACATCGTTTCGGAACGGGTGCCCTGCATAAACCCAGGCGTCCGAAACGGGTGCCACCGTTCCGGAACGGTTTGGCTACTGCCAGACCCCCATTGCGGTACGCGTTGCGGAACGGCCCCGTGTTTTGAAACGGGCTCTGCCTGTTTTGGAACGGGTGACCGTTGGGGGCTGACATTGGCGGTTAAATGTTTTGAAATGTTTGCGTTTTAGTCCTGAAACTTGTTTGTGCAATTGTATGAGTTTGGGATGTCCGTTTGAGCTGAAATTTGGCAGAGAAGCATAAAACATGATTAATTTTAAGTTGGTAACTTAAAATCTGGTTAAGCCCTCAAAGTTTTCAGAAATTACAATTTGGTCCCTAAAGTTGTAATTTGTTCAGTTAGGTCCCTGTTTGATCTCTGATGTTTGTGATCTCTGAGTATGATGTTTGTGTGATCACAATTAGAGCTAATGTGCATCTAGGCAAGATAAAAAAAAGGGTCGTTAATCAAGGTTGACTTTCGGGTTGACTTTGGTTTTCCCCGTGTGACTTTCTTAATTCGGGTCAATCGTCTAGACCGGGTTAAGGGGGTTACACGGGAACTGCATCAGTACAGCTCCTAGGCTTGTTGCCTCAGCATCAGCTCCTCTCTCCTTCTGCCAGCTTCTAGTACCTAAAACTAAAATTAAACTAAAACAATACATTTCCTCACCAAATTAAAGATAGTTAACATAAACAAGGTAAAGTAAAGAATACAATAAATATGCAATGCATAAACCTAATTATGCCTAAAATGTACTTAGGAACATCAATAATATGAGATGGAATGCGCACAAAATATAGAACTTATGAGCACTTTACACTTGTATTTAGTGGACTGAGTATTCATAGAACCTTGCGTGGCCGAGTCTGTAACTTTATTTTAAAATATTATTTTGATATACAATGTATAAACTTGGAGCTTCTGTTTGGTAACGCGATTTGTATTTCTTATTTATTTACATGAACTATGAATAGTTTAATGTTTTTATATGATGGCTAAATCTATGATTTAAAAATAAAATTTTTGTTGTTTTAGATTTTGGGTAACCCGAATGTGGCGCTTTAGATCCGGATCAAAATCGGGGTGTTACATTTATTTTTTGTTGTGCATCAAGGATGTTGCACCAAGTAGGTTTGGGGTGCACTCACTTAGTTAGTTATATATATTAGTTTTAGTTGCATTTGCTTTTTTGTATCAATAGAAAATTTTAGTATTTTGTGTAGGCATAAGAAACAAAATAGCGTTAGTTTCTCATATTCAAAACGAACATAGTAAAAATTTCCATCCCTAAGAAGCAACTTCTTCTTTCTCTTTAGGGCTGGATGGACGTCGATTTTTACCCTAATTCTCATAATCCTTTTGTACCCATGCGAGACGGCTCTTGTATCATATTCAAAAAATACCTAATAAAATCTCTCAAAACATGAGCGAATTTCCCCATCATCTTACCAACTAAAATATCATGGACTAATACCAGTAATTTAGATGAGCTAATGGAACCACTTAAGGTCCTCACCCTCTTAGATTCGATGGGGGAATGAGAAGATGATTATTAAAGTTTCAAGTTTCCCCTACCTTTAGTTGGCCCACATCCACGTAAGTGGAAAGGAGAAACAAGAAACAATTTTTTTCTGGATCCGAAATAGCAATACTTCCTATAGGGTGGTAGATGTTTGTCAATGTAGCCCCTACGGACTAGAAAATTGACAACACTGAAAGTAAAAAAAAGTCTATACAAAACAATAGTCAAAGGATTCCTCGGTGTTTTTTGTGTCCTCCTCTTCCTCTACCAAAATCTCATCTTTCCCTGTGTCAATTTTTAAATCAGTCAATTCATCAACTATATCCTCTATAGTAATTTACGAAAAAAATGGAACGTGTGCAAAAAGACAGAGAAAAATCATGTCAAAAGACATAGATGCATTCTTAATAAAATTATTTTTTATATTTTTTATTAATTTATAACATTAAACATTACCAAAATTGAATATTTATTTTAAAAATATATGGTGGAATTGTAAATCGATGATAATCTAGTAAAATTGTAGGTTGAGGATCAAATGAAATTTTCATAATAATTTTGTTTTGTATGTAATTTAATTTTTAAAATATAATTTATATATTTAAATTAAAATTTATAAACAAATTATATTATTTTTATATTTTATTTACAATTTATATTTTTAAAAATATATATTACATATAAATATTAATAGAATTATATAAAATATTTTCTATATTTTTATTATAGTTTAAATTAATAGATTTCATATTTTATAAAATTGATTAATTTAAATTATATTTAAATTAATATATTTTTAAATTTACAACATAATGTCTAAAATAGACATTTTATCCTTTCAAAATGACTTTTAACGATAATCTCAAACACTTAAATTTTACATTTAATTTTTTAAAAGTATTTTTCCACTTCACTTTTCAAAAACAATGTAAAACTAGTTTTTAAAGGGTTAATTACCTACCAGTATCTGAACTATACTCAGTTCTTCAATGTCATACATAATGTTTTAAAATTCTCGATTTCATACATGAAGGTTTTCATCATCAGACACTTTAGCTATTTCTGTCACGGAAGATGACATAGATCCTTGTACCAGTAAAAAAATGACGTGCGGTATTAAAAAAAATAAAAAATATCCATTTACTTAAGATATAATAACAAAATTAGTCCTCGATGTTCTATTAATATTTTAATTTCACCCTTAAATTTTTAAAATTAAAAATTTATTTTAGAAGATATATAAAAATATTCAGACCAACTAATGGCATAATATTAATTAAAAATAAATTTAAAAAATAAATATTTATTTCAGAGATAAAAATATAAAATGTAACAATTGAATGTTTGTGAACATGATTTAGGGTCTGTCAAATGTTTCTGAATATGAATGTTTATCAAAAGTTTGAGAAGACAATTATGACATGGTCGTTGATGGAGGTCGATGGTGGTGATTGACTCGAGCTCTATGAATTCTAGGTTTAGTTGAACTTGGAGAATGAGAAGGAGGTTGAATCTTTTGGCGTTAAATTAAATTTATTTTAATTTAATATTATGTAATGTGTCAATCATTGGATTGTTAGTGTTTTTTAATATTTTAAAATAAATATTCAATTTTGAATTTTTAAATTTTAAGATTGATTTTTTAAAAGGTAAAAAGATGTATGATTATAATAGCTAGATCATACAATATGAAACATAGATCTATGCCTCTCTAAAAAACCTCCATAAACTTTGATGAAAAAAAGAGTACATCAAATCTATACGAAATATTCTCAAAATGTTACAACACCCCTTTTTAAACAAAAAAACTCAAAAGCAAGGCATACAATCCTTCCACACATTGGAATTGCAACTGCCAACAATACTAACGAACCCAAAACTGAATGTTAATAGAAATAAGAGACAGCCAGCAATTTACTTTAACCAAAGCAATTACCATACAGTAGGATATCGAACTCATCACTACCCAATGCCACTCAACCTCGCAACAGCTCCACCAATACCAATATTGATATAACACCAAAAGCATCACCAGGTCACAAAACAAATTCACCAGCAACTAATTAACTAATTCTCCGCTACACTATTAAACTTCATCCATCTGATGAGTTTCGAATCTAACTAAACCAATACTTTTTTAAGCCAAGGTGTCCACCGATACATTCTGTACTCTAGGAATATGTCGGATAACCCAACATCCAAAAGTGAAGAAGACAGGGATTTGATCCAATCAACAGCAGTTTTGCTATCACTCTCAATGATCAGCCTTGATCTATTAATCCATTTCAAATTAACAAACGAGTCAATTGCATATTTAATGGCAAGTAATTCAGCCAAAAGCGAAGAGCCAAAGCCAATACTATGTGACAATTCCACCAATATGGAGCTCTCATGATCCCTAAGTATACCGCCAACTCCACACTTGCCATCTTTATTACAAGCCCCGTCCACATTAAATTTTAGGAATCCCAAAAGAGGTGAGAACCAAGAACATGTGGCAGCACACAAAGGAGCGATAAAGCTCTTTAAGCTTGCTATAAAAGGGTCCGAGATGATAGAGTCTAATGATATAATTAAATCCGACATTTTGGCTTTGAACCACCATGTTGTCCTCATTTTCACAGTATGGAAAATTGTGCAGAGACTAGATTCTTACCTTAGAATACAATCTCGTTTCTATGAAGCTAAATGGACCAAATAGCGGTGTAAGGAAACAAGAGCCACATTTGGTCATTCATCAATTTGTTACACATTAAGGACCAGCCGAGCAGAAATTTCATGGGGTTATGATGAAGTACAATTGAGATGTCCCAATAGTTAGCTAGTGAGGACCATATCGGCCAATAAACTTTGCAGGTGAAAAACAAATACTCTATTGTCTCCCTTTCTATAGTACAGAATGAACATTGGTCAGAAAAAACCTAACACTTTCAACCATCAATTATCATTGATTAACATCCAAAATCATCATATTATCAACCTTATACTTCCAGCATTCACAAAACCACCACAACTCCACAAAAACTCAAATCTAACAACCTAAACAATTAGATATTCACTTAGTTTTAGGATTACAATGTTAAAGCATTTATCTTAACATTATTAAACTTCAAAATCATGTTTAAAATCAATCATAAACCCAGCAAAACAGATCCAAAACGAATCTCAATCAATTTCACCAATTAAACCTTAATTAAACCAAATTTCCCAAATTAAAACATCAAAACCCATTAAAAACATATATAAAGGATCAAGAACTTGGAAATTTCAGTAAAGAACCTTACATTAGAGGAGAAAATGCAGCTCACCTCTAATGGATGCTTTCCCCTTAATCGGATAGATTTTTTTTGTAAAAACAAGATTAAAACAATAAGGTTTTGATAAGAAAGCAACAAGAAATCGTTTGATAACAAAAGATTAGAGAAATCAAAAGTTTACCTTAAGATTGTGAAGAAGAAATGAGTGTCTGGCTGGAGAGAATTTGAGAGGAAGTTTTTGAGAGAAAAAAAGTTACGTCAAATTTGTTTTAATGAAATAACCACCAATTAATTCCTCCAACCTATTTTATTAATTAAAAATCATTTAAAATAAGCCAATTAAGGGATAAAATCTCAGTATTAGACTTTGCGCAAATAGTTGCTTAAAGATTCAAAGTTCCGATCCTTTTAAAAGAAATTCACTAAAAATAGTTTTCAAAGTTTACATTTTGGTCACTAAATCCAAAATGTTCGAATCCCAAATACCATTTTCCTAAATTGATTTCACCAAAACCTTTTATATATTTAAAAAGGATTTTAGATAATTGTTTCCATATTTTTATCACCTTCCAAAATAGGTTTTCCCAAAACTAACCCGAATCTCTAATCTCGGTCCAACAGACCCTAAGACTGTCCCAAAACCTCTAGGCCCAAAAACGGGGCGTTACAACTCTCCCCCGCTTAGGAAATTTCGTCCTCGGTATTTTACCTAAAGGAAAAAGGTACGGAAACTGTTTCAACATGTCCGCCTTGCTTTTCCCACGTGGCTTCCTCAACTCATCGATGTCGCCACAACACCTTTACATGTTCAATCATCTTACCCAAAGAAATTTGTTACTAAAATCAAGAATCTCAACAGGTTTCTCATCATAAGACAAATCCGGTCGCAACTCAGTACCTTCCACTGGCATAACATGCGATGGATCCGATCTATACCTCCGCAACATCAACATATGAATCACATCATGAATTTTCTCCAACTCGGGAGGTAACCTCAACCGATACGCAATAGGGCCAACACGCTCCACAACTTCATATGGTCCAATAAACCTCGGACTAAGCTTACCCTTACGTCCAAACCTCATCACCTTCTTCCAAGGCGACACTTTCAAAAACACACGGTCACCAATTGCATACTCAATCTCCCTACGCGGATTTGAAGCGTAGGATTTCTGACAATTTGAGGCTTCTTTTAAACGATCACAAATAAGCTTCACTTTCTCATTTGTTCTTTTCAACACATCAGGCAAGGAAACATACTTTTCCTCAACCTTCAGCACAGCACAAAGGTGTGTGACACTTCCTACCATACAATGCTA
Source organism: Hibiscus tridactylites (assembly GCA_958450335.1). NCBI lineage: Eukaryota > Viridiplantae > Streptophyta > Magnoliopsida > Malvales > Malvaceae > Hibiscus > Hibiscus tridactylites. Next base: position 18,643,590 of record OY288292.1, on the reverse strand, counting down.
TATACGGTGCCATATGAATACTAGCCTGATAACTATTATAATATGCAAACTCCACCAAAGGCAACTGTTTCTCCCAGGTTCCTTGGAACTCAATGAGACAACATCTCAACATATCTTCCAAGACCTGAATCACACGTTCAGACTGACCATCCGACTGAGGATGATACGAAGTGTTGAAATTCAACCGTGTACCCAAAGCTCGATGTAAACACTCCCAAAACCTTGCCATAAACCGCAGTTTTCTATCCAAAACTATAGACTTAGGCACTCCGTGCAAACATACAATCTCAGCAATATATAAATTTGCCAACTTATCCAAAGTATACGTCATATGCATAGGCACAAAATTTGCACACTTCGTAAACCAATCAACAATCACCCAAATGGAATCCTTCTTAGTTGGCGTTAACGGCAACCCAAACACAAAATCCATGGCAATTCTCTCCCATTTCCATTCTGGTATCCTCAAAGGTTTTAACAGCCCGGAAGGAAATTGATGTTCAGCCTTAACACGCTGACACACCATGCACCTAGCAACAAAATCAGACACATCTTTCTTTAAACCAACCCAATAGTACTCTTCCTTCAGGCCTCGATACATCTTAGTACTACCCGGATGCATAGCAAAAAGGCTACTATGTGCTTCGGTCAAAATGGTTCACCTCAACTCATCTTCATTAGGCACCACTATCCAATCCTTGAAACACAACATTTCATCATCATTAAAATGAAAATTCATCAGATTTCCATCCATAATATTCTTAACATGCAGCACCAACTCCTTATCATAAGGTTTCTTATCCTTTATCAACTGTGACAATGATGGCTTCACTTGCAACTCGGCCAACAAACCTTCATCTTGTGTCACACTCAACCGTGCAAACATGGCTCTCAAATCAACCGCAACCTTCCTACTCAGAGCATTAGCTACCACATTAGTTTTCCCCAGATGATACTCAATCATCAAATCGTAATCCTTAAGCAACTCCAAACATCTACGCTGCTGAAGATTCAAATCCTTTTGACTCATCAAATACTTCAAACTCTTATGATCCCTATAAACAACACACTTCTCACCATAAAGATAATGCCTCTAAATTTTCAAAGCAAACACAACTACGGCAAGCTCAAGATCATGGGTAGGGTAGTTGCGCTCGTGCACCTTCAATTGCCTAGATGCATAAGCCATAACTTTCCACCTTGCATCAACACACAACCCAAACCAATGTATGATGCATCACTCTAAACTACAAACTCTTTACCCGACTCAAGTTGAATCAAGATAGGAGCTTGCGTCAAAGCTTCCTTCAACTTCTTAAAAGCTCGTTGTCTATCATCCGTCCACTCGAAGCGAACATTCTTTTGCAACAACTTAGTTAACGCAGCAGCAATCTTCGAAAATCCATCAACAAACCTACAATAATAACTAGTCAATCCAAGAAAACTACAAACTTCCGGCACGAATTTAGGTGATTTCCAACTCATCATCGCTTCGATCTAATGTGGATCAACCCTAACTCCTTCAGCTGACACAACATGTCCGAGAAAAACAACTTCTCCAAGCCAAAACTCACATTTTCTCAACTTAGCGTACAACTAGTTATCCAACAAAACCTGAAGCACAATTCGTAAATGTTTATTATGGTCCTCCTCGGTACGAGAGTACACAATGATATCATCAATAAACACAACCACAAATTGATCCAAAAAAACTCGTGAAATACTCAATTCGTCATATCCATGAATGCGGCAAGTGCCTTTGTCAAACCAAACGGCATCACCAAGAACTCATAATGCCCAAACCTTGTACGAAACACAGTCTTAGGTATGTCTACATCCTTCACCTTCAACTAATAATACCCAAACCTCGGATCAATCTTAGAAAACACCAAAGCACCTCGAAACTGGTCAAACAAATCATCAATCCTTGGAAAAGGATACTTGTTCTTAATCGTCAACTTGTTCAATTGTCGATAATCAATGCACATCTGCATCGTGCCATCCTTCTTTTTCACAAGTAACACCGGTGCACCCCAAAGCAAAACACTAGGACTAATGAACCCTCTATCAAGCAACTCTTGAAGTTGCATCTTCAACTCTTTCGGAGCCATACGATAGGGAGCAATAAACACTGGAGTTGTATTTTTATACAACTCAATGCCAAACTCAACCTCTCTATTCGGCGACAAACCAGGCAACTCCTCTAGAAACACTTCTGGAAACACTTCTAGAAACTCACATGTCGTACGTATGTCCTGAACATGTACCTTCTTCTATTCCAGATTTATAATATAAGCCAAGAAAGCCTCACAACCTGATTCCATCAAACGACTCACTTCCAAAGCCGAAACAACATTAGACAAGAATTTAATAGTCTCACCCACAATTACCACTTTGTAATCATCAACAAGTTTTAGGGCAACTCGGTTAGTTTCAAAATCAACCACAGCTCTATGCTCAAACAATCAATCCATACTCAGGATTACATCAAACCCGTGAAATGGAAACTCCATCAAATCAATCGCAACCACTTAACCTTGAACAGTCAAAGGACATCTCCTAAACAACCGTGTAACCAACAGCCGGTGCAGTCTCATGCATTCCAACAATGACAGCTTCATAAGCTCCGGACGTCGCCTATATCCCAGGCGCCATGTCACCCAACAGTAGCCCAACTGGCGCAGGTGGTACTTACTTCGGGGTGCAAATCCCAGGAGGTATAACATTTCCTCTACTCTTTGCCCAGAGGCAATAAAACCACTCTAGTTCTCACTTCATCTATGGGTCGTAACATAACACATTTCTAAGGCATAATAATTTTACCAAAACAAAAACAATCAGGCTAGCTTCAAGAAAGGATCCAAGACTTCCATTATAAATCAAAACATTTCAGACTATAGTAATAAGGCAATGGTTTCCCTAAAACAAACCCCACATGGCATATCACAACATACATATATATAACAATCAGCGTGCATAATAATCAACAACATTCAACCAATATCACATCCCAACTTATCGCAAACTCAGTTTAAGCAATAAAAAACAACGCTAATCAATCACAACTTACCTCCTAATTATCGCAAATCTATCTTTGATACCACCAAATGTAACCCCCTCGACCCGACCTAGACACGAGACCGAACCGAACGAGTCACACGGGGAATATTGGAGTAAACCGTGAAGGTTTACCCAAAAAAACGACCTTATTTTTTATTATTATCTTACCTATATGCACATTATCATTATATATGATTAGAACACGTAGCGAAAGAAACCTCAACTCAATCAGACAACGATTAAACATTCGATATATTATAAACATGAAGTAGGGACCAATTTGTTATTTTAACAAATTATAAGAACTTCAGGCAAATTAAAGTTACCACCCTTTAATTAATCATATTTCATGACACGGTGTCAAACCCCAACTCAAATAGACATCAAAAGGGCATTCAATTGCAAGCACGATCATTAAGGGACCAAAATGTAAATCTAGCAAATTATAAGGATTTATTTGAAATAAGGTTTGCCAATCCTCAATTAGTCAGGTTTCATATATACATGTCAAATTTCAGTTCTAAAAGATCATCCAAACCCATTCAATTGCATGCATAACAATCAGGGACCAAAATAGAAGAATACAAAGCTTCAAAGATTCCATTCAACCAATTTACTTGTCACTGTATCGATACACCAAGCACAGTATCGGTACGGTTTTGAGATAATTTAAACCCTAGATTTTAGTAGCTCAAAACTGTATCGATACGGTCCTACGTACCGATTCACCCAGCCCTTTTGCACTAAGACCGTATCGGTACGGGTCTCACTATACTGATCCGCTAAGCCAATTTTGGCCTACCCGTACCGATACGGTACAACGCGTACCGATACACATAGGCCTGAAATGTCCATTTTTGCTGGTTTAACATCCAATTAAGCTAAGCAATCTACTTAAACATGCTTCTAAGACATATACAACATATCTAAGGACCGGTCCTCAACCAAACATAGCATATTCAACATCATCTCATTGCATCGTGCTTTAAAAAGGATTCTATAGGCATGCATCCTAAAACCACATCAAGCAAGATACCAAAAACCATAGCAAAGCATAATCCAAACATCAAAGGTCATTTACAAGTCCAAAATAGCAATATAAACTTGCTCAAACAGGGAGTTTACACATATCTCCCAAAAACACAACGGATTCCCCACTGTCCTTCTTACTCATAGTCTAAACTGAAAACATACTTTCAAGTAATGAAGTCTCTTTGATCCCTTGCTTCTTGCTGCCTCCCAAGCTTTAATTCTCTGCATTGATGGACAAATAGAGCGTAAGCACAGTAGGCTTAGAGAGGAGTGCTCAAAACAAAACACCATCAATGCAATTTAAAACCAATTTCTCAAAACCATTGAAATCATCATTTCAACCCATTTATAAAGCATCATGCCTTGAAAATCGTGCACTTAAACCTTTCTAAAACCAGCATATTAAACCATAAGCATCATATATCATGTACCCACAATAAGTACCATTGCTAAACCTCAATTTAAGCATTCTCATGCATAACAACCATATGCAAAGCTTAAAGAGTAAACATGTATATATCACATTAAATAACATAAACCTTTTCATGATACATCAACAATTATATTGACTTACAAGTGATCATTAACCAAGTTCCATTTTCAAATCACAACATCAGATACACAGATTCACAAGTGTTGTCCCAACACTTCATACATTCTCACCGGCATCTCAAGGTTCACACACGGGAGCTACCTTCCACCATTGTGACACTCGTGGTGGAGTATTCGGTCCACCGTATAAATCCCTCTACACCACTAATCAGTAGATGTATAACCCCACTAATGAGAGACGAAACATCACACTTCCTCGATCGTTAGGGTACTTGGATGGAGTATTTCGGTACACCGTATAAACCCCTCAACATCCAAGGCGACTTGTTTATAGTGCACTCAATCTTATAGTCAGCTAACTACATCCGATAACATTTTTAAACCACATATCTTGCCAACATAATTCATTATAACCATATACCTCATTGTTTTCATATGCATCAACATAAAGCCATTTTCCAAAGCATCAAACCATGCTTTAAAACACAAGTATAAATCACATACTTACATGGATCACGTACCACGTGCATCCTCTATCATCTCATGATTAAAAATAGTCTATCACATAATTAAAACATGCATAAACAGTAGGTAAATCCATGTAATAAAAAACAAATGCATAAATCATTTCGTAAAAGCACGATCGAGAGAGAAAACCACTTACACTTACTTCTGAACTTAGACAAGCGTTTCAAGCTTAATCTAAGTACCCAAAACCACCTTTAAAACATTTCAAAGCTAAAATTCACGTTCTCACTCACCGACGCGCGAAATCTCGATTTGTCGACGCGAAACTAAGCGTCTGAAGCCTCCAAAGCTTCACCGATCTCTTTCAGATCAACATCCCCTATTTTAACCACATAATAGCATAAGATTAATGCATCTCAATGCATTCAAATTCCCAGCAAACAATTCCACAACATGGCCTTGCCAAAAACTATCGATCGCCTATTTGAATCAACCGAAAACATCATCGATTAACCTCTAAACTTAACCCAGCTAAAACCTAACACTTTCAACCATCAATTATCATTGATTAACATCCAAAATCATCATATTATCAACCTTATACCTACAACATTCACAAAACCGCCACAACTCTACAAAAACCCAAATCTAGCAACCTAAACAACTAGAGATTCACATAGTTTCAGGATTACAATGTTAAAACCTTTATCTTAACAATATTAAACTTCAAAATCATGTTTAAAATCAATCATAAACCCAACAAAACAGATCCAAAGCAAATCTCAATCAATTTTACCAATTAAACCTCAATTAAACCAAATTTCCCCAATTAAAACATCAAAATCCATTAGAAAACATATATAAAAGATCAAGAACTTGAGAATTTCAGTAAAAAACCTTACATTAGAGGAGAAAAACGCAGCTCGCCTCTAATGGATGCTTTTCCCCTTAATCGAATAGATTTTCATGTAAAAACAAGATTAAAACAATAAGGTTTTGATAGGAAACCAACAATAAATCATTTGATAAAAAAGATTATAGAAATCAAGAGTTTACCTTAATATTTTTAAGAAGAAATGAGTGTTTGGCTGGAGAGAATTTGAGAGAAAAAAAGTCACATCAAATTTGTTTTAATAAAATAACCACCAATTAATTCCTCCAACCTATTTTATTAATTAAAAACTATTTAAAATAAGTCAATTAAGGGATAAAAGTATGATATTAGACTTTGGGCAAATAGATCCTTAAAGATTCAAAGTTCTGATCCTTTTACAAAACAATCACTAAAAACAATTTCCAAAGTTTACATTTTGGTCACTAAATCCAAAATGTCTGAATCCCAAATACCATTTTCCTAAATTGATTTCACCAAAAACTTTTATATATTTAAAAAGGATTTTAGATGATTTTTTACATATTTTTGTCATATTATGAAATAGGTTTTCCCTGAACTCATCTTGAAACTAACCCGGATCTCTAATCTCGATCCAACGGACCCTAAGACCATCCCAAAACCTCTAGGCCCAAAATTGGGGTGTTACAAACTTAATCTTGACAGTTGCGCGACCATGCAATAACATCCATACAAAAGCCTCCACTTTGGGAGGAGCCATACCGATCCAAGCCACCTTTTACCAATTTACATTCGAGGAGAATACAGGACAAATGAGGACTTTCAAAGACTTCGTCGAGTAGAAATCCTACCCCAGACCTAACCATTTGATCCAATCTCTTTCCAAACCAGAGGATTGGAAGTTCGAAAGCAAAGTTTGGAAGTTATTCTAAATAGGGAGCTCCTAATCGAACGGTCTTCTCCTTAATTGGATGTTCCAGTTCTAAACATTGTTGCAACAAACCCCAAAATCAACCGCAACACTTGACTTTTTAACAACTAATGCAAAGATACGGGGAAATTTCAAGGAAAGGGGTTGCTCACATAACCATATATCATACCAAAAGCGGATAGATTTCCCATCACCCACACGAAAAGCTAGATGGTTTTGAAAGGTTGTCCCCAAGCCATCTAAAGCACAAAAAGAGTTCATTATACTTTTCCAGACCCAAGAGGAGTGTCTTGGATTCGGGAGAGGAGGAATAAGGGCCACAACATCCAGGTTATATTTCCATGATATAACTTTCTTCCACAAGCTCCCGGGTTTAGAATTAAAGCGCCATACCCACTTTCCCAAGAGGCATCTATTATGTATTCCAAAATCTGTGAGACCTAGGCCTCTGGCTCGTAAAGGTTGGCATAACAAGGACCATTTTACCCAATGGATGCATCTTTTATCAATTGTTCCACCCCAAAGGAAATTGGAAACCAAACTGGTCATATTATGCCATTTAAGTAAATGTTGGTTTTTTTAAAATTTTATGTGTCAATTTTTTATTCGTTCGTGCATGCCACATTAGATTCCGTGATAAAATTAAATAAATCCATTAACGGAGAAAAATCTCATATATAAAATCGAGAATTTAAAAAAGTTATGCATGATATTAAAAAATTAGATATAATTCATGTACCAACAATGTAATAAACCCTTCTTAAAAACCCTATTTAATAAAAAGGTTCACTGCAGCAGCAGCAAAACCCTTCCTTTTTCTTGCCCTCTTCTTCCCGCGTCTTCTATTGAACGCAGCTTTGAGCTTTCCTTTGTGTTTCCTCTTATCCTCTCTTCAAGTCGACCATTTTGAATTGAATACGGAACGGAAAGTGAAATGCGTTTGAGGGATGCAGAAACTCATAAGAAGAAGCCCTTCTGGCCCTCCCCTTCTTTGCACTCCTTCTCTTAGACCTTCTCTGCCTTTTCTTTCCCTATCTTTCACCTCTGCTACTAACTCTACTTCTTTCACGATGCCCACTGCCACTTTCCCAGGCTGCGGTTCGGCCCTCGCCTCCACCGCCGCCGCTCGTACCAATAAAAACCCTTCACTTTCCCGGCGGTTTTACATCAATGCTACTTGTATTCCCCAGCCCCGTTTAAATGCAAGAACCACTGTACGAGCTTGGCCCGGGAGAGTTGGGACCCGACCGGCTTGGTGCCATTCGAATGTGATGGAGGAGCATTTGAGTCCAATTGAAAGGTCCAAGGGTTTGAGTGAAAATGAAGGCAAAGAAGTGGAAGATAAGCCGATAAGGTTAAATAGAAGGCAAAAGGGTTCTGGGGTTTTAGTTGGGAGTCCGGATTTGTTGACGATTCCAGGTGTGGGACCTAGAAATTTGAGGAAGCTTGTTGAGAATGGGATTCAAGGTGTTGCCGAGCTCAAACAATTGTACAAGGAGAAGGTTTTCTCTTTCTTTTTCCTCAGAAATTTGTCATTCTATAGTATACGGGAAGTTTATCGGGATTGATCTGTTTACATGGAGTTGAGGTTTAGGTTTTTCTTTTCTAGTTTTTATCCTGGTTTTATTATGTATTTTTTGTCTTTTGTTGTTCAAGTTGATATGTCGAAATTGGTATAAATAGTGGTTTTTGTTCATTAAACTCCATTTGCTTGAAGTGTTTCGTTTTTTAAATCTGATATTTTCCCAGTTATTCATGAGATTGTTGGAGCTAAATGATTTCATGGTTATTTATATTGCCATATTGTTGCTTTCTTTCTTATTTGTTGCTTTAAGTATTGCAGATAATGGGTTGTCATTTTTCTTTCCTTAAACTATATGTCAGAAAATGGATATGTTTCCCCTGCAACATAGCAATCTTTCTAGCTTTCAAGCTTCTCTTCCTAGAGCATATAGTTATTGTATAAAATATGTCAGAAAATGGATATGTTTCCGCTGCACATAAATGGCGTAAACAGGAAGAGCATAAAGTTTTATTTATTTGATCCTAAGAACATGTCCAAACTTCTGATACATTGGTTTGATTGTTTGTTGAGTTAAGCTTTATGCTTTTTTGGGCAGTTTTTTGGAAAGGCTAGTCAGAAGATGGTTGAGTATTTACAAAGCTCTGTTGGGATTATCCACAGAAACCATGCTGAGAGTATAACAACTTTTATTAAGGAGAGTGTGGATGAAGAACTGAAAGATTCAGACTCAAATACAAAGCTAGCGGCAAAGAAACGATTGACATTCTGTGTTGAAGGGAATATCAGTGTTGGAAAGACAACATTCCTTCAAAGAATAGCTAATGAAACACTGGAGCTGCGTGATCTTGTTGAGATTGTTCCAGAACCAATTGATAAGTGGCAAAATGTTGGACCTGACCACTTCAATATATTAGATGCATTTTATGCTGAACCACAAAGGTATGCCTATACCTTTCAAAATTATGTCTTTGTTACAAGGGTTATGCAGGAGAGAGAGTCATCTGGGGGACTTAAGCCACTCAGGTTAATGGAAAGGAGCGTTTTCAGTGACAGAATGGTAAGAATTGAATAACTTTTTATTTTTTTTTAAATTTTTCCCATGCACGTTATTATTCCCTGCATTTCAAGAAGTTTTCTTTAATCTATGTTTTTATCCTGAGGGTTGTAAAATAAGTTTGTCCCAGTATGAAAACAAAGGATCTTAGAAGTTCCTAAGATTATTCTCTTCAACAATGACCAAAGCCATTGGATTCGAATCCTTGCAATTCTCTCTTTTCTCTTTGTGTTTTTTTCCCAATTAAGAGGAAGAAAGCTGACCTAAGAGTTTCAAGGCTGATTGACTTTTATCTCATTTTTACCTAAGAAGGCCCTGACCCTAAGAGTGTCAAGGGTGACAACTTTATTTATTTTGTCTTGATTCAGGTGTTCGTACGAGCTGTTCATGAAGCAAATTGGATGAATGAGATGGAGATCAGTATTTATGATTCGTGGTTTGATCCAGTTGTATCATGCTTGCCGGGGCTTATTCCTGATGCTTTTATCTATCTAAGGGCAAGTCCTGATACATGCCATAAGAGGATGATGCTGCGTAAAAGAGAAGAAGAGGGTGGTGTGAGTCTAGATTATCTCCGTGACTTGCATGAAAAGCATGAGAGTTGGCTTTTACCTTTTGAAAGTGGAAATCATGGAGTACTTTCTGTTGGTAAATTACCCATCCATGTGGATAGTGCTTTGCATCCTGACATCAGAGATCGAGTGTTCTTTTTAGAGGGTAATCATATGCATTCTAGCATTCAGAAGGTATGATGGTTTCCTTATTGTGGAATGTAGATTACTTTCCTCTTTTCTACTGCCATCTTATGCTCATTGTTGATGAACAGGTTCCTGCTTTGGTTCTTGACTGTGAACCCAACATTGATTTCAGCAGAGATATTGAAGCAAAGAGACAGTAAGACAAACTTTACCTTCAATTTCTGTCATATTCACTTAAATGATAGCAGTTCACTGAACATTTTATCAGCAATCTTGAAAGCCGTCACTTGATGGGTATAGTTATCTTTTACTAATTACAAGTGTGCAATATATTTGAGAAAGACTAATGTGGCCGAAAGGATTTGAACTTAACCTCAACCTTCTTAAAATGGAATAACAATCACTAGGGCCAAGCATGGTTTGAATCTTTTCATTGAATATGATATCAGTAATTTTTGGAAGCTGTCTTGATGGGTATATAAATATATCTTTTACTAGTTACAAGTGGGATATATGTGAGGAAGACTAATGGAGCGAAAGGATTTGAACCTTAGCCTCAATCTTAAAAGGGAATGACAATCACGAGGACCGGGCATGGTTTTGAATATCAAATGAGTTTTATCAGTTATCCAATAAATAAATAAATAGAAGAGCTTCTTCAATGGCACATGGCTGCTTTCTAGTTTGTTTCATCTCCTAATCCTGAAGCCATTAAGGGTGATTCTTGATTAGCATTTTATTTTGTTTTTAATGAAAAAGGATGGAATGTAATACACACTAGTGAGACCAATTTTTGGGAGCATGCTTTACAAAATAAGCTTTTGATCATATCTTATTTAAGAGCATCTAGGCTTCTATTGTTGAATACAATGGAAATAGGCTTGAGAGTCCTGAAATATCAAAGTTGTAGGCACTCACACGTAACAATGTCTAATGGATCGGTTCCATGAGTTCTAGTGTTTGTTTGTGTAAAGGGGAAATAAATCTGGACGTGCTTCACTTGTTTAATCGAGAAGATCATACACTGAATGTGCCTTTTTCATTTAATTTATTCCTGAACTGATTTTGGTGAAGGTATGCACGCCAAGTTGCAGAGTTCTTTGAATTTGTCAAGAAAAAGAAAGAATTCTCCTCATCAAGTAAAGCTGGTGAAGAAGGCCAAGGGAGCAGTCAACCTCAGATTGTACTGCCTAGTATAGGTGGATTTTGGGCACCGGATGGAAAACATTTCCCAGGTGCTGCTCTAAAATCTCTAGAATTCCAGCGAGCCATCTCCTTACATGTCTAGGTCAAGTTAGTCGGTTCCTTTATTTGGTGCCATGCCCCTTTGTAGAAATGCTTTTAACATTTAACCTTTAGCAATGTAGAGATGTTGAAATTCTTGTTGAATGCTTGCACAATTTTACTGTTTACTGTGAACTCTATGTTTATAGGATTTTTTTTCTTTAAATGCATTTGGATTTGGTGGTAGGTGGTGTAACGGTTTTTGATGGAATTGTTGCATTTACAGTTATATTTCCTATTATAACCCCATCTTTTCAAGAGTACACAGCATTGGATTTCCTATTTAGTGGGACCTATTGATTCATTTGTTAGGTTATTATTATTAGGGGCGAGCAAAATTCAACTCAACTCAAAAAATTAAATTTTTTAATTCGACTTGACGTGGAAAACTTGACTTGAATTTTTTTTTAAATAAAGTTTGAATTGTAAAATAGAAATTCAAATAAATTTTTAGTAATTAGTGGATTGTTTTTCAAGTTTGAGTTGAGTTTATCAATTTTGTATTATAAATACGTATATACAACATGGAAATATATGAAGAGTTATATATCTATTATATATAGATATATAAAGTCGTTTAAATAAGAATCTATCTGTAACATTGTAAATAATTACAATTAAATTTGTACAAATATTTAAAAACTTGACTCAATTTGAATTTCATAAATTTGACTCAAATTGAAAAAAAATAAATTAAGTTTGAGTCGTAAAATAAGATTTGTAAACTCGACTAATTTAAATTTTTTTATTGGACTTGATTAAAGACTCGCCGCTAATTATGATGGTGATGATGATGGACTGCACGATTCTTATTACGGGGTTACTCAGGTAAATACTATTCTTTGACACTCTCACTGAACGTGCAATTACCCTTATCGGTTCATTTATTTTTGTTAATATATGTATTTTAAAAAGTAAAAAAAAAAATTGAATTTGAATAATTAAATTAAAAGATTGATTTTACATTAAACTTATATTACTTTATATTCATTTGTTAAGAAATAAGTATTTCCTTAAACTCCATTTCTCAACCTTATTCATTTGTTAAGAAATAAGCATTTCCTTAAACTTCATTTCTCAATTAAATTAAGTTTGAGTTGATTCGTTGCTCATTAAGCTCGATAAAATTTTGCTCGATTCGTGCTCATTAACAAATTTTGTTATTCGACTCAACTCATTGCTCGTTAAGCTTGTCAAAATTTTTACTTTGTTTTTTTAAATATAGATAAAACCTAGTGATACTATTAGAGCTTAATATAAAAATAGAAATTCAAAAAAAAGTGAAGTCTGAGGAGATAAATAAACGAACCTGTCATGACCGAGTTAGTGATGAAGTCGATATTCGAGTGTGGGACTCTTTTTAGTTTCCCAACAATCTTCAATGAACACAAAGGAGATGATGTCATAGGGATTTCAGGGTTTTAACTTTTAATCATACATTTTTATATGAGAAGTGGAAACTAAAGACTTTTTCTTTTTTTTATATTTATACATAAAGTAATAATAAAAAAATGAAAAACTTTAATGAAAAAGAACGAAATACTCACCATTATAATTTAATTTTATATTAATATAAAATAACTTTTTTAATTCTCGAGAAATAGAAAACGTATGAAAATTTGAAACTAAAATTTTATGGGTAAATTACCTAGCAATTCAGTAGATTTTTCTAGACTTTTTAATTAGTATTTAACCTTCTTGGAACATAATTTTTTAAATTAGCCACCAAAAAATTATAAAAAATAGTTAAACTACATAAAATGTCACAAAACTTTAACTTTTGTATCGAACATACCACTAAAATAAAAATTGATAGTATTATACCACTAAACTTTGTTTTTTGCTACTATTATACCACTGAACTATCGTAAACTACACAAAATGCCACTCGACTGTTAAAATTGTACCAGACCCGTTAAATGTAAAACAATGTCATTTGGGTATAGTTGCTTTGATGCTTAAGATATGCCAAAACGATGTTGTTTTCTTAGAGAAAAAATTTAAGTAAACATTGCATTTGGGGAAGCTCAAACTAGAAACCTCTAGGATGAAAAGTTTACACCAGACTAATTTTAAGACTTAATATAATTCTAACGAAAATAATATATAAATAATATTGCAGTTGAACTTAATTTCATTTATCTTATGATATAATTTTATAATATTTATAATATAATTTTTTAAATATATTAACTTTATAAATAAATATTATTTATAATTTATATTAGAAAATTAAAATATTATTTATAATATATATAATTAAACCTTAAACCTCAAACCCTAAATCACACATGTAACTAACTAAACTACAAACCCTATATATATAATTAAATTTAAAATCTCAAACTCCAAACCCTAAATATATAACTAAATCCTAAGTCCTAAAACCCCAAATATTATTTATAATTTATATTACAAATCCTAATATATTATCAAGAATATTTTAATTTTAGAGTTTTGGGTTTGAGATTTAGGATTTAGTTATATATTTAGAGTTTAGGGTTTGAGATTTTAGATTTAATTATATATATTTAGGGTTTAGAGTTTATAGTTTAGTTGGTTATATGCATGGTTTAGGGTTTTAGGATTTATGATTTATATATTTAAGGTTTGGAGTTTGAGATTTCAAATTTAATTATATATATTTAGGGTTTAGAGTTTGTAGTTTAGTTAGTTACATGTATGGTTTAGAGTTTGAGGTTTAGGGTTTAGTTGTATATATTATAAATAGTATTTTAGTTTTGTAATATAAATTGTAAATAATATTTAATAATAAAATTAAAATATTTATAAAATTATATTATAGATATTATAAAATTATATGATGAGATAAATGAAATTAAGTTCAATTGCAGTATTATTTATAGGTTAAAACCTAAATCCTCACCATATTACCCTAAAAACTAAACCCTAACATATAAACCTTAAATTATAACCATAAACCTTAAATTGAAACAACTATCCCTAAATTCTAAACCCCTAAACCCTATACCTAAACTAACTCTCTATACCCTAAAACTAAGGCGCTTGTGAAAACTTTCAGTTTCCACCGCCAATGTATAAGATATTAATCCTTATTTATATACTATTTTCGTTAGGATTATATTAAGTTTTTAAGATGGCATGGTGGTTTAGTGTAAACCTTTCATTCTTGATGTTCTTGGTTTATATCTTTTCAAATGTAGTGTTTACTTAATTTTTTTCTAACACAACGACGTCGTTTTGGCCTATCTTAGGCATCAAAACGGCTCGCTAAAATCTTGAGTCGAGCTTAATTTTGAGTCGAATCAAATAGAGTCGAATGTTAACTAAGTCGAGTTTGAATTGTTTGCGAGCTACTCAACTCAATAAACACCCCTATTCTCAACAGTATACATGAGGTGAATGTGCCATTGTTTTAGAGATAATAATAATATAGGAGACGAGGAAAAACAAGAAAGATGTGTGATCTGATCAAACTATATTTGTTGCGCAATTTGTAATTCAGAAAACGACATTGCTGCTCTGTTTGCTTAATTGAATTGACCTGCAGGTTCCCAGTAATAGAAATAATCTCGTATCAATCAAAATTCAAAAACATGTTAATGTCCTTGATTATAGGACAAGTTAGACTATCCAAAATGAAAAAAAAAAACTGCACATTGCTTTCAACTTTGATTTACCTCATAATATGTAGTGTTGGTGGTTGTTTACCTCATCTCTTAACCATGAGGTTAGGAGTTCAATCCTTACAATAAGAATGTATAATATATTTTATGATTAGCCATTTACCTCTCAGTAAGAATACACGCAACGAAAGAAGTAGTCACTATAATCGACGGTAGATACTTTAACTCAAAAAATTCTCAACCCATCACTGGAATTACAAAAAAAAAATGAATACAGGTTAGCTCCAAAACAGCACACAGCCTGATGACATATACATTACAAAAACTGGAATTGAGGATAAATTCTTATTTCTTAAAAAACTAATAAAATAATATAAGTTCAATGTAAATTTTTTAATAATATGTTCAATGTAAACTTGACATTTAATTAAAATTTACAGACCAATTACAGTAAGTTTATATGAATACATATCTCAATTACTAAAACTAAAGTATTGTACTCGTATTTCGAATTGGTGTTGAAATTTTTTGTCGGGGTCCCCAAACAAGATAGATGTTAATCTATGCACGAAAACAACAAATTCGCACGCTGAACTTACAAAGCTCAGGACTATATTTTTACTCTACAATATTTCATGCGTTTCATAAACATAAGCATGCATAAATCAACGTCGAGTGATGACATGAATTAAGCAAATCTAACTACAATAATTAAAGCATGAAATTAAATTAAACAACCAACATAGCCTGGGATCACAAAGCATCAGGCAAACTATAGAAGAACTCGGGATTACCTAGCATAAAGTATTTTGTTACCATATTCGGAATAACCTAGTATTGAATACTTCATTACTATATTCGGGTCACCTTGCATCGAATACTCAATTTCATGGTTGTACCCAAGATCACCTAGCATCAGGTACTAACCATAATAGTATACATGAGATCACCTAGCATCAATTACATATTTCAACCTAATACCACAATACATTATCATTTCATACCCAAATACAATACATCAATATTACAAAAAAAATCCAAAAGTCTATCACTAGATAGCTTCCTACACTAGTTCAAATAAAGTTCAACATCTAAATTCATCTCATAAGTATAAGGAAACAATTTGATTTTACCCAAATCCTAAAACAAGTCTCCCATAGAAATCCCTAATTTTTCGACAAACTCTAGTAGGTACTGGTACAGTTCAGATGGTATCGGTACTTGACCCTAGGGTACCGGTACTGGTTGACCGTACCAATATCAAATTGGGTTACTAAAATTTCATGAAGCTGATCAGTACGGCTATCAGATCGACCGTACTGGTACTTAGGGGTCCCGTATCAGTATTACTTGAGTGCAGTACCAGTATACGAGCACTAGTTTTCTTGGTTCATGCCTAAGCCCCATATGTATCGATACGAGTTCAAGCCGTATCGTTACTCGAACCCAGAATTAACTTCCCAAGCCACGAGTTTCAAGTCAAATTTGTCTTTAAACATCTATAACCGACCCCAACTTATTCTAGAGATTAATAGGATGGTTTTAGTCATCCAATTAGGGGTGAGAAACACTCAACTCGACTCGAAAAAACTAAAATTTTTGAATTGAATTGAATCGAAAAAACTCGACTCGTCTTGACTCGAAATTTCTTAAACTCAACTCAAAAAATTTAAAATAAAGTGTGAGTTGTAAAATGAAAATTCGAATAACTCGAAATTTTTAACAATTAGTGTATTGATTTTTATGTTCGAGTCAAGTCTCTTAATTTTTCTTGATATATATACCGATATAAGAAAATATGAAGAAATATACGTCATATATGAAAAAAATTGAAGATATATATATATATATATATATATATATATATATATATGAAAGTCGTTTAAATTGGAATCAAACCGTATTGTAACATAATAACTAATTACAATTAAATTTGTATAGCAACTCGAAAACTCGACTCAAATCGAAAAAATTTAAATAACGTTTGGGGACATAAAATATGACACGTCAACTCACATTTCTCAATCGAATGCTCACTCCTACCTCCAATGAACCCACAAACATTTCTCTTTCACCCAAGCATCATTAATTTCAACACTTAACCCAATGTCCTCGTAACATGCTTTCTCTAACCCAAAACCTAAGTGATTCAAGCAAAGCATTAATGTTTAGGAAAAGTAGGAAATATGATAAGTTAAAGATGTACCGACCTTAGACAAAATTTCAAAATGCTATTTATCCAGGCTTCTTTCAACTATTCATCTTCCTCGAATGAAAGTGAGACCTCCCCAAAATTCTAGCACAAATCAACAAAGTGCATGCATGAATTACTATCTTTCAAGTGACTAATAAAAATATCTAAATAATTTTAATTAATAAACTAAGCTTGATTTTTTCTTAAATTCCATAATAAGTTTTCTTTCTCAAGAATTCTTATGAATATTTTAGGCTTTAATCCAAAACTCAACTCTATTACTTATTTTCTTCCATAATTCACCTTCAACTTATATTTTCTCTATCAAAACCAAAGCTTTCTCACTCTAGGATTTTTTTTTAATGAAATTTATGATTTACTCAAATTCAATTAATAGCCTTCAATAATACACTCAACTTGTAGAGAATGAAGAGAAACATTTTCTCATCTCTTAAATTTACTAAAATCTAACCAAATAAGGAGGAATTTGAATAACAAAGTTTGAACTCTTTGGGAGAAAAGTGAGACTTGACCCATCAATATTATGCTCAAATGAAAGAGAATAAGATGAAGGTCAATTTCATATTTCACAAATCAAGCTGAAATCTAAGCGGATTTAAAAAAATGCAAGGAAAGAAATTTACCCATTTTTTTCTCACGTTAGAAACCAAGGGGAAGAAGATGAATTTTTTGCTTCATATTTTGGCTCTCCCAATCACATATAATAAACCTTTTTCTAATCGAAATAAATCCCAAAAATTCATATAATTTATTTCATCCAATGACCCAAGTTTGAGAGGGGAAACTCATCTAAATCTATTGGCTAGAATGGTTGCTTGTGAAAGCTTCCATAACTACTTTGGGTAAACTATCCATTAAAGAGTCCAAATTTTCTCTTGTTTTCACTTTAGGCTTATAAACTTCATTTCTTTAAATTTTCATCCTTATTCTCGGATAAACACAATTTCTATAAATTATTCCTTAATATTAAAATACCAAAACTCAGATCCAAGAATTGAATTGCTAACCTAAAATATGGGCCATTATAGTTTGTTCGTTGCATCAAGACAAATTGTCAAGACGTGCCACAAGAAAACTTCTAAAGCTGTAGAGTAGCAATTGCATCACGATAATGGCCATTGTCGGCACAAGACCACAAGGCCAAGAGGGAAATCAACATTATAATTGATTTGTCTATTTCTTCTTTCTTTACCTATATAAAGAGAAGATCTTTTTTTATAGAGCTTTTATTTTAGAAATTTCCTTTGATTTCTTTCTTTTTCTCGAGAAAATGGTCATGGCCACGAAAGCTTAGGAAGCTTTAAGGTCTTGATGCATAAAGGAGAAACATGCAGGCCGCGAGGCTACTTGGATCGACAAGGATAAACAGTGCTTAATGTAGGGCTTTAATGTTCGAGAAGAATCAAACGCCTCTACTCAAAAGGGATTTTTTTCCTATTATTGATCTTGTGTGATCTAAGAACTTTTGGTGTTTTCTAAGCCTATTCTATATTTTATGTTATTTTGTACTCAATACTTGGTTTAATGTTATTTTCCTTTATCTCAATACACTCTTTTATTTGGCTCGTTCTGAATTGCCTACACTATAGAACAATAGGCATACTACATTTGGCATGTTCGGGAGAGGTGTTGAGTGGTATTAGAGAGCACGAAGAGTAGCGGGAGCTACTTTTCAGTTTAGATAGATCTAGTTGGGTTGGTTGTGTCGACACTAGATATGTTAAGCTTTCTTAGGACTACTAGAGACAGAAGTTGGGTAAGTTTAGTGAGAGGGACTTGAGAGAGCATCTCCCTTCTACTTATCGATACCATGACATTGCATGTCGGTACATGATAAATGCCTTAGACTAATTTATCTATTTTGGATCATAATTTTTTGATTTCCCCGGATGTGTCAATGTCCCCTTACCATTATCATTGTTATATCTTTGTCTACTCTCACGCACCTGCATCACCGAAGAATATTACTTAGTTTACTATATTCGCAATAACATTTGTTAAAACTATGTCGATACAGTCTTTGTGGGATTCGACTACCCGACACACATCTCGTGTGTCTACTTCATTACTTGGATCGACAATGCATACTAGCACTTATTTACGTGTCAGAACATAAGACACCAATAGTGTATTTTGAGTTTAATGTGTATTGGTCGATAAAATCTTATGAAATTTACCAAACTAGCATTAACTTAATAATTTTGATAATAATCTTTTGAACGGTCGAGCAAATGAAGGTTGCATCAATAATGAATATAACATTTCTTGTCTGATTGAGCCTCCTAACCAGGTACAGAGTGTTACACGGAGAAAAACATTTTCAAACGGATCATTTTAGAGCTTGTACGCAAAATGGTTTATGATTATCAGAAAATACGAATAATGTTTAAAACTTAATTTAGCCCCAAATAGAAAAAGGATAAACTACATAAATGGTTCATGAACTTTTAAGGTGCTTACATTTTAGCCACAAAACTTTTAAAACTTTTAATATAATCATTGAACTTTTAGTTTTTTATTTTCAGTGATTGTATTACAAGTTTTAATATTCGGTGGCTAAAATACTATTACGCTAAACATTTATGGGCCATTTTATGCCATTTACCCAAAATACATAAATTCTTACGAGGTTTGCACATAAATGTTTACAGTAACTGCCAAAAAATGGTATATACATAAAGTCTTATGACGTAAGAATTTGTGTGCCAACATAAATGCTACAAGGTAACCGTTTTTTCTTACAAAAACTATGAGAATTTGAGTAGGTACAGAAATTATTACGGAATATTCATAGTTTGTTACAAAAATGGAAATAAAAAACGTACGTACCGAAAATCTTACCCGAGATCACCCGAAACGAAAAGGAGCTCAACTTAGTGTAAGCATTTAAGTACATACAGATTGACCTACAAGAAAACCTATTTTCTTAAAAGAATGATGAGAATTTCCGTAAGTACAGAAATTATTACGGAATATACATAGTTTGTTACATAAATGATAATAAAAAACGTACGTACCGAAATCCTTACCTTAGATCACTCAAACCAAAATGAGCTCAACTTACGGTAAGTATTTTTGTACATATAGAATGGCCTATAAAAAACCCATTTTCTTACATGAACGATGAGAATTTTACTCGGTAGAAAAATTATTACGGAATATACACAATTTGTTACAGAAATGGTAAAAAAAGTACGTACCGAAATCCTAACCCTAGATCACCAAAACCAAAAGCAACTCAACTTAGGTTAAGCATTTGTGTACATACATATTGGCCTACAAGAAAACATATTTTCTTACATGAACGAAGAGAATTTCAGTAGGTACAAGAATTATTACGGAATATACATAGTTTGTTAAAAAAGTGGTAATGAAAAACGTATGTACCAAAATCCTTACTCGAGATCATCAAAATCAAAAGGAGCTCAACTTACGGTAAGCATTTGTGTACATACAGGTTGCGCTAGAAGAAAACCTATTTTCTTACTAGAACGATGAGAATTTTAGTAGGTATAGAAATTATTACGGAATATACATATTTTGTTACAGAAATGATAATAAAAAAGGTACGTACCAAAAATCTTACCCGAGATCACCCAAACTAAAAGGAGCTTAACTTAGGGTAAGCATTTGTGTACATACAAATTGGCCTACAAGAAAACCTATTTTCTTACCAGAACGATGAGAATTTCAGTAGGTACAAAAATTATTATAGAATATACATAGTTTGTTACATAAATGGTAATAATAAACGTACGTACTGAAATCCTTACACGAGACCACCAAAACCAAAAAGAGCTCAACTTACAGTAAGCATTTGTGTATATACAAGTTGGGCAACAAGAAAACCTATTTTCTTAGTAGAACGATTAGAATTTTAGTAGGTACATTAATTATTACGGAATATACACAGTTTGTTACAGAAATGGTAATAAAAAAGGTACGTATCGAAATCCTTACCCGAGATCATCGAAACCAAAAGGAGCTCAACTTAGGGTAAGCATTTGTGTACATACATATTGACCTACAAGAAAACATATTTTCTTACTAGAACGATGTGAATTTTTGTAGGTACAAAAATTATTGCGGAATATACATAGTTTGCTACAAAAATGGTAATAAAAAAATGTACGTATCGAAATCTTTACACGAGATCATCGAAACCAAAAAGAACTCAACTTACGGTAAGCATTTTTGCACATGCAAGTTGGCCTAGAAGAAAACCTATTTTCTTACATGAAGGATGAAAATTTTAGTAGGTACATAAATTATTACATATTATACCTATTTTGTTATAGAAATGGTAATAGAAAAGGTACGTACCGAAAATATCACCCGAGATCCCCCAAACAAAATGGAACTCAACATACGATAAGCATTTCTGTACATACAAGTTGGTCTACAAGAAAACCTATTTTCTTACTAAACGATGATAATTTCAATAGCTACAAAAATTATTACGAAATATATACAGTTTGTTATAGAAAAGGGAAAGAAAAAATGCACGTACCAAAAATTTTACTCGAGATCACCCAAACCAAAATGAGATCAACTTACGGTAAGCATTTGTGTACGTACAAATTGGCCTACCAAAAAACTTATTTTCTTACTAGAATGATGAGAATTTCAGTAGGTACAAAAATTATTACGGCATATACATAAAATTGTTGTAGAAAGGGTAAGAAAAAAGGTACGTACTGAGAATCTTACTCGAGATCACCCAAACCAAAAGGAGCTCAACTTACTGTAAGCATTTGTGTACGTACATATTGGCCTACAAGAAAACATATTTTCTTAACAGAACGATGAGAATTTCAGTAGGTACAAAAATTATTACCTATTATACATTGTTTGTTACAGAAATTGTAATAAAAAAGGCACGTACCAAAATCTTTACCCAAGATCACCCAAACCAAAAGGAGCTCAACTTACGGTAAACATTTGTGTACATACAGATTGACCTACAAGGAAACCTATTTTCTTACCATAACGATGAAAATTCCAATAGGTACATAAATTAGTACGGAATATACATAGTTTGTTACAAACATGGTAATAAAAAGGGTACGTATCGAAATCCTTACCCGAGATCACTCAAACCAAAAGGAGCTCAACTTACGGTAAGAATTTGTGTAGATACATATTAGGCTACAAGAAAACATATTTTCTTACTAGAATGATGAGAATTTTAGTAGGTATAGAAATTATTACAGAATATACATAGTTTGTTACCGAAATGGTAATAAAAATGTACGTACCAAAATCCTTACCCGAGATCGTCAAAACCAAAAGGAGCTCTACTTAGGGTAAGCATTTGTGTGCATACAGGTTGGACTACAAGAAAACCTATTTTCTTACAAAAATTATGAGAAATTAAGTATCTACAAAAATCATTACAAAATATACATAATTTTTACAGAAAAGGTAAGGAAGAGTGTACGTACACAAATTTTACCCTATTTTTAAGGCTACTTGTTAACCGGTTTAGCTTTTACCCTTTTTTATTTCGGTATATACAAAAATGGTTACGATTTTTGTAAGAATTTATGTATCTACAAAATCCTTACGAGTCGATACAAAAATTCTTACAATTTTTGTAAGCATTTCTGTACCGACTCGTTTTATCCTTATTTTAACGGGTTTCATTTTAGACAAACCTAAATAACAAGAATAAGAATAATATGGCTAAAATGTTATTTTTACCCCGAATTTGCACATTATAACAAATTAGCTCTTTAAACAACGTTGACTGACAAAAGCCGTAACTTCTGTGTGAGTTACCATTATCAAGTCATCTGTTTGACCCAACTATATGCTGGCGTGCATACAATAATTTTTTTTAATCTCCCACCATTCCTTCTTCCATTGTCATCTTTAACACCAGATCTCTTAACCTCTTAATATCCCACCATAATTATTTTTCTTTTTATAAATAAAACTCATTTTCCTGGTAACCCATTTCTTCTTCTCGACTCCAGATAGAATCATTTGTAACAAAACGAATCAAAATGAAGAACAGAAAAGGGATGAGAAGCAGAGTGATTCGAGATGAGAAAGAGTAAAGAAAGTTTGAGAGAGACTGAATAAGATTTCTGACATTCGATAACCTCAACAGACAACAGCTAGGGTTACATAACACCCTCCCTAACCGAGACGACACTGTATTATGTATTTACATGGGTTAATGAAACGCAGCGCATCATTAAAGTGCTTAAAACTTAAAACAGAAAATTAAAAGCCAACGGTCATAATCCTCTTCTTTTTAGCATTGTTACAATGCTCCCTTCTTTAGACAATCCTTGACCTCAAGGATTGAATTCAGGAAACTGCTGCTGCAGCTGATATAACACTTCCCAAGTAGCAGCTTCCGGAAATGTGTTTGACCACTCCACTAGAACTTCTGTCACGGCTCTATTCCCCTTCCTTCCTATCCTTCAATCGATAATTCTCACAGGCTCCTTGCTGATACCTCCATCAGGTCCAATTAAAGGTAGTTGGTTTGAAAATTCATCAGACCCTATTTGTTTCTTCAGCTGGGAGACATGAAACACAGGATGAACCTTGGGCCCTATAGGCAATTCCAGTTTGTATGCAGTGGCTCCAATCTTGCTCACTATTTTAAATGGTCCAAACCACTTTGGTGCTAGTTTCTGAGAAATTCTATGTTTGACAGATTGCTGCCTGTAAGGTTGCAACTTCAAGAATACCTTGTCTCCTAACTGAAAATCACATACCACCCTTTTCTTATCAGCCTGCTGTTTCATTCTTTCTTGTGCCCTCTTGAGATGAAATTTCAACATCTTAATTGCTGCTTCCCTTTGTTGTAGTCCCTTATCCACTGTAGCCACCACTGACTCTCCAGCTAAATATGGCACATGAGTGTTGGGTTCCTGTCCATATAAAGCCTGAAATGGTGAAGTCCCAATTGCAATGTGGTAAGAAGAGTTGTACCACCACTCAGCCAAATGTAACCAGTCACTCTATTCCTTAGGTTTCTCCCCTGTCATACACCTGAGGTAAGTCTCAACACACTGATTGACTTTCTCAGTCTGGCCATCTGTTTCTGGGTGATAAGCTGTGGAAGGTGTAATAACAGTACCCAACTTAACAAACAACTCTTTCCAAAATTGGCTCATGAAGATCCTGTCCCTATCACAGATAATAGTGTAGGGCATACCATGAAGCTTGAATATGTTTTCTAGGAATACTTGTGCAATGTCTCTTGCTGTATATGGATGACTAAGTGCAATGAAGTGAGCATACTTAGTCAGCCTATCCACTACCACCAGAATGGCATCCTTCTTCCTAGAGTTGGGTAAGCCTGCTATAAAATCTATACTAATAGAAGTCCATACTGTCTCAAGTATGGGTAAGGGTTGCAGCAAGCCTCTCGGATGGTTCAAATCTATTTTGTTCTTCTGGCAGATTCCACATTCTCTCACTAGAGTTTTCACATTTTTCCTCAACCCCTTCCAATAAAAAATACTACTCAGTCTTCTGGTTGTGACTTCAGCCCCTGAATGTCCTCCAATGGGGCTACCATGGAAGTATGACATTAGTTCTTTCCTAAGTTCCTCATTGTTTCCCACAACAACCCTTCCTAAGCAAGTTAGTCAGTGGTCTTGCTATTGCTCCATAATCTTTCACAAACCTTCTGTAATACCCTGATAACCCAATGAAGCCTCTGAGATCTTTCACAGTACCAGGGGTTGGCCAGTTCAATATACATTCAACCTTAGAACTGTCCATAGCAATAACTCCATCTGAAATTACGTATCAAAGATAATCTACCTCTTGTGCCCCAAAACAACATTTATTCTTCTTGGCATACAGTTTATGTCTCCTTAGCACTCCCAACACCTCTTGTAAATGCCTCAAATGTGTGTCCCAGTTCTTGGAGTAGACCAGTATATCATCAAAGAACACAAGTACAGATTTCCTCAGGTAATTCTCTAAAAATTCTATTCATTAAACTCTGGAAGGTGGCTGGAGCATTGGTTAAACCTAAGGGCATTACTAAGAATTCATAATGCCCTTCATGAGTCTTGAATGTTGTCTTATACACATAAGGCTCCCACATTCTTATCTGATGATACCCAGCTCTCAAATCCAGTTTAGAAAAAAAATTTGCACCTCCCAGTTCATCCAATAATTCTTCTATAATTGGCATTGGGAACTTGTCTTTGATGGTTAATTGGTTTAATCTTCTATAATCTACACAAAGCCTCCATGACCCATCTTTCTTCTTAACCATCACAATTGGGGAAGAGAAAGAGCTATTGCTGCATCTTATTATCCCATTCTCCATCATCTCCTTCACTTGTTTCTCAGTTTCTTCTTTCTGGCTGGCAGGGTATCTGTAGGGTTTCACTTTCACCACTTTTTGATTGTCCAACAAGGCCACCTTATGCTCTTGACCTCTCACTGGTGGCAACCCTGAAGATTCTTGGAATACATCTTCAAACTCATTCAGCACTGCCCTTAATTCATCAGGTATAGAGTTGTTTGACTTCTTCAATCTTAATTGTCCTTCCATTACCCACAGAGAAGTTGTCAAAGGACTGTGACTCTCTCTTAGCAGCTTGTTACATTTCTTAGCATCTACCCAGCTGTGAGTTCCAGGTCTTACTCCCTTTAACACTATAGTCCTGCTCTGATTGGACCAGCTCATCTCCATAGTATTAAAATCCCAACTTATGGTCCCTAAAGTAGCCAACCATTGGACTCCCAAAACCACATCACAACATTTCAGGGGCAAAATCAAGAAATCTGACACAAACTCCTCCCCTTGAACCCTCCAGGTTACCTTGCTGCACTCTCCCCATGTTTCTAAAGAGTTCCCATCTGCCACTGTGACCTTCAAGTTGTTCTTTTTGTTCACCAACAATCCCAGCTTCTTAACCACTGAAGCACTCAAAAAATTGTGAGTACTGCTTGAATCAATCAAAGCTATCTAACCTGTTCCAACAACCTCAATCTCCAGCTTCATTGTCTCCCAATTAGTTGCTCCCCACATGGCATTCAAAGACAATACTGGCCCTTCTGTCACTACTCCCTCCCTTGATTCCTCACAATCTAAAAACACCTCTGGTTCTCCATCTTCTTCAGTTCCATCCACCACAATCTGAAATATTTGGCTCTTAGTACACCTGTGTCCAGGTGTGTACTTCTCTGCGCACCAGAAACATAGACCTTTCCTCATTCTTTCATCAATCTCAGCTGTAGACAGGCTCTTCCCTGTCCCTTTGATGCTATTCTGACCCGAGTTCCTTGTTCTACTAGGGCTCAGTATCGAAGGTGTAACACTTCTAGAGACTACAGTTGAGGGTGGTCCTGAAGTGCCAACATTCGAATATGTTTTAAAACTAGGGTTAAAATTCCTAGTAGGCACACTTAAACTAGGATGAGCTATCCTAGCTAGTGGTTTCCCACTTACAAGGAAGAAAATAGTTTCCAGTTGTTTAGCGGTGTGAAAGGCTTCAAGTAGGGATTTAGGTTGCAGCAGTGTAAGATATTGGCTAATTTCAAGTCTGAGATGGTTCTTAAACATGCTTAAAATGTACTTTTCGGGCAGTTGTACCTGATTCACCAAGTTAATGAACTCCTCGTAGTAAGATTCCACTGAATCGGTCTGTCGCAAAGCCAATAACTCTGAGAAAGGGTCACTGAATCCTCCTGGAGCGAAACGGTCCCTCATCAAACTCAAGTACTCTGTCCAAGCCATCTCCTTCGCACCTCCATTTGAGTTCATTAAGAACTGATGCCACTGCAAGGCCTTCCCCTCTAAATGAATCATTACCTGACGAATTTTGCTTTGTTCCGGAACTGCCTCGGCTTTGAAAAACTGCTCGAGCTTGGAGTGCCAACCTCTGAAATCTGTGCCATCGAATTTGGGGCATGGCAGTTTGTAGGTTAAATTACCAGTTGGGTGTGGACAATCCTGAGTTGTTTTTTGGAGCCTCTTTTTCACTAGTAATCAGTACTTCATCGTGGTTATCCTTTACTGAAGACGATGGTCCCGTCCCCAAAATCCCTAGACCCATGAGCCATCCTTGAGCTGCGTTTTCCTGATTCACTGGCTCGACCTTTTTCCCCATGGCTACCTCGAGCATTTTCCGGAAATCCTCACCGATTTGTGTTCGAAATTCCCCAAATTTCGCATCCATTTTTGCGTCAATGCTGCCTTCCAGGCGAGAGAACTCTTCTTGAAGCTTCGCAGCCTCCTGCTGCCATGTCTGACTGCGCGTGATTGGAGCCCCGTCCACCATAGCTGTAACCTGGAAGCTCTGATACCTTTATAACAAAACGAATCAAAATGAAGAATAGAAAATGGATGAGAAGTAGAGTGATTCGAGATGAGAAGAGTAAAGAAAGTTTGAGAGATACTGAATAAGATTTCTAACATTCGATAACCTCAACAGACAACGGCTAGGGTTACATAACACCCTCCCTAACCGAGACGACACAGTATTATGTATTTACATGGGCTAATGAAACGCAGCGCATCATTAAAGTGCTTAAAACTTAAAACAGAAAATTAAAAGCCAACGGTCATAATCCTCTTCTTTTTAGCACCGTTACATCATTTTTGAAACTCAGCAAAGAGACGACAAACACCGATTTCGGATAGAGCGGGAATTCCGGCGAACCTTCTTTCCTTTATAACATCTGAATCCTCTCCATAAATCAATTTCGAGCTAACTGCGGTAAACGTTGACTCCCTACCAAAGCATATCAGAAGATCAGATTCAGACAATAAGGCGACTGTAATTAGATATTGGGGAAAAGAGATGAAAACAAAACTCACAAGAAATTGGAAGCCGCAATCTTGCTTTCTACTTCTCTAACGCATTAAAGCACAACCGGCTTCCCTTCATCATCCCTGTAAGCTCCATGAAAAACCCCAGACCCACAATTAATCTTATTATCCCCAAAGATTGAACAATCTATTCTGAAAGGCAAAAAAAGAAAGTACCACTCCAAGATTGATCTTGTAAGGAGAAGGGTCAGCAAGAAATGTCTCGGTGACGGCACTGATGGAGTCCTTAAGAACTGGAGTGACATTAATCCCACCATAAGCTTCGAGTGGCGTAGGTAGAAGCTGTTGACATTCCTCGTCAGAAAAACCTGGAAACAATCATGATCAAGAAGTTTGAGAAACTAGCGCTGATGGGTTGGGTCTACAAATAAGTATATATGAAGAGGATGGAAGTTTGGGAGGAAGGGAAAACAACGGTGTTGTGGTTCCTCTTCCATGGTTTTAGGTTTGTGTTCAAAAGGATAGGGAGCTTTGTCTTTCATTTTTCAGTGAACTTTTCAGTTGTGCTTCTTCTTTTTTCTTCCCGCTGTAGCCAATAGAATTGCAGAAATGTGCCATGTCAGCATCTAGTTGGGTGAAACAGTTAACTTGAAAAGAGTTAAAGGTGACTCACACAGAAGTTGTTGGTCAAAGAGTTAATTTGTTGCAATATGAAAATTAGAGAATTTAATTGAAGACGTTTTCGCGCGAGACACAACATTACTAATTTGAGTCCAATCCGGGACAAAATAACTCCTTTAGCCAATAATAAAATAGATTGGTTTTTATAAAGCCCGGCCCAGTAACACCTATATAATAGACGGTATGGTAGCGTTGTGAAAAGGCCAGCGATTTGAGGAAACGGGCAAACAGCAGCCGTTAAGAGTTCATTTCTTTGTGAAGAAGCAGAAAAAGTGCAATGGCGTTGAACGGTGGCCTTAGATCGGCTTCTAAGATTCTGACATCTTCGTCCCAATCTATTATCTCTGAATCAGGTTTGTGATCCAGTTGTGATTTTATTTTAAATTTTTTCTTTTAATTAGGTTTTGTTTTTATGGCTTTGAGAATAGAGGAGAAGGGAAGATAAGCATCTGGGTATTACGAGTTCTTTGTTATTGAATGCTAATAGAGGGTTTATTGCTCTGTTTATGTAGATCTTCTTGATGGATTTTTACTGTTTCCGTCTTTTTTAAAAGAAGATTATTGTGGATTGTATTTATTTGTTGAATTAAATTAATATGATTTCCATATATATATATATATATTGTTTTAGATGATTGGGTATTGATCGGTTTGATGGATTGTGACAACCCTATTCGTCAAGAACTGATTGAAGCTTTTAGGTTTAGTTCATTGATGTCAGAAAAAGTTTAGATTTGAATAAAAGTTTTGAGTTGAGAAAGAGTGATAGAAAATTGTGTCTAAGAAAGTTTAAGCGATTTATACTTTTGAGAAAAAGTGTTCTAATAAGTTGAATTTTCAAAGAAAATATACTTAAACTAATTTAAGTTTAAAGATGTGAGAACAGTATTTTATTTTATTCAAAAACTACCTTAATTTTCTTGGTTTGGTCACCGGTTGACAAATAATGATTTAGCAAAAGACAGATAATTTTACCCGTTTTGCATTGTGGTTGCAGTGACATGCAACTTTTAGCCTTAAATTTTGGGCTTTAGAAGTCCGTTGTGAATTATGTGGGCATTAAAGGTTGATTTCGGGCACCAATTCATTTTGCTTATAGGGTATAAACCTCTACCAATGTTTTATAACATTTAATAATGGTATGACTTGATGACTGTCATGTTGTTGTCATTTGCAGCCTTGATAAACCAAAGCTTTTTTCTGATGTAAATAAGTGTTGTCAGCAATGCCACTTACCTCATCATTGCTCTAATGGACTTGCATTTGTATTTGTTTTTCTGTAGTAAGCCTACAAAATTCTCTGGGTTGCTGCATGAGTCATTTGGTTGAATATAGTATATACATCCTAGCTTTTGCCTTTTGCGTGCACTGTGCTTTTGCAATTTAAGGCTATATGAAAAATTCTGGGTCTTAGTAGTTAATTTTTTGTTCAAATGATATAAGTAAGTTTTCCTTTCTCCTTTTTAAGAGTTTGTGGCACTTTGTTGTTTTGCATTCATGTGATCAGCTCGTGTTTCATCTTACTATTTAAAATTTAACTTGTGAGACTTTTTTTTACTAACAAACCACTTGGTCTGATTATTAACGTAGCCACTGGCTGCTTTGAGCACTATCTAGCTGTATTGAATGCTCACTCTTCCATCAACAAATGAATGTCTTGGCATTCTAAGGCATTGTATTTGCTAAGAAAAGAAAAAACATTCCATTGCTTCTGGAGAATAATTGGAAGCTAAATATGCAAATTTTTGGTTTGAGAGAGAATCTTAAATGAACCTATACTGGGATGCTGATGTTGTTAGTTGGTTCTCGATTGTTAGTCTAATGGCTATGAAAGTTGAAGCCACCCTGTAAAATTCTCGAATGCTTTTGCTAGTACTGCTTGACGAATATAGAAAGAACCTTATTTGCAATTCCATTATATAGCATTTGGAAAGTTTTCTAAGGTAGTTTGTGGGTTTTTCTTTTTGCGCAAATAGATTTTCTTTATTCTTGACTATTTCATATCAAGTCTAAAATGAATAGTCATATCCAAATTGCATCTATAATTTAGCTAAACAGGAACCATTGAAATCCACACTGTTGGTTTTCTTCAAGCTCCATTTGGAGTTTTCCTTTCTCTGTGGAGCTTATGGTCATATATTTCAGAAATTTCAGATGCTGAAAGAAACTGTTCAGGAACTTTTAGGACATTGCTATCCTTATACGTTTGAACTATGCATCTTGGAATTGTTACTTTGTATAAAATCCATGGGTATTTATTTTTGTTGAGTTTGTGGCAGCTAAGAGAGGGATTCATTCAACTGGAGTGAAGCAGATGGGGGGAAACCATGCACATGGTCATGACGAACCATATTACCTTCATGCTAAGCATATGTACAACTTGGATAGGATGAAAAATCAAAAGCTGAAGATGTCTCTTGGTGTTTTCACAGCCTTTAGCATTGGTGTCATCGTTCCCGTCTATGCCGTCATTTTTCAGCAGAAAAAGACTGCATCAGGCTGAATTCTGGTGATGTTTACCTTTTGTGGCTGCAATGCAATAATAGAAGCAACCTGGGAGTAGGGATGGCTTTTTTAAATGGTTTGATTCAATGGTTTTGGCGTTTTAGCATTTGACTGTGTCTATTCACCAGTTGATTGTGGGAAATTATCATAAGGATTGATAATCTTCTGCATTTTGATAATAATATTTTATTTCCTATGTGGATTTTGCAAGGAAGTAAATCCGTTGTTTACCTTGAACTCTTTATCCCTTCATTCTCCAATTCGATTGAGTGTTAAGATTTTTATTCATTCTTCTATATTTTATTTTTTATATTGTACAAATCAGAGAGAAAAAAATGACCCACACCCTTATCACTTATACATGCTTTATGCTTTGGAAAAGAAAATGGGTTATCAATAATAGTAAATTAGTTATCCAATTGTACATGGTTTCTGCTATTTTAGAGATCGTAATTCGTATTTACTCTTTCCATCTTAAAGAGATACGTTTGTCAATCATGATTTTTGACATTTTATATAACAATATTATCATTGATTTAAAAATGTTACTGAGCTTCAAAAATATTTAAATCTAATACTGAATTATATTTTTTATCTCGTTTATACCATTTCGTCAATAATTTTTAACGGGATGTTAACTTAAAACCGTGTCGTTCCGATATGGTTGTTTTGAAGCTTAATCTGACCTAAAATGACGTGATTACAAAGTAGTATCTGTTCAATTTTTTAGCCTTTTAATAAGACACAGACACCGTGCACACATGGTGCTCGAACCCAGGTCACCTAGATGAAATACATCATCTTTTACTACTGGGACCACTCTACGGATTCAAAAATAATATTTTTTTTGAAAGAGGAGGAAAAATAATAAAATATACACTTGAACATGTTCGAACCTAAAACATTCTGACGCAAAAGTTAAGCATTAATCACTGAACCAAATATAAGATTATTTAACATTTTACTACAAATATTATATATGTCGAACTACTTTATATTAATTACAATTATTTTATGAAATAAATAATATTATAAATAATATTAATGTATAAATAAAAAAACATATATCATATATATATATATATATCAATATATAAATAAAAATATATTATTTTTATATTTTATTATAAAACAAACTCAAAATATACATAAAATAATATACTTATAATATAAATATATTAAATTCCTAAACTCTTAAACTTAAAACCCTAAAGTTTAGGGTTAGAAGTTTATATTGTGAGTTTATGGGGTTTGATGTTTAGAGTTTAAGGTTTTTATATAATATAAATATATTATTTTATGTATATTTTGTTTTTTAAATAATATACTTATATTATAAATGATATATAAAAATAATATAATTTTATTTACTTATTTTGATATTTATATATATATAAATAATGTATTTTATATTATTTACAATATTACTTATTTCATAAAATAATTTGAATTAATCTCAAGTAGTTTGACATATATAATATTTGTGGTGAAATATTATTTAATTTTTGTATTTAAAGGTTTTGGGTTCACACTCTTCAAAGCTCATGTTATATTATTTTTCCTCTTGTAAGACGACGCTAATTTGAATTCCGTCTCGTTAAGAGTTACCAGTGGAGCGACATAAACGAGTCATAAAGTTCAGTGTTAGATTTAAATATTAAAGTTCAATGAAATTTTAAAGTCACTGGTAATAGTGTAACAACCTACATTTTTGAGTCAATGATGACCCGAGTTAAGGAGCTTTGTGTTGGATTGAGTAATTGAAACATTTGGGGCCATGCTTTAGGCTTGAAGGATGAAAATTTCGCTATATGAACTTGGGAGGTGACCATTTTGTGATGTTGGGTTGTGTGGGGCTCGATTCGATCAACCAATATTGCTCACCAAGTGGTGGAGAGATGGATTTTTGGGTGGAAGGGTTGAGGAAGCTAGAAAGAATAAAGACACAATGATTTATAGTGGTTCGACCTTCTAACAAGCACCTACATCCACTACCTTAGCTCCCCACTAAGGATTTCACAATCAATCCACTAATTGATTCGTCCCCTTTTCTAGGATTAGGAGGAAACCCTTACAACCGATCAAGCTTCTACCCAAAGCCTTGATCAAAACCCTCTTTTACAAAGAGACAATGAAAGCAAACTTAAACCCTCTAATAGGTGTTTGTTTGCACAATGAAGCACTCACCCAAAACCTAAAACACTTGAGCAAATTTGACAATTTTGGCTCACTAGTGTTTGTCTATACAAGAAATGACAAATTAAGTACAAAGACAATTCTTGATCATTTGTTGATTGACAATTGAAGCATTTGCCTTCTCTTGATGCTTGGAGGTCCCTTTTATACTCCCAATTGAGTTTATAGCCGTTTAGGACCGTTGGGGTTGAAATAGAGTCGTTGGAGCCTTTAATTCCCTCCATAAATGCAGTTCTGCAGCTCCCCGTTTCGAAACGCTCGAAGCCGTTTCGAAACACTCTTAATGTAGAAAGAGCTGTTGCAGTCTGTCAGGGTACCCGTTTCGGAACACCCCCTTTCCGTTTCGGAACGCGTATCGAAACGCCCTTAGCCCGTATCGAAACGACCTGCATTTAAAAGTTAGTTGGGATAGAGCCGTTGGGGTTTATGACCGTTGTGGTCAGTGCCACGTGGGCGTATCGAAACGGCCTAGCCCATTTCGAAACGCTGGACAAAAATCATGTCCAATGAAGGCTCGTTTCGAAACACGTTTCGAAACGATTTTGCTACTGGAGCACCCTGTTTCGAAACGCCCTAAGGTGTTTCGAAACACCTGGACAGTTTTGTTTAGATTTGCTTTGAAAATCATGAAAAACCCTTTTAAGAAATTCCCTAAACATAATTTCAAGATGTTTGGACTTTGGAAATGTTTTAAATACTTTTTAAATCAGTCCAAAACATTTTTCAATTA
Source organism: Hibiscus tridactylites (assembly GCA_958450335.1). Lineage (NCBI taxonomy): Eukaryota > Viridiplantae > Streptophyta > Magnoliopsida > Malvales > Malvaceae > Hibiscus > Hibiscus tridactylites. The sequence continues at coordinate 18,609,439 of OY288292.1, read as the reverse complement.
TTATATCAAAACATTAGTTCTACATGTGACGAGGGAGAATGTTGAAGATTTTATGAATAATTATACCCCTTCTTGAAATAAAAGGGCTGACCACCCTTTATTTCTTGTCTTTCACGTGGGGGGATTTGGGGGACATTGTGGTATCACCCTCCTCTTCATCCTTTTCATCTTCCTCATCACTCTATCTTCTTCCCTCTTCAAAACTCATTTTCTTCACACTAAAAATCTCATAATTTTATATCATTTGGTTTCCTCATGATTCAAGATTTAAATATGTTAATCTCCATATCTCAAGTTTCAAAAAAAGTGTTGTCGCGAAAAAAGGGTAAGATTTTCATAAATGGGTTCTTAGGAAGTTTAAGGCTTTAGGAAGATTTCTCTTCACCTTAAGGTTGTAGCTTGTAGCAAATTTCTCCATAGGCTCTAATCCAAGTTTTGTTTCGGATTTCATGTTATGTGGCAAGCGGAAGAGGTTGGAGGACTTTTGCAAGCTTGGGTTTGGAGAAAGTGTGTGAAAGCTTGAGTAGAAGCTTGGATTCGAGATTCTTGCTTAATGTTAGTACACTACTAACTCTTTTGCCTTCATGGGCATCATAAATTTGATGCTTTGTTGCTTGATTTGATCTTTTGGTTGTTTGGGTGTTTAGAGACCCTTTAAAGGTAAAACTCGGATTTGATGTTAATAACTTGTAAAAATGGTAGTAAACCACCCTAAATACTTCCATAAGAGGTAAGATTGAGTTAAAAGGCTAAATGTTGTGATTTGGGGGGGGATTGAGAAGTGATTTTCTAAGCCTAGGAATCCATTTCTAGGCTTCGGTACCGGTACATGAGGAGCCCGTACCGGTACCTTAGCGTTCTGGGTTTAAGAACACTATTTCATTAAGATAAATTATGAAGGGGGTATCAGTATGGTGTGTAACTTGTACCGATACGCCATGTAAAGCGAAATGGGTACGAGTCGACCCATACCAGTAAGAGAAGGCTGGATAAAATTCCAGTGAGCTAATTTCGTATTGGTATGTTGTAAGTACTGGTACCCAGGGTACCGTACCGATACGTAAGGGCTAATACAGGTACCCACTAGGCAATCTGCTCGAAAATTCGACTTTGAGTTTGAAGGGATGATAATTCGAGAACGGTGATCCAATGGGCTTCTAATGTGGTAAAATAAATTGTAAAATTTAGAATCAAGATATGACTCTCTTATACGATCATAATGTGTAATAACTTGGTAAAACCTTAGGTGCCTTGTTGTAATAGCAACCATATGAGATCCTTGGTGGACCGAGTGATGCTATGTGCCGTATGGTAGTCATGTTTTATGCTATGTGATTTATTGGACACCTTATTTGGTTGAGTCACCTTGATTGGTGGGATTCGTGTACCCAGTGAACGTGTTGCAACACCACGAGATGATACACTAAATGTATGTTCTCGAGGCTGTGTGACACCAAGCCTCATTTGAGGATACTCGAGGAGAGATGTCGAGTATGGGTGTATGTTATTGAGGCTATGTGACATCAGGCCTCTCCCAAAGTGTATGTTCCCGAGGCTGTGTGACACCGGGCCTCACTCAGAGTGTCAATTCCTGAGGTTGCACAACTCCGAGCCTCACTCTAGGTTTGTGGTATGATGCCTATGATTGTTGTGTGAGATGTGATACATCCATTGATTGTTTTTCTATGTGTTTAGGCGGCTAAAAGATAGAAGAAGGATACAAGTCAACGATAAAGCATTGCACATCATATTTTGTGTACTTGGTCCGAACATCTATTCTAAGGTTTCTTCAATCGAGAGCGCCAAAAAGTGTGGGGCACTCTTGAGACAACATATGAGAGAACTAGCGATGTTAAGGAGACGAAGATCGGGCTACTAAATTTGAGTTATGAAAACTTCAAGATGGATTCCAATGAGAGTGTCTCTAAGATGTTTGATCGATTTTCGATTATCGTCAATGGTCTAAAAGGATTTGGTGAACTGATTCCCAAAGACAAGCTAGTTAGGAAGCTTCTACATTCTCTCCCGAAATCTTGGGATGGTAAAAGAACGACCATCATTGAAGCTAAGAATTTGAAGACCTTGAAGCTTGATGAGCTAGTTGGTTCTCTCCTTACTCATGAAATTATGAAACAAGGAAGAGAAGAGGAAAAGAAGAAAAGAGAATAGAGAAGCAAGAGGTGGACAAGAAAAGGAAGCTAGGAGTTGCTCTCAAGGCCTCTCTACAAGAGGAGAGCTCTTCTAGTGAGGAGGATGATTTCGAGGAGTTGGCAATGATAGCCAAACGCTTCTCAATGTTCATGAAGTCTAACCGAGGGAGGAAATTTCAAAAAAAGAGAGACTTCAAGAACAAGAGCAAAGAAGAGGAAAATAATCCTATCATTTTCTTTGAGTGCAGGAAACCGGGTCATATTCGTTCTGGTTGCCCTCAACTCAAGAGGAAGGGCTTTGAGAAGAAGAAGAAGCTTAAAGCCAAGATTGCTACTTGGAGTGATGAGGAGTCATCCGAGGATGAGGAACACGAAGTGACCAACCTTTTTCTCATGGCTCTTAAGGAGGATTCTATGGTAACCTTTAACTCATAGAATCCTCCTTAATCTAGTTAGAGATCTACCTAAGCTCAAGTTCTCACTAGCTTGGGTGGAATATCATTTGCATTTGTACTTGTTGATGATTACTCTAGGTATACTTGTGTTCTCTTTTTAAGCACCAAAGTTGAGGCTTTAGAAAACTTCACCACACTTTCAAAAATAACCCAAAATGATATTGAACTTAAACTTTCACATATTAGAAGTGATCATGGAATCGAATTTCAAAATATGAGTTTTGAAGATTTTTGTAATGAAAATGAGATTAGCCATAATTTTTCGGCTCCTCGCACTCCTCAACAAAATATGGTAGTTGAGAGGAAAAATAGAACTTTAGAGGAAATGGCTAGGACTATGCTTTGTGAAAATAATTTATGTAAGTATTTTTAGGCGGAAGCCACTAACACAGCTTGCTACGTTATAAACCGAGTAATGATTAGGCCTATTTTGAAGAAAACTCCTTTTGAGATTTTAAAATCTAAAAATCCTAACATTAGCTATTTTCATCCTTTTGGTTGCAAGTGTTTTGTTTTAAACAATGGAAAAGATAATTTAGGTGAATTTGATGCAAAGAGTGATGAAGCTATTTTTCTAGGTTACTCTTTAAACTCTTAAGCTTATCGTGTGTTTAACAAAAGAACTTTAGTTGTAGAGGGATCTATTCATGTAGTTTTCGATGATAAAGCCATTTAAAAACGCACTTTTGACATCTATTTGAATAGGCTTGAAATCATGATAATATGCAAATGCAAGTAACATCCTAATTGTTTGCATTCTAGCTACGGGTGCATAGGTTTCATCAAAATCAATTCTCTCTTCTTGAGTGTAACCTTGAGCAACAAGCCTAGCCTTGTTTCTCACTATGTTACCACTCTCATCTAGTTTGTTTCTAAAGACCCATTTAGTTCCTATAGTAGATTTGTTTCTAGGCCTATCAACTAATGTCCATACTTTACTTCTCCCAAATTGGTTTAACTCATCTTGCATAGCCATAATCCAAAGTCATCTTTTAATGCTTCTTTAACATTAGGATGTTACTTGCATTTGCATATTATCATGATTTCAAGCCTTTTCAAATAGATGTCAAAAGTGCGTTTTTAAATGGCTTTATAAACGAAAAAGTGTATGGGGAACAACCATCGGGTTTTGAAGATCCCATTTTTCCAAACCATGTTTTCAAATTGACAAAAGCTTTATATGGTTTAAAACAAGTTCCTAGAGCTTGGTATGAAAGATTATGAAGTTTTCTAGTTGAAAAAGAAAAGATGGACACAACACTATTTATTAAAAACAATGGCAAATATATCTTAGTAGTTCAAATTTATGTTGATGACATTATTTTTGGTTCTACTAATGAGTTGCTTTGTCAAGATTTTTCTAAGTTGATGCAATGTGAATTTAAAATTAGCATGATGGGGGAGCTCTCATTCTTCTTGGTACTCCAAATCAAACAAATGAAGGATGTCATCTTCACCAATCAAGCTGAGTACATCAAAGATATGCTCAAGATGTTTGGCTTGGAGCAAGCAAAGCCTCAAGCTACACCAATGAGCTCATCCACAAAGCTTGACAAAGATGAATGAGGTAAGTGTATTGACTCTAAGCTTTATCGTTCTATGATTGGGTCTTTGCTTTACCTTACCGCAAGTAGACCTGATATATTGTTTAGTGTTTGCTTGTGTGCTAGGTTCCAAGCTAGTTCTAGAGAGTCACACCTTATAGACGTTAAAAGGATCTTTAGGTACCTTAAAGATACTCCTTTTTTAGGCCTTTCGTATCCTAGAGACTAAACCTTTAACCTTTATGCTTATTCAGATGCGGATTACGGGGGTTGTAAGATAGATAGGAAAATTACTTCCGGCACTTTTCAATTCCTAGGTAGTATGCACATATTTTTGTTCTCTAAGAAACAAAATAGTGTAGCTTTATCTACCATCGAAGCGGAGTACATATCCTTAGGGAGTTTTTGTGCTCAAGTCCTTTGGATGAAACAACAACTCTTAGACTATGAAATTGAGGTAGACACCATACCTCTTAAGTGTGATAACACTAATGCCATATGCCTTACCAAAAATCCCATCTAACACTCTAGAACCAAACACATAGAAATAAGGCATCATTTCATTAGAGATCATATCCTTAAGGAAGATGTTGTTCGAATATTATGTTCAAAAATTATAGTTTTGTATAGAATACTTGTTTTACATTATTAGTTTTCAAAATCTTGTAATTTTTTTTCAAATCTCAAATTTTTTGGTTCGAATATATTTTATTTTAATCATATTTTTAACATTATTTTTCAAATCTGTTTTCATCAAAATTTTATTTTTATGTATATGCTTTCAAAGTGTTTTTAAAAACCTTAATGAGATTCTTATTGGATCGAATTAGGATTTAATGCATACACTTAAATTTTATTGTTTTTATGTGTTTTTAATGGTTATGCAAAAGAAAAGAAAGACTGAAGGGGGTGAAGGTTTGAACCCCGACGACAATGTTCGTCCAAACCTTACCCTCCTTTATGCCAAAAGCCTTAGAAACTAAGAGGCTAGGAATGGGTTTAAAATTCTTCAAGATGCTGTTGTTCGACGAGAGAGAGTTGTTGACATGACATTCCTTGATTCTGAGCGTTTCTACTTCAAGTATCTACCTCTTTTGCAACGTTGGGGTTTCTTAAGCTTCATGTACAAAAAATATGGTATTGCTTTTCTACTCCAATGCTCATCTTATTAGCAATGTCGATCATTCCGAAGTTATTGCTATCGAGTCTTACATCATGGGAAAGTTGTTTCGCATTGACCCATCCACCTAAGTAATCGTTCTTGGGCTTGTTGATGAGGGTATTGAGGATGAAACCACCTTTGGATCTCGAACTGGATCGGTTCTCACTTTGGATGCCCAAGACCATTTCTTGCACTTAATCATAACTTAGTTCTTTCGCCCATTCGGAGGAAAATTTGCTCATATCCGTCAAGTTGACACCTTTTGGCTCGAGTGTTTTCGACAAGAACATCAACCTAACTTGGTGAAGATAATGTTTGCCGAGATGGTCCATCTAGTAAGACATCGTCAATCCGACTCCATAACCTCCTTCACCTATGGGACAACTTTGAGCTACATTTTTGTTCGCCTTGACCTTGATGTCTCATACGATTTTCCGGAACAACACAAGAAAAAGCTTGGTGAGTCTTCTCTCGTAAGGTCTGTATTTCGATACACTAATGGTGAATGGATTCAAGTTGATCGTAGAGCTCAAGCACCTCAAGAAGAGCCTCAACTACAAGTTCAAATTCCCATTGTGGCTCCTAACAATGATGCTCTCATGGCCTTCCTCACCGAAAAGTTCAACACCATGGACACAAACATGGCTTCCGGGTTTGCAGCTATCAACACTCGATTCACATATTTGGAGGATCGTGTTCTTGGCACGGAGAATCACCTTACCTCCCTTGAAACCCAACAATCATCCATGGATCTCTCCTGCACTAACTTTTTTGGTGATTGGAGGCGTTTTCGCAAGGATCAAGAGAAGGACAAGGATGATTTCTTGGATGACCTTGGAAGTGATGAAGACGATGAGACACCTTAGCTTTAGTGCATATCATTTTATTTTGTCATATTAGGATCGTGTTTATGCACCTATCTCTAGTTTTTAAGACCTATGCTTTGATTTCATGTTTTTAGGATTGAGTTTGATTTTATGTTTGAATTTGTTTTATGAAATTAATGCTATCTATGCTATTATGTTGTTTGGTTTATGATTTATGCCTCTTTTATTCTCATTTAGCCTTGATTATATATTTGATCTAACAAAAAGGGGGAGAAGTAATTCTAAGAGCCTAAGTGTTTTTAAGTTTCAAGTGCTTTAAATTTCAACTTTTCAAAACTTTAAAACCTATCTTAAATTGAAGGGGAGTTAAAAGTTTTTCAAAGATTCCAAAACATTTAAAAATTTATACTTGCTTTTGTTATATAAAAAGGGGGAGATTGTAAAACCAAAGAATTGATTTTGATATAACAAAGGATTTAAGGACTAAATTGAAAATAGAAAATAAATTTTTAAGTCCTCAAGACTTCTCAAGACTTTTAAGCAAAGTGGTCAAGTCAAAACCAAATGGTTATACAAAATTTTCTAAGTGTTTTCCACGTCAAAACAGTGATTTTCGAGTCACCATTTTGAAACAATCCTTAGGTGTTTCAGAACGTGTTGAAATTGGTTTCGGAACGAGTCCTCCCGTTTTGATACGATAGTATTGAAACAAGACACTATGTTTCGAAACGGATGAAGAACAATGGAACAGGCAGATCCATTTCGATACGACTGTATCGAAACGATCTCGAATGTTTCGAAATGAGATTTGAACATGGATTTCAAATTTATGATCGTTGCAATTTTATAACTGATTTTTACAAAACGGTTAAGACGCATCGAAACGATTTAAGCACGTTTTGATACGAGTTTTGACAGTTTCATTTTTTTTTCAAAATGGTATCAAGCTATTTTGGAACTGGATCTTAGCGTATCAAAACGATCGTATCTGTTTCGATACAGTCTCTTAATTACACCCCAATGACTATTTCTATTTTGGTCTGTTTCGAAACAAGTACATGTGTTTCGAAACGGGTAGTTGCAGAAGTGTATTTATGGTGGAAAGATTGCATCCCAACGGCTATATTGATGATGACAACCACCCCAACGACTAGAATTGAATGAGAAGGTATAAAAAGGAGTCTAAAAACAACCAACAACAACTATTGATCCTAAGAGAAAAAATCCTACATCAAATCCAAGCTCAAGTGCTTAAATTCTAATATCCTTGTAAAATCCCAATTGTCAATCTTTGTAATTTCCTAATTTTCAAATTCAATTGAATTGAGTGCTTGTAATTTGGGTAATATAGGTCTTGAGACACACATTGTATTTGCCACACTCTTCTTTGTACACTTGTGAGAGGGTTTGGTCAATTTTGGGTAGAAATTTGACCATTTGTGTAAAGGTTTCCTCCTAAGCCTAGAAAAGGGGAAGATCAACTAGTGAAGTTGTTTGGAAAATCCTTAGTGGGAGCTAAGGTAGTGGATGTAGAGTTCATTTGGAACTTGAACCACTATAATTGCCTTTTTCCTCAATTTTATTTTACCAATTCACTACCAACCAAATTAAAAATCCAATTGACCCCTTCTTAGCATTCATCGATTCAACGATCCACTCTACAAGCTTGCTTCATGACATTGTTTGGCGTGAGAAGTAAGAGGGAGCATACCACAAACCCCCACGTTAATCCAAATATCACTAGGCTTTCTCTTCAACTTATACCTTAAGGTTTTGGACTTGAGAACTAAGAGGGAGCATACCACGAAGCCCCAAGTAACTTATTATCCCAAAAGTAGAGGAGAGTTTATTGTTATTTTTTATTGTCATGGATGAACATTACTGCCTTATTAGTTTTTTTTGCCCTGACATCAAAAAAAAAGTTTTTAAAATCTAAGCTTAGTTTCAAAAAGTCTAAGTTTGCTAGGGAACTAGATACATATTACATGTAAAGTGAAAGTTCATTTCCCTAAACTAGAGATCAATTGTCAAGAAAACCTGGCATAACTACTCCGCCGGCCTAGCAAACTAAATATTTTAAAATTTCTTCATCGGGCATAAAACTAGATCAAATTAAGCTTGCCTAACCAATAGTTAACAATCTTAAAAATTCAGCTGAGACAAAATTTTCTTTTTCACTTTTTTTAATGGTTCAATATGCAACTAAAATATATGAACTACATGGCATGGCAACAAAACTTAAAACATGAAATGCATGGAATGGAATCAATGTGAGGAAATGCACACCCCCAAATCCAAGATGTGCATTGTCCTCAATGCATGAAAACAACACATATATACAATAATCCGTATCTCATGGATCGTAGTCCCAATAATACCATGTATGATACCAATGAATCCAAAGATTTCCATTGTAGGCAACTTACGTATTTTATCTTATCTTTGATATTTGGGGAGTATCTTATTACACAAGTAATTACACTTTGTTGCTTAATCAATGACTTATAACAATAATTCACTTGGTATTTTAATCTCATTATCTTAGCATTGTTGAGTTATGGAAGATAGTACTCCACTTGTTTTCATGTCAATAGCATTAAGTAGTTAGTTTTCGATCATAAAACAATATATACATAGCCATCCATTTCAAGCATAACATAGCAAGACATAAAAGGAATGCATATGACATGCAACATAACTAAATCTTATCATATATGCCATGCCATGAATGCAACTACCCATGATGCTCTACTTGAGCCATACGTACATGTTTATACAATTTAGATGCAAGCTAATATAATAACAATATCAGTGTGAAACCTAGTCACCTGAAACCACAGAACTACACTCACCTCTTATCTCGAAGTTACGAGATACCTGAACCCGCAATTGTCGTAGCCTTCAACTAACTCCTTATCTCCTACCCTTCCATATCTTGACAATACCTCAAATCATAATAACATACCATTATAATCAATTTGATTTATTCGATCTACAAGGCAGCCCACACATTTATATATACACACACAACAATTCAATCTATATACATTCTTGTATTAACACAAAACTTCCCAAATAAACGTGCATATACACTTATGCATCAAAATCAGTCCAAAGTATTTATGTGTGTACTTTTGCACCAAACAATCTAATGTATTCTCATATACATAAACAATCCCTAACAAACATGTATTCATACACAAAAGTTTGCAAGGGAGGTCACTAACTTTCATTTTAGTTCCAAATCATCCCTACATTAGCAACCATTATAAATATTTCAATACAACCTCCTAAATCTTATATGCACCTTATACATTTTAAACAGTCCACAAGCCTTTAGATTTATAACCAAAATAGTCCCACAAGTCTTCCATAAGTTCAAGGTTGTCCCAATCACATTTATTCTTACTATACTTGATTAGAAAGCCTTACTATTTACCTTATAATCGAAACAACACTGGTTATAAAACTAACATGTAATTATGCATTAAACAACCCCTTTCTAACTTCTTAATCAATCATAACAGTTTCCTTTCCATGTGTACTCATGTTCTTATACCTATGATAGTTCCAATAATCCAAAACAATCTTTTAAACAATTCATAATATAGTCCATTTTAGTGATAGTAGTCCCTAAGTCTTTACAAGTCATTCCTTATTTCCAGATTTTAAGCAGCCTTAAAAATATATCAAAAGCAGTCCACTTATGTTCACATATAAAAACAGTCCACTTTATAATTTATACAACACAAAACAATCCCCTCATTATAACATAAAATATATATGGTCCATAGGTTTGTAAAATAGCTTCAACAACTCATTTTATTGATTTAAAAAGTCCCTTAATTTCTGAAACCGTCCCTAATCCTTTTTAGAACAGTTCTTTGTTTTAAAACATCAGTTTAGTCCATCTTTCACAATCAGAACATCCCAAACTAGTTTTTTAGCTACTTAGTATTCATTCAAGTTAATTCACTTATCACGTGCGTACATTTAAGATTATACAAATTAATCCTTAAGGTTCTTATGCAAGTTAAACGGTCCACTATGCTTTCATTAGCTAATTCACAAGGTAAAACAATATTACATGCTTTCATTCCAATCAAGACAGTTTCTAATTCAAACATGATGTATATTAAATCACTCAAAGCTACCTTGTTTTCATTTTAGCACTAGTACAAGCCCTAAAACAGCTCCTTCTACGGTCCATTTTATTCTATTCTGCCCAGTTTGTATACCTTCACTTAGTCATGCTTCAAAACAGTTTCTAAGGTTCAATTATACACACATACTGCCCTGTTTGTATACTACATTTATTCTTGCTTCAAAACAGCCCCTAAATTATTATTCTAATCAAAATATCTCACATACATGAACAATTCATTCACATCAACTAGGTTCAAACATAGGTTTCAATTCAACTAAATTACAAACTTCTCATTCGGTCAAAGAAATCACAAACCAAACATGGCATTATCAAGGAAGTATTCAAAATTTCTAGGACTTAGAATCATTCTAAGGGTGTTCATGCTAACAATTTCTATTTCTCACATTTAAGACACATCACAACCAAATTTTCAGCTTACATCGAACTTTCATTTAGAAAGGAAGGATTGGTTTTACCCTCAATTTCCACAATTCGAATGAAAAGACAAAGATTCAATTTTGTCTAAGCTTTCTCTAATCTCCAATGGCTTTCTCACACTAACTTCCAATGCTTCAATTATCTAGGGAGGAAGATGATGATCTTTTTTTTGTTTCGTTTCTTTTAGACGAGAAGCTAAACACTTAGCTCACAGTTGTGCTTGACAAGTGTGAGTGCCCTTGATTAACTAGAATTTTATCATGTAATCAAAATATTTACAATACATTCTTTTTTGGTCCTTTCTCTAATAGATAACCAATTATTTTTCTATACCTTTTGGTCCTAATCCACTTAATAATCCTCAATGTGATAATTTTATCACTAAAAATGTTTGTCCTTCAAGTAATCATAAAAGTTCACTTAACTTTCAATTTTGTCTCTTAAGAAATGGTCATCTAAATTTTCTTTAGCTCAATTTAATCCTTATGTAACGCCCATGTTTTGGGGTTAGGAGTTAGTCGGGTTTGTAGTCCGAGTCAATAAAATTTAATAAAAACAATTCACCCTTAATTAAGACCTAATTGAGCTTAAATAAAAAGGGGAGGGACCTTGTTGGTAAATTGACCCAAAACTTTTAAAAAGCAAGACAACTTTAAAGAAAAAGTTGTCATCTTCTTTCTTCCCCTCCCTTTCCAACGTGAAGACCCCCTCTTCCCTCTTTCAAACTCTCCCAAACACAAGTTACTATTCCATTGATTTTCAACCTCATTTCAAGACCATTTTGAAAGGTAAAATCATATTCTCACTCTCCTCTTCATCCTTTATCTAACCATGGCTTTAGATTTTAAAACTATGAACTCTTGAAAATTAGGGTTTGGTTAAAGTTTGGGTTTTTATGGTGATTTTCATTTGTTTTGAAATAGTAAGTTAGGTTTTGTTTTAATCACATCAAGATATACAACATATGTTAATTTGGTTGAGTTTTATTGAAAACCCGAAATGAGTTCTTGGAGCCATTTTTGGGATGTCAAAACTTGATTTTTTGGTGGGTTTTAGGTTGAAAACAAAGGGCTGATGGTTTATATAAGTTAGGAGGATGTTTTGGGATCATTTGGGAGTCTTTTGGATGATTGGAAATGGAGTTTTCGGCTAGGTTTTGGGGAAGCACAAAAATTGGTATTTTGGGTGATTATGTGGATTAGGAATTTGTTGAAGTTGGCTTGTACTTGTGATGTGAGATAGTGATTGAGTTTTAGCATTGAATTGTGAAGTAATGAATGTGTTTTGTTTGGCTAGAAGCAAGAGGAAGCGTTGGAGAGGCATCAGGATCGAATCCGGGCTTGTAGGAGATTTGTTTCGGTTGCTAAGGAAGGGTGGTGAGTGGTTTCAATCTTGTTTTAAAGTTTGGTTCAAGTGTGTGTAGAGTGTGAGTGAAATGTGCTTGGTAGGTCATTTCTATGCAATTCAAGTTGTTAATTTAGCCATTGATTCCATTAAATGCTATTGTGTTTGCTTACCTATGCTCTTGTGAAATGTGGTTAATTGGTGCATGTATATCATGATATGTATATATGTGATGATCATGGGATATGGTTGATGATATGTGATGTGGTTATGAAAATTGGCACTAAATAAATTATCGGTAGTAAATGATCGATCATTAGGATTAGTGTGCACACAAATTGAGTCAAAACGTACGTGGCCTTGATAGCGTTAAGTCATCAAGGAGGAGTACGATGATGTAATATTCCACCGGAAGCTTTATTATATTTTCTACGGGATGATGAGTGGAATCCCATCCGTAGGGCATGTGGCGATGAGTGGAATCCCGCACATGCAAGGTCCGGTGATGAGTGTAATCCCACCGAGGTAATGTGATTGTTGAGGTTTAATCCGCACATCCGGGTAATTAATAGTGGCCAATTAAACTTGTTCATATGTTGTGATATATGATGTTGATATGTGGTGTTGTTATATGACGATTGAGCTTGGTAGGATATGAGAAACCATATTATGCCACTTGAAAGACTAGCTAGGTCTACTCGATTACTTTACCAATGTATGTTGTATGTGAGATTAGGATTTACATGCTTGAACCCTGCATTGTTGATGTTTTTCATTTTAGAGCACCCTCACTAAGCTTATAGCTTACGCTCTCAATTTTCAACAATGCAGATCATTAGCGTGGTGTTAGCTCGGAGCAAGGCAAGAAGGGCTTTCCAAGTTTGTGGCCCAAGTACAGTTGTTAATTTTGTATTAGTTAGCAATGTGGCAAGGGTGTTTTGTATGAGCTATGTAAGACTCATTATATGTTGATGTTTGGATTGACTATGGTTTGTAAAGCATGATATGCTATGATGAATGTTTGTGTGTGATGGCATGCTTTTAGGTGTTTAGGTTGCCTTGTTGGTAAATGCAAACCTCAAACGTTTTGACTTGTGCCATATTGGTCTTTTGAGCTTTCATGTATGACCATATATGCTAAAATTGCCCTTTTGTGTGAATGCCATGAATGGATGCCTTGCTTGTGGTTTGGATGCTTCCCTTGGTTGTAGAATGTTACTTAAAAGTTTGTGTGTGGCTTAGGGAGTCCCTTTATGCATCTAGAGTTGGAGCCTTGAGAGTTCTTGCTGATTTTGGAACATTGCAGAGAAGGGCGTATCGGTACGCCTAAGGGCCGTATCGATACGGTCTTGCCTGTAGAGCTCAGTTTTGGCTGGGCATATCGATACACGTGGGTGTATCGATACAGTTTTTGGTCACTGGAATTTTGAGAAATTGGGGAGTTTTTGGAGTATCGATACGGTAATGGGGTGTATTGGTACGAGTTTATCTCGTTGACCACGAGATGTTGACTGAAGAGGGCGTATCGATACGCTCAAGGGCTGTATCGATACGGTCTTCTTCGAGTTGACTGTTTGGGTTGACCAAGTCAAGGCGTATCGATACCCTTGATTGGTGTATCGATACGGCCTGCCCTATAAGCTTAAAATGGACGGTAATGTGTGGTTGTGGTCCGGACGTGTTTCTCTTATGGATGTTTCCCGCTGTCGTGATCACTTAGGATTTAATACGCCTCTAGTCAAGATTAAAATGAAAGAAAAAAAATAGGGTTGCTAACCGAGGGGAACCTTAACGGGTTTCACTCGGTTTTCCCTGTGTGGCCCACTCGGATCGGTCATCCGGCCAGACCGGGACGAGGGGGTTACATTTGTTGGTATCAGAGCCTGAGGTTACCGAGGCCTCGGGCAGGTAAGTGAGGTAAACTTGATGTGATAAATGATTGTGTTGTTCCATGCATGCCTTGCCATGAATTCTTGATATTTGACTGTTTGTATGATGTTTGAAGCATGCATTGTTGTGTCTGGTGTAGAGTGTGTGCCCATTGCTACTATTACTAAATTTAAAAAAGGTTTTTGGAAAAAGGAGTACTTGAGCACTATTGGACCCTTGCTTTGGCTAACGTAATCCTTATCTGTTTGTTGTTGTAGTTTATACCTTGCTAGCTGTATCATGAGACCACGTGGGAGGCCTAGGACGGTTCGACCGGAACCACGGGCAGCGGCTCCAGGAGTTGAGCCAGCTCAGTCGTGAGGATAATTCTTTAGCTTCCACTTCGGTGATTCTCCGCAAGCTTTAGACTAGGAATGTTGCCTGTAATCATGCCCTCTTTTAAGTAGTGTCCAAGTATTTCTTATATATGCGTTGAAACTAAGGCTTCAGTACACTAAATTGCGCGACCTCATTAAAGAAACCCATTGGTTTTCCGCTTCATTTAATGTTGCGTATCTAGGAGAAAGTCCACGTGGGCAGAAAGTAGATTCATCTCCAACTCTTTATGCCTCGTTAGCTCCAGCCATGAGATTTACTCTTCTTCTGCTCCAGCAATCCTCCGGCATCCTGCCCACGTACCACAAAACACCACATTTCCCGTGAAAAGCACCAATATATATGGCATTTAAAGCACATGCGATGTAACTCCATATCTACGTGCAAATATGTACAATCTAACCTAAATGCAAATTATATGAGCTAAAAAACATGCAAAAGTCAAGGAAACATGATACATAAAATAGATCATTTAAACACTCATCACTCTCCCTCTTTTGGGGAATAAAAGCATCCAATAACAGAGCACAATTATTGAACTCCATGCGCAATCCCACCTAGTGAATTCCATCTGATAAATTGCCCACAAATAAAGTGATCCTATTTCCCCACCGATGATCTACCGTCGCGTCCGCCGCCGGCACTTGTTCCACACGCTCACCCATTGATATCTAGATTTTGAATTGAACAAACTTTTCTACAATCAGCTTATACAATCTGCTAGTCACATTAATGCAATCAACTATCAGCTTATGCAATCCATTATCAACTAACAGCTATTCGCTAAAAACGAAATAGGACCTATGACTAGAAACTTGAAATCGTTGGAGGCAAAATTTGAAAATTTTGGTAATCTTGGGGCTACTTCCATAATTTTTGGTTACTAAATTTAGGTTTAATTTTCTTAAATGTTCTCAAATTATGGATATTTTTAAATTCGTCTGTTAATCACGTTTTAAATTTGTCTTTTAACTTTAAAATATTTTGATTGAACCTTTAAATTAAAGTATTGTTTCAATGAATTCCTTCCATCATTCTAACATTAGTTTGTTAAATCCAAGTTGGTGTTTTACGTCAAAATTGATGGTCAAACCAATATAAGGACTTGATTTAATTAATACTTAATTGGAATGTTTGAAAGTTTATTGATCAATTTAAAATTTGATGCAATGCTTCGGATCGTCATGTAAAATTAACCCTGGATGTAAATTGACAACAAAATTCCCAAATCTGTCTAAGAAGTGGGCTTAACCCCCCCCCCCCCCCCCCTCCTCAAAAAAATGTAAAGATGGTAGGTATCCCAAAAAATACAAAATGGTCACTAAATTTTTAAAAGTTACATAATGAGAATTAAGCTTTAGTTTTGATCACAAAACGATCACTGAGCTGTTAACTATCGTTAAAAGAATGATGTGACAGTTACGATAATTTGAATAATAACAAATTTAATCCTCCATATTTACACATTTAATCAATTTAGTCCTAATTTAGCCCTCATTATTGGTTTTTAAATTGATTGAATGTGTAAATATTAAGGATTAAATGTGATGTTATACAATTTTTCGTAACTGTCAGGTCACCCAGTTAACAACAATGAATGGCTTAGTGACCATTTTGTAACAGAAACTAAAATTTAATATCCATTATGTAACTTTTGACAGTTAATTGACCATTTTATATTTTTGAGATAGTTTATTATCAGTTGTATAGTTTACCCAATGATGTCGACCACCATCAAGTGCTGGATTTTCACCTTAACTATCAATGAATAGTGTTTTTTAGAAGCCCTTCACCAAATAAAAATGAGAAGAGAAGGGATGGAATGAAGTTAAAATGTTGTTTGGGTCATTAATTGACTTTGTTTTTGTGAGGGGAATTCTCATCTCTAATGGCTATCCCGACAAATTAGCAAGGAAATCAGGCATGGCGGTACTTTCTCACACACAAAACACTCTAAAAATAGGATTCTCCACAACAAATTCACATCCTCCAGATCGTTTCCAACGATCTTTTTGGCGGTTCAGATTTCACTCTTTACATGCCTTTGGCTTCTCAACTTCCCATCTACTCTCAGCATTTTCTCAGTTTCCCCATCTCTCAATCTCATGCAACCCCACCATTTCTTCTTTCCTTCTACTTGAATCTGTTTGTAGATCCCATTTAGTCCTTTATTTTACTTTATCCAAGTGCCAGTGTGTGCGATTAGTCAACTCAAATCTCATCTGAATATTGGATCATTGGGATTAAGCTTGATGGTTTTTAACTTTGTTGATTGATTGGGCGAATGGGAGATAGATTCATGATCTCTCCTAACACAGCCGAGGGGCAGCAATTTCCCCCTCAAGCTACTTCTCTGTACAACCTCACTTTCGATGAGGTTCAAAGCCAGCTGGGGAGGATAGGGAAGCCATTGAATGCTATGAATCTGGATGAGTTGTTGAGGAGTTTGATTGCTGTTGAAGGGGCGTCTTCTTCATCATCTGTTGCTTCTTTCTTTCTTGGGAACATCCATTTGAATGGAACACTGAGTAAGAAAACTGTGGACGAGGTTTGGAAGGAAATAGTTAATCACGGCAGAGGCAATGTGAATTCAATGGATAACCAAATCGTTCAACACCAATTAACGCTAGGCAAAACGACGCTGGAGGATTTCCTGGTTCGTGCCGGTGTTATCAACACTGGGATTCAGGAAGGTGATCTTAATCCGCAACAGTTAATGGAAATTGACCCCATGGCCGTGGTTTCGCAACAGGCTGATTGGCTCCACTTCCAAATGGCTGCCGTTCAGCAGCAGCAACAACAACAACAAATGACAATGATGGATTCCAATTTCAATGTTCCAGAGTCAGTTTATGAAAACCAAGTTGTAGATGTTGGGTACCATGAGAACCAACTGGCTATTGCAATGCCAATACCTGCAATGTCATTCTCAGCAACATCTTCGGAATCTCAACCAACTGCCGCCAGGAAACACAGATATTCGGATGTGATGGAGAAAACTATTGAGAGAAGGCAAAAGAGGATGATTAAGAACCGCGAGTCCGCAGCAAGGTCCAGGGCGAGGAAGCAGGTTGTTACATATATGAAATAGTTTATCAAGAACTGAGTATGCATATATGGATATTTGGTCTTACAAAAAGTATGTGTTTGTTTGCTACTGGTAGGCTTATACCAACCAATTGGAGCTTGAAGTAGATCAATTAAGGAAAATGAATAGCTGGCTCAAAAGGCAAAAGGTACCTTGCTTTAACCTTTTTTCTTGTATTGGCTCAAAAAACAGACAGCCAATGCTTTAGTATTGTTGTTAGATTTCTGGAATCATTTTTAGGTCATAAACCATTTTCTTGGGAGTTGAGAGTTCTAACTTCGTTAGCATTAGTATTGTCTTTTTTATTCACTTCTGGTGAGGTATCTTATGCTGTTTTGTTACCCATTGATGAAATTAACAAAAACTGGGGGACAAAGTAAGCTGTATGCGTTGTTCTCAGAACAATTTTATGCTCTTAAAAAACATAAAGTGGTTTGCGAAACAAGAAATTCCAGTTTGGTTTCCGGAAATGTTTTAAAGAAAAAGAGTTCGCAAAATCTGGGCTTTGAATTCATAAGTTAAAACATCTTTTTCCATAGATTGGATGGGCCATGAAGCTTTTGATGATCAATATCACAGGTTCTCATGGCATGCTGATATATATATATATATATATATATATATATATATATATATATATATGCATGCATGCATGCATGCATGGAAATGATTGTTTTCAAAGTAAGGCATCATTCAACTGGTATTTTGTTTCTTAAGGTTGTTAAAGGTCGGAAATTGGAAACATTGAACCGTTACTAATCACTGTTGTTTTAACAGGAAACGGAGATGCTGTTGTCCTCAAATACAAATGATACAGTGCCGAAGTACCAGCTTCGGCGTACCAGTTCAGCTTCATTTTAGGATACTTTTTCATGGCTTACACCATTTTTAATCTTTGTCTGCGCCCCCCCTCCCCCCCCCCCCCCCCCCCCCCCAAAAAAAAAAAAAAAAAAACATCATTATCTATTCTATTTATTCATTCTTTTGTTAGATCCACTTTGCAACTCTATTTTATTTATTTTTATTATTTTTACTGCATTGAGATCTTTCTTTTCTTGAAATATTTTACTTCTGACATTTCGCTTATCAAGAAATTTTCACTTTTTTTTTCTAAATTATTCTTATTTGATTATTCTGTTCGATATATGTTCAATGTTTGAGTTTGATAATATATTCTTCCAAATATATCAAAGATTTTCAAATTATTATTTGAATAATTGTGCATATAAAAAGTTATGGACATGTTTGGTAAAAATATTGGGTTAAAATTATAGGTTTGAATTATTTTCAGAGGTCTGACTAGTTAATTCCACAAATTTAGATGTTTGGTAAATAGAAGATTATATGCTTAACTACTCGATGATCACTTATGTTTCCCCCAGTACAGTGTTGGTCACTGATTTTGAAAAATGACCAGTAAGGTCACTTATAATTTTGAGGCGTAAACTTTCGGTCACCAAGCCGTTTGTCGCCGTTAAAACAAGTAAAAATGATAAATTACCTAAACGGTCCCTAAACTATTACCCCGATCCTATTTTGACCACCGAAATAAAAACAATTTGTATAATTACATATTTAATCTTCCACATTTACATTTTTTATTTCTTCTTCATCTAACTTAATCTCTAATTTTCTACTATATTAATCCTCAATTCACACTGTATATTATAATTCATCGTCGTATATATCCATGTTTCAAATAATGTTTGTAATTCTCGACTCAAAATTTTTAATCATTAAAAAAAACTCGAAATTTTGGAAATTTTACAAAGTAGTCTTCAAATCCCTAAAATTACCTAAACCCAAACCCCCAAATCGTCACCGCTTCCGTCGCCGATCGCCGCCTCTGACTACACCCCTTTGGTCGCCGGAGCATGGCGGTCATTTCTCCCAACACGAAGTCAGTGAAAACGGCGAACGACGTGCAACCGAACATCGAACACAAAATCGGCGTTCGGCTGACACGTCGTTCACCGTTTCCGGTGACGACGTGTTGGGAAAAATGGCCGCCATGCTCCGGTGACTAAAGGGGTGTGGTCAGGGGCGGCGATTGGCGGCGATTTATGGGTTTGGGTAGTTTTAGGGATTTTAGGACCGTTTTGTAAAATTTCTAAAATTTCTGGATTAAAGATTAAAATTTTTGATTTTTTTCATTAGATTAATTTTTAAAAATAAAAATAGTGTAACATGTCGAGCATTGATTGGTTGATAATTTTTTAACCCCCTTTAACGGTCTGGCACCTAAAATTATAATAGTTGAAACATTGGGCACTTATTTTTACAAAATAAAAATACTTTAGGCACCTAAAGTTAAAAAATGTATACTTTATGCACCTATTTTCATTTAAGTCTTTCGAATATGCTATGTAAATATTGTTGCATGTAAATTGGGCATTATTTTGTACTGGATCATATTAAGAATTGCAAACATTATTTGAAACATGGATTGTAATATACGATGTGAATTGAAAATTACTATAAAAGAAAATTAAAGATTGAGTTAGCTGAAGAAGAATATGGAAGATGGTGGAGGAGAGAAGAAGTAAAAAATGTAAATGTGGAGGATTAAATGTGAAATTATACACATTATTTTTATTTCGATGATCAAAATATAAGTGAAGTAATAGTTTAGAGAATATCTAGGTAATTTATCACTTTTATTATCTTAGATCAACCTCCCATCTGAGTAGTTAACCCTAATAAATAAAGGATTGAGGTTAAAACTCTTAATTTGAAAAATCTCCTTTTTAGGAGCTTTTTGAGTTAGATGTTTGGATAAAAGAATTGTAAATACTCTTTTGTCCTTGACAATTAAAAAATTATCTAAATAACGTAAATTTGAATTACTAATAAAGTTTAAAAATTATTTTCATTAATAAAAAATTAATCTATACATATAAATTAAATAATTAATAAAAGTATATTCAAAATATAATTTCATAAATAAGAAATTAATATATACATATAAATTTAATAATTATTAAAATTATATTTTATGAATAAAAATTAATATATATATATATATATATATATATATATATATATATATATATATATTGTATTATCCCTAAAATCTACTTAGTAATTTTTCTGGTTACGATGATCATAAATTTTTTCGATGATCGATTTTAGTTTAAAATCTTAAAGAATTAAGTTAGTTTTGAATCAGATGGAGATTACTTGGAATTTAGCTTTATTGGTAAATTGAGGTGACTAAAAATGGAGGTTTATAAAATTAGGATGTTAGGAAGTGATGACCAAAATAAAAAGCATTTAAACTTTGTTTTTGCATGGCGATTAGCCATTTAACTTTGCATTGCTTAATCAAGGTAAGTGTCCTTCATGTGTAGATTTTAATAATTTATGGAATAAGAAAGAAAAAGTGTAACGCCCCGGTTTTGGGTCTAGGAGTTTTAAGGATGGTTTAGGGCTTGTAGAACCTAGACTAGATATCCGAGTTAGTTCAAGAGTGGTTTAGGGAAAATATGGTTCGGAATGTGTTAAAATCATGAGAAAAATTCTTAAAATCTTCTTAAAATATGTATAATGTATTGGTGAAGTCAATTTTGGAAAATGGTTTTTGGAATAGAGACATTTCGATTTGGTGACTAAATTGTAAAAGTGTAAAAAAACTGTTTTTAAAGGACTGTTTTGAAAGAGAGCCAAAGCTTAGAATCTTTAGGGATCTAATTCAAAAATAATAAGCTATTCCTATAATTGAGCACATTTTAATTGTGATTTATTTGAAAGATTAAAAAGAGCTTTATTAAAAAGGGAATTTAGTTTCACAAATTCATTTTTGACGTAACTTTCATTTTCTCTCTTTTCTCTTCAACCAAACATCTTTTTCTTTCACAACTTCTAGAGATTTTCATCTTTCCAACTCTTTTTGGTTTGCAAATGATTTCCTTAGTGATCTTTCCTTTTATCTCAAAGAACCTTTGAAGGTTTTCAACAAAACCTTGCTAATTGAAGGAATAGGCAAGGATTAGAGTTAATTTTCATTCAACTCCTCTAATCAAGGTTCTTTATTAAAATTCTCATGTATTTGGCTCTCTAATTATGTTTCTTAACAAGGTTTCATGTTTAATTTGATGAAAAATGGTTAAATCAAACTTAAATGGTTAAATCATATTTTGAATGTTAAATAATGTTGAAATGAAGGTTTGATCATATTAATCCCGAAACAAGTTTGATCTCTAGTTGTTTAGGTTAGTAGATTTAGGTTTTTATGATGTAAAAGTGAAATTGGAGTTGCTGGAGATATAAGGATGCAAATAGGTTGATTTTGGATGTTAATTGATGATTAAAAATGGATGGAAGTGTTAGGTTTTGGCTGGGCTAAGTCTGTAGTGCAATCGAAGGTGTTTTCAGTTCTTTTGGATAGACGTTTTGGTGTTTTTGGACAGAGCAGCGTAGTAGGTTTGTTTGCTGGAGATTTTAATGCATTGAGATGCATTAATCCTCCGTTTTTATGTGGTATACAAGTGAGAATGTATCGGAAGCAATCAGTAAAGTTTTGTGAGCTTTGACTGCTTGGATTCACATCGACTTGTCCAGGTTTCACGTGTTGGTGAGTGAGAATGTGAATTTTAGTTTTGAAATGCTTTTGAAGGTGATTTGGGAACTTAGTGGTAAGCTTGAAACACTTAACTAAGTTCAGAAGTAAGTAAAAGGGTTTTCTCTCTCGGATTGTGCAATTATGTGATAATTTATGCACTGTTTTAGTTTAATGAATTTACCTACAGTTAAAGCATGTTTTAAGGATGTGTTTACTATTTTTAATGATGTGATGTTGAAGGATGCACATGGCAAGTGATCATTGTAAGTATATGTCTTATACTTGTGATTTTAAGCATGGTTTAATGCTTGGTAAAGTGATTTTATTGATGATGCTTTGAAAACAGTGAGGTATGTGTTAAAATGTGAATTATATTGACAAGTGTTGTTGCGAAAATTGTTTGTAAATGATATCGGATATAGTTACCCGGCTATAGGATTGAGCGCAGTATAAAAAGTCGCCTTGGATGTCGAGGGGTTGGTGTCTTGTGTCTCCGTCCAAGTACCCTAACGATCGAGGAGGTTGGTGTCCCGTCTCTCGTTAGTGGTTAAGCATCTAACTGATGATAGGGTTGGTGTCCCTATAGGTTGTAATTGTACCCGGTTGATGGAGTGCCTTTTGTTGTGTATGTACCAATTCCGGTTAAGATGGCTTGAAGTGTCGAGTAAACACTTGTTGAATTTGTGTATTCGATATGTGGTTTTGAGTTGTGAACTTATTTAATAATCACTTGTAGGCCAATATAATTGATGATTTATCATGGAATGGTTATGTTGCATAATGTGGTTAATGTATGTTTCACTCTTTAAGCTTTGCATATGGTTGCTATGCATGGAAAGGCTTAAATATTGTGTGGAATTGGAATGTGTTGATGATTCATGATATATGAGCATGAGGTTTAATATGTTGATTTTGATAAGGAAAGTGTATGGTTTAAAAAAGGAATGATGATTTTCAAATGGTGTTTTAAAGAAATTGAAATGAGTTTTCATCGTGGACTTGGAAAACAGTTTTAATGCATAGATGGTGTTTTGTTTTTGAGCCTCCTCACTAAGCCTTGGTTGCTTACGCTCTCATTTTTCCATCAATGCAGATAACTGAGGTTTTGGAGGCAATGAGTATCAAGAGATCTCAAGTGACTTCGTTTAAGAAAGTATGTTTCGGTTTAGACTAAAGTAATAAAGGCAATGGGGGATCCGTTGTGTTGTTGAGAGATCTGTGTAAACTCCCTTTTGAGCAAGTTTCATATATGGTTTTTGACTTGTAAATGGCCTTTGGTATTTGGTTTATGCCTTGCTTGCATATTGGTACCTTACTTGGCTTGACACTAGGTTGCATGCCTATAGTTTATCTTTGATGCAAATGCTCATGTTGTGATGATGATTATGTAATGAATGTTTGAGGAATGATGTTTAAATATGTTGTATGCATGTTGGATTGATTATAATTGCATTAAAGTATTAACAACCAAAATAAAGTTTCATTACAGGCTCAGGTGTTTCAGAACACTCGAGTCTGTACCGAAATGGTGAGCCTAAAATGGCTTAGGGGTTTTGAAACATGGAAGGGTTGTTCCGATACATTTTGCTATTGGAATTCTCTGTTTCGAAACTCCCTTGGGGGTGTTTAGATACGGTCCCGAGCGTCGACACGCTCGAACCTATTCTAATACGGGTGTTCCGATACAGGGCAACCTGTATCGAAACACCCAGCTATTAAGTTGGTTATTGGAATCTTCTGAAGTTTTATATCTTTATGTTTTTGTCCCTGAATGTTATGGATGCAATTAAATGAGCTTGGATGATTGTTTTGAGCTGAATTTGACAGAAAGGAATGTAATATGACTAATTGAAGATTGGTAACTTTAAAATTGAATAGGTACTTGTATTTTGATATAATTAAAAAATGGTCCCTAAAATGTGTTAATATGCAATTGAATCGCTAAGAGTTGTCTAATCAAGTTGCAAATTATTCCGCTGCGTTGTTTATCACATAAGGTATTAAAAAGAATATAGAAAAGATAAATTGAAAAAATAGGGTCGTTTATTGAGGTAAACTTCCTGGTTTACTTCAATGTTCCCTGTGTGACTCGTTCGGTTCGGTCTCTCGCCTAGACCGGGTTGAGGGGGTTACAAAAAGAAACCAGGAGATCAAATCTCACAAAATGGTTAAGGGAAGAAAGAGAAAACCTTCCTAATCTTCTCCATTAAAGAGTCCTTTGAAGAACCCTAGCCTTAAAATTCAAATTCCTTAAAATTGAGCCAGCATTTCTTCAAATTGAATATATAATTGGTAAACTCATATCTCAAGCTTCCTTATAATATTCAATTTGTTATGATTGGAGGTTAGTTGTTTTTGGGTTAGATTTTAAAGTTAATGTATACCATGGAATTAAGGACTCAAATGGAAGCTTTGATTAACTCTAAGCCTAATAATATTTTTCTTATGATTTTTAAACCATGGAAATGTTAAAGCCTAATCTTTAGAAGATTCAAATTAAAATGATAGAGTAGCACAATCATAGATTTGAAAGCCTTCAATCAAGTTGTTGCAAAAAATAAGTGTTCTAGACTCAACCAAGAAAAACTGTCTAAGTCTCAAACCTTGAATTTCTCCAACCTTGAAATTCCACAAAAAGATGAACAATATAGTTAAATAACACAAAATAAGGATAATTGAAAAAGAATAAACGAAAATGAAGTTGAAACGAAGTAGTTATTCCAATGTGAAAATTTTCACAGGGGTAGTATGAACATTAAACCCCCTTGTGGGATGGTAGATGAATGAGGCGGCTAGGTTTGTATGATGATGGCGTGATGATTGTTGAAGGATAATTATCCTTAGTCACCCTCCTAATAGCAATTAACTAGGCAAACACACTCAAGTGGATCTAACCCACCCTTCTAGACGTGGTTACCCAGGCAAGTATGTGTGTGCAGATGATCTTTCTCACAAGAACTTGAAGAAATTATGTTGAAGTAGACTTCGAAGGCTCAAGTTATCAACACTTGCAAAACCTTATTGAACTAACTATATTACATCTCAAGAAAAGTATGAATAACTTGTGCTTGTCAAATAGTGATGCACTTTAGAGTAAGTATAATCGTCGAATCAAGTAATAAAGTGATAAGTAGAGTGTCGAACCCACGATGATTGGATCAATAACTACAAAGTTATCGAACTTAAGAATGTGTTTGCAAGTAATGGATGGTGTTGGATTATCAAAACTAAAAACAATTAAAGTAAAAATAGCTATGATAAAGACGAACAGATGCTACAACAAATAACATATGATTATGGAAGTTGGGTTTATTGCTAAGGATATACATGCTAGATTACTTATTTCAATGCTATAGCGACTGAAAATACATGTATGCGTAAACCATTAAGATCTTTATATACTCGATAGGATTTTCTAAAGAATTTCTGACTCTCTCGATGCCTAGAATATATTAACTGTTAGTAGGCTCGAACAATCAACCGAGGTGAAACAATAGAAATTTAAAAATTGACACAAGGATTTATAATTGTTCAAGCTTCTAACCAAGCTCTAGATCCACTACCTTAGCTTCCCACTAAGGATTTTCCCATATTCAATATGAATTTCTTCCCATTTTCTAGGTTCAAGAGGAAACCTTTACAACCTCAAAGCTTATACCCCAAAGCTTTGAGAAAACTCTCTCTTACAAGAGAAAAAACAAATAGAAAACTAGAAAAACCCTCACAAGGTACAACGTTTGCACAATTAAGCCCTTACCCAAAACTTAACACTTGAACATATATAACAATTAAGCTCACAAGTGTGTTCTACAAAAAATGTGACAAAATTAAGCTCTAAAACACTTTCTCTATCATTTAATGTTGGTAGTTGGTTCCTTGTTGTTCCATGGCTCCTTTATTGAGTCTTTTAAACCCTCTAAGGAGTTTGTTGTCGTAACTAGCCATTGGGGTAAATTTGGAGCTGTTGGGGTTTTTATTTCTCGAAATAAATGCAAATCTAGGCTTGTCAATATTTGTATGTGAGGATCGGTATCGGTACCCGTTCTTAAGAAAAAATAGCCGTTGGAGCATTTAATACAAAGGTGTATCGATATGCTATATAAGCGTATTGGCACGACCAATAGGGTATCGGTACAGACAAGCCTATACCGGTACTCAATTTGGCTACTTGAATTTTCCAAAACACGAGAACAAAGGGGCGTATCAATACGTGCTTGGTCGTACTAGTTCGGGTGACTGGGTATCGATACCGAGGAATGGGTATCGATACTCAAAGTTAGTTTTTGACACTTTGGTTATTTAAAATCATTTAAAACTTGTCAAAAACCCTTTGAAAATATTTCAAACATATTTTTCAAGATAATAGACTTTTGAAATATTTTTACAAATTAGTTTAAGTCCAAAAACATTTTTTCATTAAGTTATATCAAAATCAAATTTGTTTATCAATCTCCCCCTTTTTGATATAACGAAACCACTTGAAAATTTGTTTTTGTGAAAACTCTCCCATTAAAAAATAATTTTAGAAAAAGAGAATAATTTAAAATAATATTTAAAGCTCCCCATTTTATTTTTAAAATTTAATTTTTCAAAGTTATTTTTCCTCCTTTTTGTTATATCAATTTTTTTTCAAAACTATGTTTGAAATCACATTAAGTTCAAAACAATGGAGAAAAGAGACCAAAAGATTTTATCATGAATGGTTTTTTTAAATGGCTCCCTCTTAATCAAGCATAAAAAAGATTGTTAGTCCAACAATTCAAGAGAAAAATATTAAATTTCAAATAAATAAAGCAAATATACCAAGAAATTCAATTAAAACACGCCATATATTAAGATACTCATATAAGCATACAAGGCATGGCAAAAATGAGACAAACATGTCCCTTTTTGTCTACACGTACTAGTGCAGAGGAGACCGTATCGGTACGATATGGGCGATACTAGTACCGAAGGCATGAAATTGGTTAAAAACTGTAACAAAAACAACTTAAATGACTTTCTAACTTATTTCTAAGTTCATACAAAGGCTCTATTAAGTCCTAGATATACATTAAGCATATTTTGCTACACATCCTTCTCAAAAAATACCATTTAACATATGAAAAGCATGGTTTCACCAAAATCAACCAAACACTACATGTTTAAGGCCAAAAACATAAAAATACGCATATTAGGACAAATACATGTAACTCATGCAATTTGAGACTCCCTCTTACTCTATGCAATTAGGCACAACATGAAGTCATACAAACACGCTTAGATCAACATCAAAATTAGACATGGAAAACATATGATCAAGCAAATTGAATGAAATTAAATTTTACCACTTGAAAAAAAGGTAGGATGTTAAGCATTCCTTATCCAAGTGTCCTTCCTCCTTTGTGTGTCATGAGCTTCCAAGATTTGACTTTGATCATCAATGGCTCAAGCACACCTACACAAGACAATCAAGTAATTTTTGGTATTCAAATTGCTTTAGATCCAATGGCATTAGTCCCAAATAACTTAGTCCCCTTAGGAATCCATTTTTCAATGTCTTACTTTTTCTTTGAAACAATTAGTCCTTTTGGGATCCAGACGTTTCGAACACATCTACCATTTAAAAATCTAGAAGAGCTATATTGTCTTTGATAAAAAATTGTTTTAACAAAAGTTTATTTGGAGCTACCTCCAACTTAACATTTTTGAAGATTTTTATTAAACAAATTATTTTTAGGATCATCAATTCCCTATGATGATCCTTTTGAACTTTAGAAAGAAAATTTGTAGGTTTGAAACTTTCATTTCAAAATATTTAAAAATAACATGCATTTGATGAAGTTTGCTTTCGAGTTCTAAATTAGTTTTGGAAAGAAAATCATTTTAGATATTTAGTTTTGAAACCAATTTCTTGTTTCTCAAAAATGAAGCTTCAAAATCCCAAACTAAATCATCGTAGGCATCTTGTAACTCATCAAAAGTATAGGAATTCAAATTTGATGTGTTAGAAGTTACCTTTTCACCTTGTATGCTCATGAGACATAGGTGGGCTACCTCATTTTCGGTGGAGTCCACTTCATCACTCCTTGTAGCCACAATTGCATTCTTCTTATGGCTTGATCTCTTCTTGTTGAAGCGAGGGCAATCATACTTGGTATGTCTCGACCTCTTGCACTTGAAGCATATGATGGGAGCCCTCATCTTCATTTTTTATTAATGCCTTAATTCTTCCTTGTGTCACTTCATGCATCGGGTGAACTTCTTGAAGAGCTTGACTATCTCTTCTTCTTCATCTTCACTGTCCTCTTCACTTGAATCTTATTGAACTCTTGAGAAAGTTTTGAGAGCAACAACATTGAAGTTTTCAATACCTTGCTTTACAATATTCTTCTTCCCCTTGGACATCATTATCTCATGGGTGAGCTAGGATCCCATAAGCTCGTCAAGCTTGAGCTCTCTTTCAAATTCTTTGCTTCTATGATGACAGTCTTTCTGGAATCCCATGAGTCGGGAAGTGAGTAAATCAACTTCCTCACAAGCTTGTCCTCCAGAATCATATCTCCAAATCATTTAAGCCTGTTCATAATGGTGGAGAAGCGATCGAACGTGGCTTTAATGTCTTCATCCAAGTACATCTTGAAGTTCTCTTACTAAATGTTGAGAATACCAATCTTGGTCTCATTTACTTCATTTTTTCCTTCATGAGTGACTTCAAGCTTGTCCCAAATCTCCTTGGCACTTTCGAAAGAAGATACTTTGACATATTCTTCCAGGCCAAGTGTAGAAAAGAGAATGTGCAAGGCCTTTGCGTTTAACTCCATCTTCTTGCGATCATCCACACTCTATTCCACCTTGATTCTTTGAGGAACGAATGAGCTATCAAGAACAATGTCCCAAAGACGATAATCTTTTGCTTTCATGAAGTACATCATCCTATTCTTCCAATAGGAGTAGTTGGTCCCGTCGAAGAAAGAAGGCCTATTGATGGATTGTGCCACGAACTCCGGTTGATGTAGATAAGTTGAGCACCTCAAGGATCAACTCTAAGATGATAATCTAGGGTAGAGACGAAGCTCTAATACCAATTGTTAGGAGGCTCGAGCGATCAACCGAGTAGCCAAGAGGGGGTGAATTGGTTTTTAGGTGTTTGTAGTGGAAGTAATAAAAATTTAAAATTGACACAAGGATTTATAGTGATTCAAGCTTCTAACCAAGATCTACATCCACTACCTTAGCTTCCCACTAAGGATTTTCCCAAATTCACAATAAATTTCTTCCCTTTTTCTAGGTTCAAGAGGAAACCTTTACAACCTCAAAGCTTATACCCTCAAAGCTTTGAGAAAACCCTCTCTTACAAGAGAAAAACAAATAGCAAACTAGAAAACTCTTACAAGGTATAATTTTTGCACAATTAAGCCCTTACCCAAAATCTAACACTTGAGCTTATATAACAATTAAGCTCACAGGTGTGTTCTACGAAGAGATTTGACAAAATTAAGCTCTAAAACACTTTCTCTATCATTGAATGTTGGTAGTTGGTTTCTTGTTGTTCTATGGCTGCTTGATTGAGTCTTTTAGACCCTCTAAGGAGTTTGTGATTGTTACTAAATGTTGCAATTGATTTGAAGTCGTTAGGGTCTTTATTTCCCGCAATAAATGTAGTTTTAGGCTCGACGATATTGGTACGCGGGGCTAGTATCGATACTTGTTCTTAAGAAAAAAATAGCCATTGGAGCATATAATACAAGGGGGTATCGGTAAGCTACATAAGCGTATTGGTACGGACAAGCCTGTACCAGTACTCAATTTGGCTACTGGAATTTGCCAAAACAGGGGAACAAAGGGGCGTATCGATACGCGCTTGGACGTATCAGTACATGTAATTGGGTATTGATATCGAGGAAAAGGTATTGATACTCAAATCCAGTTTTTAACACTTTGGCTAATTTAAACTCATTTAAAACTTGTGAAAAACCCTTTGAAAACATTTCAAACATATTTTTTCAGGTTAATGGACTTTTGAAATATTTTTGCAAATTAGTTTATGTCCAAAAATATTTTGCATTAAGTTATATCAAAATCAAACAGGTTTATCATTAACATTGAAGATAAGGTGATACATGTCAACGTTTACTGTAACAACTCTATTATTGTTTAAGAACTCCCTTTTACTTGTTGAAATCTTAAACTTATGTCTAAGTCAGATTAAGACAAAGATAACAACTTAGCCCCACTGTTCACGTTGGTATAACCTAACTCCTTTTATATTAAACCACAGATCAATAGTTAAAAGGCCTCGCTCGATAACTCTTACAATAACTACGCATGAAGAACAATAAACATAATAGATAAAGCAAAACAACTATAGAATTAAAATAAAATAATCAAAATATATAATCCAGGGAAGCAATAAACCCAACTAAAGTATTTCGCTCATGTCTGAGCCTAGAACATCCATAATAAAAATACTAAAGTACGATGGTTTATCAAGGAAGGGATAGAAAACAGTCGAGCGTCCTCGAAGATCTTCCTCCGTGTTGTCCAACTGTACTGCAGGTCTCCAACTTCGCTGGTCACTCTCTTTGGCGTCAGACTATGACTATTTTCTAAATCGCGCTCCCTTGTATTGGTGTCCAAGTCTCTCTTATATAGGCGGTGAAACTAAGGTTTGATAACCCTAAAGTGTACACGACTTTCTTAAAGAAGGCCATTGATTTCTCGCGATATCTTTAATGTTCCGTATCTAGGAGAAAGTTCACGTGGGTAAAAGTAGATTCATCTCCAACATTTTATTTCCTCGTCAGCTCCAACCATGAGATCTGCTAGTCACCCGCTCCAGCATTCCTCCAGCATCCTGCACAGACACCACAAAACACCACAATTCCCATAAAAAACACCAATATATATAACAATTAAGTGCAGGCAGTGTAACTCCCTATCTACATGCAAACTATATGAAAACTAACCTAAATACAACTAATGAACTTGAAAACATGAAAAAGTTAAGTAAAAAGGGTACGCAAAATAGGATATTTTCACAGTCATCAAATACCCCCAATCTTGAACTGTTTCATGTCATCAAGCAATGCAAAATAGAAGCAAGAAAAATAAAAACAGAAAGAAAACATAGTAAACATCCAATAGTTCCCAAGGTTCCACAAAGCTATGATTACAAGGATTACAAGACATGCTGCAACAATAATTCATTCCTCAGCTATATTAATGAGATACAATGCATTAGAGCTTACAGTTCTATTCCAAAAATTAATTTTTCTATAGGTGCAGTGGGTGAAAAGTCACATGCATTCAACACTTAACGTCCTTAGAAAATTTTATGGATTACCCTCTATTATTGCCTCATCATTTTTATTTTCCTTTTAGCACAATGTTTTACTCCTCTTTCATTCGTTTTAAGTTTAAAAATTGTATCACTAGGGCTTTAGCTTATCACGTATACTCTTCAGACCTGAAGATGGAGTGGAGCAAACAACCCATCCCTGAGCCCTACAAGCAGAGTCTTCCCATGATGATTTTCATTCACTCTTATGCAGTACTATCATTCCTACCAGGGAAAGTTAAATGGAGCAAATACAACTCACATCTTGTACTAAGATAGCAAGATGCATAAAAGGGTGTCCCTCAACAATATTATTTATGTTATCGAGTTTTCAATTAATTTTCATTCTCTTCTCAATTTCTTTTAGGGAGTGTTTTTAAGCCTTTATTTTGCTACATTAAGCATTCAATTCATTCACATTAATTCATGCTTTGACATTAGACAGTCGACCTAGAATTTCCATAAGGTTTCTTATGCTTTTAGAAGGCATGCAACATGTGTTTTAAGAGCTAAAACATATTCAACACTAAGTTCAAAACACGAAAGCTCATAACATATTACAAAGAATGAAACATGGATTAATCATAGGAAATCATGATCAACACATCAACAATTTCAGAATTAATGGAATCATAGCAAAGGGAACCATTATAAATATATTATACTATCTATCGGTTAGGATTTTTTTTAAAATTTACCTAATATATACATGGGATAGTACTCCCCCAAACTTTAGAAGAGCATTGTCTCCAATGCAAAAAGAAAAAAAAAAGAAAAACAAACATGGATATGCTAAATGAAAAACTAAAATAAAAAGAAAAGAAAAGAAACTAACCCAGGGAGTTACTGGGGAGGGGAAGCACGCCACGTCTGCCTCTTTGGTTGTCTTCCGATATGTGGCGCAGAAGGAGCAAACGCTTGTGGTGCCTGATTGGTTACAGGGGATGCATGGCTTCCTGTTTCAGAGGAGCGATGGTGGATGCTGAGGAGTCTGAAGATGTAGATAATGGGGGTATGCGCCCCAAATGTGCTTGCAGTTCCTCAATATGCTCAAGGACTCGACCAACGATGAATTTGGTCTCATTTCTAGAGTGGCAACAAATGGAGTTGGAGTGGGTGATGTCTTAACTATGGAAGGAGTGACCGGAACCATTGGATGTTGCACCTCAATGGAATCATCGCTAACCAAGTGTACTGGTCTAGCAAGGCGTAGGTGCGACAGTGGTTTCCTTCATCTTCCTCTTTCTTGTTGTAGCAGCAACGACCGGAGGGCTGAGAGGGATTTCTTCTTCGTCTTTGTTCTCTTCCTCTTTTTCTTCTTCCTTCTCTTTTCATTTTCTCTTCCTTTTCATTCTCTTCTTCTTCTTCTCTGTGTTGCTGATTAGTAGGAGGTTCGGTAAAGTGATGGTCAGGGAATGTGGGGAAAGCAGCAGTAGATCCCAGAGACAATTGGTTCAACATAACCCTTGTGGCTAGATCATTCTCTCTAGCATATACAAAGAATGACTTGAAAATTTCTTCCATGGCGCTGAGTAGAGTTGTATACAGGATAGTAATAACCGTGGTACTAAATGGCATAGAACTAGCCACCAGTCCCTTAAGCCTTGGTATCTCCTTTTATAGTATCCCTGTTTGGGATTCCATCACCAAGTCGTTGGGATCATCTCAGACCTGTGCTTTCTCACACAAAACAATTATTAGGCTTGGAAAAAGTGAATGGCTCTTGGTACCTGGGAATTTTGCCCTTCCCACAATAGACTCGTATGTCATCTTCCCAATATTAATATGCTAGTCGATCATCAAGGAGGGCAAAAGAAGAAACATATCAGCAAAGAATGTTGAATGGTGTCATGTGGGGTGCATGCATGTGTTCAATAAATGGATCCAATATTTAGGGTTTGGTTTCAAGTTGACTCGTTTCATAATCTTATGAGTGGTTGATTTCCAAGTTCTGTCAGTTCTCGCAATGCACAAGTCATGAAGTACCTCATCATGGGTGGTGTTGGTAGCCGTTGTCGCAAAGTCCTCATGTCTATCCTCAGCATTTCTCATGTCAAATAGATTGTTGATTGTTTCGGCAGAGAAGTTCAACATTTGGTGATGTGGGTGTAAAACTCACGATCCCAAGAAACGTTGATCCACCCTAGTTGCCGTGCAAACTCCTTCCAGTTATGATTTTCGATGATAGAGCAAATGTAGTCATCAAACTAGAGTTTGTGAGTGCCAAATATTCATTTTTATTAACCTTTCTATATCGATTATCACCAAAGAATTAGGAGGAGCAAATCTCTGATTTTTCAATTTCCATTTCTTCTCAACTTCCTCCATTGTTTCATCCTCAACTGAGTATTATGGCGCACAACTCGTCTTCCTTTAACTCCGTCACCACTGCATCGGACCCCAACAGACCGATTGCCACATCAGATGGCCTACCTCCAACATATGTGGTTGCCAATCACCTCATCTCTAGTTCATTTCAACAGAGATATGAACTAGTGTACCAACAGATGGTCCTTGAAAAAGAAGGATTGGAGTACACTCCCGAATATATGCTCCATTTTGATGCGGATGTGCTACATGTGATTCACAAACAGAAGTGGGAAACATTTATTAGTAGGCATGTGATATTAATGTCTCTTGGGTACATGAATTTTACACTCACATCAGTCACGATGGTGAGAAACTGGTACAAGTTAGGAGAAAATTTGTAGATTTATCTACCACTGAAATTGAAAACTTTAATCAATTCTTTGAGCACCATGAGGCCCATACCACATCCGCAAACCTTGCTGCTGATTGAACATACTCAACGATTCTGTGAGACCTTTGTGTCCCTAGAACTCAATGGGTTGGAGAGGGCCATGAATGAATGGTGCATTGTTAGTAACTTCAGCCAGATTCAAGATTTTGGGCCCATATTATCAACAACCATCTTTTTCCCAACAAAAAATGAGAAACTTTTTCCCTCCGTCAGATGCTACTACTAGATTCCCATGTCAAGGGACGTGACCTATACCCGACGCAGCTAATTCATGCCTCCATCATTGAACAAGCTGCATCAATGAGCAAACCAGAGGATTTATTTTTCGCCAACTTGATCGCGACACTGTGCAAAAGCAGTAGTGGAACAATGGGCGGGGGATACTATTATGGATGCACTTTCGGGCTTGCTACCATTACAAGTGGAGCAACTGAAAGGTTATGCCCAAATTGCACCTACACCTGTCTACTCGTTGCAGTCCCCCCTCGATCAAGGAGATTGTAGCATAAACCCTAGGAACCTTTCTAAGGCTATATTTCTTGTCGGTCCATCGAAGAGACTCGCTAACACAATCCCTATTTTGGAAATTACTCCTAAAAGAACCAACGGTGTTTCCCACGCTACCACCTAATCTCCTTACACCTGCTCCCACTACACCTACACCTGCCACCACCACACAGAGGAGACAACGACCGGATATTGAAGCTGACACCTCCTCCCGCCTTGTAAAGAAACCCATGTCCACCCGGAACAAAGACAATGATATCATCATCCAGGAACCACCTTCCCGATAACTCATTGAGTTAGTTTTTCTATTCTTTCCTTTTTAGTCTTTTTAGTTTAGTTTTTTCACATTGCATCTTCATATTTGTTTTTCTTGTTTCCTTTTTAAATTGGGGACAATGCTTTCTAAAGTTTGGGGGAGTACTATCCCATGTATATATTAAGTTAAATTTAGGTAAAAAAATTTAAAAATTATTTTATAGCCTATAAATAATCTAATATGTTCATCATGGTTCCCTTTTCTATGATTCCATTGATTCTAAAATTGTTGTTGCCATTATGATTTCCTATGATTAATCTATGCTTAATGTTTTGCAATGTGTTAATAGCTTTAGTGTTTTGAACTTAGTATTGAATCTGCTGTATCCCTTAAAACACATGTTGCATGCCTTCTAAAATCTTAAGAAACCTTAGTGAAATTCTAGATCGACTCTCTGATGCCAAATCATTAATTAATGCGAATGAACTGAATGCTCAATGTAGCAAATGAAAGGCTTAAAAACTCCTTAAAAAATTGATAAAGTAATGAAAATTAATTGAAAACTCGATAACATTAGCAAAACTGTTGAGGGGCACTCTTCTATGCATCTTGTTGCCTTAGTACGCTAGGTGAGTTGTGTTTGCTCCATTTAACCTTCCCTGACAGAAATGGTAGTACTAACATAAGAGTGAATGACAATCTTCTCAAGATGACTTTACTCGTAAGGCTCGGGGATGGGCTGTTTGCTCTACTCCATCTTTAGGTCTGAAGAGCAGGCATGATAAGCTGAAGCCCTAGTGATATAGTGTTTAAACTTAAAAAGAATGACATGGAGTATAATAATGTGCTTAAAAGTAGAAAATAAAAATGTGGAGGCAATAATAGAGAGCAATGTCTTGGAACAAAATTGTAAGCTCTGAGGCATTGCATCTTATTAATATAGATGAGGAATGAATTACTGCTGCAGTATGTCTTGGAATCCTTGTAATCATAGCTTAGTGGAACCTTGGGAACTATTAATTGTTTTACTGATTTTGTTTTTGTTTTTAGCATTGCTTTAGGACAAGAAACAATTCAAGTTTGGGGGCATTTGATGGTTGTGTTATATCCTATTTTGCGTACCCTTTTTACTTGACTTTTGCATGTTTTCAAGTTCATTTAGTTGCATTCAGGTTAGCATCCGTATAGTTTGCATATAGATAGGGAGTTACATTGTCTGCGCTTAAATGTTATATATTTTAGTGATTTTTATGGGAAATGTGGTGTTTTGTGGTGTATGTGCAGGGTGCTAGAGGAATGCTGGAGCGGATGAGTGGCAGATATTATGGATGGAGGTGATGAGGATTAACCCCCTCGACCCAGCTTAGATGCCCAACTGAAACGAGTGAGCTACATTAGGTTTGTTGAAGCAAACCTGAGACGATTATACAAAAAATGGGTCCGTTTTTTCCTTTAATCTTTTCTAAATACAACATATTAACCAAATGTGAGCATGTTGGAAGCGGATGAAATCTCAAAAGAAACGGACACCGAAAAGGCTTTCGATTGCATATGGATACATTTTATGGACTAAAACTAGAAAAATATTAGGATTTAGTTAAAGACCAAAATAAAACTATTATGATTTAGTCAAAAACCAAAAAGGAATTTAAGGCATATTTCTGCGTAGGTATCACATCAATAGACTTAAACCAACAATTTAGGCATGCTCGAACCACAAAATCCTAAGCATAGGCACGTCCACCCTATATGCACAATACAAAAACCATCAAGCATAAAACACATATATGCTAGTTCAACATTCAAATCACAAAACCATCAACATATATATCCAACTACCAAAACATATAATCTCCACAATAAAACCAAAATAGAGGGTATAAACCTCCCCAAAAACGTGGTACACATTGCTTTATTAACCGAAATAAAACTAGGTTTTCATACTCAATCAAGCGCCTTGCTCTTGGACCTTCCTTACCGTAACAATGCAACCCTCAACTTTATTTCTCTACATCAATGGGAAAAAGAGAGGGTAAGTAATCATGCTTATTGAGGACGCTCTTTGGTAAAACATTTATGCATTATAAAAACTATTTGAAAACCATAAATCCATTTATGTACAAAGCATGCTTAATCAAACCCAAAGCGTTATCTCATTTGTTTCCAAAACAAATCATGCATAACAACCATATGCATTAAAACCATTTTATATGTCTCATAAATCACATATATTGGCAATTATAGTGACCCCAGATAGTCTTACGTCTATCCACACTTTTGGATACATGGATTTCTCATGGTGGTACTACCTCCACCGAATCTCATACCTTGCGTAGTTAAACCACAAGATACCATCAACTTGGGCTACCTAGTTAAACCGCATGCCCTAGTGATAACCCAACGATTCGGGTAGCCTAGTTAAACTGTTTTTCCTTAGGGACCGTGACATGATCGATTTTAATATTATAGTGCACTTAATCCTATGGCTAGCCAACTATATTCGATAGTTTTTCATAATGTCACATAGCCAATATATAATTTCCAAACACTTTTACTCACTATTTTCCAATGCATTTCACAAATCCATTTCATATGCAAAATCACATTCCCCAAGGCAACACCACATTCCTTTAGGAATAGTTCTCAATTCTCATATGCATTCAATTTTTTTTAAACATTGCATATTAATCCAAAACCATGCATTTGCAGTAAGTAAATCAAACAATGTTTAAAACCAGAACATGCAATATACAAGCTCAATTCAAAGCCAATATCAAGGGTGAAAATAGAGAAACTTACTCTAGAGCTTAGTTAAGCTTTTTAGGCTATAACTAAACCCCCATGATCCACCGATCAAACCTTTAAAGAGCTTTAACGCGTTAATACAGTCATCGATACGCCTCGCCTTGCTCACCAATACGAATTAAGCCTCCAGTAAGCAACGCACACCACTAGGCAACCTTGTCTTGATCGCCCCCTATTTTAACTACATAAATCTAGAGAAAAAAGGCATCGTTACACATTCTACTAATTGCTAAACAATAATCTCCTGCATCCTTAACATAAACCTTCCAAAAACTAGCTGATACAACTGAAAACAACATCAATCTTTGCTCTATAGAATCTCAACCTTAAACCATCAATTCTAACATTCAATCCACATCAAAACATATCTACAACCACCTTTTAAACATCCATATATCTCCAGAAACTCAAATACACATAAAACAACCCCTAAAACCACTAAAAACCCATCTAAAAATTAGCCAAACAAATAGTTTTGGGATTTCTTTTGTATATCTCATTTTAAAACCTGAAAACACTTTCTTAATGTATTTAAACTCACTAAAATCATACCAAATGAGATTCACAACAAAGCCCAACAAATTCTTTAATAAAATAAACATTAAACCATTAAATCTTGATTTAATCATCAAAGCATCCAAAAAATCAATTAAAAAGGATCAAGAACTTGTGAATTTCAAAAAAAGAACCTTTGATTAGAGTAGAGAAATGAAAATCACCTATAAATGTAGACTTCTTCCTCAATTGGCTTTATTTGGAGAAATCACCGAAGTTAATGTAGAAGATTTGATGTAGAATCAAAGGAATCCATTGTTGAAAACAAAAGCAAGATGAAAAGATTGATTCCTCAAGATTTTAGAGAAGAATAAAATAGATTGGTTGTTGAGAATTTGAGAGAAAAAGGTTTAGATAAAGGTGGTTATGTAAGAAAATCCTTTTGGTTTATTAAACCCAATTAATTAAAGAGAAAAGATTAATTATTTTAAAAATATTTTTAAAAAGAAAAAAATTAAGGAAACGTATGATAAAACACAGTGGTTTGATAGCTCCCTAAAGATTCTAAGTTTTGATCTTTTTTTGATTTAGTGACAAAAACAGTTTTCAAAATTTATATTTTAGTCACTAGAACCAAAATGTCCATAAATCCAATTTCATTTTATCAAATTGAGCTTACCAAAACCTTTAATATATTTATAAAATATTTCCCATCATTTTCAACAATTTTATCCTTATTGAAACATTTTTTACGAATTAATCCTTGAAACTATCTCGAGTCGACTAATTCGGTTCACCCGAACCGTCTAACCCAACTAGCTAACATCTAAGCCCAAATTCAGGGTATTACACGAGGCATAAAGAGTTGGAATAAATCTACATTGACACTGTTGAGTTGTGTGGGGCTCGATTCGTTCAACCGATGTTGCTCACCAAGTGGTGGAGAGGTGGATGTTTGGGTGGAAGAGTTGTGGAAGATAAATTGAAATGTGACACAATGATTTATAGTGGTTCAACCTTCTAACCAAGGTCTACATCCACTACCTTAGCTCCCCACTAAGGATTCCTTAATCAATCCACTATTGATTCGTCCCCTTTTCTAGGATTAGGAGGAAACCCTTACAACCAATCAAGCTTTCTACCCAAAGCCTTGATTGAAACCCTCTTTAAAAAGAGACAAATAAAGCAAACACAAATCCCTCTAATAGGTGTTTGTTTGCACAATTAAGCACTCACCCAAAACCTAAAACACTTGAGCAAATTTGACAATTTTGTCTCACTATTGTTTGTCTATACAATAAATGACAATTTAAGCTCTAAGACAATCTTTGATCATTTGATGTTTGACAATATGAGCATTAGCCTTCTCTTGATGCTTGGAGGTCCCTTTTATACTCCCAAATGAGTTTGTAGCTGTTACTAGCCGTTGGGATCATATTGGAGCCGTTGAGGACTTTAATTCCCACCATAAATGCAGTTCTGCAGCTCCCCGTTTCAAAACGCTTGAAGCCGTTTCGAAACACTCTCAATGTAGAAAGAGTCGTGGCAGTCTGTCAGGGTACCCGTTTCGGAACACCCTCTTGTCGTTTCAAAACGCGTATCGAAACGCTATAGGCCCGTATCGAAACGTCTGCATTTGAAAGTTGGTTGGGAAAGAGCCGTTGGGTTTTATGACCGTTGTGGTCAATGCCACGTAGGCGTATCGAAATGGCCTAGCCCGTTTCGAAACGCTGGGCAAAAATCCTTTCCAAGGAAAGCCCGTTTCGATACAAGTATCGAAACGATTTTGCCACTGGAATCCCCTGTTTCGAAACGCCCTAAGGTGTTTCGAAACACCTGGACAGTTTTGTTTAGATTGGCTTTGAAAATCATGAAAAACCCTTTTAAATAATTTACCTAAACATAATTTCAAGTTGTTTGGACTTTAGAAATGTTTTAAATACTTTTTAAATCAGTCCAAAACATTTTTCAATTATTATATCAAAACATTAGTTCTACAATCTCCCCCTTTTTGATATAATAAAACTTACTTGAAAAATTGTTTGGGATTCCCCCCCTTTAACATTAAAAATATGAATAAGAGATTAAAAAAAATTAATTCAAATAAAGCTCCCCCTTATTCATTTGAAAATTCAATTTTTCAAACCATTTCTCCCCCTTTTTGTTATATCAAAAAGAATTTAAAAACATTAAGTTCAAAAAAAAATAGAGGTAAAAACTTTGACAAAAATAAGAGTTTGGTTTAAAAATGGCTCCCCCTTACTCAAAGCATCATTAAAAATGTTATTCCAACATTTATGATCATCTAGTTGAATAAACTAAAAATAAAGCAAATAAATGCTAAAACAACTAGATTTTTACCGACAATTGAACTCAAGGTAGGATGTGAAGCCTTCCTTCTTCAAGTGCTCTTCCTTGTGTGTATGGAGCTCCCCCTCAATGTTTGACTTGTTGAACATGTCCATCACACCAAGCAATAGACAATCAAGTAATTTTTGGTATCCAAATTGCTTTGGATCCATGACCGTTAGTAGCACAAATTTTAGTCCCCTTTGGAATCCATTTTTCAATGTCATCCCTTTTAATTGAAGTATTAAGTCCTTTTGGGACCCAAACACTGCTAAAACATTTTCCTTTAATAAATCTAGGGGCACTAGATTGTCTAACATAGAAATTTGATTTTCCAAAATTGTTTTTCTTTTCTAGTTCTTTGGAAATCAAATCTTTTTCTTCTTGAACATTTTGAAGCAATTTTTCTAAATCAAAACATTTTAATTCAAACTCTTCAAGTTTTGCTTCAAGTTCATGTTTGGTTTTAGAAAGCAAATCATTTTGAATTTTTAACTTTGAAATCAATTTATTGTTTTTCAAAATGTAGCTTTTAAAATCTAAAACCAAGTCATCATAGGCATCTTGTAATTCATCAAAGGAATAAGAACATGAAGTAGATGAATTAGAAGTTACCCTTGAATCTTCTTCGATGGCCATAAGGCAAAGGTTGGCTTGTTCATCGTCGATGGAGTCCTCATTGCTCAAAGTAGCCATATGTGCCTTCTTCTTATGGCTTGAAGTGCTTGCCCTCTCATTTCTCTTAGGTTCTCGTTCAAGCTCTCTCAAGGCTTTCTTCATGAACGGGGCACACTTCTTGAAGAGATGAACTATCTCTTCATCTTCATCCTCCTCTTCACTTGAGTAGACATGATGGCAAGTGGAGGATTTGAGAGCCATGACACTTGCATTGATGCCAAGTTCTTTGATTTTCTTCTCTCCCATAGCTCTAATTTCTTCCCTCTTCTTCTCATCCTCTTTGTTCTTCTTCATGATTTGATGAGTAAAGAGTGACCCCATGAGTTCATCAAGCTTCAAAGTCTTCAAATTTTTGGCTTCGATGACGGCGGTCCTCTTTGAGTCCCAAGACTCGGGAAGTGAGTAGATGAGCTTTCGAACAAGCTTCTCCTCCGGGATGGCTTCTCTATAGCCTTTGAGACCATTGGTGATGGTAGAGAACCTATCAAACATCTTCTCGATGTTCTCTTCCGGATCCATTTTGAAGTTCTCATACTTTAAGGTTAGGAGCCCAATCTTGGTCTCCTTGACTTCATTGGTTCCCTCGTATGTGACTTCAAGCTTGTCCCATACCTCCTTGGCACTCTCACAAGAAGACATCTTCTCATAGATGGTTGGGCCAAAAGCACAAAACAAGATGTGCAAGGCTTTGCAATTAAGCTTCATCTTCTTGCGATCATCGGCACTCCACTCCGCTTTACTTCTTTGAGGCACGAACGAACCATCTTCAACTACATCCCATAGCTTGTAAACTCTTGATTTGATGAAGAACTTCATCTTTGTGTTCCAATGGGCATAGTGAGTTCTGTCAAAGAAAGGTGGTTTGTCGATTGAATGTGCCATTGAGCCGGTTGATGAAAAAGTGATCGAGCTTGCTAGATCTTCTCAATAGGATGTGAATCCCCTTCGATTGAGCCAAGCTCTGATACCAATTGTTGAGTTGTGTGTGGCTCGATTCGTTCAACCGATGTTGCTCACCAAGTGGTGGAGAGGTGGATGTTTGGGTGGAAGGGTTGTGGAAGCTAAATTGAAATGCGACACAATGATTTATAGTGGTTCAACCTTCTAACCAAGGTCTACATCCACTACCTTAGCTCCCCACTAAGGACTTCTCAATCAATCCACTATTGATTCGTCCCCTTTTCTAGGATTAGAAGGAAACCCTTACAACCAATAAAGCTTTCTACCCAAAGCCTTGATTGAAACCCTCTTTACAAAGAGACAAATAATGCAAACACAAATCCCTCTAATAGGTGTTTGTTTGCACAATTAAGCACTCACCCAAAACCTAAAACACTTGAGCAAATTTGACAATTTTGGCTCACTAGTGTTTGTCTATACAATAAATGACAATTTAAGCTCTAAGACAATCTTTGATCATTTGATGTTTGACAATATGAGCATTAGCCTTCTCTTGATGCTTGGAGGTCCCTTTTATGCTCCCAAATGAGTTTGTAGCCGTTACTAGCCATTGGGATCATATTGGAGCCCTTGAGGACTTTAATTCCCACCATAAATGCAGTTCTCCAGCTCCCCGTTTCGAAACGCTTGAAGCCGTTTCGAAACACTCTCAATATAGAAAGAGCCGTTGCAGTCTATCAGGGTACCCGTTTCGGAACATCCTCTTGCCGTTTTGAAACGCGTATCGAAACGCTATAGGCCCGTATCGAAACGTCTGCATTTGAAAGTTGGTTGGGAAAGAGCCGTTGGGTTTTATGACCGTTGTGGTTAATGCCACGTAGGCGTATCGAAATGGCCTAGCTCGTTTCGAAACGCTGGGAAAAAATCTTGTCCAAGGAAAGCCCCTAGAATCCCCTGTTTCGAAACGCCTTAAGGTGTTTCGAAACACCTGGACAATTTTGTTTAGATTGGCTTTGAAAATCATGAAAAACCCTTTTAAAAAATTTCCCTAAACATAATTTCAAGTTATTTGGACTTTAGAAATGTTTTAAATACTTTTTAAATCAATCCAAAACATTTTTCAATTATTATATCAAAACATTAGTTCTACAGACACACGTGGACTTTCTCTTTGATACGAAGCATTAAACATGGTGGGAAATCAACGACCTTCTTTGATAAAGTCGTGTACACTTTAGGATTATGAAACCCTATTTCAACGCCTATATAAGGAAGACTTGGACGAGAAATCAAAGAAGCTCGATTTCAGACAATAGTCCTAGTCTTTAGCTTGCGGAGAACCACCAAAGTCAAAGCTAGAGAAATCTCCTCATGACATACGCCAT
This sequence comes from Hibiscus tridactylites, assembly GCA_958450335.1. NCBI lineage: Eukaryota > Viridiplantae > Streptophyta > Magnoliopsida > Malvales > Malvaceae > Hibiscus > Hibiscus tridactylites. The sequence continues at coordinate 18,566,003 of OY288292.1, read as the reverse complement.
CAAGAGAGATCGAGGGAGTGGGAGACCTACAACATAGTTGGACAACACGGAGGAAGATCGTCGAGGACAATTGACCCTTTCTATCCCTTTCTTGATAAACTACCATACTTTTTGTTTATTATGGATTATTTAGGCTCAGATATGAGCTAAATACTTCAGTTGGGTTTATTGCTTCCCATGATTATATGTTTTGATTATTTTATTTTAATGCTATAGTTGTTTCCCTTTATCTATTATGTTCATTGTTCTTCATGCATAGTTATTGTAAGAGCTATCGAGAGAGTCCTTTTAACTATTGATTTGTGGCTTAATATCGAGAGAGTTAGGTTATACGAATATGAACAGTTGGGATAAGCTGTTAACTTAGTCTTCATCTAACTTAGACATAAGTTTAGGTTTGAACGACTAAAAGAGAGTTCTTAAACAAATAATAGAGTTTTTAGAGTTCACATAGATATGTATTACCTTAGCTTCCATGTTATTAACTTTTATGCATCGAGAGAGTCAGAAGTTGATTAGAAAATCTTGTCGAATAGATAAAGATCTTAATGATTTACACAGACATGTATTTCCAGTTGCTATAGCATTGAAATAAGTAATCAAGCATACATCCTTAGTAATAAATCCATCTTCCATAATTATTTGATATTTGCCGGAACATCTGTTCATATTAAGCGTAGCTATCTTTACTTTATTTGCAATTAGTTTTGGTAAATCGACACCAATCAATACTTGCAAAAACATTTTTAAGTTCAATAACTTCTTAGTTATTGATCCAATCCTCGTGGGTTGACACTCTACTCTATCACTTTATTACTTGATTCGACGAGTATACTTGCTCTAAAGTGCATCACTATTCTTTTTATTTGCAATTAGTTTTTGGCGCCATTTCCAGGGATTGGCAATTGATAATTATGTTGTAATTGCTCTAGGGATTTTATTTTATTTTATTTGCATTTAATTTTTGTTTTTGCTTTTCCTTTTATTTCTCAAGTACATTCCAATGCATGGTCGAAAGGTCAAAGTCAGAACCTATTCTTCCATTCAATCCAAAGGTCGAGAGAACTTTCTAAGAAATACGTAGAGAAAGAGAGAATATGGTGAACGAGAACGAAGAGAATGGCCGTGAGAACGAACATAAAAATGGCATGGCACCGGCGGTGGTTAATGACAACGCAACCCTGAATAATAGCCAAAGACAACAAGATGATCCACCGCATCCCAAAATTAGAAGGACTATTAGAATGAACAACGAGCCCGTCATCAACAACCTCCACCCACTAATTGTTGTGCCTGATCTAGGGATAGCTCACTTTATGTTGAAGCTCGTTATGTTCAACACGCTGAACTCCATTGGACAATTTAGAGGATCAGCAAGAGAGGATGCCCAAGAACACATTCAAGCTTTCTTAGAAGTTTGTGATTGTTTTCAACAACCAGAGATTGCTAATGATTCATCGAGACTCAAGTTATTTCCCTACTCTTTGTGGGAATGAGCCAGGGCATGGTTGATAACTTGTTCCTCAGGATCTATTACATCTTGGGATGACTTGTGTAGCAAGTTTCTGCGTAGACATGATCTACCGAACATGCACAACCAAAAGCTAGCGATATCATGTCATTCACATAGCATGATGATAAATCCAAGTACGAATGTTGGGATAGATACAAAAATATGCTACGCAAGTGCTCGATTCTTAGATTGCACGATTGGCTACAAACCATGATGTTCTATAATGGTGTCAATGCACCTACACAGATGATGATTGACTCTTTAGCCATTGGAATTTTCGCTTGACAGAGATCTTGAAGAGGCATTCGAAATATTTGACCAAATAGCGAATAAAGACTAACAGTTCCCAAGGGGGAGATTGAAGATAGACTCTAAATATTATGAAACGATCAAGTTGGACGATTACCAGAGTGTAGCGGCTCAGCTCTCCATCATCATTAACTTGCTCAAGACCACGCAACTGACAACCAATGTTCGAGAGGCTAAGGTAATTCAATACATGTGCGAGCATTGTGACGGGGAACATCAGTTGAGTGAATGCCATCAGCAACAAGAATCTGGATGCTACGTAGGGAATGCCAACATCAACATCAATCCCTACTTGAATACCTACAACCTAGGGTGGCGGTAACAACCAAATTTTATGGAGCGTTACAGATTGCCATAGAAGAACCTCTTGTTATCAGTGGCGGCAACATGTAATTCAGGAGTGCAACAGAATCTCTTAGATTCCAACAAAAGACTTAGAGGCAGAACTAGGGAGCTGCTAACTCAAATTCTAAGAACTTCTAACCTCTTAGATGCCACACTAAAATTTTATGGAAAATGCCTGAGTTATTTTGTAGGATCAGGTAGAACATTTAAAGAACCATAGTGACATGCTCACGACAAAAGCTACCATTGTGCAAAACAAGCAGTCGATCATGTAAAACAACATTGCATCCTTATTGTCCTTGGAAACAAAAGTTGGGCGGATTGCCTAAGTACTAAAGATGCGACCACAAGGCGAATTACCTAGTGATACTGAGGTCACTAAAGCCTTTAATGTGGAGCAATGCAATGCCATCACACTACACAATGGCACCCAATTGAGGACAGACACCAAGTTTGGGGGAGATTCCCGTATTGATTCTACTCCAAGCAAGTCATCCACCGATGCTCCTGCACCTAAGGAAACAATTCATGTGTCTGATATAGTGAGTGATCTTGCTATTGATTGCAAGAACGAGAAAGCTAAGGATGCCCTTGCATCCAGTAAACAACATGATAAGCCCAGACCACCATCTACATTCCCACATCGATTGAAGGCTCAAAAACAAGATGTCCGGTTCTAGAAGTTTCTAGATATGCTCAAAAAATTATATATCAATGTCCCATTTCTGGAGACCATTGATCAAATGCCAATATCTGCAAAGTTTTTGAAAGTGATCGTGACCAAGAAGAGGATGGTGGGTGAAGTTGAAACTGTTGCTACTAAGAGCGAGTGTGTGGCCGTGCTAAGTGATTTACCACCCAAGATGAAGGACCCTGGCAGATTTACCATTCCATGCTACATAGGTCATAACTATTATGGCCGAACACTATGTGACCTTAGTGCAAGTGTTAATTTTATGCCGAAATCTGTGTTTACACAACTAGGGATAGGAAAAGCTAAGCCTACATCGGCAATCCTTCAGTTGGTTGATCGATCTCAAAACCAACTCGAGGGTAGAATTGAAGACTTTATAGTTAAGGTAGATAGGTTTGTTTTCCCTCCAAACTTTATTATCCTTGATTGTGAAGCTGATGAGAATATTTCCATCATCATTGGAAGACCATTCCTAGCCAATGGGTGTATTGTGATTGAATGTGAGAAGGGTGAATTTACTATGAAGATTAATGACCAAAAGATTACACTTAATGTCTTTAGCACACTCAAGTACGCAGATGATTAAGAAGAATGCTAGTTTGTGCAAAGCGAGTAAACCCTAATTGAAGAAAATTTTCTATATATATCTAAAGCCCTGAAAATGAGCATAGCGGTTTTGGTAGTTTAGGTTCGGACCGAGGAACCAGGTTTAGCGAATAAAATGCATTTCGATAAAATAAATATTTTTGAATGGGAATTTCATAGGGATAAAATTCGGTTTTTAGTTTTTTTAATAATTGTGTTAAGTGTTATGGGTAGGAAATTGGAAATTGATTTAATTAATTGAGGTGACCAAAATGTAACAAATGCAAAACTGTTTTTAATGACTAAAGTGTAATTGGCCCAATACTAAGATCCTTAGAGAGCTATTTTTCCAAGTGTTTTAATTAAAAGTTTTCCACGTTAATTGAGTAAAGTTTTTATGGGTAATTGTTTTTCCAAATCATTTTGCTATTCTATCAATTTTCTTGGATTGTCTCTTCTCATTTTTCTCTCATTCTCCATCACTTTTTCCCAAACATGATTTTAAGATTTCTTTGCTGTTTTTCAATGGAGAATGCATCATTTTATTCTTCATCTATTTCCTAACAAAACCTTCTTGAGATTTTATAAAGATATCATATATATTCCAAGTTATTTTCAAGAGAAAACTTACGTCAATTTTGGTGGAAGGTTCTTTAAAGGTAAATTTTTCTCTTATCTCTTAAAACTAATGTTTTTATTGATATTTCCTAGTGATCAGCTTGTATTTTGTGAATTATAACATGGTTTCACAATTTAATTCAAGAAAGTGTGATTAATTTATGATTTTGATGTTTTGACTAAATTCATGTTTTACAAGATGATTGCTGGAGATTTCTGTAGGTTAATTCACATTTTGATTGTATAAATTTAATGTGAAATGAGATTTTCATGATCAATCCGGAAAGTATTTAATTGGATAATTTCTAAGGTAGTTTAAGAGTGGTTTTGGGGCTGTTTTAGTAGATTCTTGATTGCTGGAGGTATAGGGATGGTTGTAATATGTTTTTCCATGTTCTTTTGTAACCCCCTTAGCCCGAACTAGACGCCCGACCCGAACTAAGAAGATTACACGGGAAAAACCAAAGCCAACAAGTTAAAGCCGACTTCGATTAACAACCATTCTTTTATATTTATAGATGTAATTTAAGTCCTATGTACTCAACAAAACCCTTAGCCGAAAATGGCACAGCGATCAGAGTTCGATTAGGGGTTCAATTGCATACATTTAACTTTTAGGGACTAAACTGTAATATCTGAAAATTACAAGGATTAATCCAATTTCAAGATTACCAATCCTTATTTAGTCATGTAACATGCTTCCCTGTCAATTTTCATCACAAACGGATCATCCAAACTCATCCAATTGCATGCTCAACATTCAAGGATAGAAATGTAACATTTCAGAACATAAGAAGATGCTTTTAACTGAAAATAACGGCCAGGTATCGATACCCTTAAGCCTGTATCGATACGTAGGAAGACAGTAGCAAAAGTTGGGAAACATGTATTGATACCCTTCCCTGCGTATCGATACACCCTTTAAGCTTTGCACAAGCGTATCGATACGCTCCCAACTCATATCGATACCTCTGTGTTATTTGGCCTAAGTTTCCCTTCGGGTATCGATACTCAAACCCGAGTATCGATACACCCTTTAAGCTTTGCACAAGCGTATCGATACGCTCCCAACTCGTATCGACACCTCTGTGTTATTTGGCCTAAGTTTCCCTTCGGGTATCGATACTCAAACCCGAGTATCGATACTCAAATTTGAGTATCAATACCCAGACCAGATATGCACTTTGAACAACCTTCAATTCACATTTTACATTAAGAAATTTCATCCAAAACATCCATACATGCTAGAACAAGTATTTTTAACAGATATGCATCAACATCTAAGCATATATCAAGCATTGGACAAGGCAACTCATGAAGAGTATAGAACTAACCATAGCATAGCCAAAATACCAAATAAAAGTCCATAAACCATATAGAGGCCAAATACAAGTTTCAAAACACAAACTAAACATGCTCAAGGTGTTACACAACACCAAACAATCCATGAGTGGAAATCCCTCTCATTGCCTCTTATTACACTAAAGTAAATCACATACTTTGCTTAGCCAAAACACTTGGATATCCTTTGCTTGCTTGCTACCAAATATGCTAAATTCTCTGCTTGGATGAAACAAATGAGCGTAAGCATAAAGCTTAGTGAGGTCCGCTATAAAACCAGAACATTCATCAATGCATTTTAAAAACCAAAATATCATTATTTGTAAACACAAGCCTTCCTTTAAAACATGCACTTAAAAACACCATTTCCTCTTCCAAATCCACATACTCATAGCATCATTAGTTACAACAGCAATAACCTTTGCTCATGCTTAAACCAAGCATCACATGCATTCTAGCCCAAATCTCAAGCATCACATACTTTCTCAAAATAAACATTTATCATTAGTTCATTATATCATCACCATTATATTGGCTCGCAAGTGATCAATAACAAGAACCATATCAAAACACAACATAATCGACACAATTGGATACGTGGATTACAAGCGTTGTCCTACACGCTTCATAAACACTACCTGCTACACAAGGTGGAGTTTAATGGCACAATCACAACCCCTCAACACCCGTGATGGAGTTTAATGGCACAATCATAACCCCTCAACATCACTCATCGGTACCTGTATAGTTCCACTAACGGGAGCACGACACACAAACCATAAGATTCACACACGGGATTAAACAATCCTCCATTGTGATCTTAGCCTCGATCATTAGGGGTACATGGATGGAGTTTACGGCACAATCTCAACCCCTCGACATCCAAGACGACTTTATTCACGGTGCACCCAATCCTATAGCCGGCTAACTATATTCGATTCAAGTAACCAAAATCATTGACCATCACTTGCAAATATAATCATCAATCATCAATAATTCATTGTTTTACAAGCATAAACCACAATGCCACTTTCACAAGCATTAACATGCTTAAAACCAATTGCATAAGTCATATAAACTCAAGGATCACTTACCATGTGCATCCTTAACAAAATGGCATTTAAAACCAGCAACATCATTGCTCAAAACATGCTTTAAAACAGTAATCAAACCACATTTAAATAAAGTGCATTTTAAACAAAAACATAGCATAATCCAAGACAGACTTTCAATTTACTTACTCTTGAGCTTAGCTAAGTTTTTCAAACTTACACAAAGCTCCCAAAACCACGTTCAAAATGTTTCAAAGCTGGAAAACCCTTTTCCACTCACCGCTACGCGAAACTTTGCTTGCCGACGTGAAGATCACTCGTCCAAAGCTTCTAAAATTGCCTCGCTTTTAGAGCATAAAAAACAGAGATCCAATGCATTAAAATGCATTCCAACTCCTGCAACTAAACACAAACTCGTTGCCCGGCAAAACTACACCAATTTACTCATTTGAAACAACCAAAAACTCATTCGATTGCCTCCTAAACAAATCCCAGCCAACAACCATCACTTCCAACCATTAATATTCATCAAATCACACCTAAAAACAACCTAAACCCTTCCTTATACATCCATAAATCATGTAACCATCAAAATACTTCGACAACCCAACTAAAAATATCATTAAACTCAAGGATCTCAAGGATTTCGAGATCTATATCATAAAAACAATTTTCAACATCATAATCATCCCAAAACTCAATTATAATCCATCTAAAACAGAGCTCTTCATTAACACTCCGAAAATCAAGAATTAAACCTTTATTTTGCAAGATTTTGATCTTAAATCAAAACTATAATCAAAACTCAGTTAAAAACAACAATTGAGAGTCAATAATCATGGGAATTTAAATAAAGAACCTTTATTAGAGGTTGAGAACGGGATTCACCTCCAATCTTTGCTTTCCTTAATTTTTGACAAGTTTTTGCTTCACAAATCTTGAAGAAATTTAAGAGAATTCTTTGAAATGGATAAGAAATCAAAGAGAGAGTGTTTGGGAGAAAAGAAATATGGAGAAAATGTTTTAGAAATGTGTTTTGCTGAAAATGAGAAGAGAAAAGTTAGTTACATAAATAAAACCTTTCAATTTAACAATTTTATTTAATATATAAATAAAATCCATTTAAATCAATTATCTAAAAATCATTTAAATCACATGACAAATTAAGGAAAGGCTTAATTGTACAAAAGCTCCCTAAAGATTCTAAGGTTTTGACTCTCCTTTTGAAAATTGCATTTTTCCACAATTTCAAAACTTTACATTTTGTTCATTGCCCAAAATGTACCACTTCCAAAACCCATTTTGTAAAATTGATTTGACCAACCACTTAAACATGATTTTAGAGGATTTTAACAATTTCGTCACATTTTTATTCTATCCCGAACTTTGATCTCCCTGAACCACTCAAAAAGATTCAAACTATTCCCAACCTGCCCGATCCGATGTCTAAAACATCTAGGCCTAGAACTACGGCGTTACAACTCTCCCCCACTTAGGAAATTTCGTCCCCAAAATTTTACCTGAAGGAAAAAGATACGAGAACTGCTTCAACATGTCCGCCTTGCTTTCCCAAATTGCCTCCTCAACTCCTCGGTGTCACCACAACACCTTCACAAGCTTTATCGTCTTGCCACAAAGAACTTTGCTACTCGAATCAAGGATCTTCACCGGTTCCTCGTCATAAGACAAATCCGGATTCAACTCTATCTCCTCAACAGGCATCACATGCGAATGATCCGATCTATACCTTCGCAACATCGAAACATGAAACATATAATGAATCCTTACTAACTCGAGAGGCAACCTCAACCGATAAGCCACGGGACCAATATGCTCCACAACCTCATAATGTCCAATAATCCTCAGGCTAAGCTTACCCTTTCACCCAAATCTCATCACCTTCTTCCAAGGCGATACTTTCAAGAACACATGTTCGCCAACCACGAACTGAACTTCCTTACGCTTCAAATCTACGTAAGACTTTTGCCGACCCGATGCCGCCTTCAAGAGTTCAAAAATGAGCTTCACCTTCTTGGTGGTTCCTTTCAACATAGCCGACATTGAATCCAACTTTTTCCTAGTTTCTGCCCAACAAAGAGGCGTTCTACACTTTCTCCCATACAAAGCCTCGTATGGAGTTGTTTGAATGCTTGCCTGTTAACTATTGTTGTAAGCAAACTCAACCAAAGGTAAGTGCTTCTCCCAAAATCACTGAAAATCAATAACACAACATTTCAACATGTCCTTAAGCACGTGGATGACACACTCTGACTCTATCCGAGTACCCAAGGCTTGATGCAAACATTCCCAAAACCTCGATGTGAACCTTGGATCTCTATCCGACACTATAGACTTCGGTACCCCGTGCAAACGCACAATCTCAGCAATGTACAACTCAGCCAGCTTATCCAATGTATACGTACTATGCACACTTCGTAAGGCGATCAACTATCACCCAAACCGTATTCTTCTTTGATGGTGAGAAAGGCAAACCAGACTCAAAATCCATGGTGACCCTTTCCCACTTCCATTCTGGGATTTTCAACGGTTGCAACAACCCATAAGGAACCTGATGTTTAACCTTCACTAGCTGACAAACCATGCCTTTTCCAAAAAATTCAGCAACATACCTTCTTCAACCCCACACAATAGTACTCGTCCTTCAAACCACGATACATCTTTGTACTACTAGGGTGCATAGCGAAAGGACTACTATGAGTTTCAGTTAGAATAGTGCACCTCAACTCAGCATCATTCGACACCACTATCTGACTCACAAAGCACAAAACACCATCATCATTGAAACTAAAATCCGAATGCTTACCATCCGCAATATCCTGAACGTGAGGAACAAGAGAATCATCAAGCAACTACTTTTCCTTGATCAAATGAATCAAGGATGGTTTCACTTGCAATTCAGCAACAAGATCACCAACTCGTAATATGCTCAAGCGAACAAATATTGCCCCCAACTCCACAACTACCTTCCTGCTCAAAGTATCGGCCACAACATTGGCTTTCCGAAGATTATTTTCGATCGACATATCATAATCCTTAGGCAACTCCACTCGTCGTCGTTGCCTAAGATTCAACTCCTTTTGAGACATAAGATACTTCAAACTCTTAGGATTTGTGAATACCACACACTTCTCGCCATAAAGGTAATGCCTCCAAATCTTCAAAGCAAACACAATAGCCGCGAGCTCAAGATCATGAGTAGGGTAGTTACGCTCATGCACCTTCAACTGTCTAGATACATATGCCACTACCTTACCCTCTTGCATCAACACACAGCCCAAACCGACATAGTACACATCACTATAGACCACAAACTTCTTACTAGACTCAGGTTGAGTCAAGACAGGAGCTTGCGTCAAAGCTTCCTCCAGCTTCTCAAAATCTTGTTGCCTCGCATCTATCCATTCAAAGTGAATATTCTTCTACAACAACTTGGTCAAAGGTGCAGCAATCTTTCAAAAACACTCAAAAAACCTACGGTAATATCCAGCCAAGCCAAGAAAACTTCGCACCTCTGTCACCAACTTTGGCACTTTCCAATTCATCACTGCCTCTATCTTATGTGGATCAACATGAATACCCTCGGCTGATACAACATATCCAAGGAAGACTACCTCCCTAAGCCAAAACTCACACTTGCTTAGCTAAGCATAAAGCTTGTTCTCCAACAACACTTGCAACACTATCCTTAAGTGTCTATCATGATCCTCCTCGTTACGAGAGTACACAAGTATGTCATCGATGACCACTACCACAAACTGATCCAAAAAGTAATGGAATACGCGATTCATCATGTCCATGAAAGCAACATGTGCATTGGTTAATCAAAAAAGCATCACTAAGAACTCATAATGCATGTACCTTATTCGAAAAGTTGTCTTAGGTACGTCCACATCCTTCACCTTCAACTGGTAATACCCTGACCTCAAATCAATCTTAGAGAACACTGATGCACCACAAAGCTGATGAAAGAGATCATCAATCCTTGGCAAGGGATACTTATTCTCGATTGTCAACTTGTTCAGTTGCCGATAATCTATACACATCCGCATTTTCCCATCTTTCTTCTTTACAAACAACACCGGTGCACCCCAAGGTGATACACTCGGCTGGATGAACCCTCGATCATGCAACTCCTGAAGTTGCGTGTTCAACTCTTTCAGCTCTTTCGGTGCCATTCAATAAGGAGCAATGGACACCGTAGTCGTATTCTCATACAACTCAATACCAAACTCAGCTTCCCTGTTTGGAGGCAACTCTTCTGGACAGACACCCGAAAAATTACAAACTGTGCTGATGTATTGCAAACGTACATCCTTTACACCAAGATTCATCACATATGCAAGATAAGCATCACAACCTATCCTTAGCATACAACTTGCTTCCAAAGTCGAAACAACATTAGACAAGAATTTCACATTCTCGCCTACTATCACCGCCTCATAATCATCAGCAAGCTTACAGGTAACTCGCTTAACATCAAAATCAACAACAACCCTATGCTCAGACAACAATTCAATCCCAAGAATCACATCAAAGCAATAAAAAGATAATTCCATCAAATCCACAGGAAAAACACGACCTTGCACAGAGAAAGGGCATCTCCTATACAACTTCATTGTGACCACAGCCTCACCAAAGGAACTAGTCACTTGCATTCCTACTCTCAACAACTCAACAGGTGTATTAAGAAAATGTGCATGCTCACTCAAGATATAAGAATGCATGGATCCAGAATCGGTCAATGCCAACAATGATAAAAACTGTAGAAAAAGGTACCTGCGATGACATCGGTGTCGTTGCACCCCTCGCGCTGAGCATAGCCCTCGCCGGACCGCCTCCCTCAAGCTGAACTGCTACCACATGTTCGACACCACGCTGACCCTCATCTCTCCTCTTACAGTTACATTGGCCGCGCCCACAGCCTCTGTGAGGTGCAGCAACAGCAGGTGCATGCCCCTCACCTCAACCTGCCAACAGAGGACACTCGCGCCTCATATGATCAGCTGAACCATAGTTCATGCAGGAATTTTCTGTCACCACAATAGGATTTTATGCCTCTCTAGCCGCACGTGGACAATCTCGCCTCAGATGATCCCTCGATCCACACGTCCAGCACATGTGCTGCACAGACCTCACTCGTTCACTCTGAGCTTGTCCACCCCGTCTAAGAGCACCTCGCCTCGCATCAGGATAATACTTCCTATCTTGTCCTCTTTTGTTCCGTCCACCTCCGGAATTGAACTCTGCAGCTCTCTTACCAGAGCTAGAACCACCTCCACGAGATGTCAGACCCAAGCTCTGCTTGATGTCCTTAGCCCGACACACGAGCACATCAAAATATGTGGCCAACATAAAGGTCTTCACTTCCTGTACAAGCCCATAACAGAAGCGATCACTACAATGCCTCTCACTTGGCATCAACTCAGGGGCATACTGGCTCAGACGTACGAACTGGACCTCGTACTCAACCACATAAAGATTTCCTTGCACGAGTGACATAAACTCGCGCTTCTTCAAATCCAAATATCTCACACCAAGATACTTCTTCTTAAATGCACTTTGAAAGAACTCCCAATCTACCTCACTGGGCTCCAATCCAGCGGTGATAGTCATCCACCAACTATAGGCATCACCCTGAAGTAAAGAAACTGCGCACCCCAGCTTGCGCACATCACTGCATCCTATCTGATCCATAATACAGATCGTACTGGCTAACCATGCCTCTGATGCCTCAAGAGACATACCACGGAACTTGACAGCTCCCAGATTCCTCAGCCTTTCAAAAGGCAAACCCACATGCTCAGCTGCAGGTGCCTAAATTTGCGCTTCTGCTACCACAGCCTTAAACGCTCCGGTGATCGCTTGAACCAGCGGCGTTAGATCACCCAATACTAGACCAGCCTGTCCATGTTGCTCCGACTCTCCAGCTCTAGGTGGTGGCGGCGGAGGTAGAGTCTCATCAGATGGGTCCTCGGCCCCCTGATTACCCTACTCAGGCGCAGGCACGATCGTATTCGATCTAAGTTCTCTCCTCGGACCCATTGTCCTATTTTCAACAAGGCATAATAACAAAAATATTTCAAACCATTCGTTAGGCTAGCCTCAAGCATGGATCCAAGTTTACAAAACCAATTTAAAACATTTAACTAGTGTAATAAGGCAATGGGCACCCGATTTCCCTCAAGCATATCATAGCATACAATAGCATATCATAATCATTATGCTTCATATCATCCAGAATCAGCACACATCCTCACCACATCATCAACATACAATCATATTCAACTCCCATATGATTCACAACAACCAAGCATGGCATAAACACCAACATTCAACCAACAACATGATTTTTCATACAACTTACCACTAATCATCAAATCAAACATCAAAACATACCAATTTCACTTACCATCATCCCTAATTCTTTCGAAATCTGGCTCTGATACCAACAAATGTAACCCCTTTAGCCTAGCCTAGATGCCCGGCCTGAACTAAGAAGATTACACGGGGAAAACTGAAGCCAACTCGTTAAATCCCACTTCGATTAACGACCCTTTTTTATCTTTCTAGATGCTATTTAAGTCCTATGTGTTCAAAAAACCCTTAGAAGAAAACGACACAGTGATCACAGTTCGATTAGGGGTTCAATTGCATACATTTAACTTTTATGGACCAAACTGTAATTTCTAAAAATTACATGGATTAATTCAATTTAAAGATTACCAATTGCATGCTCAATATTTAAGGACCAAAATGTAACATTTCAGAACCTAAGAAGATGATTTTAACTGAAAATAACGATCATGTATCGGTACCCTTATGCTCGTATTGATACGCGGGAAGGCAATAGCAAAAGTTGGGAAAACATTATCGATAGCCTTCCCCGCGTATCGGTACGCCCTTCAAACTTTGCACAAGCGTATCGATACGCTCCCAACTCGTATCGATACCCCTATGTTATTTTGTCTAAGTTTCCATTCGAGTATCGATACTCAAACCCGAGTATCGATACCCGTACCAGATATGCACTTCGAACAGCCTTCAATTCATATTTTACATCAAGCAATTTTTGTAACGCCCCAATTTTGGGGCTAGATGTTTTAGAGTTTGAATCGGACCGATCGAGAACGGTTCGAATCTTAAAGGGAACACCTAGTTCGGGATGCTTTAAAAATATCTAAAAATCCTGATTTATTATATGAATGAATATGGAGAAAACAATTTTACAAAATAAGGTTTGGAAATACTACATTTCGGTGTAGTGATCAAATCGCAGTTTTTGCAAAAGTTAAATAGTGACTGTTTTGTAAAGGATTGAAACTTTGAATCTTTAAGGAGCTAATTTTACAAAAATGTTTTTAATCAGATTTCTCCTTATTTTTGGGCGATTTTAATAATGTTTTAATTAAAAGAAATAAAGATAATTAAAAGGAAAAACCATCTTTGACTTTTCATAACTAATTTACGTCAATTTTCTCTCATTTTATTTTCTCTCAATTTCTTTTCAGCCAAACACCTTTCCTCCATCAATTATCCTCTGATTTTAATCCCTTTTGAAGAGATTTCAATCTCCTTTTGATTCCTAATCTTTTCCTCACCAAATTCTCTTGTTTTCACATTGGATTTTCAAGAAAACTTGCCCAAATCAAGGAGAAATCAGCCATTAGAGGTAAGCTTCATCCTTCTCCTCTAATGGTCAGCTCTTTACTGAAATTCTCAAGTTATCAATCATTTGTTAATGAATTTTGAGTTGCTTTAATGTTCGAAACAAGAAATTGTAATAAAACTCAAGGTTCTTGGAGAGATCTTGATGATTTTTGTGGTTGTTCGTTAGGCTCTGTTTTGAGGTTGTTTTCTAATGTATTTTGGATGGTAATTGATGTTATAAATGAGGATTTATCAAACAAATCTCGAATAGGTTTGGATTCCTAAGTTTTGTATGCTAGAATGGTGGTTTTTAGGGTGGTTTTGGTGTTCTGTTATAGCTGGAGGTATAAGGACGAGTTTGTGGTGGTTTTTGATTTTGTTTGATGTTTAGAAATGATTAGAAGTGAGAGATCTTGGCTGGGCTTTGTTTTGAGAGAGTTTGGAGATGATTTCGGTTGTTTTTGGTAGCCAAAATGAAATTCTTGAGTAGAGCAGCGAGTTTAGGTGTGTGGCTGATGATTTCAATGCATGATGATGCATTAATCCTCTACTCTTATGTGTTATAAACATAGGAGATATCTTCGGACGCCTTTGGTGTTGATCCGAGAGCTTAGATAGCATTTCGGCGAGCAAGCAAAACGTAATCGGTGAGTGCGAATGGTTTTAAAAGTTCGTTGAGGGACAAAGAAATAAGGTTTTGGGATTTAGGAATGGTTTGAAATACCTTCCTAAGTCCGGAAGTAAGTATTGGCTAGATTGCTCTCATATATGTGGTGGTTGCCCCCAAAATGCTTTTACATGCTCATGGTTTGAGATAGATAAATTCCTACTGTTTTATGCATGATTTGTAGCATGAGATGATGCTTGAAAAGATTTCATGAAATAACATGTTGCATTGATGAGTTTTGAGCTTTTGTTTTAAAGCATTTGCAAATGTTATGATTTTGAAATGAGATGAGAAAGATTTGAGAAATGTTGCATGAAAAACAGTAGGTGAGATGATGTTTTGACATAATATATTGGCATAGAAGATGAGATACTTATCGGGTATAATTGATTGATCAAAAGGATGAGAGTGCACTATAAACTAAAAATTCGTACGTGCTCTTTGGATTCAATCCAAAGGGAGAGACCGGTGATGGGCATTCCATCGAGTAGGACTTGGTGAAATACCCAAGCTTTGTGGCGATGAGAGATTCCGCCATGTGAGTACGGTGATGTGAGATTCCACCGGAAGAGTGTAGTGATTTGAGAATGTTGTCCGCATATCCGAGTAATAATGAGATGTGAAATGCCAAATAATATATGAAAATGCTTTTGATTCACATGTACCTATTGATGAGATGATTTATGCTATGAGAAATGCATATGAGTTATGTACATGAAATGCTTTAGTTTTCACAAGCATGGGTGTGGCCTTGCCATGAGATTTGCATTGGTTTAAATGCATGAGATAGAATAGAGGTACATCTGGTCTCAAATGAAGATTTGCTTTGAAATGGTTTTCAAGCATGAGATAGAATTAGCATGTTGTTGAAAGTGGTCTTTGAACAAGTGTTTTGAATAATGCATTATTGTGTTGGTTTCTTTAGAGCATGCCTCACTAAGCAAATGTGCTTACGCTCTCTTTTACCAATAATGCAAATAATTGAGGTGTTTTGGGCAGCAAGAAGGTTAAGAACATCCAAGGAAGTACAAAGCTCATGTATGGTGATATTTTTATACACTTTAGTTTTGATATTTGGCAATGGGACTCCAAGGTTGTATTTGGGAGATGTGTTTTGAACTCCCTAAGTTTGTGGCATGTTCGTGATGGCTTTTATGGGTTGTAAATGGTCCTAATGGTTTGGTTGGAGGTTTGAGCTCTACATTTGGTTTGGTGGATAGGAAGCATGCATATAGTTTGAGTGTTCTTGTGCTTGATGCCATGTTTGAGCTTATGCTTCTTATACATGTTCCTTGATGTTTAATCATGTTGCTGGTATGATATGGTATGCTTTGAACCATGTTTGAGTGGGCTAAGAGGTGAAAAACTAGGAATTACTGCTGTCACAGGGCAGCGTGTATCAAAACACCCTTAATTGTTTCGAAACGGGGGCTTGTAATGGCCATAGCATTTCGGAACGACAGAAGGTGTTTCGGAAAATTTTGGCTACCGGAGAGGCCTGTTTCGATATCGGTCTCGGAACGCACCCGAGTACTGAAACGATCAACACCATTTCGATACGAGCGTTTCGGTACGAAGGTTGATGTTCTGAAACGGATGACCGTTGGATGGTGATTTGAATTGTTTTAAGTTTTCATGTTTTACATTTTAGTCCTGGATGCTGTGGATGCAATTGCTTGAGTTTGGAATGTCCTTTTAATCTGAAATTTGCAGAGGAGCATGTAATATGACTAATTATATATTGGTAATCTTAAAATTCGTAAAGTCCTTATAATTTCTAAAAATTACATTTTAGTCCCTAAAAGTATAGTACATGAAATTGAGTCCCTAATTGATTTCCGATCGTTGTGCCCTTCTCTCATATGATTCTTGAGTGCTTACATAGGCTTAATGTGCATCTAGAAAAGATTAAAAAGAAAAAATAGTCGTTAATCAAGGTTGACTTTCGAGTTGACTTTGGTTTTCCCCGTGTAATCTTTGTAGTTTGGGTCAAGCGTCTAGGCCGGGCTAAGGGGGTTACAATTTCATCCAAAACATCCATACATGCTAGGGCAAGTATATTTAACACATATGCATAAACATCTAAGCATATATCAAGCATTAGACATAACAATTCAAGAAGAGTATAGAACTATATAAGCACACCTTTAGACACTAACCATAGCATAGCCAAAATATCATATAAAAGTCCACAAGCCATATAGAGGCCAAATAAAAGTTTCAAAACACAATCTAAACATGCTGAAGGTGTTTCACAACACCAAACAATCCATGAGTGGAAATCACTCCCATTGCCTCTTATTACACTAAAGTAAATCACATACTTTGCTTAGCCAAAACACTTGGATATCCTTTGTTTGCTTGCTGCCAAATATGCTAAATTCTCTGCATTGACGAAACAAATGAGCGTAAGCATAAAGCTTAGTGAGGACCGCTATAAAACCAGAACATTCATCAATCCATTTAAAAAAAACAAAATATTATTCTTTGTAAAAACATGCCTTCCTTTGAAACATGCACTTAAAAACATCATTTCCTTTTTCAAATCCACATACTCATAGCATCATTAATTACAACAGCAAAAACCTTTGCTCATGCTTAAACCAAGCAGCACATGCATTCTAGCCCAAATCTAAAGCATCACATGCTTTCTCAAAATAAGCATTTATCATTAGTTCATTATATCATTACCATTATATTGGCTCGCAAGTGATCAATAACAAGAACCATATCAAAACACAATACAATGGACACAATCGGATACGCGGATTACAAGCGTTGTCCCACACGATTCATACACACTACCGGCTACACAAGGTGGAGTTTAATGGCACAATCACAACCCCTCAACACTCGTGATGGAGTTTAACGGTAGAATCACAACCCCTCAACATCACTCTTCGGTAGTTGTATAATTCCACTAACGAGAGCACGGGACACAAACCACAAGATTCACACATGAGATTAAACCATCGTCCGTTATGATCTTAGCCTCGATCGTTAGGGTACTTGGATGGACTTTATGGTACAATGTCAACCCCTTGACATCAAAGGCAACTTTATTCACGGTGCACCCAATCCTATAGCCGGCTAACTATATTTGATTCAAGTAACCAAAACCATTTACCATCACTTGCCAATATAATCATCAATCATCATTAATTCACTATTTTACAAGCATAAAACACAATGTCACTTTCACAAGCATTAACATGCTTTAAACAAATTGCATAAATCATATAAACTCAAGGATCACTTACCATGTGCATCCTTAACAAAATGGCATTTAAAACCAGCAACATCATTGTTTAAAACATGCTATAAAACAATAATCAAACCACATTTAAATCAAGTGCATTTTAAACGAAAACATAGCACAATCCGAGAGAGACTTTCGATTTACTTAATCTTAAGCATAGCTAAGCGTTTCAAACTTACACTAAGCTCCCAAAACCACGTTCAAAACGTTTCAAAGCTCAAAAACCCTTTTCCACTCGCCACTACATGAATCTTTGCTCGCCAACACGAAGATCACTCGTCTGCTTCCGGATCAATGTCCTTGCTTTTAAAACATCAAAATAGAGATCCAATGCATTAAAATGCATCCAAATTCCAGTAACTAAGCACAAACTCGTTGCCCAGCAGAACTACATCAATTTACCAATCCAAAACAACCAAAAGCACATTCGATTGCCTCCTAAATCAAGCTCAGCCAACAATCATCACTTCCAACCATTTATATTCATCAAATCACACCTAAAAACAACCTAAACCCTTTCTTATACCTCTAGAAATCATGTAACCATCAAAACACTTCAACAACTCAACTAAAACTATCATAAAACTCAAGAATCTCAAGGATCTCTGGATCTATATCATTAAAACGCTTTTTCAACATCATAATCATCCCAAAACTCAATTATAATTCATCTAAAACAGAGCTCATCATCAACACTCTGAAAATCAAGAATTAAACCTTTATTTTGCAAGTTTTTGATCTTAAATCAAAACTGTAATCAAAACTCAGTTAAAACAACAATTGAGAGTCAATAATCTTGGAAATTTCAATAAAGAACCTTGATTAGAGGTTGAGAATGAGATCTACCCCCAATCCATGATTTCCTTAATATTTGACAACATTTTGCTTCACAAATCTTGAAGAAATTTATGAGAATTCTTTGAAATGGATAAGAAATCAAAGAGAGAGTGCTTGGGAGAAAAGAAATCTGGAGAAAAAGTTTTAGAAATGTATTTTGCTGAAAATGAGAAGAGAAAAGTTAGTTACGTAACTAAAACCTTTCAATTTAACAATTTTATTTGATAAATAAATAAAATCCATTTTAAATCAATTATCTAAAAATCATTTAAATCACATGTCAAATCAAGGAAAGGTTTAATTGTACAAAAGCTCCCTAAAGATTCTAAAATTTTGACTCTCCTTTTGAAAATTGCATTTTTCCACAGTTTCAAAACTTTACATTTTGGTCACTACCCAAAATGTACTACTTCCAAAACCCATTTTGTAAAATTGATTTGACCAACCACTTAAACATAATTTTAGAGGAATTTAACAATTTTTATCACATTTTTATCCTATCCCAAACCTAGTTCTCCCTGAACCACTCAAAAAGATTCGAATCGTTCCCGACCGACCCGATCCGATGTCTAAAACATCTAGGCCCAGTACCAGGGCGTTACATCTTTGATGTGGTTAGGTTGCTAGAATCTTTAGGTTGTTGTTGGATATTTTTATTGGTAGTTGATTGGAGTTGTTTTCGGTATTTTGGGATGGCTTTTGGATGCAATTTCAAAGAGGCCGTAGAGGATGATTATAGGCTGGTGTTAGAATGCATTTTGCCTCTAGTTTTGTGCTTCCAAAATAGGGAAGAGTCAAGCCTAGCTCATTTTATGGATGTCGGCTCGTTTTGGAAGCTTGGAACACATCAACAAGCAAGGCGTTGGGAAATGTGGTTTGAATAAGGAGTTGGGAGTTTAGAATGAGCCTAGCAAGCTAACCTAAACTCGGAAGTAAGTTTTCCCTATTTCTCCTTTGAATATCGATTTGATATGTGACTTGAATTACATGTTTTGGTTAAAAGCATGGATTGTTTTACTTACTGTTTATGCATCTTAGAAATGATATTTAATGATTTAGCAAGTTAATGAATGTGAGAGCATTGAGAAATGGTTCCTAAATGGAATGTGGTTGTTGCCTTGAGCAATGTGGTTTTTGCATATGGAAAATGCTTTTTTAAATGCATATGGAAAATAATAAGTAAATGTACTTTAAATATGTATATTCGCTATGTGACAAAGAGGAAATAAAGTATCGGATATAGTCGGCATGTCGTTGGGTTTAAAGTGCACTATAACATGTAAAGTCGATCACAAAACGGTCATTGAGGAAAGCAGTTTAACTAGGCTACTCGGGATGTTGGGTATCACTTGTGGTTTGCGGTTTAACTACGCAACCCAAGTTGATGGTGTACCTTGAGGTAGCATAGACGTGAGCCTATTCGGGTAAATGTATGGTTTGGTAGAGGTGAGTCTACCGAGAAATCCATGTATCTAATGTGGTTTTAACGAAACAATTGTTTATCTAATGGTAACATTACTTGCCAATATATGTGAAACAAGTGGATTATATTTTCCTATGGTTGTTATGAATACCATGTTTTAAAAAGGGATTTTCTAGGGTGTTCGCTTTATACTCATGTTTTTATTGCATTGATGATTTTGGAAGAGTGGCACCACTAACCCCCTCGACCCGGCCTGGCCGATAGACCGAACCGAACGAATCACACGAGAATATTAACATAAGCCGGAAAGGTTTACCTCAATAAACAACCTTTTTTTCTTTTTTTCTTATCTAGATGCAACTTAGGTTCCTATGTGTACGTACACAAGCAACAGATTAAACGTCAACACAATCGCCCATCGATTTCAACTAAATTAGTGTTTAAGGACCATTTCATAAATTTGATAAAATATAAGGGTTATTAGCAAATTCAGATTAGAAACCTTTAATTAGGTTCATTTCATACTTCTCGGTGAAATCTCGGCTCAAAACGACATCTAGAACCCGTCCAATTGCATACGAGGTAAACAGGCACCAAAAGGAAATAAAAAGAAATTCAGAGCAATTCAAAAACAGGTTCAACGGTCAAACGTTTCGGAACGCAGCTGACCGTTTCGATACGCGGGTTCATTTCGAAACTCCTCAAGAAATGTTTCGGTACGATGGTTCAAAGAGGCAAAATGTTACGAGACAGACCCCACTGTTCCGAAACACCAAGGCCATTTCAGGCCACCGTTCCGAAACATGCAAGGGTGTTTCGAAACACATGGGCCTGCAATGTTCTAAAAAGGTGGTTTAAGTCAAATTTTACCCTCCAAAACCATCCTGACACATGCCCTGACATATAGGCAACTTAAACACCTATCAAAGACAACTTATACAAAGCATATGGAACATTCCCGGAAGAAATGGAACTAAAGGCATGCTACCTAAAAGTTAGAAGCAACAAATGGCAAAAATCCAAATGCAAGCATAAAACAAAACTCAAAGGCCATTTACAAGTCCAAAATGCATCTCAAACTTGCACAAAACCAGAAAATACCAAACTAACAACATTCAAAGCATTGTACACTCCCATTTCCCTTACTACACTATTTCAAGAATACAACATACTTTTCACAAATGTCTTGGAAGATAACCTTGAAGATGCTGCCTCCAAAAGCTTAATTGTCTTCATTGATGAATAAAGAGAGCATAAGCATACAAGCTTAGTGAGGATTGCTCAAAACCACAAGCATCATCAATGCTCAAAACTATTTTTCATTCTTTCGAAACCATTATGCCTTTCTTGCCAAAACATGCAATTTTCATCAATCTCATTGTATTGAACATCATGCAACATGATTCATATAAATTCAGCAATTAAACCATTGCTACTCATTTTCCAAGCTTTCCGAGCATAAACACGATTATACTAAGGTTAAACCAAACCATGCATATTTCAAAATATGCATCAACATCATTTTCCACATAATTCATTTCATTATATTGGCTCACAAGTGATAAACAACAATCTGAAAAACATATATCGGATACACAGATTACTAAGGGTTGTCCCACACCCTTCATACACTCTACCAGCATTTCAAGGTTCACACACGAGAGCAACCCTCCATCGTTGTGACACCCGTGGTGGAGTATTCAGTACAATCATAACCCCTAAACACCACTCATCAGTAGATGTATAATCCACTAACGAGAGACGAGACACACACAAGGTTCGCACCCGGGAGCTACCCTCAACCGTTGCAACCTTAAACAATCCTCAATCGTTAGGGTACTTGGATGGAGTATTCGTTACAATCACAACCCCTCAACATCCAAGACAACTTGTGTATAGTGCACTCAATCCTATAGCCGGCTAACTATATTCGATTTCATTTATAAACCACTTTATTCAACATCACTTGCCAATATAACCCATACTTCATGCATAACTCACTGTTTTTACAAAGCATTCATGATAAGCCATAAATCAAGCATTAAACCATGCCTCAAATCTCATGCATCAATATATGCATACAAGGATCACGTTCCTAGTACATCCTTAAACCACATGGCATCATCATACACATTTTACACATTCAAAACATGCTTTAAAACAGTAGATAAATGCAATTAAAATCAAGTGCAACTATTGGTCCAAAACTAGCACAATCCGAGAGTAAAAATTCACTTTACTTACTCCCGAACTTAGTATAGTGTTTCAAGCTCTTACTAAGTTCCCAAAACCTTTTCTAAAACGTTCCCTTGTTGGAAAACCAAGTTCCACTCACCATCTTGCGAAACCACGCTTGCCGACGCAACTATCGATTATCTGAAGCCTCCAAACCCACTTCGTTTGCTTCCAGAACAATATCCCATATTTTCAACACACCAAAACAGAGGTTCAATGCAATAAAATACATCGAAAACACCAACACTCACAAGAAATCCCGCAGCCCTGCTCTAGAGCACCAAAACACCCATCCGAAACAACCGAAAACTCAATCGATTGACCTCTAACCTCAGCCCAAAAATTACCCAACTAATCCAAAGCATTTTAGGCATTAATCAACATCCAAAAACAACTTAAAATCATCATTATACCTCCAGCAACCCGAATACCTCAAGAACACCCCAAAAACTCACCCAAAAACACTTCAACAACCAATGATCTAAAGGATTTTGGGATCTATATGATTAAGATTCCATTTCAACACCAAAAACCTTCAAAACTCATTTATAAACAATCTCAAACCAGCCATTTAAATCAAACTCCAAAAATCACATTAAAATCCATTTTCAATCAAGATTTCAAGAGTTTATCAATCTAACAACAAAACCTCAATCAAAATCAGTATTAAAGAGTCAAATATCTTTGGAATTTCATTAAAGAACCTAGATTAGAGGGTTAGCACGAAAATCACCTCCAACCCTTGCTTCTCCTCTAATTTGGCAAGATTTGCTTGAAGAAACTTGAAGGGAAATGAAAGAAATCAACAAAGAAAAGATGGAAACCAAAAGAGAATTTGAGAGAAAAGAACTTCTGGAAAATTGAGAGAAAATGGAGAGTGTTTGACTGAAGTGAAAGTGAGAAATGAAAAGCTCATCAAAAATTTTGTTAATCGATTAACTACCTCTCCTTTAATTAATTAATTAAAACCTTTTTAATTATTTAATAAACATTTAAAACACATGCCAAGTTAGGGAAAAGTCATAATTTCCAAGTAGCTCCCTAAAGATTCTAAGATTTTGACTCTTCTTAAAAAACAAAAAATTTCCCAACTTTTAATCTTTACATTTTGGTCACTTCCCAAAATGTATACTTTCGAAAACCCATTTTGTAAAATTAATTTAACCAACCTCTTAAATATAATTTTAGAGGATTTTAGGAATTTTTACCATAGTTTTATCCCATCCCAAACCTTAATTTCCCTAAACCACCTTTTAACGGATCGAACCACCAACATCGGTTCCACCGGCCCAACCTGACTCGCCAAAACATCTAAGCCCAAAATCGGGGCCTTAGAACTCTCCCCCACTTAAGAAATTCCATTCTCGAAATTTTACCTGAAGGAAAAAGATGCGGGAATTGCCTTAGCATGTCAGCCTTGCTTTCCCACGTGGCTTCCTCAACTTCTCGGTGTTGCCACAACACCTTCACAAGCTCTATCATTTTGCCACGAAGAACTTTGCTACTTGAATCCAGAATTCTCATCGGTTCCTCATCATAGGAAAAATCTAGATTCAAATCAATTTCCTCAACCAGCATCACATGAGATTGATCCGATCTACACCTCCGCAACATAAAAACATGAAACACATCATGGATCCTTTCCAACTCGGGAGGAAAACTCAACTGATAAGCCACAATACAAACTCACTCCACAACCTCATAAGGTCCAATAAACTCAATTTCCCTACGCTTTAAATCCACGTACAATTTTTGACGATCCGATGCAGTCTTCAATTGCTGAAATATGAGCTTCGCTTTCTCAGTTGTTCCCTTAAGCATATTCGGTACGGAAACCAACTTTTGCCATGCCTTAGCCCAACAAAGAGGTGTTCTACACTTTCTACCATACAAGGCCTCATACGAAGCCATTTGTATACTTGCCTGAAAATAGTTATTATAATAAAACTCAACCAAAGGCAGATGATTTTCCCAAGAACCATGGAAATCAATCACACAGCAACACAACATATCATCCAGCACCTGGATAACTCGTTCCGACTGCCCATCCGACTGAGGATGATATGATGTGCTAAAATTCAATCGTGTACCCAACACCTGATGTAAATATTCCCAAAACCTCGCTGTAAACCTTAGATCTCTATCCGACACTATGGACTTGGGCACTCCGTGCAAACGCACAATTTCATCAATATACAACTCTACCAACTTATCCAATGTATACGTAGTATGCACAGCTAAGAAATGTGCACACTCCGTAAGACGATCCACAATCACCCACACAGAGTTTTTCTTTGACGGTGTCAAAGGCAACCCGGACACAAAATCCACTCCGGTATCCTCAAAGGTTGTAACAATCCAGAAGGAACTGATGCTCAGCCTTCACTCGTTGGCAAACCATACACTTGCTTACAAAATCAGCCATATCCTTTTTCAACCCCACCCAATTGTACTCATCCTTCAAGCCACGATACATCTTAGTACTACGAGGGTGCATAGCAAAAGGACTGTTATGAGCCTCAGTTAAAATAGCGCACCTCAACTCAACATCTTCCGGCACCACTATCCGACTTTTGAAACAAAGAACTCCATCATCACTAAAGCAGAAATGGGTAACCTTACCATCAGCTATGTCCTAAACATGAGACACCAACGAATCATCCAACAATTGTTTCTCCTTAATCAACTGAATGAAGGAAGGTTTCACCTGCACTCGGCTATCAAGCCACCATCACGCGATATACTCAAACGAGCAAACTTAGCACTCAGCTCAACAACTACCTTCCTACTCAAAGCATCAACCACAACATTGGCCTTTCCAGGATGATACTCAATGGTCAGATCATAATCCTTAGGCAAATCCAACCATCTTTGCTGCCTAAGATTCAAGTCCCTCAGAGACATAAGGTACTTCAAAATCTTATGGTCAGTATAGACCACACACCTTTCACCATAAAGATTCAACTCCCTCAGAGACATAAAGGTAGTTGCATTCATGCACCTTCAACTGTCTAGACGCATAAGCCAAAAACTTCCCACCTTGCATCAATACACAACCCAAACCAACATATGATGCATCGCTATAGGCCACAAACTCCTTACCCGATTCTGGTTGAATCAAGACAGGAGCTTGCGTCAAAGCTTCCTTCAATTTCTCGAAAGCTTGTTGCCTAACATCAGTCCACTCAAAGCGAACATTCTTTTGCAACAACTTGGTCAAAGAAGCAGCATTCTTAGAGAAACCTCCGACAACTCTTCAGTAGTAACCAGCCAACCCAAGGAAACTATGCACTTCTGTCACTGACTTAGGCGTCTTCCATCTCATCACCGCCTCAACCTTGTGTGGATCAATTCGGATACCTTCGGCCGACACCACATGTCCAAGAAAAACCACTTATTTGAGCCAAACCTCACACTTGCTCAGCTTAGCATAAAGCTGATTTTCAAACAACACTTGCAACACAATTCTTAAGTGCCAATCATGATCCTCCTCGGTACGCGAATACACGAGAATATCATCAATAAACTCTACCACGAACTAATATAGAAACTCATGGAAAACCCTATTCATCATGTCCATGAATACAGCTGGTGCGTTCGTCAAACCAAACGACATCACCAAGAACTCATAATGGTGGTACCTCGTCCGAAAAGTTGTCTTAGGTACATCCACATTCTTATCCTTAAGCTGATAGTACCCAGACCTCAAATCTATCTTTGAAAACACCGAAGCACCATGAAACTGGTCGAACAAATCATCGATCCTCGGCAAAGTGTACTTGTTCTTAATCATCAACTTGTTCAGTTGTTGATAATCAATACACATACGTATGGTACCATCCTTCTTCTTTAAAAACAAGACCGGCACACCCCAAGGTGAAATACTTGGCCTCATAAACACCAGATCAAGCAACTCCTAAAGTTGCATCTTCAACTCCTTCAACTCATTAGGTACCATGCAATAAGGAGAAATGGACACTAGAGTCATATTCTCATACAACCCGATACCAAATTCAAACTCTCGGATGGGTGGCAATCCACGCAACTCTTCCGGAAAGACACCCAGAAACTCCCATACGATTCGTATGTTTTGCACATGCAATTCCTTCGTACCAGGATTCATTACATACGCTAAGAAAGCTTCACATCCCAACTCCAATATCCGACTCGCTTCAAGAGCCGAAGTTGCATTAGATAAGAACTTCACCCTCTCACCTACGATTACTACCTCGTAATCATCTACAAGCCTTAGAGTAACCCGCTTATGTGTCCCGTGTACTCGTTAGTGGAGTTATACAACTACCGATGAGTGATGTTGAGGGGTTGTGATTGTACCGTTCAACTCCATCACGGGTGTTAAGGGGTTGTGATTGTACCAGTAGACTCCACCTTGTGTTGTTCGGTAGTGTGTATGAAGCGTATGGGACAATGCTTGTAATCCGCGTATCCGATTGTGTTTTGTGTTGTAAATGGTTATGGATTATCACTTGGATGCCAATATGATATGTTGATTTTAATGAAGCATGAGATGCTTGTATAATATGCAAGGTTGCATGAAAAGTGTTGAGCATGTGTTTAAAAGCTTTGCTGAAAGTGTTTTCAAAATGCATTATTGTGTTGTTTTCTTTAGAGCATGCCTCACTAAGCAATTGTGCTTACGCTCTCTATCTTGAACCAATAATGCTGATAATTGAAGTGTTGGAGGGAAACAAGGAGGCTAAGAGTCCAAGGGAAACTAAGCTCATGTATGGTGATATTTTCATAACACTATTAGTTTTGGTATTTTGGCAATGGGAACCTAAGATGTGTTTTGGGAGATGTTTTGGACTCCCTAGTTTGTGGCATGATGCCTTTGATGATTTGGATTTGTAAATGGCCTTTTGATGCTTGATTTGGTGTTTTGTTGGTTGCTTGGTTTTGGATATTAGTATGCATGCCTATAGACTTGTGGAATTCCATGTTTGATGCTATGAATGTGGTTTGAAGTTGCAAACATGTACCTTATATGTATGATGACTTGTTGGCATGGTTAGGAAGTCATTAGGATGTGATTGATTGGTTTAATGTATGAAAAACCAACAATTTCTGCAGCTTCTGGGAAAACTGTATCGATACACTCATTGGCGTTTCGAAACGGGGGCCAGTAATGGTCTTAGTGTTCCGAAACGGTTTGGCCACTGTAAGACCCTGTTTCGGAACAAGTCTCGAAACGAACCCGTGTTTCGGAACGGTCAACACCGTTTAAAAACAGGTGACCGTTCGACACTGATTTCAATGGTATTGAGGTTTGCAAGTTTTATGTTTTAGTCCCGAAAAATGTATTTGCAATTGCATGAGTTTGAGATGTCTGATTAAGGTGAAATTTGACAGGGAAGCTTGTAATATGACTAATTTAATATTGGTAACTTAAAAATCAGTTAAGACCTTCTAATTTCCAGAATTAACAATTTGGTCCCCAACACTTGTATTTTGTGCAATTGAGTCCCTTATTGTAATTCGATCGTTGTGCTTTCCGCGTAAATGTTTCTCAAGAGTTCGCTTAGGGTTAATGTGCATCTAGACAAGATTAAAAAAATAAAAAAGGGCATTAATCAAGGTTGACTTTCGAGTTGACTTTGGTTTTCCCCGTGTAATCTCCGTAGTTCGGGTCAACCGTCTAGGCCGGGCTAAGGGGGTTACACTAAAATAAAACAACAACTTTTCTCAACCAAACATAAAATATTCAATAAAAGCATGTAAAAGAGAAGATATTGTTATAATGCATGTAATGCACCAAATTATGCCTAAATGAGCTTAAGAACAACAATAATATGAGCAAGAATGTGTACAAAATATAGAACTCATGGGCATTGTACACAACCCCAAACTCGAACTGTTGCTTGTCCTCAAGCAATGCAACCTACCTAGTAAACATGCCCTTAGAAAAAAATTAATAGAAACATTAGCCTTTAACTTGATTTCTGACCTCAAAGTCGTGGCACCTGTTTTTATGTTAGTAATAGGGAATAATATGAAATGACTTAGGTTTTAAGTTTCTTAATGTCAGTGCAGTGTGTGCAGGTCTGTGCTCATGCTAATCATGCTGAGATAATTAAGTTAACAAAGAATGCATAAAACAGTTAAATTACTAGAAAGGATACAGTTTGTTGCCATGGCAGCACAATTGGGCACTTTTGTTTTCTTTTTCTGATGAAACTTCGAACCCTTTGAATAGAGTCATCCTGTGAAGACTTTCATTCAGTCTTGCTAATTTGTCCATCACTTGGTTTAGATTCATGTACTTTGATAGCAGCAGAGTATCCTTGCTCATGATCCTTCCTAGAGCCTGTTTCGGGCACCTCTAGGTTTTTAATATTTCTGCCTAGAGCCTATTTCGGGCACCTCCAGGGCTATGTTGTTGGCAGCTTTCTCTTTCTATCTGCCTCGGCTGGTTCGTCATCGAGGGAGTCTGAGATCTTCATGTCTGAGTCGCTTGCGTCTTTGGCAGTTGCCCCTTTTGCTAATGGGGATGCAATAGTGGTTTCCTCATCCTTTTCTGATTCAGATGAGGAGGTGAGTTAATATGGATGGATATGGGTTGGAGAGGTTCTTATCTTGAGGCGGCGGTGCAGCCCCTCACTGTCATCAGCGACAGGAGAAGCAATTGGTCTTGGAGTGATCTGGATTGTCTTGAAAGATGCTAACTCCGTGGGAAAGGCGGGCAACTGTGGGCAGGAGTCCTGATACTTGTCCAGCAAGTAGGCCACAAAGGCCTCTTGCACGTCCGCTACGTATTTAGTGAAGATCACCTTCTTGTTCTTGATCATCTAGCAGCTTTCAACTAGGCTGCGTAGTAGCAGGATCACATCGGACGAGATGTCAGCTTCAGTACTACCCAATGCAGCTGGGTTGGCGGCAGTTTGGGACGGCGGCTGGGCGGTGGAAGGTGTGTCTGGCTCCACGTTATTCATCATCTACTGGTGTACCCTTCTTGTCCATCCTTCATTGGCAGGGATAATTTTATCTTTGGGGTCCGGTGGCACGAGAAAGTTGGCACACATGCCACTGATGAGTGCAGGGAAGAAGAGGGATCCCTTGGCGTTAGGTTTTTTAGCGTGGGCATAGACCTCTTTAATGATCACCTCGCCAACGTTCATCTGCCGCCTCATCATTATACTTTGGATGAGGGCAAGCCGCAGCCTGTTGACTATGGATCAGTGTGTGCTGGGTATGAGGCAGTGTTGGATGAAGTAACTCCAAAAGGCTGCCCTGGCAGCAAATCGCGACGGTTGACTGACTCGTTGTTTTTACCTTTTAGTGATAGCTACACTATTACCTCTATATTTATGCCTCTTTGCTATAGCAATTTCTTGTTTTCAAGTACATTACATTGCATATAGGTTGCATTTATAGTATGTTATGGGTGCTTTTCAATTTATTGTTCGTGTGGAGTTGGTGTTGCGTGAAAGGTGGTTTTTGGTTGTTTGTGTGCAGGATAACAGAACAGAGTGCGAGGGAAGAAGCAACGAACAAAATGCTATAGCAAAGGAGAAGAAAGAAGGCTAGCTGGCGCAAGAAAGTACAAGCACATGAAGTGCAGGAAAGGACGTCTGGCACTATCAGACAGCTTTATGCAGCAGGCACACTCCATCTGCAGACCATCCTTTTTGTCCCATGGTGGATAGAGCCTGTCAGCGCATATTCTTTAGGATCCCCAACGAGATACCAAGGCACCAAAACTCTAGAAGATCACCTTCTCACTATATAAAGGCTTCATCACCTAGAGGCAAGAGGGGGAGAGAGAAGGCTAACGAGAGAAACATGTGCAAAAGAAGCACAACAGAGGGGAGGAGCACTTCATCGTTGACCAGACTTGGTGTCCTTCATCGGGAAGCTCGAGGCGTGTCCTCACCGTCCTCTTCCGAGGCGGTGAACCTAAGGCGGTCATGGCAGTCCAGTACCAAACTGGGAGTTTATCTTTCCTTATTGCTATAACATTTATTTATTTAGAGGGTTGTATGAGAATGCTATGTTTGAATATTACCCAGCCATGAACTGTCTTAGATGGCTTGGGTTTTGTTGGATGATACTCTTTTTATTTTCTTAATCTCATGTTCATGTTTATTGTTTCTCTCTTGAGCTTTGCTTTGTTTATGTTATGCTTAATTTTTTGAAGTTATAAGAGTTTAGGGTTGTAAGTGCCTCGAAAGTTAGGCCCTACCTTAAGCGCCTTTGAGAGTTGGCCTTTCTTTAGGAACAACCCAGGGTTGTAAGAGATTAGGGTTGTTAGCGCCTCGAGAGATAGGCCATTCGTTATGATGCCTTCAAAACTTGGTCATTCCCTAGGTGCAGATGGGGGTAGTGATTAAGAGAGTAAGCCTTAGCCAATAGTGACAGTTAGAGTAGTGTGTGACAACTTTCGAGAGAGGGTCATTGCTTTAGCATTAGCTAGGGGGAGTGATCAAAAGAAATAGCCTTAGATCTTCATAAACAATGGAGTAACCACCAAAGGAAGGACTCCAACCTGCCTTAGAGATAAGTGATAGGTTTAAACGTCTAAGAGGGATAAAGATTAGGAGATTAAAGTGTTGGAGTTAAGCCGATAGGTATTGCTGTAGCATTTTAGTCTCCCAGC
The DNA here is from genome assembly GCA_958450335.1 of Hibiscus tridactylites. Classification (NCBI taxonomy): domain Eukaryota; kingdom Viridiplantae; phylum Streptophyta; class Magnoliopsida; order Malvales; family Malvaceae; genus Hibiscus; species Hibiscus tridactylites. Next base: position 18,534,843 of record OY288292.1, on the reverse strand, counting down.
CTTCTTGCTAGAGATAGTTTAGAAGCAGCCTAAGTAAATCCAGCCGAGCATAGTGAGAGAACTAGGATTCGTTAGCAGTGTTAAGAGGTCTTAGAGGATTATCCTTCAAAAACTAGCCAACCATTCCGTAGAGAGCTTCGTATCCGAGAGAGGACCTTTATGTCATTTGATTATCTCTTCTCTGTTTGCTTGTCTTGCTACAACATTTTTCCCATCCTTCATTCTGCCTCAGCATACTTACATTACAATTTGGTTACTATAGCAATTTGATACCGAAACTATGTTCACCTCCAATCCCTATGGAGATATACTCACTCATCACTTTATTACTCGTTCGACGTGTATACTTTCACCATTTGCGTAACATTTATAGTCGTTGCACGAACGCAACAAGTTTTTGGCGCCGTTGCCGGCGATTGGCAAATGGAAGTCCACAGTTTTTATTTTCATTTTGCTTTCTATTTCCACGTTGTAAATATTCACCTATTTTGTTGTTTTACTTTTCTTTTCATGCATTCTTCTAGTTTATGACCAGCACAGGTTAGGGTCATGGAACCAGCACCTGTTAATGCAGATGCTATGGCAAATGGCCATGGAGCGGAGGTTCGACCACGGACCATTAGGGATCATTTGGCTTCGCGTTTGAATGATCTTCATCCCGGTATAGTAACTCCAGAAATCATGCAGTCCAATTCGAACTTAAACCCGTCATGTTCAACATGTTGAGCAACATTGGACAGTATGGTGGCTTGCCTCATGAAGATGCTAGACAACATATATGTACCTTCTTGGGTATTTGTGATTCTTTCAAGCAGCAAGGGTGCATGAGGATGTGTTGAAATTAATGTTGTTTCTGTATTCACTAAGATATCGTGCTAGGGCATGGCTAAATGGGGTGCCGGCCGGATCAATTCATAGTTGGACCCATTTATGCATGAAATTTTTGCTATGGCATAGTCCGCCAGTGATGAACACCCAATTAAGGAATGATATAGCTTCCTTTTGTCAGCGTGATGACGAATCTATGTAATAGTGCTGAGACCGATTTAAAGTATTGTTGATGAAATGCTCTAACGATTGGTATCATGAGTGGACCCAAGTGGTTATTTTTTATAATGGTGTCTATGCTCCCACAAGGATGTTGATAGATACTGCAGCAAATGGGACACTGTTGGACAAGTCACTAGAAGAAGCATTTGATATCCTCGACAAGGTAGCCAACAACGATTATCAGTTCCCAACAACAAGGCTTGGAACGGGGAGGAGAAGACAAGCTACCAAGGAGAGTGAAGTTGACAACTCAATACTGAACCAGTTGCCCAACATCACAGATTTGATCAAGAATCTCCAGCATTCCAACGAGGTGAAGGAAGTTAAGGCAGTAAAGTCATGCCTAAGATGCGATGGCAATCACCACCTTAACGATTGCCCTGATAATCCAAAATCTGCCAACTATGTGAGGAACTATAACCATAGCAACTACAGCCTAGGATGGTGTCAACACCCAAACCTAAGTTGGGATAATCATGGGTACATCAACATTTCGGCCAATCAAATGCAACAGCAAAATCTGCAAGAGGCACACCACTTCAGCCAGAATATGACATGGCAAAAACAGAAGGGAGCAACACCTTCAATGGATTCTACTTTTAAGGAGTTCATGGCTATGACAAAAGATTTCATGGTAACCACTAAATTTATGCTACAAGATCAAGCAGCACACATCAAAAATCAGTGAGTCCTTCTAAAAAGTCATAGCGCATCCTTACAAGTTTTAGAAACTCAAGTGGGTCAGATAGTTCAAACCTTGCATATACGACCACAAGGAAGTCTGCCTAGTGACACTGAAGCCACTAAGCACCATAGCAAGGAGCAGTGCAGTGCACTCACACTGCAGAGTAGCACGAATATTAACCAAGGTGATAAGTTTAGGGGTGAAAAGGGCGAAGTCCAACCCAGCTTACTACAACAACAAGCTACAACAATTCCGGCCAAACTACCTCCACGATTCTCTCAAAAACTCAAAAAGAAAGAAAATCTTCAATTTGGAAGGAATATCGTTACGAAGAAGAGAAAGGTGGAAAAGCATGAGATGGTTACTATAGCAAAGGATTGCTACTAAATTTGGAGAAAACGCCCACCAAAAAGAAAAGATCCAGGCAGCTTTATTATCCCCTGCTCTATCATAGATAAGTTTGTTGGAAGGGTATTGTGTGATTTGGGATCGAGTGTGAACCTGATGCCTAAATCCATACTTCAGAAACTAGGATTAAGGGATGTCAAGACTATTGGGGTTGTGCTACAGCTCGTTGATCACTCTAAAGTCCAACCAGAAGGAATAATTGAGAATGTCATAGTAAAAGTTGATCATTTTGCTTTCCCTGTTGATTTCTTGATCCTGGATTGTGAAGAAGACAATGATGCTCCTATTAATCTAAGAAGGCAATTTTTAGCTACAGGGCGAGCCTTGATTGACTGTGAATAGGGTGAAGTCACATTGAGAGTGGGTGAAGAAACAATTACCTTCAATATACATAACACCCTTCACGAGAGGTCAATGGAAGATAGGTACTGCAATACTATAACATGGGATGGGCTACAAGAACTTTGTTGTAGCATCAACATTCAGAAGAAAGCCTTTATTGGACAAGTTCAAGAGAAATAATTTAAGGACCTGACCCTTGATAGTATGCCTCCTAACTTTTTCTTTTTGCTTTAGCATTTTCAATAAACAATAGTTAGTTTGTTTTTGTGTGCTTTTAGCTTTGTTCTTATCTTTTGTTTATTCTTTCTTTTAATTTATTATTCTGCAAATTTCGTATCATAGTACATGTCCTCTGTAGTGTTGATTAGTCGTGCAGGTGGTACATCAAAAAGGGATTTATTCTATTGGTTGATAAATGAGATCAGAGTTTGTAGGGAACAAAATTTGTCTTGACTTGGGAGTTGAAGCGACATGGGATAAGAAGGGGAATAAAAAGGGCAATATAAAAAGGTGGAATTCCTAGAGAGAGTAAGCCCTAGCAACATATAACCTAGTTCTCTCTCCTATTTTTTTCTTCAAACATTTAAGAGCCTTTTTCTCTCTCCTGACAAAAGACAGCTCCCATCACCCTCAATCTTCTATCCTCATTAAGGAGAGTCAGAGGGTAGCCGTTTCCCAAGGAAACTTCCCACATGTTCCCCCCCTCCACTCTCCTCTCCAACCGTCCTCACGCTTTATCTTCTTCACTCAACCTCAACCCACTCAAATCAACTCTCTATTTTCTTCCCAACATAAAAATTTGTTTCCTTAGAAAGACCAAAAGACATACCTTCAAGCCTCTATCAATGGTCCGCTGCAAAAATGTCTCTGGTAATGCATCTAGTTCTCAGAACCCACCATCCGTCAAGATCAAACTCTTTTACGATGAAGCAGCCCATGAAAGATGGCTAAGTCTAAAAGATAGAAAGCTACTGCCAGATCAAGGACTCCGATTCCCTGAGGGAAACGAAGAGAACTTCGAGTTAGCCGTGCTCGATGCCATAGCCAAGCACAACTGGAGAAAGCTAGTTGAGCACCCTCAAGGCATATGTGTCCCATTAGTGAAAGTGTTCTATGCGCACTTGACTAGCCCAACACAGTCGAGTGTCCACGTTAGGGGAGAACAAGTGAAATTCACTGCAGCAGCTGTGAATAAATTTTACGGCCTGAAAAACGTAGTGGATGAGCATGGTAGTTTCATTGCTGGGCTAGACGACAAAGCACAAGAAGAAATCATAAAGAAGATGTGTTTTCAAGGGATAGAACTCAACCGAAACACCATGATAGTGGAGAGGGGGAGACTAAAGCCTGAAGCAAAATTATGGAGTCATCTGCTCTGAACGAGACTGATGCCCACATTAAATACAACCACAGTACATCTATCTTGTCTGCTGAATATTCATTCCATAATTAATGGTCGGCAAATTGATGTAGGGAAATTGGTGGTGGATGAGGTCTATGCATGCCTTAAGAGGAGCAAAAGCCCTTTGATTTTCCAAATCTGATAACTGCCCTCTGCCGAAGGAAGGAAGTGTTTGAAAACACAACTAAGGACGAGCACATGGAGGGTAAAAAGGGGTTGACACCTGCCCAAATTCCTCAGCTGAAACGCTTTGATGAGGATGCTCCAAACGAGACCCTGGAGTGAGTAGCCAAGAGCTTTGCTGCAGCAAGGACTGCAGCATTGGTTACCAAAGCAACCCACCTGGCCACAGAGCTTCACAGTTTGAGGGTGCAGCTGAGCCTCTATTTTAAATACGCTAACCAAAGGGATGTGGCTATCTCACAGTGCTTCTTCGAGGTCTTGCCGGGGATTGCAATCTCGTTTCCCCTATTTCCAAAGGAGCTCCTCGTCACTCCTGAACCGCAAGACCAGAATGCTTCCACACCCAACGCCCCAACCAGCTCAGAAGAGAAAGTTGACAGATTGGAAGAATGTCAACCCAACGCCTGCTCTAGAGCCAGCTACTAGAGACCCCTCTGCTCAAAAGTCACAGCAAATAGATCATGCTTCCACACCCACCAGAAAGAGAACACGAAGCACAAAACCTATTATAGCATCATTGCAGCCACCTGAATCGCAAAGGGAGCCAACCACAACTTTGTGTGACGATGACCAGCCTATGGCTGAGGCTGCCCCCAAAACTGGAACTAATCCCACTTTGCCCCCATCTGAGGATGCTACCGCATCCAAGCCAAAATGTTACAAACACACAACATGGCGCACTGTCAAACCAACTGATCCGACCCCTGCCCTATCTGATGACAGTGCAACCTCAACAGTTCCAATGGCGTACGACGACGACTCCACAGATGACACCAGTGATAATTGAACTCAGCACCCATGAGGTATATTTTTTTAGTTTCTATTCTTTTCATTTTATTTTTGCATCAGGATTTGGATAACATTTTTTCCTTTCCATGCATCGAGGACGACGCATCTCCAAGTTTGGGGGTGTTTTGCCTTCGCTTAGTTTAGGACCATACCATTTGCATCGTAAGATTAGACAAAAGTTTTGCTATGGCATTCTGTTTTGCTAGGAAGAAATATGCAAATGTGTTGATGATGCTTAGTGATGATCATTTGAAAGGCCTGAACTGAAAATTTTAAAACTGCATGATACTTAAGGAACTATCTTTAGGAGTGAGTTTGCTATAGAAAATAATTTTAGACACAGATTGCTTTACTTCTATGCTTGATAGGTTTAGAAAATTTTTTTAGGAAGGACATTAGTAATGCCTTACATGAAAGAATGAAAAATGAGCTTAAAAGAAAAAGAAGACCCTCTGTGCCTAAAAACCGAACATTGAATAAATGCTATAGCATAACTGTAGAAGGACACTCCGCTGTGCAGTCTTCAGGCCTAATATTCAAAAAAAAGTTGCAATAAAAAGCACATGAGAGAATGAAATTTGTCACGGGATGACTCTATCTACTAACTCAGGGGTGAGAGGTATGCTCCCTTCTCATCTAGAGTTATGGATGATCGGTGTGATGAGCTGACACCCATCGAAACAATACCTCTTTCATTTTTGTAGGAGTCTGTAATACTTAACAATTTCATTGCTAAGGCATTATCATTGAGCTTCCTTGAAAAATTTTCTTCACTTATCATGGATAGCTCGAACGTAATATTGTGCACACACTCACTAGAAGCTTATTCTTAAGAGATATTCTTGCCAGTCTCAAATAAATGTTTTTGATATTAAATGCTTGTATTTTTCTGAAAGCAGAAACGACGATGTAGTATTTCCTCGTTAAATCTTTGCCATAACATCCATTTTGTTTATTTTCACTCATTGCTTGAGGACAAGCAATAGTTTAAGTTTGGGGGTGTGAGAGCTACGCTATTACCTCTATATTTATGCCTCTTTGTTATAGCAATTCCTTGTTTTCAAGTACATTACAATGCATATAGGTTACATTTATAGTATGTTATGGGTGCTTTTCAATTTATTGTTCGTGTGGAGTTGGTGCTACGTGAAAGGTGGTTTTTGGCTATTTGTGTGCAGGATAACAGAATGGAGTGCGAGGGAAGAAGCAACGAACAAAATGCTATAGCAAAGGAGGAGAAAGAAGGCTAGCTGGCGCAAGAAAGTACAAGGACATGAAATGTAGAAAAGGACGCATGACACTGTCAGACAACTTTATACAGCAGCCGCACTCCATCTGCAGACCATCCTTTTTTTCCCCTGGTGAACAGAGCCTATCGGTGCATATTCTTTGGGATCCCCAACGGGATACCAATGCACCAAAATCCTAGACGACTACCCTCTCACTAAATAAAGGCTTCATCACCTAGAAACAAGAGGGGGAAAGAGAATGCTACCGAGAGAAACAAGTGCAAAAGAAGCACAACAGAGGGGAGGACAACTTCATCGTTGACTAGACATGGTGTCCTTATTCAGGAAGCTCGAGGCGTGGCCTCACCGTCCTCTTCCAAGGCGCTGAACCTAAGGCGGTCATGGCAGTCTAGTAGCAAACTGGGAGTTTATCTTTCCTTATTGCTATAGCATTTATTTATTTGGAGCATTGTATGAGAATGATACGTTTGAATATTGCCCAGCCATGAACTGTCTTAGATGGCTTGGGTTTTTCTGGATGATACTCTTTTTATTTTCTTAATCTGATGTTGATGTTTACTGTTCTCTCTTGAGCTTTGCTTTGTTTATGTTATGCCTAATTTTCTTGAAGTTGTAAGAGTTCAGGGTTGTAAGTGCCTCGAAAGTTAGGCCTTACCTTAAGCGCCTTCTAGAGTTGGCCTTTCTTTAGGAACATCCCAGGGTTGTAAGAGATTAGGGATGTTAGCGCCTCGAGAGATAGGCCATTCCTTATGATGCCTTCGAAAGTTGGATGTTTCCTAGGTGCATGTGGGGGTAGTGAGTAAGAGAGTAAGCCTTAGCCAATAGTGACAGTTAGAGTAGTGTGTGACAACCTTCGAGAGAGGGTCATTGCTTTAGGATTAGCTAGGGTGAGTGATCAAAAGAACTAGCCTTAGATCTCCATAAACAATGGAGTAACCACTAAAGGGAAGGACTCTAACATGCCTTAGAGATAAGTGATATGTTTAAACGGCTAAGAGGGATAGAGATTAGGAGAGTAAAGTGTTAGAGTTAAGACGAGAGGTATTGCTGTAGCATTTTAGTCTCCCAACCTTCTTGCTAGAGATAGTTTAGAAGCAGCCTAAGTAAATCCCACCGAGCATAGACGAGCGGTGTTGGATGAAGTAACTCCAAAAGGCTGCCCCGGCAGCAAATCGCGACGGTTGACTGACTCGTTGTTTTTACCTTTTAGTGATAGCTACACTATTACCTCTATATTTATGCCTCTTTGCTATAGCAATTTCTTGTTTTCAAGTACATTACATTGCATATAGGTTGCATTTATAGTATGTTATGGGTGCTTTTCAATTTATTGTTCGTGTGGAGTTGGTGTTGCGTGAAAGGTGGTTTTTGGTTGTTTGTGTGCAGGATAACAGAACAGAGTGCGAGGGAAGAAGCAACGAACAAAATGCTATAGCAAAGGAGAAGAAAGAAGGCTAGCTGGCGCAAGAAAGTACAAGCACATGAAGTGCAGGAAAGGACGTCTGGCACTATCAGACAGCTTTATGCAGCAGCCACACTCCATCTGTAGACCATCCTTTTTGTCCCATGGTGGATAGAGCCTGTCAGCGCATATTCTTTAGGATCCCCAACGAGATACCAAGGCACCAAAACCCTAGAAGACCACCTTCTCACTATATAAAGGCTTCATCACCTAGAGGCAAGAGGGGGAGAGAGAAGGCTAACGAGAGAAACATGTGCAAAAGAAGCACAACAGAGGGGAGGAGCACTTCATCGCTGACCAGACTTGGTGTCCTTCATCGGGAAGCTCGAGGCGTGTCCTCACCGTCCTCATCTGAGGCGGTGAACCTAAGGCGGTCATGGCAGTCCAGTAGCAAATTGGGAGTTTATCTTTCCTTATTGCTATAACATTTATTTATTTAGAGGGTTGTATGAGAATGCTATGTTTGAATATTACCAAGCCATGAACTGTCTTAGATGGCTTGGGTTTTGCTGGATGATACTCTTTTTATTTTCTTAATCTCATGTTCATGTTTATTGTTTCTCTCTTGAGCTTTGCTTTGTTTATGTTATGCTTAATTTTTTGAAGTTATAAGAGTTTAGGGTTGTAAGTGCCTCGAAAGTTAGGCCCTACCTTAAGCGCCTTCGAGAGTTGGCCTTTCTTTAGGAACAACCCAGGGTTGTAAGAGATTAGGGTTGTTAGCGCCTCGAGAGATAGGCCATTCGTTATGATGCCTTCAAAACTTGGTCATTCCCTAGGTGCAGATGGGGGTAGTGATTAAGAGAGTAAGCCTTAGCCAATAGTGATAGTTAGAGTAGTGTGTGACAACTTTCGAGAGAGGGTCATTGCTTTAGCATTAGCTAGGGGGAGTGATCAAAAGAACTAGCCTTAGATCTTCATAAACAATGGAGTAACCACCAAAGGAAGGACTCCAACCTGCCTTAGAGATAAGTGATAGGTTTAAACGTCTAAGAGGGATAAAGATTAGGAGATTAAAGTGTTGGAGTTAAGCCGATAGGTATTGCTGTAGCATTTTAGTCTCTCAGCCTTCTTGCTAGAGATAGTTTAGAAGCAGCCTAAGTAAATCCAGCCGAGCATAGTGAGAGAACTAGGATTCGTTAGCAGTGTTAAGAGGTCTTAGAGGATTATCCTTCAAGAACTAGCCAACCATTCCGTAGAGAGCTTCGTATCCGAGAGAGGACCTTTTTGTCTTTTGATTATCTCTTCTCTGTTTGCTTGACTTGCTACAACATTTTTCTCATCCTTCATTCTGCCTCAACATACTTACATTACAATTTTGTTACTATAGCAATTTGATACTGAAACTGTGCTCACCTCCAATCCCTGTGGAGACGATACTCACTCATCACTTTATTACTCGTTCGACGTGTATACTTGCACCATTTGCGTAACATTTATAGTCACTGCATGAACGCAACAGTGAGCCACTTGGTGTTTAGCTTATAGATCTCCCTCTTGATTTTGTTGTAGTCAGCCACTGTTAAGTAGGACTCTCATTCCTCGTGTGGGTTGTTGCGTGTAAAAGTGTCTATCGCAATTGTAGTGCAAGTGTACACGACACAAGTAGTAAAGTGATACGGAAGTATCGGATATCGTCTCCACAGGGACTGGGCTAATAGCTTCACCTTGAATTACTGCACGAGAGTAAAAAGAAAAGTTTAAGATGTTTGTCACGAGAATAATAAAGAATACTGGAAAATAAAATTGAAGTAATCAAGATAGAGAGAATGGGTTAGTATTGAATTTCTCAGTAGTGTAGGTATTGCTAAGTTTAGGAAAATATGCTCTGTCGATGTCCCCGTCGCGGCAGCACCTGTCGCAGCGGCAGTCTGTTGCTTGTCGCGGCAGCGAACACACAACTCTGTACTTCAAGTTTGGAAAGAATCCATGCTGTGCCTTGGCCTATCCCTAGGTCCAAGTCTGTCGATGAACATGTCTTTGATGATACCTCCCGGCGTAAATCGAAGGATGAACACCGATGTTGTTGAATTCTTCTTTAGCCACTTAACCTCGTCCTATCCCTAGTTCTGAGATAGTTCAACTATAAACTAGAGAACTCGCACTCATTCCTTTTGTATACTTAACTCACCCGATATTAAGTAAATAGATAACCTCGCAATGCTCTCCTGATACTCTTGCAAGATGTTAATAACAAGAATAAGAGAATTTGAAGTTTATTTTATTGAACTGAAAATTCCTAAAACAAAAGCATCCCTTGCAACTACTTTACAAAACAACCCGTGGCCCTAAGGGGAATTTAGAACACGTTGAGAGAGGGAAAAAGACTAGGGTTTTGGGAAGAAGGCTAGAGATAGGTGATGTCCTCTCCTAGGTCGAATTACATGCCTTTATATAGGCTTTGGGTCCAAGTTTTCTAATATAGCAAGAATACAAGTTTAAATTAAAGTACAACTCTAATAAAGGCTAAATCTTTAGAGAATATAGCTTTAACTCGTCCTTCCTTCTTGCTTGGAATTTCTCTCCTTGAACCTTGGGCATGGCCTTCATTCTGATTTAGGGCTTGGAAAAATATAGTGGTATTCCACAACAGACGGACTTAATTTTCTCTTTTTGTCGAGGCCCACTTTGCTTCTTCTCCTCAAGACTGCTGTCGTCCTTGGCTGCCACAGCGGCAACCATGGCAGCATCGTCCTCCTCAACTGCTCGTCTAGTTCCAGCTCTGCTGCGTCCTGCCCAACGCCTGCTTCTCCATCTGCTACAGCAGCAACCTACAAAAGCAACCAATTTCAGTAGAAACTGTGCCTTTTAATATAATTGTGATGTCTAACTGTAATCTAGCCTAAATGCAATGAATTATGCTTGAATGCAGCAGAAATATGGGTTAAATAGGGGGTAAATAATAGAACATTTACACACTCAACATACCCCTAATCTCAAGTTTTTGCTTGCCCTCAAGCAATTCAGACCCAAAAGAAAAAATAAATATTTTTGTTTTGGCTTAAAATAGTTAAATTTCCCTTACCCTCCATTCAATCTCTGTTGACAGCAGCACCTTGTTGGATAACTTAGGACTTGTCTGGAATCTTGCTATAGTCCTCGTGCAGTGTGTGCTTGGTTGTGAACAATTATATTCCAAGACTCTCTTAGTTTCACTAGAATATTTCAGCCTCTACCTTAAATTTTTATGCCAAAGTTTATCTTTTTTTGAAGGCATTGCTTATGCTCCTTTGATTTTTTGTTTTGACTCGATTTTATTATTTTTTTAAGCTAAAGTTTCACTAGAGACGGTTTCGGGCACCTCTAGCTAACTTCCTAGAGCCGGTTTCGGGCACCTCTAGGGCTATTGAGTCTATTTTGCTAAACTTCTTTCCTAGAGCCAGTGTTAGGCACCTCTAGGGGCTATTCAAGTGCTAAGCTTCCTATTCTAGTTAACTAATAGAGTTCTATGCAGTATAACAGTCAAATTGGTGTTTAAGTTTCAGAACTATAGAAAGGCTCTAATCTGCTCCTAAAACTATCCTAAAGGCACTGCCACGACAGAGCTGTCACGACAGGTAAGTTCAGTTCAAAGACTTAAACCAAAATTTTCAATTTTTCATTTTTTTTTATTTTTTAACCAAAAATAAACTAAGTAAAATACACGATTTTAAAACTAAATTAGACTCCATTAATGGAGGGATGCCACCCCCAAACTCAAGGGTTGCATTGCCCTCAATGCAAATGACAAAATAAAAGGTAAGGACAGTACATCACAAAATATATGGAAGCAGACAGCAAAATAAGTTAAGAAACTCAAATTTTATGCGTTGTCGTCACTGCTGCTGCTGACTAAGAGCTGTCGGCGGGCATGGGCCTTCTGAACTGGCTGGCGGATGGGGGAGGCAGATGTGTTCTTCGTTTTGGCCTCCCTGGGAGGTTGAATTCTGGTAGGAGAGATGTGAGGGGGTTTCTCCACTACCTGTACCTCCAAACTGCTGCTGCTGTCTGTACTGCTGCTACTGTCACCGCTACTGCCGCTGCCACTATCCGGCTTGTTTTTGTCTGCCATCCTCTTCTGACGTTTCACCGATGTAAACTCTTTGGAGAGATTCCTCTTAACAGAGGGTTCGTTGTCGCTTTCCTCTCAAATGGAGGAAGAAGAGAATCCGGCAATGAAGGCATCAAGCTCTTCCGAGGGCATTCTTCTCTTGGTACCTCGGGCAGATGTATCAGCTACACGGTTGCTGCCGGCGGCTGTCGTGGCAAGGGTTGGTGTGGATGCTGCAGACGGTGTCTTTGGTGTGGCAGCATGTGTAGGGGTATGGGCAAGTGTGGGGACAACAAAATAATGGGAAGGGAAGGTAGGAAATACAACATCAGGGAAATTTAAAGAAGTGTGGATGAATTGTATCGTAGCTGCAATGAAATCCCTGATGAAGCTCATAAGACCTAGCGGGGTGGCAGCAGTAAGCTCCATCAAGCTGAGTATATTCTTGTAGGTCCATCCCTTCCCTTGGACTCGTAGATCGGTGGCAGCTTCAGGTACCCCATGGCCGCGGCAGAGGGCTGTGATGAGGTCAGGAAGGTAGAGTGGTCCCGTCGGCCGGTGTGCACACTTCAAAATGCTTTTTCGGATGAAGCTGCCTACATTAATAGGCCTCTCATGCAAAATAGAATGAATGAGGGCTAACCTGGGTTGGTCGACAGTGGTGTTGTGCGAGGATGGCATGATGCACTTTTTGATAAAAGCGTTCCACAGTTTAGCTTCCGGGAGGAGTTGAGTTCTCTTTACCGTCCTCGGGTTCTTGCGATTTGTATTCCACTATGTACCTTCATCCGTTAGCTCTGCCATGACAGCATCGTAGGCAGCAGGGTCTAGGCTGTTCAGAAATTGCTGGTGACCATCGTCGTTGCTGCCCACGTAAAATCCGTACAAGGTGTTGATGTATTATGCTTCGAATGGCACCTCCCTCCCTCGCACGGTAACTGCTGTCGCCGTTCTACTGTTGATGGCAGCGTAGAAATCTCGAACCAGAGATACTTTCATCTCCTCTAGTTGTTCGGCAAAGATCTACCACTGTAGGGCCTTGATTTTTCTAGAAATGAACGGCTGCAGACCCAAATTGTCCTCCTTGGAGGTATAGATAAATCCCCTTTCCTCCCATATGTCTCTGACTTGGAACGATCGTGGGGTTGATGCTGTCGGGGTGGAGCCGGAGGCAGCACTGCTTCGGGTGTTTCTGGAAGACATTGTTGCAAGGGTTGAGAGAATAAAAATGAAAGTAAATAAAATTTCTAGAGGAAGCGAGTAAGAAGAGTAGAAGTGAGTGAAAATGAAAAATGAAACGGGGTTTATATAGAGAAGAGTTTGTTGCCCGTTGGAGCTGTAACGGCAAGCGCGAATAACGGGGCCAGCTGTTACGCGGTTTCTGATGCGTCTATCACGCGTTTCCGTGTCTGCTGCGTGTTTGTTACGCGTTTGCGTGTCTGTCGCGACAGCGTGTCGACAGCCTATATTTTCTGCGTCTGTCGCGGTAGCTGTAACGACAGGCTCCAAAATTTGGGCTTTTTGGGCTGGTGGAAGGATGGTGGGATGAATTCACTTCTTCTTTTCTTCTTGTCTCCTTTATTTCCTAAAAAAAACATTATTTCTTAAAAATAAAATAAATCTAATTTCCTAATATATAAATAATAAATAATTAAAATAAAATTTAGGTTAAATTAGGGATGCCAGGTGGGGCATCTCCTAAGGTAAGCACTTCCTGCATTCTTAGGGCTTCAGTCCCCTGATAATGCTTCAAGCGCTATCCATTGACTTTGAATTGGTGCCCGTCTTTTAAAGATCTGATCGTGATAGCACCATGGGGAAAAACCTGCACCACTTGGAATGGGCCAGACCATCTAGATTTCAGCTTCCCTGGGAAGAGTTTCAACCTAGAGTTAAAAAGCAACACAAGCTGCCCTGAGTAGAACTGTCGTGGTAGCAACTTCTTGTCATGCCACTTCTTAGTTTTATCTTTGTAGATTCTTGCGTTGTCATAGGCCATTGTCCGAATTTCTTCAATTTCGTTTAGATCCAGTAGCCTTTTCTGTCCTACCTTTTCCAAGTCCATATTAACTGCCTTGATTGCCCAGTATGCTCTGTGCTCTATCTCGACATGTAAATGGCATGTTTTCCCGTAAATCAGTCGGTAAGGAGACATTCCTAATGGAGTTTTGAAAGCTGTCCTGTAAGCCCATAACACATCATTAAGGTGTAAAGATCAATCTTTCCGAGTTGGCTTAACCATCTTTTCAAGAATGTTCTTGACTTCCCTGTTGGATATTTCAGCTTGTCCATTGGTATGAGGGTGATACGTTGTTGCAATCCGATGCTTGACACCATACTTTTTCAAGGCAGCAGCTATAACCCTGTTGTCAAAATGCCTCCCTTCATCACTGATGATCGCCTTAGGGATGCCGAATCTGGAAAAGATGTTTTTATGTAAAAACCTTTGAACTGTCTTGGCATCATTCTTTTGAGTGGCGATAGCTTCAACCCACTTGGACACATAATCTACTGCCAGGAGGGTGTACAAATTCCCACATGATGATGGGAAAGGTCCCATAAAATCGATCCCCCAAACATCGAAGATCTCGACTTCAAGAATGTTCTGCAACGACATCTCGTGTCTCCTTGAGATGTTTCCTGTCCATTGACACTTGTCACAGCTCTTGTAGAAAATTTGAGCATCTTTATACAGTGACGACCAATAGAATCCTGACTGCAAAACCTTGGCAGCAGTTTTGTTGCCTCCTAAGTGTCCTCCATACTGTGAAGCATGACAGTGATGAAGTATATCTTTTTGTTCATCATGTGGTACGCATCTCCTTATAACCTGATCTGTACAGATTTTGAAAAGAAGAGGTTCATCCCAATAATAATGCTTAACATCATCTTGGAACCTCTTCCTGGCTTGATAATTAAGGCCAGGAGGAATTATTCCGCTAACTAAAAAATTAACAAAATCAGCATACCAGGGGAGTTAAGAAGACTTACCTGCCGTCATGGCTATTGCGGCAGTGACTGTGGCAGCAAATAGTTGCTCATCAGGGAAGGTCTCCAGTATGTTTGTCTCATCTGTCGGTAGACTCTTTCCCTTCTCTAACCTTGACAAGTGATCTGCCACTTGATTCTTTGTCCACTTTTTGTCCTTGATTTCAAGGTCAAATTCTTGTAGTAGTAGAATCCAACGTATCAGTCGAGGCTTTGCATCCTTTTTCGTGAACAGATACTTCAATGCAGAATGGTCTGTATGGACTATGACCTTCGTTCTAAGTATATAAGAACGAAACTTGTCAATGGAGAATACCACAACTAATAATTCCTTCTCTGTGGTGGTGTAGTTCACTTGGGCGTCGTTCAGTGTTTGGCTGGCATAGTATATGACATGAAAAAGTTTGTCTCTCCGCTGCCCAAGTGCTTCCCCAACAGCATAGTCACTAGCATCACACATGATCTCAAATGGTTGTGTCCAGTCTGGTGGCTGTACTATTGGGGCTGTTACCAGCTTTTCTTTCAGAACCTTGAATGCCTCAGTACATTCAGCGTTAAAGTCGAAGGGTCGGTTCTGCTCCAGAAGATGGAATAGGGGCTTGGTGATTTTTGAAATGTTCGCAATGAACCTTCGATAAAATCCAGCATGTCCTAAGAAACTTATGATTCCCTTGACTGTGGTGGGTGGCGGCAGCTTTTCGATCGCTTCTATTTTAGCTCTGTCGACTTCTATGCCACGACAGCTAATCTTATGGCCGAGGACTATCCCTTCATCCACCATGAAGTGACATTTTTCCCAGTTCAAAACCAAATTTGCTTTTTCACATCTCTCGAGCACCTTCTGTAGGTTGCCTAGGCAGCTTTCAAAGTTGTCTCCAAAGACTGAAAAATCATCCATTAAGATCTCTAGGAAATCCTCCACCATTTTGGAGAATATTGCCATCATGCACCTTTGAAAGGTGGCTGGTGCATTGCAAAGTCCAAAAGGCATTCTCCTAAAAGCGTAAGTTCTGTAAGGGCATGTGAATGTCGTCTTTTCTTGATCTTCCGGTGCGATAGCTATTTGATTGTAACCTGAATAACCATCAAGATAACAATAGTAAGGTTTACCCGCTAATCTATCAAGCATTTGATCAATAAAGGGTAAAGGGATGTGGTCCTTTCGGGTAGCTTTGTTAAGCTTCCGATAGTCCATACAAACCCTCAAACCGGTCACAAACCTGGTTGGGATTAGCTCATTGTTTTTGTTGGTTACCACGGTCATTCCTCCTTTCTTGGGAACGCACTGTACCGGGCTCACCCATTTGCTGTCCGAGATGGCGTAGATTATTCCAGCATCTAGCCATTTGATTATCTCTTTCCGCACCACCTCTTTCAAGGCATGGTTCAGGCGCCTTTGTGCATCAATGGTCGGCTTATGATCATCCTCTAGAAGAATTTTATGCATACATAATGCTGGACTAATGCCTTGAATATCAGCTATCGTCCATCCAATAGCCTTTTTGTGCTGCTGCAGCATCCCTATTAGTTGTTGTTCCTGTTCCTGCATCAACTTGGAAGAGATGATTACGGGCAACGTATCATTTAAACCAAGAAAAGTATATTTTAACTGCCCTGGTAGGGGCTTAAGATCTAAAACAGGGGGCTCAACAGTCGATGGCTTTTGAATTGAATGGTTATCCGAGGTATAATTTAAAGGCTCGAATAACTTACCTGGACGATTGCCTATCCAGTTTACCTCCTCCTGATCTTCAGTAGCAGATGTATCAGATTCTGAGGAGTTGTTGTCGTCGGTGCTGTCGTGACAGTCTTGTAAGTGGCTGCCGAGGTAGTGACCAATTTTGATGTCGTGACAGCCCGACCTGATGCAGGGTTGGTCAAGGGTAACTTCAGTGATAACCTTGCATTCTTCTTCTGCATCAGCATGCTTCATTTCTTGGAGAACATTCAAATTTATTTCTTGATCGTTCACTCTCATGGTGAGTTCTCCTTTTTCCACATCAATCAGTGATCTTCCCGTGGCTAAGAAGGGTCGCCCCAGGATGATTGGTGCGTTTTCATCTACTTCACAATCTAAGACAAGAAAGTCAGCAGGAAAAATAAACTTATCCACCCTTACCAGAATATCTTCAATTTTTCCTTTTGGATGAACGTAAGAGCGGTCTGCCAGCTGCAGAATTACTGTTGTGGGCCGAGCTTTTCCAATACCTAATTTCTGAAAAACAGATTTGGGCATTAAATTTATGCTAGCACCAAGATCACAAAGTGCCTTACCCACATATTTATCTCCGATTACACATGGTATGATGAAGCTCCCATGATCCTTCTTCTTCTGGGGTGGATGCTTGTGCAGAATACTCATGCATCCTTCTGTCATCTTAACCGTTTCAAATTCCCCAAGTCTAGATTTCTTCGACATGGCATCCTTGAGAAATTTGGCATAATCGGGCATCTCCCTAACCACATCTAACAGCGGGATGTTGATATGAAGCTGCTTAAAAATATCATAAATCTTTTTAAGTTGTGATTCTTGTTTCAATTCCTGTAACCGCTGAGGAAAATGAGGTAGAGGACGATAATCATCAATACATCCTTCCCACTGCATGCGGATCTGAGGAGGTTTAGGTTCATCATCTTTCACCTCTGTCCCTTCTGATGTCGTGAAAGGCTCATCGGCAGCAGGCTGTTTGTTACCTCTCGGGGCAGCTTCCTCGGCAGGTGACTCTAAGGCTGGTTTAACTGATTCAGCTTCCTTCTCTGGCCCTGGTAGTTTCTTCCCACTCCTAGTAGTGATGGCTTTACACTACTCATTTGTAGGCTGTCTAGCGTTTTCAGTATTGCTAGGAAATCTGCCATTTTGCCTTGGTTTGATATGCTGGGAAACCTGACCCATCTGTGTCTCCAACGATTTCAAAGTAGCTTCGTGATTTGTCATCCGCATCTGTGTTTTATCCATGAATGTCTCCGTCTTCTTGACAAAGTGATTCATGTTCTCAATAAAGGTTCCTGTTTGAGACATAAACGTAGCCAGAGTCTGTTCCAGTATACTGTTTGTGGCAACTGGTGGTTGTTGTTGCTGCTGCTGCGGTTGCTACCGAGTCAGCATTCTAGGTCCTACCTGGTTCTGATTATTCTCTGCTTGAGGATTCAGAGCATTGTTAGGATTACTCCAAGAGAACTTGGGATCCTTTCTCCAACCGGGATTGTAGTTGTTGGAGTTATAATTCATCTTATTGTAGTTTCCAACATACTTTCCCTCTTCTAATTGTATTGGACATTCCTTTGAACTGTGATTTCCTTCACAAATTTCGCATACCTCTTCAGCAGCGTATACAGGCAGTGAATCATCATTCAAGGGCTTCTTCATTGCCTTAGTGAGGTATGCCACATGTGATTTCATTGTGCTGTCGGCCTCATAGTCCTTTACAGCTAGAACCCGTTTACCCCCTCTTCTTGCTGTCGGGAAATGCTCCTCATTCTTCGCCAAATTTTTCAATAATGCCATCGCCTCATCTGGGTCTTTGTTCAGCAGTAATCCGTTTGCTGCTGAATCAATTCTAATACGAGTTTGTAAATTAGCAGCATTATAAAACTTTGTTACCTGGTTCCAAACGGGGAATCCATGCATTGGACAGTTCCTTAGAAGAGTGGTAAATCTGTCCCAGGCCTCGTGCATTGGCTCGTCATCTTCTTGTTGAAAAGTAGCAATTTCGTTACGTAATCGCTCAGATAAGTGTGAAGGATTAAAACGAGATAAGAATTCACGAGTTAAATCTGCCCAAGTTCTAATTGAACCCGACGTAAGTTTATTCCACCAAGTCTTTTCTCTATCCCTCAATGAATGAGGAAATAACCAAAGCATCAGTATCTCCGGATTAACTCCTAGTAGTCTAAACGAACAACAGATTTCCTGGAACGTTTTCAGATGCTCCCTAGCATCCTCTGTAGCTGTAACGCCCCGGTTTTGGGCTTAGAAGTTTGAGCGTTGACCGATTCGGTCAAAGTGCTGTTCGAATCTAAAAGGGTGAAATTAGGAAAGCTTAGTTCGGGTTGCATTAAAAATATGGGAAAATGTTCTAAAATCATCTTTTAATATAATTAAGTGAACTGTGAAATCAATTTTGGAAAATGAGTTTCGGAAGGGTGACATTTTGGCTAGTGACCAAAATGTAATTTTCGAAAGTTTTGTGGCTATTTTATAAAGGGTTGAAACTTTGAATCTTTAAGGAGCTATTTACCCAAAGGGAGTTTCTCCAGATTTTTCTAAGATATTTTAAGACTAAATTCTGATTTTAAATGATATTAAAAGTGGAGGGAAAGCTATTTGGCTATTTTGGATTTTGTAACCAACTTTTCTCAATTTTCTTTCTCTCATTTTCTCTCAACCCAAACACCTATTCTCCAGAGAATTGGATCTGATTTTCTCACCTAAATCCCTCCTTTCAACTCTCATTTAATTCCTAATCAACATATCTTCAAAACCTCTTTAATTGCTACTTGATTCAACAAGATTTTTTATTCCAAAAAGAGGAGAAACTCAAGTTTGGAGGTAAGAACGTCCTTCTCCTCTAAACTATCAGTTCTTTACTGAAATTCCTAAGTTTTCAATCCTTAATTGATGTCTAATTAAAGGTTTTTAAGTGGTGAAATGGATCTTGGCTTATAATGCAAGATTTGATGATTTTTGATGATTTTCGTTAGATCTGATTAATCTGTGATTTGAGATGTGTTTTTGATGTTAAATGAACTCTAAATTGATAGGGAATTGAGTTTTGATTAATGCAATCCCGGATAGGTTGAGTTTCCTAAGTTTAGCTTGTGATTCAAGGTTGTTTTTGGGGTGATCTTGTGGATCTGATGTTGCTGGAGGTTTAAGGATGTTGATAGGTTGTTTTTAGATGTTATATGATGTTTAAGGATGTGTGGTTTTGCTGGTTTATGGCTGGGCTTTGTTTAGAAGTGGTTTGGATGCATTTTCGGTTGTGTTTGGTGGCCGAAAATGGTGTGTGGATGAGAGCAGCGAGTTTAGGTGCTTTCATTGAAGCAATTAATGCATGATGATGCATTAATCCTCTGCTTTGATGTGTTAAAACAGGGGAGGCATCTTTGGATCCAAGAGTTGTTGATCCGGAAGCTTGTTTTGGTGCTTTGGCTTGAAGCAAAGTGGAAATCGGTGAGTGCGTTTGTGAAAATTGGGTTTTCGGCTTTGAAACCAATGTCTTGGGAGCTTAGCTTAAGTCTAAACAACTTTGCTAAGCTCAAGTGTAAGTTTTCGGAATTACTCTCTAGTGGTGGCCATGATTTTGTTGTGATGCGAAATGGTTATTTGCATGTTTTAATTACTGTTTTGAAAGCATGAGTTAGCATGGTTTTTGCTGTTGTTGTAAGCCATATGTTGAAGGAAACTCAAGGTAAGAGTTCCTTGTTTTTGTACATTGATAAGATGTGGTTTGATGCTTTTAAATGCATGTTGAATATGGCTTGGTTTAATGCTTTAAAACAGTGGAATAAATGATGAAAAAGATGTATATTGGCAAGTGATGTTTTGAAAAGGTTAAGGTCACTAAGGTGGTTAAAAGTCCTTGAGTGAGCCTTGTATTCTTAAGATCATCAAGGTGGTTAAAAGTCCTTGGATGATTCTTGTTGCGGACACTAAGGTGGTTAAAAGTCCTTAGGTGATCCTTTCCATGGTGTTTAAAAGTCCATGGGGCCAAGGTGTTTAAAAGTCCTTGGGGCCAAGGTGTTTAAAAGTCCTTGGGGTGATTCAAGCTATGGACACAAAGGTGGTTAAAAGTCCTTGTGTGGTCCTCTTCCATGGTGTTTAAAAGTCCATGGGCCAAGGTGTTTAAAAGTCCTTGGGGCCAAGGTGTTTAAAAGTCCTTGGGGTGAAAGTTGATGAACTTGTTTTTAAAGAAATGGAATCTATCACTTGAGCCAATATGACATCTTATATTATGTTGAAGCATGAGATGCTTGTTTTAAGTATGCTTATGAGCATGTGCAAAGGATGATTTAAAGCATGATTTGTAAATGTTTTTAAATGCATTATTGAATGGTTTTAAGAGCATTCCTCACTAAGCTTTTGCTTACGCTCTCTTCGTTTTCTTAATTCAATAATGCAGAACATTAGTGAACCTTGAGGGCAGCAAGGAAGGCAAGTATTCAAGTGGAAGCAAAGCTCAAAGCATGGAAGGTTTTCCTAAGATCATTTAGCTTTTGATACTTTGGCAATGGGGGACCAATGTGTATGTTTTGGGAGAGGTTTTAAACCCCCTAAGTATGTTGAATGTTGTTGAGAATGCTGGTTTTTGCGTTGGATCATTACATGCTTGTTTTGGAAGTTTGTGCTTGAATAGCTAGCTTGTGTAGGAAGCATGCCTATAGAATTGGGGCTTTATGCTTATGATGTTGTTCTGATGAATTGTTGATGCAAGTATGTCCTATATATGTTGAATTGCATGCTGGTAAAGTTTGGTGGCAATTGGAGCATGTTTGAATGATCAATTGCATGTTTTGGAATGCATTTTGCTGCAATCTGTGCAGGGCGTTTCGGAACAGTGTGCACCGTTTCGGAATGGGTGCCTTGAATGAACCCAGGCGTCCGAAACGGTATGCACCGTTTCGAAACGGTTTGGCCTCTGCCAGACCCCCATTGTGGTACGCGTTGCGGAACGGCCCGTGTTTCGAAACGGGCTCTGCCTGTTTCGGAACGGGTGACCGTTGGGGGCTGACATTGGCGGTTAAATGTTTTGTAATGTTTGCATTTTGGTCCTGAATCTTGTTTGTGCAATTGTATGAGTTTGGGATGTCCTTTTGAGCTGAAATTTCACAGTGAAGCATGAAACCGGATTAATTTCAAGTTGGTAAAATTAATTTGGGTTAAATCCTTTTAATTATCAGAAATTACAATTTGGTCCCTAAAGTTGTAATTTGTTCAATTGGGTCCCTGTTTGATCTCTTATGTTTGTGATCTTTGAGTATGATGTTTGTGTGATCACAATTAGGGCTAATGTGCATCTAGATAAGTTTAAAAAGAAAAAAAAGGGTCGTTAATCAAGGTTGACTTTCGGGTTGACTTTGGTTTTCCCCGTGTGACTTTCTTAATTCGGGTCAACCGTCTAGGCCGGGTTAAGGGGGTTACAGTAGCAGCACCACTAAATTGACCGGCGTTGTTGATCATGCTGAACATAACAGGTTTCAGCTCAGAGTTGTCAACATCTACATCCGGTAGCGTGGTTTCTAGTTCTACATGATCATTCAGCATGTAGTCTCGGTATGACCGTCGTGCAGCAGGGACATGAGGGTCGACGACATGAGGAATGATCTCTCCATCTCTGACAAGATTGTTATTATCTTGGGGATTCCCTTGGTTGTTCATTGCCTCTATTTGTTCTTCAAGGTATTCGTTTCTGGCTAGTACGTGGCGAAGTCGGTTCCTAAGATTGTACGAACGTTCTATTTCAGGATCTAATGGATACTCAAGTTCCTCTTCTCGTCTCGATCTACGCATAAACAAGAAACCTTGTGAAAAGCACAGGTTGAACAAACCAAAATAAAACAGAAAAATAAAAAGAATGTAATAAAAGGTAGGGTAAAGTTATGTTGCCAGTCCCCGGCAACGGCGCCAAAAACTTGTTGCGTGTAAAAGTGTCTATCGCAATTGTAGTGCAAGTGTACACGACGCAAGTAGTAAAGTGATACGGAAGTATCAGATATCGTCTCCACAAGGATTGGGCTAATAATTTCACCGTGAATTACTGCACGAGAGTAAAAAGAATAGTTTAAGATGTTTGTCACGAGAGTAATAAAGAATACTGGAAAATAGAATTGAAGTAATCAAGATAGAGAGAATGGGCTGGTATTGAATTGCTCAGTAGTGTAGGTATTGCTAAGTTTGGGAAAATCTGCTCTGTCGATGTCCTCGTCGCGGCAACACTTGCCGCGGCGGCAGTCTGTTGCTTGTCACGGCAGCGAACACACAACTCTGTACTTCAAGTTTGGCAAGAATCCATGTTGTGCTTTGGCCTATCCCTAGGTCCAAGTCTGTCGATGAACATGTCTTTGATAATACCTCCCGACGTGAATCGAAGGATGAACACCGATGTTGTTGAATTCTTCTTTAGCCACTTAACCTCGTCTTATCCCTAGGTCCGAGATAGTTCAACTATAAACTAGAGAACTCGCACTTATTCCTTTTGTATACTTAACACTCCTGATATTAAGTAAATAGATAACCTCACAATGCTCTCCCGATACTCTTGCAAGAAGTTAATAACCAGAATAAGAGAACTTGAAGTTTATTTTATTGAACTGAAAATTCCTAAAACAAAAGCAACCCTTGCAACTACTTTACAAAACAACCTGTGGCCCTAAGGGGAATTTAGAACATGTTGAGAGAGGGAAAATGGATAGGGTTTTGGGAAGAAGGCTAGAGATAGGTGATGTCCTCTCCTAGGTCGAATTACATGCCTTTATATAAGCTTTGGGTCCAAGTTTTCTAATATAGCAAGAATACAAGTTTAAATTAAAGTACAACTCTAATAAAGACTAAATCTTCAGAGAATATAGCTTTAACTCGTCCTTCCTTCTTGCTTGGAATTTCTCTCCTTGAACCTTGGGCTTGGCCTTCATTCTGATCTAGGGCTTGGAAAATATAGTGGTATTCCACGACAGACGGGCTTAATTTTGTCTTTCTGTCGAGGCCCACTTTGCTTCTTCTCCTCAAGAATACTGTCGTCCTTGGCTGCCACGGCGGCAACCATGGCAGCATCGTCCTCCTCAACTGCTCGTCTAGTTCCAGCTCTGTTGCGTCCTGCCCAGCGCCTGCTTCTCCATCTGCTATAGCATCAACCTGCAGAAGCAACCAATTTCAGTAGAAATTGTGCCTTTTAATATAATTGTGATGTCTAACTGTAATCATGCCTAAATGCAATGAATTATGCTTGAATGCAGCAGAAATATGGGTTAAATAGGGGGTAAATAATAGAACTTTTACACACTCAACATGGGTTGCCGCTAACTTCAATGCTGTAGAAGTTGTTGATCATGTCAGCAATAAACTTGACACCTTCTCCGCGGACGTACACAAAAGGGATTTCCAGTGTCGGTCTGTGGGCGTAGAAATCTCGCACATGGTTGTTGTTGATTCCTTCCGAAAGTCGTGTGAACTGGTCCAAGCCCATATTGTGGATCTTTTCGAATAAGGGGGTTCCAAGCCAAAATTTACATCAGACTGGGTATATTGGAAACCCATCTCCTCCCATAGTTGCCGCTCTCTGTAATGCTTCTTGTAGGTCTTCTCGACAGTAGGGTTCAAGAACCTTTTGAAAGGGGTTTTCGAGGTGGCGGCGGGTTGCTGTGATGAGGCCCTAGTTTTGTGGGATGGTTGTATTTCCTAAAGAAAGAAAAGAAAGAACGTGAAAGAAAATAAAGCAATGGAAATCTTGGAAGCAAAGATTGCATAAAGAAATCAGAGTAAAGGATAAAGCAATGTGAAGAACGGGGGGACAATGGTTGGATTTATATAGCAGCTTCTCTCCTCTGCCTTGGCGAGCACGCTGTCAACGAGCGACAAATTTTGTGGTGCGAATAACGGGATTCTAGCCTTTACACAGATATCCGTTCCACTCGATGGGGCAAAATATAGCAGTTGCAGCTAGCCGTTATGAAGCCACTAGCCGTTATGCTTATCTGCCTTTGGCTACCCTGGCCGCTAGGTTGGCCTATTCGTTATTCTTTAATCTTTCTTGATCTTTCCTTCATTCCTAACCTGAAATAAATGCAAGAATTAAATAAAAATTAAATCTAATCCTAATGCTTGAAAATAAAGTAAAAAAAAATTGGGTTATGTTTGTGTTGCATGGTCTTGCAATACTATAAATGATAGACAAAAGGTGCAAGTATACACGTCGAACGAGTAATAAAGTGATGAGTGAGTATCGTTTCCACGGGGATTAGAGGTATTTACGATTCTTGTAACAATAAAGATTGAACTTTTTGCAGATGACAATGCTATAGTGAAAGATATGGTGTAAAATAATGCTGAAGCAAAACAGTGCAGAGAAAGATGAGATAACAATATGATAGACAGGTCCCCTTTCGTATGTGAAATTCACTACGAAATGACTGGCTGAGAATGATGGACAACCTAACTCAAGCTTCTTAACGATAATAAGGCTCTTCAGCTATCTTCTATGCTAGGCAGGATTTACTAAAAGTGTTCCTAAACTATCTCTAGCCATGAAACTGGGAGTCAGAAATGCTACAGCCATACCTCTCAGTGTAAACTCTTAACACTCCCCTACCCTTCACGTACTATCCTTTTTAGCCCTTGAAACCTATCACTTATCTCTAAGGTAGGTTAGAGTCTGCCACTCAATAGTCACTCCATTTCTTATGAGGGTTCTAAGACTAGCTCTCTCGATTACTAACCTCAACATACACTTAAAGTACGACCAACTCTCGAAGGCGCTTAAGGTAGGGCCTATCTCTCAAAGCACTTACAACCCTAGGCTCTTACAACTTTAACGAAATGAAAATGCATAAGCAAAGCATAGAATAACGATAAACACTGAAAAAGCCATAGCATGCATTAAAAAGTACTCAAAATAAAATCATCCATCAAACCCAAGCCACCTAAAACAGTTCGTGGCTGGGCAATATCTTCCAACGTATCATTGCGATAACATCACCAAATATAAAGATATGACAAGAAATTTCTATAGCGACAAAAAGAAAGGTGAATTCACTCTCCGCCATGGACTGCCGACTATCTTAGGCCCACCGCCTCTCTCGAGGTTGGTGAGGCCACTCCTTGTAGCTTCAATGATGGAGGACACCAAGCTGGAGAAGATGAAGGTGGAAACTTACCTCTCATTTTCTCTCTCTTCCGCCTCTCTTTTCGCAACACAAAATACCACACTTTGCTCCAAGCTTCTATCCCCTTTCTATAATGGAGGCTTATAGGGTTTGGTGCCCTAAAGATGCCTTGATAATCCCAAGGAATATCCACCGACAAGGTCTACCACGAGGGGACAAGGAGAACAGTCTGCAGGTGGGCACCGGCTGCTGCACATGTCAGATCGTCCTTTTCTGCATGTTCACATGTTTCTGCAACTCACGTGTATCTCATGTGCTGGCTAATATCAACTTCCATCATGCTATATCAATTTCCGGCACCAGCTTTCTCTCTTAACTCCTTTCCTGCGCACCAACAAAACCAAAACCAACCTTCTGAGCAGTACCCCTCGATATGGACCAATAACCAGCAAAGGTAAAGATGCACCCAGAAAAAGAAAATGCAAGCTAAATGCTATTGTATGAACTCAAGAACAAGAAAATGTTGTAGCAAAAAGGTATGAAAACAAGGATATTTATACAATTATCACACCCCCAAACTTAAGCTATTTCTTGTCCTCAAGCAATGAATAGAACATAACAAAAGAACTACTATGGAAAAGATTTAACCTAGAGAATTGCTATGGCAATATTTCAGTCCTCAGAAATAACCTAGGCAAATACATAAATATATACAACCATATGTAAGATCCTTAAGAACATTCCTTAGGACTAAGCTGTGTGTGTGTGTGGCTGCCTTCCTCCTATACTTTAGCTGGTGAGACAAATTTTCAAGGAAGCTCCCTAGTTATACCCTAACCATGATCTCTAGTTCCTTTCCAATTTTAGACTCCCAAAGATATAAGTTTTCTGCTACGAAGGGTGTCAGCTCACCACACCTACCGTCCTTAACTCTAGATGACCAAAGAGCAAACCTCTCACCTCGTCTTTCATTCACTCATATGCTATAGCAAAGCTTTATTTCTTCTTCTTCTTTTTCTCTCTCTTAATTTTTAAACATTGCTATAGCAAAGCGGAGAGTCCTTCTAAAGATATGACGTAGCATTTATTCGTTTGTTTTAGCACAGGGTTGTGTAGTTTTTCTTTTAGGTTCTCTAGAGTCTACATATCAGAGTTTACTAGGGTTCTTCCTGAAATTTTTTTTCTAACAATCTTACTTATAGAAAGAGAGCAGTTGTGTAACATTTTTTTAACAACTAGATCCTAAAGTCAATTCTACATATCTCAACTAGTTGTGTTTTTTCTACTTTAGTTCAGGCCTTTCAGCTTTTGTCATCAGACATCATAAATACAATCATAGGTTGTCTCTAGACTAAACAGAATGCCATAGTAAAAATTTTGTTCTATCTTATAATGCATATGCTAAAGAAAAATATTAACTATGAACACTAACACCCCCAAACTTGAGAAATGTAGTGTCCTCAATGCATAAACTAATATAGACTATATGCCATGAAAAATGAAAAAAAATGATAAGAATAAGGTTAGTTACCTCCTGGGTGCGGAGGCTAGGTGGTGATGCAGGTGTTTTCCATTGATGTCTCAGAGGAGTAGTGGTGTGGGTCTGCCACATCGTCCACGCTTTTTGATGAGACTGGTTGAGCACTCGACGAGGGCCTGACACGTCTAGTAGTATGTTTGATGCGAGTTTTTGGTCTGGATGTTGTAGCATCCTCAGATTGTGCTCGTGTCAGCTCAGTTGCTTGTGCTGTAGCAGTTTCCTTCTGAGGGGTTTCCTCAGGATCAATTGGTACGTGCTCCGGCTCTGGAAGTGGGTTTTATGGTCTTGAAGGTTTAACATTAGTTGCCTTTCTGGTGCGTTTCCTTTTCTTAGCCGGAGAGGCTACTGGGTCGATTTCTTTGATAGTAGGGTGAACAGAGGGAGTTTCTTGTTCTGACTGGGCAGTTGGAGTTGTTGGGGCCTTCTTACTAGGAGTCTTTTTCTTGGCAACATGTGGGACTGAGCTAGGTTCACTGGGAGACATTGTGCTTGATGTACCAGTGGTGGGAGCTTGCAATAACTCCATAGAAAATACTGGAAAAGAGACGTTTTGATCCGGTAGGAGTTTGCTTAAGCAGGATGCTATGGCACTATCGCGGTGTTGGGCATATTTGAAGTACGCCCGCTGGTGTGCCTTCATCAGGCTGAGCTCAGAGCTAAGTTCTTTTGTTTTTACCACCAATGCTGCCACTCTTGCTGCATCAAAACTTTTAGCTCCTCCCTCCACTGCTTGCTGAGGCATGTCTTCGTTAAATCCCTGAAGTTCTGTAACAAGGGCTGGAGTCAAACATGTCTTTCCTGAAAGAGATATATCTACAAGATCGTCTATGAAGACGTCTTTCCTTTTGCACAAGGCAGTGATCTGGTTAGGGAAAAAAAGAGGTCTACGGGGCTGTTTCAAAAAACCATATACCTCATCCACTATTATCTTTCCTATGCCAATTTGTCTACCATGTATTATCGAGTGAATGAGAAAGAGTCGAAAGATGAGGACAATGGCAGTGTGTAGTGTGGGAATAAGCTTATGTCTCAAAAAGTGATTCCATACCTTTGCCTCAGGTTTGAGGCGTCCTCTTTCAACTGACTTGTTATTATCCAGCACCGTTCCTTGAAAGCAGATGTCCTCTAGCACCTCACGCTGCATATGCGCGTCCATTGTCATCACAAAAGAAGTGTGATGGTCCACAGTAAGCTTTAGCCCGTATAACTTGTTGATTACTGCATCAGTAAACTTTATCTGCTCTCATCGCACATGAATTGAGGACTGGGTTGGACTTGTTAAGTGAGCATAGAACTCCTTTACAAATGATGTGCAAATCTCCTCAGGATGAGAAGTGGAGTTTTTCCAGCCATGTGTGCCAATGACATCCATTATAGACTGGTCGAACATATCTTCTTCCTGTTGAGGGTATTTGAACCCTAGATCTGGAAGAATGCTTTTGTCCTTGAGCTTTGCCCATCTCTCCTTTGCTGCCTCGTCAAGAAATTTGGGAATTTCTAGGACTAGACGTTGTGTGCGATGGTCAGAAGTCTCAGGGGCGTTTTTGCAACGAGCCATGGAGTTTTTTCTGAAAAATGGGGATGAGTGAATACATAAAGGAAAGAAAATGGTGAAGGGTGCTCTGTGTTTGGGAGAGAATCGAAAAGATGGAGGGACATTTTTTGAGTGTTTGAAGAAGATAAAGAAGGTGAGGGGACGGATAATGAAGAAAATATTGGAAGTTGAAAAAGGTGGGGATAAATTGATGAATTAATGGGAGAAGGGAGATGATGGGGATATGTGTCGGCTTTATGGGAGATAGAAAATTTTCTAGAGTTAATGTGATGGTAGACGACTGGAGAGAGAACATTGGTTTATGTTGCTAGGGTTTCTCCTTATTAAATAAATAAACATTCTCTCTCCTACTTTTTGTTTTTCTTCCTCTCTTTTTTAATTCAACTCCCCCACTTTTCAGATAAAACCCTCTTATCTTTTTCTTTCCCCTTTTCTTTCGTCCTTCCCAAAATTGGATAAAAAACAAACTCCATGTCCTTCTCTCTTTTTGCTACCAACCCTGTAGACAGCACGCTCTCCTGCCTTTGTACCTGACATTGTACTAGGAAAGAGAAACCCTTGTATGAGGGTCACGAGAAAGATATGAAAATTAAAAGCAAAGATAACATAAAACTAGACTAAAAATAAAAGCATTATTTATGGACATGCTATAGCATAAAGGATAGGGTTGGAGATGCAAACTTTCAAGGATCGTGAAGATCCATGTATGACTCGTCTCTGAGGATAAGGGCTCCACTATACACCTTCAGGCGTTGGCCATTGACTTCGAAGACTTCATCGTCGCCCAACTTCTTGATATCCACTACGCCATGAGGGTACACCTTGTGCATGATGAATGGCCGTAACCACCTCGATTTCAGCTTTCCAGGAAAAAGCTTTAGCCTGGAGTTGTATAGAAGCACTTGTTGTCCTTCTGAGAAATGCCTTGGCAAAATGTGTTTGTCATGCCACTTCTTGGTTTTCTCCTTGTAGATGCGAGCATTCTCATATGCTTGGGCTCTAAATTCTTCCAACTCACTAAGCTCTAACAACCTCCTTACACTAGCAAATTGGGAATCCATGTTGATTTTCTTGATTGCCCAATAAGCTTTATGCTCAAACTTCACGGGTAAATGACACTCCGCCTTTGTCCATTGACTTCGAATTGGTGCTCGTCCTTGATTGATCTAATTGTGATGGCACCATGAGGAAAAACCTGGACTACTTGGAAGGGTCTAGACCATCTAGATTTTAGCTTTCCTGGAAAAAGCTTCAACCTAGAGTTGAATAACAACACCTTCATCCCTGGGCTAAACTGTCGTGGCAGCAATTTTCTGTCGCGCCACTTCTTTGTTTTGTCTTTGTATATCATGGCGTTGTCATAGGCCATGGCTCGAATTTCTTCAATTTCATTCAAGTCCAGCAACCTTTTCTGCCCTGCTTTATTCTAGTCCATGTTAATTGTCTTGATAGCCCAATATGCTTTATGTTCTATCTCGACAGGTAGGTGGCAGGTTTTTCCATAGATGAGGCGGTAGGGCGACATTCCAAATGGTGTCTTAAATCCAGTCCTGTAAGCCCATAGTGCATCATTCAGGTGAAGAGACCAATCCTTTCTAGTTGGTTTAATAATATTTTCTAGAATGTTCTTCACTTCTTTGTTTGAGATTTCAGCTCGCCCATTGGTTTGAGGGTGATATGATGTTGCGATCTTGTGTGTAACTCCATATTTCTTCAGCGCGATAGAAATTACCCTGTTGTCAAAGTGCCTTACCTCGTCACTAATAATCGCCCTTGGGATGTCAAACCTTGAGAAGAAATGTTTGTGGAGAAATCTTTGCACAGTATTGGCATCATTATTTTGTGTGGTGATAGCCTCTACCCACTTGGACACGTAGTCTACTGCCAATAGTATGTACAAATTCCCACAAGTGGTTGGGAATGGTCCCATGAAATCGATTCCCCAAACATCGAAAATTTTGACTTCAAGAATGTTATGCAGGGGCATCTCATGCCTTCTAGAAATGTTTCCAGTCCTTTGGCCTTTATCACAACTCTTGTAAAAAGCTTGTGCATCTTTAAACAGTGTAGGCCAATAGAAACCAGATTTCATAACTTTGGCAGCAGTTTTGTTTCCTCCAAAGTGTCTTCCATAAGGAGCAGCATGGCAATGGTGAAGCACTTCTTCCTGCTCTTCCTGTGGTATGCATCTCCTGATGATTTGATCTGCACAGTGCTTAAATAGAAGAGTTTCGTCCCAATAATAATGTTTTGCATCATTTTGGAACCTCTTCCTAGCTTGGTAATTAGGTTTAGGAGGTAATAAACCACTCACAATGTAATTTACAATGTCAGCATACCAAGGGGTTTCAGGAAGCTTACCTGCCGTCATGGTTGTCGCGACAGTGCTGCTGGCAGTGAATAACTGCTCGTCTGGGAAAGTTTCCAGTATGTTAGTCTTGTCTTTCTTTTGGTCCTTTCCCATCTCCAGTCTTGACAAGTGATCAGCTACTTGGTTTTTTGTTCCCTTTTTGTCCTTGATGTCAATATCGAATTCTTGCAGCAGCAAAATCCAACGTATCAATCTTGGCTTAGCATCCTTTTTGGTGAACATATATTTGAGTGTTGAGTGATCTGTATGGACCACCACTTTTGTTCCAAGTATATATGGTCGAAACTTGTCAATTGGAAACACCACTGCTAGCAATTCCTTTTCTGTTGTGGTGTAGTTTATTTGGGCATCATTTGAGGTCTTGTTGGCATAGTATATAATATGGAAGAGTTTCTCCTTCCTCTACCCTAATGAAGCCCCGACAACGTAGTCACTGGCATCACACATGATCTCAAATGGTAAACTTCAGTCATGTGGTTGCACTATTGGGGTTGTTACCAGCTTCTCTTTCATTGTGCTGAATGCTTCAGTACATTCAGTGTTAAATTCAAAGGCCCTATTCTGTTCCAACAAGAGACACAAGGGTTTAGTAATTTTAGAGAAATTAGAAATAAATCTACGATAAAACTTGGTGTGTCCTAAGAAACTTCGTATAACCTTGACTGTTGTGGGTGGTGGCAATTTTTCAATGACTTATATTTTGGCTCTGTCTACTTCTATGCAACGGCAAGAGACTTTATGTCCCAGCACTATGCCCTCATCCACTATAAAGTGGCATTTTTCCCAGTTTAATACAAGGTTAGCCTCCTCGCAACTATCAAGCACATTCTTCAAATTGCCTAGGAAATCGTTGAAACTGTCTCCAAAGACGGAAAAGTCATCCATGAATATTTCCAGGAAATCTTCCACCATGTCCGAGAATATTGCCATCGTACATCGCTGAAACGTTGCTGGAGCATTGCATAGTCCAAATGGCATTCTTCGGAAGGCGTATGTTCCGTATGGGCATGTGAAGGTTGTTTTCTCCTGGTCCTCTGGTGCAATTGTGATCTGGTTGTAACCTAAATAGCCATCAAGAAAACAATAGTAAGGCTTCCCCGCTAATCTATCTAACATTTGGTCAATAAAGGGTAAGGGGAAGTGGTCTTTCCGGGTAGCTTTATTAAGCTTCCGGTAGTCCATACAAACCCTCCAACAGGTCACAGTCCTAGTTGGGATTAGCTCGTTGTCCTTGTTGGTTACTAATGTTATGCCTCTCTTCTTGGGTACGCATTACACTAGGCTCACCCACTTGCTATCTGAGATGTCGTAGATGATTCCAGCATCAAGCCACTTGATGCTCTCTTTTCGTACCACCTCTCACATAGCCTCGTTCAGTCTTCTTTGAGCATCAATTGTCGGCTTATGATCGTCCTCCAAGAGGATTTTGTGTATGCATATTGCTGGACTAATGCCTTGGATGTCAGCAATGGTCCATCCAATTGCCTTTTTATGCTGTTGTAGCATCATGATCAGCTATTGTTCTTGTTCCTGCATCAACTTAGAAGAGATGATTACGGGAAACATATCATTAATTCCAAGAAAACCATATTTAAGTTGCCCTGGCATGGGTATAAGATCTAAAATAGGTGGCTGCTCAATGGAAGGCTTTTGGATCACATGTTCATTCGAGGTATAATTCAAAGGTTCGAAGAACTTACTTGGACGTGTGCCTATCCAATTTACCTCCTCAGAACCTTCAGTGTTAGATGCTTCATTGACTGAGGAGTTTCTGTCGTCAACGCTGTCGTGGCAGTCTTCTAGGTGACTGCGGTGGAAGTGACCAAAATGTCTGTCGTGACAGCTTGATCTGATGCAAGGTTGGTCTATAATTACTTCTGATATTGCCTTACATTCTTCCTCCGCATCAGCTTGTTTAATAGCTTGGAGAACATTGAGCTTTATTTGATGGTCATTGACTCTCATAGTCAGTTCTCCCTTCTTTACATCGATCACTGTTCTCCCTGTGGCTAGGAAGGGTCGCCCAAGAATTATCAGCGTGTTTTCATCTGCTTCACAGTCTAAGACAAGAAAGTCAGCAGGAAATATAAACTTATCCACTCTAACCAAAAGATCTTCATTCTTTCCTTCCGGTTGTACGTAAGAGCGGTCTACCAGTTGCAGCATGACTGTTGCGGGTCTTGCTTGTTCAATACCTAGCTTCTAGAATACATATTTAGGCATTAGATTAATACTAGCTCCTAGATCACAAAGTGTCTTGCCCACAAATTTATCACCAATTATGCATTGTATTATGAAGCTCCCTAGATCTTTCTTCTTTGGGGGTTGATGCTTATGAACGATTTCCATGCATCCTTATATCATCATCGCAGTTTCAAACTTCTCGAGTCTAGATCTCCTAGACATTGCATCCTAGAGGAACTTTGCATAACCAGGCATCTGCTTAATGGCTTCTAACAGCGGAATATTGATATGTACTTGCTTAAAAACATCATAGATTTTTTTAAGCTGGTACTCATGTTGTTGTTTTTTGAACCGCTACGAAAAGGGGGTGGAGGATGGCAGTCTTCGAGGCGTCCTTCACATGGGAATCGGATTTGAGGAGGCTCACATTCTGTAGTATCCTCTGTTTGCTTCTTTGTTTCTTCTACTGGCGTGGCAGGTGTGGCAACAGCAGGCTGTTTTGCTTCTATCGAGGCAGTGTTCTCGGCAGGTGTCTGTGGGGTCGATTCCTTATGAGATGTTTTTTTTTTAATTATTGACCCTTGTAATTGTTTCCCACTCCTCGTTGTGATAGCTTTGCACTGCTCATGTGTAGGTTTTCTAGTGACCTCAGTATCACTAGGGAATCCTCCATTCTGCCTTGGGTTTATGAACTATGAAACCCGACCCATCTGTGTCTCTAAGGATTTTAGGGTAGCCTCATGGTTTTTCATTCTTATCTTTGTCTTATCCATGAAGGATTCAATTTTCTTAACAAAGTGATCCATGTTTGCCATATATGCTCCTGTTTGAGACATGAATGTCGCCAAGGTCTGTTCCAGTATGCTCGTTGTGGCTGTCGGTTGTTGTTGAGGTTGCTGCTATGGTGGCTGTCGTGACAGGATTCTGGCACCCCTGTGGTTCTGGTTATTCTGGACTTGAGGGTTCAATGCATTGTTTGGGTTACTCTAAGAAAATTTGGGGTCCTTCCTACAGTTTGGGTTTTAGTTGTTGGAATCAAAGCTCTTGTTCTTATTATAATTTCCAACATACATCCCCTCTTCCAACTGTAAGGGACACTCATCAGTACAGTGGTTTCCGCTGCAAGTTTCACACACCTCTTCGGCAAAGAATACAACCTTAGATTCCTTCCGCTACAAGTTTTCAACTATCTTAGTGAGGTATGCAATTTGCATTTTGACCGAGTTGTCAAATTCGTTACGTAAGATAGTTGTTAATTGGTCCCATGCCTCGTGCATTGGCTCGCCATCTTCCTGTTGAAAAGTAGCAATCTCGTTACGTAATCTTTCAGATAAGAGGGAAGGATTAAAACGAGAGAGAAATTCGCAACAGAGGTCCGCCCAAGTTCTTATTGAACTTGTAACGCCCCGGTTTTGGGCTTAGAAGTTTTGGGCGTTGACCGGTTCGGTCAAAGTGCTGTTCGAATCTAAAGAGGTGAATTTAGGAAAGCCTAGTTCGGGTTGCATTAGAAATATGGAAAAATGTTCTAAAATCATCTTTTAATATAATTAATTGAACTGTGAAATCAATTTTGGAAAATGAGTTTTGGAAGGGTGACATTTTGGCTAGTGACCAAAATGTAATTTTCGCAAGTTTGGTGGCTGTTTTATAAAGGGTTGAAACTTTGAATCTTTAAGGAGCTATTTACCCAAAGGGAGTTTCTCCAGATTTTTCTAAGATATTTTAAGTCTAAAATCTGATTTTAAATGATATTAAAAGTGGAGGGAAAGCCATTTGGCTATTTTAGATTTTTGTAACCAACTTTTCCTAATTTTCTTTCTCTCATTTTCTCTCAACCCAAACACTCCATTTCCAGAGAATTGATTCTGATTTCTTCACCTAAATCCCTCCTTTCAACTCTCATTTGATTCCTAATCAACATATCTTCAAAACCTCTTCAATTGCTACTTGTTTCAACAAGGATTTTGATTCCAAAAAGAGGAGAAACTCAAGTTTGGAGGTAAGAACGTCCTTCTCCTCTAAACTATCAGTTCTTTACTGAAATTCCTAAGTTTTCAATCCTAAATTGAAGTTTAATTAAAGGTTTTAAAGTGGTGAAATGGATCTTGGCTTATAATGCAAGATTTTGATGATTTTTCATGATTTTCGTTAGATCTGAGTAATCTGTGATTTGAGATGTGTTTTTGATGTTAAATGAACTCTAAATTGATAAGGAATTGAGTTTTGATTGATGCAATCCCGGATAGGTTGAGTTTCCTAAGTTTAGCTTGTGTTTCAAGGTTGTTTTTGAGGTGATCTTGGTGATCTGATGTTGCTGGAGGTATAAGGATGTTAATAGGTTGTTTTTAGATGTTATATGATGTTTATGGAAGTGTGGTTTTGCTGGTTTATGGCTGGGCTTTGTTTAGAAGTGGTTTGGATGCATTTTCGGTTGTGTTTGGTGGCCGAAAATGGAGGTTGGATGAGAGCAGCGAGTTTAGGTGCTTTCATTGAAGCAATTAATGCATGATGATGCATTAATCCTCTGCTTTGATGTGTTGAAACAGGGGAGGCATCTTTGGATCCAAGAGTTGTTGATCCGGAAGCTTGATTTGGTGTTTTGGCTTGAAGCAAAGTGGAAATCGGTGAGTGAAGTTGGGTTTTCTGATTTTAGAACCAAGGTTTGAAGGTTTTGGGAGCTTAGTCTAAGTCTAAACAACTTTGCTAAGCTCAAGTGTAAGTTTTCGGATTTTCTCTCTAGTGGTGGCCATGATTTTGTTGTGATGCAAAATGGTGATTTGCATGTTTTAGTTACTGTTTTGAAAGCATGTTTTAGCATGGTATTTGCTGATGTTTTAAGCCATATGTTGAAGGTAACTCTAGGTAGGAGTTCCTTGATTTTATACATTGAAATAATGTGGTTTGATGCTTTGAAATGCATGTTGAATATGGCTTGGTTTAATGCTTTAAAACAGTGGATTATATGATGTAAAAGATGTATATTGGCAAGTGATGTTTTGAAAATGTTAAGGTCACTAAGGTGGTTAAAAGTCCTTGAGTGAGCCTTGTTACTTAAGAACATCAAGGTGGTTAAAAGTCCTTGGATGATTCTTGTTGCGGACACTAAGGTGGTTAAAAGTCCTTAGGTGATCCTTTCCAAGGTGTTTAAAAGTCCTTGGGGCCAAGGTGTCTAAAAGTCCTTGGGGTGATTCAAGCTATGGACACAAAGGTGGTTAAAAGTCCTTGTGTGGTCCTCATTAATGGTGTTTAAAAGTCCATGGCCAAGGTGTTTAAAAGTCCTTGGGGCCAAGGTGTTTAAAAGTCCTTGGGAAGTTGATTAACTTGTTTTAAGAAATGGAAATTGTCACTTGAGCCAATATGACATGTTATGTTTATGTTGAAGCATGAGATTGCTTGTTTTAATTATGCTTTTGAGCATGTGCAAAGGTTGATTATAAGCATGATTTGTAAATGTTTTTAATTGCATTATTGAATGGTTTTTAAGAGCATTCCTCACTAAGCTTTTGCTTATGCTCTCTTCGTTTTCTTAATTCAATAATGCAGAGCATTAAAGAACCTTGAGGGGCAGCAAGGAGGGCAAGCATTCTAGTTCAAGTAAAGCTCAATATATGGAAGGTTTTATAAGTACTTTTTAGCTTTTGGGTAATTTGGCAATGGGGGACCAATGTGTATGTTTTGGGAGGTGTTTGGAACTCCCTAAGTATGTTGAATGATGATTTGAATGCTGGTTTTTGGATTGGATCATTATATGCTTGTTGTGGAAGTTTGTGCTTGAATAGCTAGCTTGTGTAGGAAGCATGCCTATAGAATTGGGGCTTTTTGCATATGATGTTGTTTTGTTGAATTGTTGATGCAAGTATGTTCTATATATGTTGAATTGCATGCTGGTAAAGTTTGGTAGCATTTGGAGCATGTTTGAATGATCAATTGCATGTTTTGGAATGCATTTGGAGCATTTCTGTGCAGGGCGTTTCGGAACAGTGTGCACCGTTTCGGAACGGGTGCCTTGAATGAACCCAGGGGTCCGAAACGGTATACACCGTTTCGAAACGGTTTGGCCTCTGCCAGACCCCCGTTGCGGAACGGCCCGTGTTTCGAAATAGGGTCAACCTGTTTCGGAACGGTCGACCGTTGGGGGCTGACATTGGCAGTTAAATGTTTTGAAATGTTTGCATTTTGGTCCTGAATCTTGTTTGTTCAATTGTATGAGTCTGGGATGTCCTTTTGAGCTGAAATTTCACAGAGGAGCATGAAACCTGACTAATTTCAAGTTGGTAAGATTAATTTGGGTTAAGTCCTTTTAATTATCAGAAATTACAATTTGGTCCCTAAAGTTGTAATTTGTTCAATTGGGTCCCTGTTTGATCTCTGATGTTTGTGCTCTTTGAATATGATGTTTGTGTGATCACAATTAGGATTAATGTGCATCTAGATAAGATTAAAAAGAAAAAAAAGGGTCATTAATCAAGGTTGACTTTCGGGTTGACTTTGGTTTTCCCCGTGTGACTTTCTTAATTCGGGTCAACCGTCTAGGCCGGGTTAAGGGGGTTACATTTGGTGGTATCAGAGCCAGGTTCTCGAGTAATTGGGAATGAATGTATGCATGATTGAAGTATGTTTGGCTTGTATGCTTGTTGTATGAAAGCATGTTCAGTGGCTTGAGATGTTGATGCATTTGAGATGTATGTTGTGATATTGCATGTTGAGGGTACCCATTGCCAAACAAAAGCTAAAGAAATGATGTTGATGTTGAAAGAAATTGAGCTTGAATACTTGGATTGCTTACCTTGCTGGGCCTGACTATGTTTTATTTGTATTGTTATGCATGGTAAAAGTATGGCACCACGTAGAGAGTTAAGGAGTAGCGTGAGAGCTACGACCCCGGATGGGAATGAGAATGAAGAGAATGCGGGTAGTGCTGTGTTACCTCCTCCTCCACCTGGTGGTGGTGGTGCTGAGGGAGGGAGAGCTGAAGCTGCAGCAGCTGGTGCTAGAGCTGCAGGACCTGAGGTTGGTCAGGGGCAAGCTATGCCTGATATGTCGATGCTGGTACAAGCTATTGCGGGAGCTTTTCGAGCAGCAGTAGCTGGAGCACAAGGAGCTGGGCATCAGGGAGATGCTGGTGTTAGACTACCCTTAGAGCGTCTGCGCAGTCTTGGTGGGACTGAGTTTAGGGGTATGTCTGCTGAGAGTTCGGAAGCTTGGCTAGAGAGTACCAAGTGAATCTTGGGACAGATGAGCTGCACGGATGTGCAAAAGTTGGGATGTGTTGTGTCCTTGCTGCAGGACGATGCTTATACGTGGTGGACGACCACAATCTCGGGGATCGCTGAAGCTGATGTGACTTGGACATTCTTTCAGAATGCGTTCAAGAGGAGATATATGGGAGTGAGATATCTGGATGAGAAAAAGCGTGAATTCATGACTCTTACCCAAGGGAGCATGAGTGTGGCTGAGTATGAGGTGCAGTTTGTGCGACTCAGTCAGTATGCACCGGAGCTGATTCCTGATGAGCGGGAGAGGTGCGAAAGGTTTCGTTATGGTCTTATAACGGAGGTAAAGATGTATGTGCTGGCCACTGAGTATGATGATTTTGATGTGTTAGTGGGCCGAGCAAAGGACATTGAGATGAATTTTAGTTTGTCTGCGAAGAGTGCTGGAGCAAGTTCTGGTAAGAGAGCTGCTGAGTATAGTTCCGGAGGTGGACGGAACAAGAGGGGACGCGATCAGAGGTACCAGTCCTCAGCTAAGAGAGGTGGAGGTGCACCTGCTAGGGGTGGCAATGCTAGAGCTTACCCTAGTGCTTGTTGGATCTGTGGTTCACGTGGTCACTTGAAGCGTGACTGTCCTCGTGCTGTGAGGGAGGTGCAAGCTCCTGTTGCGGCAGCTGGTTTTGGATGCTGGAATTGTGGTTCTACAGACCACTTGAGGCGAGATTGTCCGAGGTTGGCTGGTGGCCAAGAGCGTGCTCCTGTTGTTGCTGCACCGCAAAGAGGTCGTGGGCGCGGCCGTGGTAATTTCCAGAGGCGTGAGGAAGGTGGTCGTGGAGTAGCCCATGTTGTGGCTATTCAGCCTGAGGGTGGAGGCCAGGCGAGGGTGTATGCTCAGCGCGAGGGAAGGAATGATGCAGATGTGATTGCAGGTACCTTTACTTTGCAATCCTTGTCATTGCTTTCTTTGATTTATTCTGGATCTACGCATTCATACATTTTGCGTGAGCATGCTGAATTTCTTGGGTTGCCTGTTGAGTCTTTGGATGTTGGTGTTCGCGTCACTAGTTCTTTTGGTGAAATTGTTGTGACTCGAAAGCTTTATAGAAGGTGTCCTTTGGTTGTTCAAGAGCATGTCTTTCATGTTGATCTTATGGAGTTGCCCTTCTATGGTTTTGATGTGATCCTTGGTATAGATTGGCTTGCTGAGCATCGTGCTGTTGTGGATTGTGAGAATAAACGGGTTTCGCTTAAGCTTGCGGATGATTATGAAGTGGTGGTGGTTGGTGAGAATGTGAAGTTTCTTGCCAATGTTGTTTCTACCTTGGAGGCGAGTAGGATGCTGAGGCAAGGCTGTGAAGCTTATCTAGCTTTTGTGATGAATCCTAGTTCTAAGGAGTTGAGGGTGCAAGATATCAGGGTTGTGAAGGAGTTTCCTGGTGTTTTTCCTGAGGAGTTGCCTGGTTTACCTCCTAATCGCGAGGTGGAGTTTGGAATTGAGCTGTATGAGAATACAACTCTTGTGTCCATTACTCCCTATAGAATGGCACCTAAGGAGCTGAAGGAGCTGAAGACGCAGTTGCAAGAGCTTCTTGATCGTGGTTTCATCCGGCCGAGTGTGTCACCTTGGGGAGCACCGGTCTTGTTTGTGAAGAAGAAAGATGGCACTATGAGGATGTGCATTGATTACTGTCAGCTGAACAAGTTGACTATCAAGAATCGATATCCTTTGTCGAGGATTGATGATCTCTTTGATCAATTTCGGGGAGCTGCTGTGTTCTCTAAAATTGACTTGAGGTCAGGGTATTATCAGTTGAAGGTGAAGGATGTGGATGTGCCTAAGACAGCTTTCAGGACAAGGTATGGGCATTATGAGTTCCTTGTGATGCCGTTTGGTTTGACAAATGCTCCTGCTGCTTTCATGGACATGATGAATCGTGTGTTTCATGAATACCTGGACAAGTTCGTTGTGGTGTTCATTGATGATATCCTCGTGTACTCGCGTATTGAGGAAGAGCACGAAGAGCATTTGAGGATTGTTTTGCAAGCTTTGTTGGAGAATCAGCTTTATGCTAAGCTGAGCAAGTGTGAGTTCTGGCTTAGGGAGGTGGTGTTTCTTGGGCATGTGGTCTCAGCTGAGGGGATTCGTGTTGATCCTCAGAAGATTGAGGCTGTGATGAACTGGAAGGTTCCTAAGTCTGTTCATGAGGTCCGTAGTTTCCTTGGTTTGGCGGGATACTACCGGAGGTTTGTGGATGGTTTTTCCAAGATTGCTGCTCCTTTGACGAAGTTGTTGCAGAAAGATGTTAAGTATGAGTGGACGGAAGCGAGACAACAGGCTTTTGAGAAGCTGAAGGCGGCTTTGACGCAAGCTCCTATCTTGGTTCAGCCTGAATCAGGGAAAGAGTTTGTGGTCTATAGTGATGCATCCTATGTGGGTTTGGGGTGTGTGCTGATGCAAGAGGGTAAGGTGGTGGCTTATGCATCGCGGCAGTTGAAATTGCATGAGCACAATTATCCTACGCATGATATTGAGCTGGCTGCAGTGGTTTTTGCTCTGAAGATCTGGAGGCATTATCTGTATGGTGAGAAGTGTACTGTGTACACGGATCACAAGAGTTTGAGGTATCTGATGTCTCAGAAGGAGTTGAATCTTAGGCAGCAGCGTTGGTTGGAGTTGCTCAAGGATTATGATCTGACGATAGAGTATCATCCTGGAAAGGCTAATGTTGTTGCGGATGCCTTGAGTAGGAAGGTAGTTGTTGAGCTGAGAGCTATGTTTGCTAGCTTGAGTATATCGCGTGATGGTGGTCTTGTTGCTGAGTTGCAGGTGAAACCATCTTTGGTTCAGTTGATCAAGGATAAGAAGTTGTTGGATGATTCCTTGGTGTCTCATGTTCAGGATATCGCGGAGGGTAGACCTTTGGATTTCTGTTTTAATGATGATGGAGTGTTGTGTTTTGGGAGTCGAATAGTAGTGCCTGATGATGTTGAGTTGAGGCGTGCTATTCTGACTGAAGGTCATAGTAGTCCTTTTGCTATGCACCCTGGTAGTACTAAGATGTATCGTGATCTTCGTGATGAGTACTATTGGGTGGGTTTGAAGAAGGATGTTGCAGAGTTTGTGAGCAAGTGTTTGGTGTGTCAGCGAGTTAAGGCTGAACATCAGGTTCCTTCTGGTTTGTTGCAACCGTTGAAAATCCCTGAATGGAAGTGGGAGAGGGTTACCATGGATTTTGTATCTGGTTTACCCTTGTCTCCATCAAAGAAGAATTCTGTTTGGGTGATTGTGGATCGCTTGACGAAGTGTGCGCATTTCTTGCCTGTGCATACTACGTTCTCTTTGGATAAGCTGGCAGAGCTGTACATTGCTGAGATTGTGAGGTTGCATGGTGTGCCTAAGTCGATTGTATCGGATAGGGATCCGAGGTTCACATCGCGTTTCTGGCAGTGTTTGCATCAAGCTTTGGGTACGAGGTTGCATTTGAGTACATCCTATCATCCTCAGTCGGATGGTCAGTCTGAGCGGGTTATTCAGATTTTGGAGGATATGTTGAGATGCTGCGTGATAGAGTTCCAAGGTTCTTGGGAGAAGCATCTGTCTTTGGTTGAGTTCGCTTATAACAATAGTTACCAAGCAAGTATACAGATGGCACCTTATGAGGCTCTGTATGGGAGGAAGTGTAGGATTCCTCTTTGTTGGGCTGAAACTGGTCAAAAGTTGGTTTCGATGCCAGCTTTGTTGAAGGGAACCACCGAGAAGGTGAAGCTCATTTGTGAGCGGTTGAAGGCTGCTTCTGACCAGCAGAAGTCTTACGCGGATTTGAAGCGTAAGGAGATAGAGTATGCGGTGGGTGACCGTGTGTTCTTGAAGGTTTCGCCTTGGAAGAAGGTGATGAGGTTTGGTCGGAAGGGTAAGTTGAGCCCTAGATACATTGGACCGTATGAGGTTGTTGAGCGAGTGGGTCCTGTTGCGTATCGGTTGAGGTTACCTCAGGAGCTGGAGAAGATTCATGATGTGTTCCATGTTTCTATGCTCCGGAAGTATAGATCTGATCCTTCGCATGTGATGCCTGTGGAGGAAGTGGAATTGAATCCGGATTTGACCTATGATGAGGAACCGGTGAAGGTTCTTGATTCGGATAGCAAGGTTCTTTGTGGCAAGACCATTGAGTTGGTGAAGGTGCTGTGGAAGCATCGAGGTATTGAGGAAGCCACGTGGGAGCGGAAGGAAGACATGCTGAAGCAGTTTCCTTATCTCTTTCCTTCAGGTAAATTTCGAGGACGAAATTTCTTAAGGGGGGGAGAGTTGTAATGCCCCGGTTTTGGGCTTAGAAGTTTTGGGCGTTGACCGGTTCGGTCAAAGTGCTGTTCGAATCTAAAGAGGTGAATTTAGGAAAGCCTAGTTCGGGTTGCATTAAAAATATGGAAAAATGTTCTAAAATCATCTTTTAATATAATTAAGTGAACTGTGAAATCAATTTTGGAAAATGAGTTTTGGAAGGGTGACATTTTGGCTAGTGACCAAAATGTAATTTTCGCAAGTTTGGTGGCTGTTTTATAAAGGGTTGAAACTTTGAATCTTTAAGGAGCTATTTACCTAAAGGGAGTTTCTCCAGATTTTTCTAAGATATTTTAAGTCTAAAATCTGATTTTAAATAATATTAAAAGTGGAGGGAAAGCCATTTGGCTATTTTAGATTTTTGTAACCAACTTTTCCTAATTTTCTTTCTCTCATTTTCTCTCAACCCAAACACTCCATTTCTAGAGAATTGATTCTGATTTCTTCACCTAAATCCCTCCTTTCAACTCTCATTTGATTCCTAATCAACATATCTTCAAAACCTCTTCAATTGCTACTTGTTTCAACAAGGATTTTGATTCCAAAAAGAGGAGAAACTCAAGTTTGGAGGTAAGAACGTCCTTCTCCTCTAAACTATCAGTTCTTTACTGAAATTCCTAAGTTTTCAATCCTAAATTGAAGTTTAATTAAAGGTTTTAAAGTGGTGAAATGGATCTTGGCTTATAATGCAAGATTTTGATGATTTTTCATGATTTTCGTTAGATCTGAGTAATCTGTGATTTGAGATGTGTTTTTGATGTTAAATGAACTCTAAATTGATAAGGAATTGAGTTTTGATTGATGCAATCCCGGATAGGTTGAGTTTCCTAAGTTTAGCTTGTGTTTCAAGGTTGTTTTTGAGGTGATCTTGGTGATCTGATGTTGCTGGAGGTATAAGGATGTTAATAGGTTGTTTTTAGATGTTATATGATGTTTATGGAAGTGTGGTTTTGCTGGTTTATGGCTGGGCTTTGTTTAGAAGTGGTTTGGATGCATTTTCGGTTGTGTTTGGTGGCCGAAAATGGAGGTTGGATGAGAGCAGCGAGTTTAGGTGCTTTCATTGAAGCAATTAATGCATGATGATGCATTAATCCTCTGCTTTGATGTGTTGAAACAGGGGAGGCATCTTTGGATCCAAGAGTTGTTGATCCGGAAGCTTGATTTGGTGCTTTGGCTTGAAGCAAAGTGGAAATCGGTGAGTGAAGTTGGGTTTTCTGATTTTAGAACCAAGGTTTGAAGGTTTTGGGAGCTTAGTCTAAGTCTAAACAACTTTGCTAAGCTCAAGTGTAAGTTTTCGGATTTTCTCTCTAGTGGTGGCCATGATTTTGTTGTGATGCAAAATGGTGATTTGCATGTTTTAGTTACTGTTTTGAAAGCATGTTTTAGCATGGTATTTGCTGATGTTTTAAGCCATATGTTGAAGGTAACTCTAGGTAGGAGTTCCTTGATTTTATACATTGAAACAATGTGGTTTGATGCTTTGAAATGCATGTTTAATATGGCTTGGTTTAATGCTTTAAAAACAGTGGATTATATGATGTAAAAGATGTATATTGGCAAGTGATGTTTTGAAAATGTTAAGGTCACTAAGGTGGTTAAAAGTCCTTGAGTGAGCCTTGTTACTTAAGAACATCAAGGTGGTTAAAAGTCCTTGGATGATTCTTGTTGCGGACACTAAGGTGGTTAAAAGTCCTTAGGTGATCCTTTCCAAGGTGTTTAAAAGTCCTTGGGGCCAAGGTGTTTAAAAGTCCTTGGGGTGATTCAAGCTATGGACACAAAGGTGGTTAAAAGTCCTTGTGTGGTTCTCATTCATGGTGTTTAAAAGTCCATGGCCAAGGTGTTTAAAAGTCCTTGGGGCCAAGGTGTTTAAAAGTCCTTGGGAAGTTGATTAACTTGTTTTAAGAAATGGAAATTGTCACTTGAGACAATATGACATGTTATGTT
Organism: Hibiscus tridactylites; assembly: GCA_958450335.1. Classification (NCBI taxonomy): domain Eukaryota; kingdom Viridiplantae; phylum Streptophyta; class Magnoliopsida; order Malvales; family Malvaceae; genus Hibiscus; species Hibiscus tridactylites. The sequence continues at coordinate 18,490,293 of OY288292.1, read as the reverse complement.
TATGTTGAAGCATGAGATTGCTTGTTTTAATTATGCTTTTGAGCATGTGCAAAGGTTGATTATAAGCATGATTTGTAAATGTTTTTAATTGCATTATTGAATGGTTTTTAAGAGCATTCCTCACTAAGCGTTTGCTTATGCTCTCTTCGTTTTCTTAATTCAATAATGCAGAGCATTAAAGAACCTTGAGGGGCAGCAAGGAGGGCAAGCATTCTAGTTCAAGTAAAGCTCAATGTATGGAATGTTTTATAAGTACTTTTTAGCTTTTGGGTAATTTGGCAATGGGGGACCAATGTGTATGTTTTGGGAGGTGTTTGGAACTCCCTAAGTATGTTGAATGATGATTTGAATGCTGGTTTTTGGATTGGATCATTATATGCTTGTTGTGGAAGTTTGTGCTTGAATAGCTAGCTTGTGTAGGAAGCATGCCTATAGAATTGGGGCTTTTTGCATATGATGTTGTTTTGTTGAATTGTTAATGCAAGTATGTTCTATATATGTTGAATTGCATGCTGGTAAAGTTTGGTAGCATTTGGAGCATGTTTGAATGATCAATTGCATGTTTTGGAATGCATTTGGAGCATTTCTGTGCAGGGCGTTTCGGAACAGTGTGCACCGTTTCGGAACGGGTGCCTTGAATGAACCCAGGGGTCCGAAACGGTATACACCGTTTCGAAACGGTTTGGCCTCTGCCAGACCCCCATTGCGGAACCCGTTGCGGAACGGCCCGTGTTTCGAAACAGGGTCAACCTGTTTCGGAACGGTCGACCGTTGGGGGCTGACATTGGCAGTTAAATGTTTTGAAATGTTTGCATTTTGGTCCTGAATCTTGTTTGTTCAATTGTATGAGTCTGGGATGTCCTTTTGAGCTGAAATTTCACAGAAGAGCATGAAACCTGACTAATTTCAAGTTGGTAAGATTAATTTGGGTTAAGTCCTTTTAATTATCAGAAATTACAATTTGGTCCCTAAAGTTGTAATTTGTTCAATTTGGTCCCTGTTTGATCTCTGATGTTTGTGATCTTTGAATATGATGTTTGTGTGATCACAATTAGGATTAATGTGCATCTAGATAAGATTAAAAAGAAAAAAAAAGGGTCGTTAATCAAGGTTGACTTTCGGGTTGACTTTGGTTTTCCCCGTGTGACTTTCTTAATTCGAGTCAACCGTCTAGGCTGGGTTAAGGGGGTTACAGAACTCGGCGTTAACTTGTTCCACTAGGTTTTCTCTCTATCCCTCAATGAATGAGGAAATAGCCGGAGCCTCACTACTTCCAAGCTTATTCCTAGCTTTCTGAATAATCCACAGATCTCCTGGATAGTTTTCAGATGTTCACGCGCGTCCTCATTAGCAGAACCACCAAATTGACCAGCGCAATTTATCATGCTGAACATTACAGGTTTTAGTTCAAAGGGTTTAGCTTCCACATCTGGCAGCATGGTTTCCAGTTCAACATGGTCATTATCCATGTACTCGCGACAAGTTTGTCGTGGTACTGGGGCAACAGGCGGCGGCCGATTATTTCGGGCATCATTAGGAGGATCAATATCACCCCTAGGGTTGTTGTTGTCATCTTCCCCATTGTGTTGTCTTCCGTTCATCATTGCTTCCAGTCTTTCCTCAAGATAGTTGTCTCTTTCTATCAAGAGTCGGGCTTGGTTCCTGAGTTGATATGTTCGTTCGATTTCTGGATCTAATTCATACTCAGGTTCTTTACCACATCTCGATCTACGCATAAGCAATAGAGAAACCTTGTGAAAAACAGAGGGAAAATAAAACAACTAAAAATAAAAATAAATAAAAACAAAAATAAAAATAAATAGGTGCAGTAATAAAAGGTAAAGGTATGTTGTCAGTCTCCGGCAACGGCGCCAAAAACTTGTTTTGTGTAAAAGAGTCTATCTCAAATAGGTGCAAGTGTACACGTTGCAAGTAATAAAGTGATACGAAGTATCGGATATTGTCTCCACAGGGACTGGAAATACTTCTATCCTTAGATTGTTGCACAAGAAAAGAATTAAGTTTAAATAAATGTTTGGAGAAATCTAGAGAATAAGCTAAACTAATGGATAAGGTAATCAGATTGAGAAAATAGGCTGGTATTGATTTGCTCAGTAGTGCAGGTGTTGCGTTGTTCAGAAGCGTTCAGTTGCGTCTGTCGTCGTGCCTATCGCGGCAGAGGTCTGTCGATGTCGCGACAGCGATCAACAACTATGTACTCCAAGTTCAGCAAGAATCCCTATTGTGACTTGTCCTATCCCTAGGTCCACGTTCTCTCGATGAACACGTCTTAGATGATACCTCCCGGCGTGAATCGAAGGATGAACACAGATGTTTGTGAATTCATCCTTAGCTGTTTAACCTTGTACCTATCCCTAGGCCAAGATGGTTTAACCATAAATTGGAAAACATGTATTTACTCATTCCAAATACTTAACTCTCCCGATATTAAGTAAATGGATGACCTCACAATGCTCTCCTGAAACTCTTATGAGATGTTGAAACAATAGTAAATAAACTTGAAGCTTTTATTACTTGAACAAAAAATGCTTAAGAAACAGTACAATCCTTACCACTACTTTACATGATCAACCCTTAGCCCTTGGGGAAGTTTAGAACATGATGGAGAAGAGAGACAACGAAGGGTTTTGGGGGAAGACGGCTAGGAGTAGGATATCCCCCTCTAGGTCGAGTTACAAGCCTTTATATAGGCCTTGGGTTCAAGTTTTCTAACATAGCAAGAATACTAGTTTAAATTAAAGTAGAACTTCTATTAAGGACTAAATCTTCTGAATATGTGTCTTTAATTAGTCCTCTTTTCTTGCTTTGACTTTCTTCCTCGAACTTTGGACCCGGCCTTCCTTTTGCTTCAGGGCTCAGAAAAATATGGGAGTAGTCCACGACAGACCGGCTTAAAATCCTCTATCTTTTGAGCTCCACTTTGCTTTTCCTCCTCAATGTTTCCAGTGTCGTCATCGATTCCACGGCAGATGTCACAACAGGCGGTGTTCTACGTCCTTTCGCTCCAGCTCCGCAACTCGTCTCTCCTCCTTTGCTACCGTGGCAGATACCTGCAAGAAGAGACCGAAATCAGCAGCATCTGTACAGTTTTATCTAATTGTGATGTGTATGCAGAAATCTATCCTAAAATACGACTAAACATGTTTGAGTACAGCGGAAATGTGGATATATGAGGGTCAAAATATAGAACTTTTATGCACTCAACACTACCGATGAATGATGTTGAGGGGTTGTGATTGTGCCATTAATCTCCATCATGGGTGTTGAGGGGTTGTGATTGTGCCATTTATCTCCTCCTTGTGGAGTCCGGTAGTGTGTATGAAGCGTGTGGGAAAACGCTTGTAATCCGCGTATCCGATTGTGTCAAATGTGTTGGTTTTGATATGGTTTGTTAATGATCACTTGCGAGCCAATATAACGATGTTAAGAAATGAATTAAGCATGTGATGCTTGGTTTAAGCATGAGCAAAGGATTTTGCTATTAATTTAACGTTGCTATAAGCATGTGGTTTTAAAGGTGCATTGATTCTTTAAACATGTTTTAAACAAAGGCATATGTTGACAAATGATGATGTTTTTGTTTTACAAAATGCATTGATGAATGTTTGGTATTTAGCGGTCCTCGCTAAGCTTTATGCTTATGCTCATTTGTATCATCAATGAAGAGAATTTAGCATTAGAGGCAGCAAGAAACTAAGGGAAAATCCAAGTATTTGGCTAAGCAATGTATGTGGTTTTACTTTAGTGTAATAAGAGGCAATGGGTGGGATTTCTACTCTTGGTTTTTTGGTGATGTTAAACACCTTGGGCATGGTTGGTTTATGTTTTCAGACTAGTAAATGGTCGCTAATTGGTTTATGGTCTTGCTTATAGTGTTTTGGCTATGCTATGGCTTATACTCTAATGCATGCTTGAGTAGCTAATATTTTCACCATGATTTGATATGCTTGATGATTATGTTATGATGTTTGTTGATTCTTATGTGTTTGGTAAGTTGTTTATAACATGTATGTATGTTTTAAGCATGTTTAAATGTTGTTAAATGTGTTTTAGTGGCTGTTGAATGTGCAAATCTGGTATGCGTATCGATACTCGGGGAGGAGTATCGATACACTAAGGCAAAATTCAAGCTTTTAAGCTTAGGTGTACCGATACAATCTGCCTACGTATCGATATGCCTAGGCAAAAGATTGAAGGTCGCATCGATACGGGTTTGGGCGTATCGATACCTTTTCCCCAAAGCTCACTACTATCAACCCGCGTATCGATACGGGATGAGGTGTACTGATACGATGTCGTTATTTTTAGTTGATGGAATCTTTTTAAGTTTTGAATTGTTGCTTTATGGTCCCTGAATGTTGTATGTTCAATTGCATGAGATTGGATGATCTATTTGAGGTGAAACTTGACATGTTGGCATGTTACATGACTAATTATGGATTGGTAACTTTAAAATCTAAAAAGTCTTTGTAATTCTTAGAAATTAAATTTTAGCCCCTAAAAGACAAATGTATGCAATTGAACCCTTAATCGAACTCTGATCGCAATGTTGTTTTCGCATAATCGCTTTGGTGAACATATAGGTTAATAATGTGCATCTATAGAAGATAAAAAGAAAAATAAGGTCCTTAATCGAGGTTGACTTTTACAAGTTGACGTCGGTTTTCCCCGTGTAATCTTCTTAGTTCGGGTCGGGTGTCTAGGCCGGGCTAAAGGGGTTACACCCATTAACAATTTGTTTAAATGAGAATCGTGTTCACTCATTTCATGAATCTAACTTTCCCAAGATTAGATAAATGGATAAGTCTCAAGATACTTTTCTAATTCCATCAAGATAAAAGTTAAACATCGAAGAATGAACAAACTTCGAAATTTATTCAAATCAAAACCTAAAATCATCCAATCGTTTATCACACCACAAAACCCAATAACCCCGACCAATTTAATTTAGTTCATGGATGGGTAAAAAAATTACAAAGAATTTAATCCCAAAAAAGGATCGCACAAAAGAAAATTGAAGAAAAAGAGTGCGTAAGAAAATCATTGCGATCTGATCTCTACAAAAGTCAAAGCCCCAATATTGTTGATGTGATCTCCTTAAATAGATAAGGGGAAGAGTTTGAATACGTGTGAAATACGTGGGGATCTAATCTCTATCTGATCATCATTTTGAATTTTGAATATGGGATTTATCCTCTACGCTCTGGATAATTCTGCGGATAATGTTATATTTATCCAGATATACCGTAGCAATCAGCTTCAGCAATTCCGTTAGTTTTTGTTCCTACTTGTCATGACAATCCGTCCTACAAAAAATAAGGCAAAGTGGCAGCAATTTCTCCATAAAAACAAATAGAATACGACACCATGCTCAATTGACAAGGAAATTGTAAAACTATGCACGAATGCCTAACAATGCAATTAAAATGAGTCCAAGTCTAACAATAATATGAGTAAAAAGGGTAGAAAATATAGTACTTTTACACAATTAATAGTATGGTGCTTCAAAGTCTTTAAGCCCAATTTCTCCACCATGATAATGCTAGCAACATTGGTGCAACTCCTACCATCAATTATCATGAAACACACCTTGTTGTTAACATGGCACCGTGTATGGAATATATTATCCCTTTGATTTTCCACTTCAATAATTTGTGTATTAAAAAGCCTTTTTAACCACTAGAAGTTCTCCATCAACAACAAGTTCAATTTCTTCTTCCTCTTGCTCAGATTCTTCTTTATCATTATCCTCATGGTCAGACGTGACTTCACCATTGTCCAAAAGTAACATGGTGTTACGGATTAGACATTGAATGGCCATGTGACCCTGCCCTAAGCACTTGAAGCACTTAATGTCACTCGGTTGCTCTTTTCCATCTACTTTCTTGCCTCGACTATTTTCCACCTAGATGGCTTTGGCTTGGATGTCTCAGTTTGCTCCTTGATTTGGAAAGGTGTAGTCTTCCGAGTGCTGCTTTGGTTCCACTTTGGGATAATAGTGTTGTTAGATCTTGTTGTGATCCTTCTTCGTTGTAGCCGCTCAACTTTCATAGCCATATGTACAATCTCGTTGATCTTAACGTAGTGTTGTAATTCCACTACATTAGCGATCTCCCGATTAAGCCCTGCTAAGAATATGGCCATAGTTTCTTCTCTGTCTCATTAATATTGGACTGTATCATTTCAACCTCCATCTCTTTGTAGTAGTATTCTACACTTCGGTTACCTTGCTTCAAATTCTGGAGTTTGTTAAAATGATCACGGTGGTAATGAGTAGGAATGAATCTCCTTCTCATCACACTCTTCATGTCATGCCAAGTTGTAATGGGCCTTTCTCTGTTTCGTCTCCTAGACAATGTTTGTTGATCCCACCAAACTAAAGCATAATCTATGAATTTCATGGCTTCCACTCGTACCTTTTTCTGTTCTAAATAGTAGTGGCAATCGAAAATATGATCCACCTTGCTCTCCCACTCAAGATATGCTTCTGGATTAGTTTTCCCTTGGAATGGTGGAATAGTGACTCGAATATTGTTGAAATTATCATCAATTTGGGCACACCCTCCTTGATATCTTGCATCATTTCTTTGAAATGCTTGCTCGATCTCATCTTCATTCTCATCCATAATTCCTTCTTGGTTTCATTGCTGATTTTGTCTTCTAAGGACTTGAACATTGTCGTGTGATCGTTCCAACCGATCCATTGTCTCATGAATGGGTTCAAGCTCTTATCTTAACATCCTTTACATTTCCTGAATTATTGCTTGCATTTGAAGATTTGGGGTTTGTTGTCCTCCCTTCTGATGTGAGTTTCCAGAATTCTTAGACATTGTTAATGAAATAATGAATTGAAAACATGATTAGGACCTTACCAAATTTCACTCACAAAAACCTCACTAATCACTCCAAGGAAAATTATATGTCACTCAGCACTCGTATTTACTCTTTGGGAACAAGGATTTTACTTCCTCTTTTGTGCTCACAACTCTCGTGCCTTTTACCGCTCAATTCTCTCGTCACAAGTTCTTAAGAGAACTTACTCAAAACTTGTTCAAACTTTAACTTTATAGCGTTTTGGATGCAAATTAAAGGTTAGGGTAGGCAATATAAAAGAAAATAAAAGGAAATAAAAGAAAGGTAGGCTTAGAAGAAGAATGAAAATAAAATAAAGGAAGAAAGAAAGAAGATGAAAGAAACGAAAGATTCATTACTACAAAACTCATTTACAACTAGTTCGAGAAACAATCAATCTCGATGTACTTCTTCGAGCATGGTTGCTTGTTTGTTTTATTTTGCCTACACCACCATTGTGTTTCACTATAGTCTTTTGTTTTTTTCTCTCTTTTCTGTACTATTTCGAATTCCTTAGTTTTATGAAAAAGGAATTCTGATTTTGCTTTCTTTTTTGTACTCTTTTTTATCACAAAATGAAATCACAAATATAGGTGCTTATTTGATCTTCCAAAAGCTCTGATTACCATATGATACGATCTCACCCTCAAGGTTGAAGTTGGGACACTCATGTTCCCAATCGAATTAAGGATGCCCCAAACTAGGTAGACTTCGAATTGAAACTAAATTGAAATGATGCAAAAATAGTGGATTAATGGATGAAGTGTTTGATGGTGGATAATTTATGGATTTGAAATGTATGAATGTTTAGGAATGGATCGTAACCTACTAGTTATAATAGAAGAAGGAACCAATGATATATAAGAATGGATAGGATCGCGACCCACTATCTATAAACGAGATAAGAACCAACGATATCAAAGGGGGTGATCGCCACACTTAAAAATGATAAGTTCGATAGGAAGACGCCGCAAGGAAACCTTGATAAGTCAAAGATAAAATAAGTGAGATAAACTCAAACATATATTTTTTTATTTCAAAAGTAATCTCAAGTCTATGTTTACAAATGTATGATGGTGATCTTTATAAAAGCTTACAAAGTAGGTGAAAGGATAATGGAAATAATTAATCTAAATACATGAATAAAATAGATTCATTTGAATGCATTTTCCTAAGGTGAATGAATGGATTTTGGATGTTTCAATGAACCATTTTAAATAGGTTCATGCATGAATCTTCCAAGCCTTTTAATGTATCATGAATCCTTGATCTCCAAGCCTTGTAATGTCATCCATTCATGTATTTCGAGATGAATGTATTGCCAAAGCTTCTTAAACATTCTAGGTGCTTCCATGCACATGAATGCTAGCTTTCCTCCAAGCTTGTGTGACCATAAAAATGTTGCATGGTGGAGGTGGTTCTTCTTTGGGGTTGAGATAAGACGAAATAAATTCAAACTTGCTTCGAACAACTTGAATTAAGCTCGTATGAGCTTCTTGAGGCTTCTTCAATTCTAACAACTTTCCACGATCAAATGGTCTCGTAAAAGTTGTTGAGAACCTTGCATGTCTCGTAGCCGGGCTCACATCATTTATGATACGCTCCAACTCTCCAATTGATGTTGTTGAGAGAAGCTCGATTGTTCTTGACCGTGAATGCAGGTAAGTGTTGTTCCTCTAAATGCTTTTCAATGGGAATGAAGATGATGATGAAAGGAGATGATGGAAATAGGGTGTAGAAGTATGGATGCGTGGTGTAAGAAAGAATGAACGAAAGGAAAAAGGTTAGGTGTTTCAAGGGTGGGTTCGAATATTGTGAAGGAAATGGATAAAGAAGTGGATGGTGATGGAAATGGATAAATGGATATTGTATTCAAAGAATTCAAGGAAGAAACTATGCTATAAGAGCATAACCCCAATCCTTAATGGAATTGCTTTGAGGGTGGTAGATAGGACTTGTACTCGTTGGTTATATGAACCAGGAACCCGAAGTATCGATGGAAAGAAAGGTGACGCCACAAGCAAAGCTTGATAAGTCGATAAAGTTATAAAAAGAACATGTTTGAGAGAAAACCTCACTAGATATATATTAATCAATGGAATGAGTTGTGTGTTACAAATTGCAAAATGAACCCATATTTATAGTTTTCTAAGGGGCTGTTGAATATGCATGTACAAGGGTGAAAAATTTGCTAAGCCATGGATGTTACTACTTTATATGCAAAATATAAGCGTTGATATATGGAAATGCATTATAGTACCCGAATTCATAATGCATGAAGTTAAACATAATCATGGCATAGGCATAAATGATATGAATAACTATAGTGATGTGCCCATGCTTAACTAAAAACAATGTAAAGATGTAACTAAGATAAGTATAAGGAAAGTAAGTAAAAACTACATCATCTCTTATCCTTGTGAAACAAAATGAAAGCATAGTGACTATGAGTAGCTGGTAGAATAGGATCGCATCAAACTAGACATACTGTAAGTTTCAATCTTTGAGTTATAAAGTAGGTTATATAAGAATAAAATGAAGATTTATGAATTGGCATATTTGATCTTGAATTGCCCTTGCCTTGATTAGATTGAAATATATAAATATGATATGTTTAAAACATGTCATGTCAAGTTAGATGCTATGTTGTTGTATGATTTGACATTTGTAAGCAAAGTATTATAAGTTAATGATAGATAAATCGTGGAATGACCCTAAGTAGTGATATATTTGTCTTTAACCATGAATTAAGTTAATGTTTTATGCATTTAACCAGTGTAAGTATTATTTTCTTTTAATCCCATAATACACGTTTGCATCTTTCGAACACTAGGGTCGCTTCTATTTTGCTACCCCCTCATGCTTTTGTTGGTCAAGGTGGATGTGGATGCTAGCTTCTCTATTAGTGAAAATAAGTTCGCATAGTATGGGCTAGTTATTCGAGATTTTGAAGGATGTGTTATGGGTGCATGAAGAACTAATGTTTTAATATAATAATTGAAAAATGTTTTTGGACTTGTTTGAATATTTTGAAAACATATTTAAAGTCCAAACAACTTGAAAATATGTTTGAAATGGTTTCATATGTTTTTAACATATCTAAAACGTTTTTTAAATAGCCAAAATATCATTTTTACAAGGCACGTATCGATACACCTTGAACGGTATCGATACCACCATTTCCAGTAAGCAAAACCCAGATTTTGGGCTACAGGTTTCGAAACCTGTAGGTTTCGAAACCACCTTGCTGGTATCAAAACCAGCATGACTTTTTCAGCCCCCAATGGCTAGTTCTGAAGACGGGCGTACCGATACGGTAGGCACCAGAACTGCAACTAATGTGGGAAATAAAGACCCCCAACGGCTCCAAAACATCCCCAACGACTAGTAACGGCTACAAACTCAATTGAGACTATAAATTGAAGGCCGGAACACTTGAAGATGGTTAGAGATAACATCCAAGCAACATGATCAAGAGAATTATAGTTTAAATCTTTATTTTACTATTCTCTTGTACATAGTCTTTAGAGAGAGAGAGCTAAATTGTAAATCCTTGTACTCTTGTGAGCTTAAGTTGTGTAAACACCCACCTTGTGAGGTATTAAGTTTACCCAAATTAATCCCTTGTAAAAGAAGGGGTTCTAGTTTAGCCTTAGACAAAAACTAGAGTTAGTTCTATCTTGGCCAAGTCCAAAAGATAGGGTTGTAAAGGTTTCCTCCTAAACCGGGAAAAGGGGACGAATTCATTGTTGAGTAAATTGGGAAATCCTTAGTGGTGTGCTAAGGTAGTGGATGTAGGTGCTTAGTTAATATCCCAAACCACTCTAAAATCATTGTGTCACTTGTCTACCTTTATTTCGATTTTAGCCAATTCAACCACAAAATATTTACAACCCTCCTTGACGATTTCAATGATAGGTTCGAGCGTGCTACAAACCCAACAGTGCGTCTTACCATATTAATACGAGCATCTCCTCCTGTTTTGAAGCTGAAGCCTTAGCGGTGCTCCAAGGACTACCTTTTGTGAACGATCTTGGGTTTCAGTAGATTTTAATTTACGGTGATTCGAAAACAATCATGAACAAGATCAACTTACCTTTTGATGATTATTATGTGGTCTGGCCTCTCGTTCATGACTCGAAAATGGCAGGCCATTCCTTTCGCTCGTGCTGATTTCAATTTGTAGGTCGGAATGGGAATCGAACGGTACATACAGTGGCTTTAGCCGGTCCAATTGGCTCTAAAGATTTAAGATGGGTTGACCCCCATAGTTTTTCTGATTTCCTTTTCCTAGGGCTTGTTTTGTGCTTATTGCCCTTTCCCCTTTGGAGTGCTTCTTTCGCGCTCTTTTACTGATTATCTAGAGGGTTTTGGATCGTTAGCTCCCTTTTATTTTCATGGCATTTCCTTGCTCCTTTTTGCCCAATATTGTCTCGTTTTGCAGTTCTTTTCTTCTTTTTTATTGTCTTCTTCAGTTAGTTTTTCCTTGTATCAGACATTTTGGGTTCCTTTTATTAAATAGGGTTAACTACTAGAATAGTCACTTACGTTTCCCCCAGTACAGAGTTGGTCACCGATTTTGAAAAATGACTAGTAAGGTCACTTACATTTTCGGGGCGTAATTTTTGGTCACTCAGTTGTTTGTTACCGTTAAACATTGACGGCTTGCTGACCTGGCAGCGAAAAAATAAGGGTAAACTAATGCAATGACCACTAATGTTTATCTCATGTACATTTCTGCTCCCCAATTTTAAAAAATAAACATTATGGTCACTACTAAAAAGGTTTCTTTATAATTTCACCCTTGAACTTTTAAAAATTCATTTTTCAACCCTAAAACTTTACAATCAATTAGTACAATCATATTATTAAGGCTTAAATAAAAAATAGATGCCCAAAGTCCCTCCAATACCGAATTGCTTCGGACGCTTCTCAAACAACGAATTGACAACCTTCTCCTAATATCAAAAATTCAAAATAACAAATGGAAAGTAAGACTACAATAAGTTATTTAGAGGTTTAAGTTTAAAGAAAGTAATGAAAAATTACTTGTTTCTTCTTGGCAGACACTGCCACTTTTCCACCTCTCTTTGGAGCCTCCATTTAACAATAAAGTTAATAAAAACAGAAAAATGAACCCTTCTAAAGAAGGCCATTGATCCATAACAAGGCCACACTAAGAATCGAATATTTCTAGTATTGCTCCTAGTAAACTAGATACACAACCAAGTATAAATAATAATAGTATTGCTCCTAGTAAACTAAATACACAACCATATATAGAACAAAGTGACAATAAAAGTAAGTATCCTATATAAGTGAGCAAGACATCCTTAAAGACATTACTACTACTACAACAAAAACAACAACAATAGCATCATGTTTTCAATCTTTGCTAACTGGTAAAGTATAACCATATTGAAAGAGGAAGAGGCAAATCCAAATAATATTTATAAGAACCCAGAATTTTGCTTTGCTTTTAATACACCTATGTTAAAGAGGACGCTGAAATGGATGTATAGGCCTAAAACATGTTTTCTGGAAAAATCAGAAACTTATGATGAAACTTATGATGCATTAGCAGTGCCTTTAAATTGACAAATACAATAATAAACAAAAACAGTGGCACAAAACTTTATCTTCTATTCCCCTTCAACAACGTTATGAGAAAAAGTGCAAAACAAACTAAAGCAAAAGGTAACATTAAAGTAATAAACTACTATTAGTGAAGTAAATATTCAATATAACAGAAGAACTAAAAAAGGCCAAAAACATGTCACCTGAAGTAGAGCAAGGGCATTGCAAACTCGATTTGATTGAGCTGGAGTTAGATTTGACGGTGATAAAACATGATAAATAGAAACTATCTCCTGTAAGTAAAAATGATTTAGCATCAAAGGACTGAGACAGAGTAAACCTGAAACTAGACTAATTTTTTAATTTCCAATTGGCAAATCAATTAATAAAAGAATATATAACTAGCATCAAGAATTCACTTGTTTTGACCCAAAACAATCCATGATTTATAATGTTCCATGTAAAATAACAGTTCACGTGTGTATGATTATGATAAGAATGTAAGTAAAGCAAAAAAAAAAATGAATTACATCAGATATACACTTAATTTGAAGTCATTTCTCATTAGCCTTTCCATATCCCCCTTAATACAACAAAGACCTCTGCTACCTCTTTTTATCCCTTTCTTGTTAACTAGGCCTAAAATAGGGTATACGAAAATTTCAATATCTGAATGCACATGTGAATATAATTGCACCAGATAAGAATTTGATATTCTACAAACAACAAAAAAAATGAAAAATAATGGAATCAATATGTAACACCCAAGTTTTAGGGCCCATGAGTTATTGGTGTTGATCTATGATTAGTTTCGGGCTAAATTTAAATAAAAAAAGCTGAGTTTTATAAAAGTTCTCATTGTTTATGATTGTGTCATTAATGAAATTTTAAGAGGGTTTTGAAAATCAAAACCACTCATCTTCTTCCAAAAATCCTAATCTCTCATTTCATCCCCTTACCTTCATTGAAGACCTTTGAAGGTAAATCTTCTTCTTCTTTTCCTTGTTTTACTTAAATTTAACTTAAATTAAAGTTTTATTTGCAAAACCCATTGATTTTCAACCTTGAAATTTCAAGATTTATGAAAAGTGGGGATTTTAGGTGAAATCTCGTATGGATCTTTTAGGGCAGTGTTTTGGGGTGTTTTTAAAGTTTATTTTGAAGTCATAACATGTTAAAAATGTTTCTTAATTATAGTATACCTGAAACTAGTCTTAGGGGTGGATTTTAGAAGTGAAATAAATTAGTTTTTGGCTTGATTTTGTCGTGAAAAGAGGGCTGGAGGTATGTGGACATTGGATAGGTGTTTTTAGATGTTATTTGATGATTTTTGAGTGGTGATAGTGTTGGTTTGATTGGATTCCCGAAACTACTATTGTAGGTGATTTTTAGGAGTGGAAAATAAGAGTGTTTAAGGTGTTTATGTGGAGAAATGAAGGACTGATGGTTGTACAGCCTTAGGGTGATGTTTGGACATGTTTTGGAGTGTTTTAAGTGCTTAAATTGAGGGGTAGTGGTTGGGTTTTGCTGGAGTACGAAAACGAGATTATTTGGGAGGATTTCGGCTTTGAATTGTTGAGAAAATATTTTGGAATTTTGAGCTGATGTATAAAAGTAAATTTGTGGTTGATTAAAAGGTTAATACATTGTTTTTGATTGGTTAGAAACAACGGATTTGGCCTTGGGAGGTTCGGACGTGGTCCCGGGAAGTTCAAAAGCTTGAAACGACATTGTGGAGTGCATTGGTGTGCGAATGGTGAGTGGAAGCTGTTTTGAGGTTTAAATATGTTCAAAGAGGTTTCTTGGGGATTTGGGTGGAGCCTTGAGGGCTAACCTAAACCCAAGTGTAAGTTCAATAATTTTACCTTGTTTGTTAAGTGTTGGTGTATGAACAATTGTTGTGATATTGTGTGAATTGTGGATTGCTTTTACTCTATGTTTAATGTTGTTGTGTAATCGTTGTTGGTGTCGAGCCTCACGTGATGGTTGTCACTGCTACGGTGATATGTGGTCCCACCGTGTTTTGGTTATGCATGTGCATACCATGTAATTGTGATGATAGTGTCTCCTTTCGTACTTTAAAATGGTTTGCTTTTCAAATAAGATTTAAGTTTTGAAAATTGCATCGTTGATGTGTTTATTAGAGCTCCGCTCACTAAGCTTTATGCTTACGCTCTCCTTTTTCGACAATACAGATCATTAGCGGGGAGTTAGCAAGGAAATGGCGTCCAAACGTGTGGTAATTGCTCAAGTATGGCTGGTAAATAATGTGGTAGTTTAGCAATGGGAAATGCTACGTGTTTTAGGAGCGTGTATCTAGAATCCTTTGCATTGGCTTTATGTTGTTAATGCTTTGTGTTGATGAATTTGTAAACCATGTTTATGTTGATGCCTAAGTGTTTTGTATTTGAAGGCTTTTAACCATGTCTTTTGAATGCTTATGTTTTTTTGTTGAAGGCATGTAAACCTTGATTGTGGATTGCTTAGGTGAACGTATGTTTATTTTGGCTAAATGGTTTTGTTAAGCATGTTTTATTTCCTTTATATATATATATATATATATATATATATATATATATTTATATTTATATATATATATATATATCATGTTTGATGTTTGATGTTTGGCATGTGTTGGAAGGATCTAGATGTATGTCTTTTGTTTGCCTTGAATGTTTAAGTGTTTTGTTTCAAAGGCATGTGACCCTTGTTATGCAATGTTTAGGTAGGTGTTTGTTTTCTATGAATGAAGTGGTTTATTATGCATGCTTGTATGCAAGTTCCTATCTAAATGCTTATCTTGTGTTTGTTGCCTTGATTGTTGGTTAGGTAGTATCGTATGCTTAGCTTTGGTTAGCCTTGGATGTTTGTTCTTTTGAATGAATGGTCTTGAATGTATGTTAAGTGTTAGATCATGCTTGAAGTAGGGTGAAATGCCTCTAGAATTCGTGTATGCATATTGTATCTTGTTTCTTGTTGTTTGAGGCATGTTGGGAACTTTTGGAGCTGCCGAAACTGATTTTAGGAACACACAAACTGCAGGCGTTTCGGAACGGGTGAAGTGGTTTCGGAACGGGTGTGGTTCCAGGGATGCCCGTATCGGAACACGTTTCAGTACGGTTTGACACTGTGAGCCCCTATTTCGATACGCGTACCGAAATGATTTTCCTACTATGAAGGCCTATTTCGGAACGTGTTTCGGAATGCTTAGGCGAAATGGACCCCTGTACCGAAACGAGGTGGACTGTATCAGTACGGTTGGTCTGACTTTTAAAAACTGGGGCCCGTGTATTGAAATGGACAAGCCTGTTTCGAAACACAAGCATGTAATTTGGGCTTTTGGCATCTTTAAAGGCTCTCGATTTGTTGGGCTTGGGTTCTGTTTGTTGTAAGCTTTCTTGTGAATCTCGTATGCATCATTTATTGTGTAGTTTTGGTCGTTAAGCATGGAAATGAACTAACATGTCACTTGGTAAATTTAAATTACCTTATGTTTCATTTGTATCGTCTTGTCCTCTTTTTTCGCTGTCGTTTCCACAGTTAGGACCTAACAATACATTTAGACAAGATAATTAAAGAAAATTTTCTAAGGTTGTTAATCGAAGTGGAGCCTTAACGAGTTTCGCTTCGGTTTTCCCCGTATAACCTACTCGGACCGGTCAATCGTCCAGACCGGGAGGAGGGGGTTACACCATAGATTTATGTTTATAAAGACAACATTGAACAATGCAAATCTCATTGAAAAAGCCCACGTCAATATAGAACCACTCAAGCAGTTCACTGACACATCAGCACTAATCATGCAGATGCACAACACCCACATATCTTATAAATGAAGCATGCTACCAAGATGCACATGAATTTTACCTAACAACAAAACCCTACCATCTTTCATGTTCTAGTTTTGAAGAATTAAATCCATTTAGATTTCACTTTAACTTCAAATAATATGTGCATCCTCATCTCATTGACATTCATGTCCAAACTTTCGGTATTAACTCACATCGTCAGAAACATGAGACATATCAACTTGCTCAAAGATATGTGCATATCAACAGTAGTACCAATAAGTCAAATGAAGAATGATCATCAAATAAACTGATCAAGTTATATATAAACACAATTGAAAGAAAAAAGAGGGAAATAAATTGCAAAACATGCAGAGAAAAGGAATGGAAGGGAGATGAATGATGGGAGTAATTTTGATCTATCGACTATAAATACCTGCAAGAGTGCAACAATAGTACTAAATGAATTCCACAATAACGGAGCCAAATCTTGAAACAATTCTCTCTTCTAAAAACAGAAACAAAAAAACAAGTTTATTAAGCATACATGTATTAGTGTAGCTATAGTACCAATCGAATTCCACACGAAAATGAGCCAAATCTTGAAATAATTCCTTGTTCTAAAAAATAAACCAAAGGTACACTGATTTATAGAAGTAACAGGGAAATCCCTAACATCTAAATTGCATAATCGTATATAGAGAATGAACATAAGAGAAGGTTAAGTTTGTAGGTATTACCTAATAACCGATGAGCACAAAAATTATGGGGATATTTAGCTTACTTATAAACCTTTATAAGATAACAACGAATCCAAATGTTATATTTTAAAGATGACGACTCTAGATGATGAATTCATTTCAATCAGCCGCCCAAATTTCTATAACACTTGCTTTGATGAATAGTTAATTGTTGACAAATTTGTTACTCTCAAGTTAGGGCAAGTATATTGAATTCTATATTCACAATCATATTTGTTTCTTTGTAACCCCCTTAGCCCGGCCTAGACGATTGACCCGAACTACGAAGATTACACGGGGAAAACCAAAGTCAACCCGAAAGTCAACCTTGATTCACGACCCTTTTTTTTCTTTTTAATCTTGTCTAGATACTTGTAACCCTAAGTGAGTACTCACGAAACACGATTGAGAAAGGCACAGCGATCGGATAACATATAGGGACTCAATTGCACTTCACACAAGATTAGGGACCAAAATGTAATTTCTATAAATTAGAGGGGCTTCATTGGTTTTAAGGTTACCATTATGAAATTAGTCATGTTATATGCTTCTCTGCCAAATTTCATCTTTAAAAGACATCTCAAGCTCAAGCAATTGCAATCTCAACATTTAGGACTAAAATGTAAAGCATGCAAACAGCAAAATAATTCAAATTAGTGTCCAACGGTCACCCATTTCGGAACACCCATCTACCGTATCGAAACGGTGTATCGAAACAGCGTTGACCATTTCGGTACGCGGGTATGTTCTGAGACTAGTTCTGAAACATGGCATTCTAGTAACCAAATCGTTCTGAAACAGCCTCCACCGTTTCGAAACACAAAGGCCATTACAGGCCCCCGTTCCAAAACACTAGAGGGTGTTTCGATACGGTTTGCCCAGAAATAGCAGCAAATGCTGGTTTTTCACTCATTAACCTTTTCAAACATATTCCAAGGACTCTCTAATCATACCAACAAGTCAACATACATATAAGGAACATATTTGGAACACTCAAACACAATCATAGCATCAAACACAAAATCTCATTGGTCTAGATGCATGCATCCTAATCTCAAAACCCAAATAGGCAATCCAACCTCAAAACAAGCAATTAAGGCCATTTACAATCCAAACAAGCCAAAACAAACATGCTTCAACCTTAGGGAGTTTAACACATCTCCCAAATACAATTCTTGGTTTCCCATTGCCATTCTATCAAAACTAAAGTGTACGAAAACTTCACCATACATGAGCTTGGAATTCCTTGGATGAACTTAGCTTCCTTGATGCCCGAAAACACCTTAATTATCTGCATTATTGGTAAAAGAGAGAGCGTAAGCACAAATGCTTAGTGAGGCATGCTCTAAAGAAAACCAACACAATAATGAACATTTTGAAAACACTTTCATCAAAAGGTTTTTAACCACATGCTCATTTCTATCTCATGCTTGGAAACCTTTCAAAGCATTTTGTCATTGAAGCCACATGTACCTTCATTCTATCTCATGCATTTAAACCAATGCAAAACTCATGGCAAAGCCAAAATCATGCTTGTACTCTAAAGCATTTCATAAACAAACCACATATGCATTTCTCATAGCATAAACCATTGCATCAAAGGTACATGTGAATCAAAATCCATAACATATTTTATATTGGCATTTCACATCTATTTATTACTCGAATATGCGGACATCTCACAAGACACTTACGGTGGCATCTCTCATCACCGTACTCACTCGTCTAGCAACATAGTTTCCGATGGAATCTCACATCACCGTACTCACATGGCGGAATCTCTCATCGCCACCAAGCTTGGGTATTTCACCAAGTCCTACCCGATGGAATGCCCATCATCGATTCTCTCCCTTTGGCTTAACCAAAGAGCACGTACGAATTTTTAGTTTATAGTGCACTCTCATCATATTGATCGATCAATTATATCCGGTAAGTATCTCAACATCTATGCCAATATATTATGTCAAATCATCATCCCACCTATTGTTTTTCAAGCATTAAAACTCAACATTCCCATCTCATTTCAAAATCATAACATTTGCTATACTTCAACATAAAAGCTTAAATCTCAGTTATGCAACATGTTAATTTATGAAATCATTTCAAGCATCATCTCATGCTATAATTCATGCATAAAAACAGTAGGAATTTATCAATCTAAAACCATGAGCATGTAAAAGCATTTAAGGGGCAATCACCACATTCTAGAGTGCATGTAACGCCCCGGTTTTGGGCGTTGACCGGTTTGGTCAAAGTGCTTTTCGAATCTAAAGAGGTGAAATTAGGAAAGCCTAGTTCGGGTTGCATTAAAAATATGGAAAAATGTTCTAAAATCATCTTTTAATATAATTAAGTGAACTGTGAAATCAATTTTGGAAAATGAGTTTTGGAAGGGTGACATTTTGGCTAAAGACCAAAATGTAATTTTTGAAAGTTTGGTGACTGTTTTCGAAAGGGTTGAAACTTTGAATCTTTAAGGAGCTATTAATCCAAAAGTAGTTTCTCCAGATTTTTCTAAGATATTTTGAGATTTATTCTGATTTTAAAACATATCAAAAGAGGAGGGAAAAGCCATTTTGGCAATTTTGGTTAACTAACTTTCCAATTTTCTTTCTCTCATTTTCTCTCAACCCAAACACTTCTTTTCCAGAGAATTGCTTCTGATTTTCTCACCTAAATCTCTCCTTTCAACTCTCTTTTGATTCCTAATCAACATATCTACAAAACCTCATCATTTGCTACTTGATTCATCAAGGTTTTTGATTCCAAAAAGAGGAGAAACTCAAGTTTGGAGGGGAGGCATCTTTGGATCCAAGAGTTGTTGATCCAAAAGCTTGATTTGGTGCTTCGGCAAGAGGCGAAGTGGAATCGGTGAGTGAAAATGGTTTTCGGCTTTGAAACCAATGTCTTGGGAGCTTAGTTTAAGTCTAAACAACTTTGCTAAGCTCAAGTGTAAGTTTTCGGAAAGTACTCTCTAGTGGTGGCCATGATTTTGTTGTGATGCAATGTGGTTTATTGCATGATTTAAATACTGTTTTGAAAGCATGATTTAGCATGGTATTTGCTGTTTTTGTAAGCCATATGTTGAAGGAAGCTCAACGTAAGAGTTCCTTGTTTTTGTACATTGATAAAATGTGGTTTGATGCTTTTAAATGCATGATGTATATGGCTTGGTTTAATGCTTAAAAAGAGTGGATAAATTGATGATAATGATGTATATTGGCAAGTGATGTTTTGAAAAGGTAAAGGTCACTAAGGTGGTTAAAAGTCCTTGAGTGAGCCTTGTTTACTTACGAACATCAAGGTGGTTAAAAGTCCTTGGATGATTCTTGCTATGGACACAAAGGTGGTTAAAAGTCCTTGTGTGATCCTTTCCATGGTGTTTAAAAGTCCATGGGGCCAAGGTGTTTAAAAGTCCTTGGGGCCAAGGTGTTTAAAAGTCCTTGGGGTGATACTTGATACGGACACAAAGGTGGTTAAAAGTCCTTGTGTGGTCCTCTTCCATGGTGTTTAAAAGTCCATGGGCCAAGGTGTTTAAAAGTCCTTGGGGCCAAGGTGTTTAAAAGTCCTTGGGGTGAAAGTTGATGAACTTGTTTTTAAAGAAATGGAACTTATCACTTGTGGCCAATATGACATGTTATGATATGAAGCATGAGATGCTTGTTTTAAGTATGCTTTTGAGCATGTGCAAATGTTGATTTGAAGCATGATTTATAAATGTTTTATAAATGCATTATTGAATGGTTTTATGAGCATTCCTCACTAAGCTTTTGCTTACGCTCTCTTTCGTTTTCTTAATTCAATAATGCAGAACATTAGAGTATCTTGAGGGCAGCAAGAAGGGCAAGCAATCAAGTGAAAGTAAAGCTCAATGTATGGAAGGTTTTCTTAAGTTCATTTAGCTTTTGGTAACTTTGCAATGGGGGACCAATGTGTATGTTTTGGGAGATGTTTGGAACTCCCTAAGTATGTTGAATGTTGTTGAGAATGCTGGTTTTTGTGTTTGACCTTTATATGCTTGAATTGGAAGTTTATGCTTGTATGGTTTGCTTGTGTAGGAAGCATGCCTATAGATTTGGGGCTTTTTGCATATGAGGTTGTTTTGATGAATTGTTGATGCAAGTATGTCTTTTATATGTTGAATTGCATGCTGGTAAAGTTTGGTAGCAATTGGAGCATGATTGGATGTTTAATTGCATGTTTAAGTATGCATTTTGGGGCAATCTGTACAGGGCGTTTCGGAACAGTATCACCCGTTTCGGAATAGGTGCCTTAAACAAGCCCAGGCGTCCGAAACGGGAGGGACCGTTCCGAAACGGTTTGGCTACTGTCAGCCCGTGTTGCGGTACGCGTTGCGGAACGGCCCCGCGTTTCGAAACGGGTTGTGCCTGTTTCGGAACGGGTGACCGTTAGGGGCTGACATTGGCAGTTAAATGTTTTGTAATGTTTGCATTTTGGTCCTGAATCTTGTTTGTGCAATTGTATGAGTTCGGGATGTCCTTTTGAGCTGAAATTTCGCAGTGAAGCATGAAACCTGACTAATTACAAGCTGGTAACTTTAATTTGGGTTAAGTCCTCATATTTATCAGAAATTACAATTTGGTCCCTAAAGTTGTAATTTGTTCAATTGGGTCCCTGTTTGATCTCTGAAGTTTGTGATCTTTGAGTATGATGTTTGTGTGATCACAATTAGGGCTAATGTGCATCTAGACAAGATTAAAAAGAAAAAAAAGGTCGTTAATCAAGGTTGACTTTCGGGTTTACTTTGGTTTTCCCGTGTGACTTTCTTAATTCGGGTCAACCGTCTAGGCCGGGTTAAGGGGGTTACATTTGGTGGTATCAGAACCAGGTTTTCGAGTAATTGGGAATGAATGTGTGCATGATTGAAGTATGTATGCCTTGTATGCTTGTTGTTTGAAAGCATGTTTAGTGGCTTGTGATTTGGATGGAATTGAGATGTATGCTATCATGTAGCATGATGTGGGTACCCATTGCCAGATAAAAGATAAAGAAATGATGTTGATTTTGAATGAAATTGAGCTTGAATACTTGGATTGCTTACCTTGTTGGGCCTGACTTTGTTTTATTTGCATTGATGTTGCATGGTAAAAGTATGGCACCACGTAGAGAGTTAAGAAGTAGCGTGAGAGCTACGACCCCGGATGGGAATGAGAACGAAGAGAATGCGGGTAGTGCTGTGTTACCTCCTCCTCCACCTGGTGGTGGTGGTGCGGAGAGGGAAAGAGCTGGAGCTGCAGCAGCTGGTGCTGGAGCTGCTGGACCAGAGGTTGGTCAGGGGCAAGCTATGCCTGATATGACGATGTTAGTACAAGCTATTGCAGGTGCTTTTCGAGCAGCAGTAGCTGGGGCTCAAGGAGCTGGGCATCAGGGAGATGCTGGAGTTAGACTACCTTTGGAGCGTCTGCGCAGTCTTGGTGGGACTGAGTTCAGGGGTATGTCTGCTGAGAGTTCGGAAGCTTGGCTAGAGAGTACCAAGCGAATCTTGGGACAGATGAGTTGCACGGATGTGCAAAAGTTGGGCTGTGTGTTATCCTTGCTTCAGGATGATGCATATACATGGTGGACGACCACAATCTCTGGGATGGCTGAAGCTGATGTGACTTGGACATTCTTTCAGAATGTGTTCAAGCGGAGATATCTTGGTGTGAGATATCTTGATGAGAAGAAACGTGAGTTCATGACTCTTACCCAGGGGAGTATGACAGTGGCTGAGTATGAGGTGCAGTTCGTGCGACTCAGTCAGTATGCACCTGAGCTGATTCCTGATGAACGGGAGAGGTGCGAAAGGTTCCGTTATGGTCTTGTAACGGAGGTGAAGATGTATGTGCTGGCCACTGAATATGATGATTTTGATGTGTTGGTGGGCTGAGCCAAGGACATAGAGATGAACTTGGGTTTATCTGCGAAAGGTGCTGGAGCAAGTTCTGGTAAGAGAGCTGCTGAGTATAGTTCCGGAGGTGGACGGAACAAGAGGGGACGTGATCCGAGGTATCAGTCCTCAGCTAAGAGAGGTGGTGGTGCACCTGCTAGAGGAGGCAATGCTAGAGCTGACCCTAGTGCTTGTTGGATCTGTGGTTCACGTGGTCACATGAAGCGTGATTGTCCTCGTGCTGTGAGAGAGGTGCAAGCTCCTGTTGCGGCAGCTGGTTATGGATGCTGGAATTGTGGTTCTGCAGACCACTTGAGGCGAGATTGTCCGAGGTTGGCTGGTGATCAGATGCGTGCTCCTGCTGTTGCTGCACCACAAAGAGGTCGTGGGCGCGGCCGTGGTAATTTCCAGAGGCGTGAGGAAGGTGGTCGTGGAGTAGCCCATGTTGTGGCTATTCAGCCTGAAGGTGGAGGCCAAGCGAGGGTGTATGCTCAGCGTGAAGGGAGGAATGATGCAGATGTGATTGCAGGTACCTTTACTTTGCAATCCTTGTCATTGCTTTCTTTGATTGATTCTGGATCTACGCATTCATACATTTTGCGTGAGCATGCTGAATTGCTTGGTTTGCCTGTTGAGTCTTTAGATGTTGGTGTTCGTGTCACTAGTTCTTTTGGTGAAACTGTTGTGACTCGAAAGCTTTATAGAAGGTGTCCCTTGGTTGTTCAAGAGCATGTTTTTCATGTTGATCTTATGGAGCTGCCCTTTTATGGTTTTGATGTAATTCTTGGTATGGATTGGCTTGCTGAGCATCGTGCTGTTGTGGATTGTGAAAATAAGCGTGTTTCGCTTAAGCTTGCGGATGATTATGAAGTTGTTGTGGTTGGTGAGAATGTGAAGTTTCTTGCCAATGTTGTTTCTACCTTGGAGGCGAGTAGGATGCTGAGGCAAGGTTGCGAAGCTTATCTAGCTTTTGTGATGAATCCTAGTTCTAAGGAGTTGAGCGTGCAAGATATCAGAGTTGTGAAGGAGTTTCCTGGAGTGTTTCCTGAGGAGTTGCCTGGTTTACCTCCTAATCGCGAGGTGGAGTTTGGAATTGAGCTGTATGAGAATACAACTCCTGTGTCCATTACTCCCTATAGAATGGCACCTAAGGAGCTGAAGACGCAGTTGCAAGAGCCGCTTGATCGTGGTTTCATCCGGCCGAGTGTGTCACCTTGGGGAGCACCGGTCTTGTTTGTGAAGAAGAAAGATGGCACTATGAAGATGTGCATTGATTACCGTCAGCTGAACAAGTTGACTATCAAGAATCGGTATCCTTTGCCGAGGATTGATGATCTCTTTGATCAATTTCGGGGAGCTGCTGTGTTCTCTAAGATTGACTTGAGGTCAGGGTATTACCAGTTGAAGGTGAAGGATGTGGATGTGCCTAAGACAGCTTTCGGGACAAGGTATGGGCATTATGAGTTCCTTGTGATGCCGTTTGGTTTGACAAATGCTCCTGCTGCTTTCATGGACATGATGAACCGTGTGTTTCATGAATACCTGGACAAGTTCGTTGTGGTATTCATTGATGATATCCTCGTGTACTCGCGTACTGAGGAGGAGCATGAAGAGCATTTGAGGATTGTTTTGCAAGCTTTGTTGGAGAATCAGCTTTATGCTAAGCTGAGCAAGTGTGAGTTCTGGCTTAAGGAGGTGGTGTTTCTTGGGCATGTGGTCTCAGCTGAAGGGATTCGTGTTGATCCTCAGAAGATCGAGGCGGTGATGAACTGGAAGGTTCCTAAGTCTGTTCATGAGGTCCGTAGTTTCCTTGGTTTGGCAGGATACTACCGAAGGTTTGTGGATGGTTTTTCCAAGATTGCTGCTCCTTTGACGAAGCTGTTGCAGAAGGATGTTAAGTATGAGTGGACGGAAGCGAGACAGCAGGCTTTTGAGAAGCTGAAGGCGGCTTTGACGCAAGCTCCTATCTTGGTTCAGCCTGAATCAGGGAAAGAGTTTGTGGTCTATAGTGATGCATCCTATGTTGGTTTGGGGTGTGTGCTGATGCAAGAGGGTAAGGTGGTGGCTTATGCATCGCGGCAGTTGAAAGTGCATGAGCGCAATTATCCTACGCATGATATTGAGCTGGCTGCAGTGGTTTTTGCTCTGAAGATCTGGAGGCATTATCTGTATGGTGAGAAGTGTACGGTGTACACGGATCACAAGAGCTTGAGGTATTTGATGTCACAGAAGGAGTTGAATCTTAGGCAGCGGCGTTGGTTGGAGTTGCTCAAGGATTATGATCTGACGATTGAGTATCATCCTGGAAAGGCTAATGTTGTTGCGGATGCCTTGAGTAGGAAGGTAGCTGTTGAGCTGAGGGCTATGTTTGCTAGCTTGAGCATATCGCGAGATGGTGGTCTTGTTGCTGAGTTGCAGGTGAAACCATCGTTGGTTCAGTTGATCAAGGATAAGCAGTTGCTGGATGATTCCTTGGTGTCTCATGTTCAGGATATCGCGGAGGGTAGACCTTCGGATTTTTGTTTTAATGATGATGGGGTGTTGTGTTTTGGGAGTCGAATAGTAGTGCCCGCTGATGCTGAGTTGAGGCGTGCTATTCTGACTGAAGGTCATAGTAGTCCTTTTGATATGCACCCTGGTAGTACTAAGATGTACCGTGATCTTCGTGATGAGTACTATTGGGTGGGTTTGAAGAAGGATGTTGCAGAGTTTGTGAGCAAGTGTTTGGTGTGTTAGCGAGTTAAGGCTGAACATCAGGTTCCTTCTGGGTTGTTGCAACCGTTGAAAATCCTTGAATGGAAGTGGGAGAGGGTTACCATGGATTTTGTATCTGGTTTACCTTTGTCTCCTTCGAAGAAGAATTCTGTTTGGGTGATTGTGGATCGCCTGACGAAGTGTGCGCATTTCTTGCCTGTGCATACTACGTTTTCTTTGGATAAGCTGGCAGAGCTGTACATTGCTGAGATTGTGAGGCTGCATGGTGTGCCTAAGTCGATTGTGTCGGATAGGGATCCGAGGTTCACATCGCGTTTTTGGCAGTGTTTGCATCAAGCTCTGGGTACAAGATTGCATTTCAGTACATCCTATCATCCTCAGTCGGATGGTCAGTCTGAGCGAGTTATTCAGATTTTGGAGGATATGTTGAGATGTTGCGTGATTGAGTTCCAAGGTTCTTGGGAGAAGCATCTGCCTTTGGTTGAGTTTGCTTATAACAATAGTTATCAGGCGAGTATACAGATGGCACCTTATGAGGCTTTGTACGGGAGGAAGTGTAGGACTCCTCTTTGTTGGGCTGAAACTGGTCAAAAGTTGGTTTCGATGCCGGCTATGTTGAAAGGGACCACTGAGAAGGTGAAGCTTATCTGTGAGCGGTTGAAGGCTGCCTCTGATCGGCAAAAGTCTTACGCGGATTTGAAGCGTAAGGAGATAGAGTATGCGGTGGGTGACCGTGTGTTCTTGAAGGTTTCGCCTTGGAAGAAGGTGATGAGGTTTGGCCGGAAGGGTAAGTTGAGCCCTAGGTACATTGGACCATATGAGGTTGTTGAGCGTGTGGGTCCTGTTGCGTATCGGTTGAGGTTACCTCAAGAGTTGGAGAAGATTCATGATGTGTTCCATGTTTCTATGCTCCGGAAGTATAGATCTGATCCTTCGCATGTGATGCCTGTGGAGGAAGTGGTTTTGAATCCGGATTTGACCTATGATGAGGAACCGGTGAAGGTTCTGGATTCGGATAGCAAGGTTCTTCGTGGCAAGACCATTGAGTTGGTGAAGGTGCTGTGGAAGCATTGAGGTGTTGAAGAAGCCACGTGGGAGCGGAAGGAAGACATGCTGAAGCAGTTTCCTTATCTCTTTCCTTCAGGTAAATTTCGAGGACGAAATTTCTTAATGGGGGGAGAGTTGTAACGCCCCGGTTTTGGGCTTAGGAGTTTTGGGCGTTGACCGGTTTGGTCAAAGTGTTGTTCGAATCTAAAGAGGTGAAATTAGGAAAGCCTAGTTCGGGTTGCATTAAAAATATGGAAAAATGTTCTAAAATCATCTTTTAATATAATTAAGTGAACTGTGAAATCAATTTTGGAAAATTAGTTTTGGAAGTGTGACATTTTGGCTAGTGACCAAAATGTAATTTTTGAAAGTTTGGTGACTGTTTTCGAAAGGGTTGAAACTTTGAATCTTTAAGGAGCTATTAATCCAAAAGTAGTTTCTCCAGATTTTTCTAAGATATTTTGAGATTTATTTTGATTTTAAAACATATCAAAAGAGGAGGGAAAAGCCATTTTGGCTATTTTGGTTAACTAACTTTCCAATTTTCTTTCTCTCATTTTCTCTCAACCCAAACACTTCTTTTCCAGAGAATTGCTTCTGATTTTCTCACCTAAATCTCTCCTTTCAACTCTCTTTTGATTCCTAATCAACATATCTACAAAACCTCATCATTTGCTACTTGATTCATCAAGGTTTTTGATTCCAAAAAGAGGAGAAACTCAAGTTTGGAGGGGAGGCATCTTTGGATCCAAGAGTTGTTGATCCGGAAGCTTGATTTGGTGCTTCGGCAAGAGGCGAAGTGGAATCGGTGAGTGAAAATGGTTTTCGGCTTTGAAACCAATGTCTTGGGAGCTTAGTTTAAGTCTAAACAACTTTGCTAAGCTCAAGTGTAAGTTTTCGGAAAGTACTCTCTAGTGGTGGCCATGATTTTGTTGTGATGCAATGTGGTTTATTGCATGATTTAAATACTGTTTTGAAAGCATAATTTAGCATGGTATTTGCTGTTTTTGTAAGCCATATGTTGAAGGAAGCTCAAGGTAAGAGTTCCTTGTTTTTGTACATTGATAAAATGTGGTTTGATGCTTTTAAATGCATGATGTATATGGCTTGGTTTAATGCTTAAAAACAGTGGATAAATTGATGATAATGATGTATATTGGCAAGTGATGTTTTGAAAAGGTTAAGGTCACTAAGGTGGTTAAAAGTCCTTGAGTGAGCCTTGTTTACTTACGAACATCAAGGTGGTTAAAAGTCCTTGGATGATTCTTGCTATGGACACAAAGGTGGTTAAAAGTCCTTGTGTGATCCTTTCCATGGTGTTTAAAAGTCCATGGGGCCAAGGTGTTTAAAAGTCCTTGGGGCCAAGGTGTTTAAAAGTCCTTGGGGTGATACTTGATACGGACACAAAGGTGGTTAAAAGTCCTTGTGTGGTCCTCTTCCATGGTGTTTAAAAGTCCATGGGCCAAGGTGTTTAAAAGTCCTTGGGGCCAAGGTGTTTAAAAGTCCTTGGGGTGAAAGTTGATGAACTTGTTTTTAAAGAAATGGAACTTATCACTTGTGGCCAATATGACATGTTATGATATGAAGCATGAGATGCTTGTTTTAAGTATGCTTTTGAGCATGTGCAAATGTTGATTTGAAGCATGATTTATAAATGTTTTATAAATGCATTATTGAATGGTTTTATGAGCATTCCTCACTAAGCTTTTGCTTACGCTCTCTTTCGTTTTCTTAATTCAATAATGCAGAACATTAGAGTATCTTGAGGGCAGCAAGAAGGGCAAGCAATCAAGTGAAAGTAAAGCTCAATGTATGGAAGGTTTTCTTAAGTTCATTTAGCTTTTGGTAATTTGGCAATGGGAGAACAATGTGTATGTTTTGGGAGATGTTTGGAACTCCCTAAGTATGTTGAATGTTGTTGAGAATGCTGGTTTTTGTGTTTGACCTTTATATGCTTGAATTGGAAGTTTATGCTTGTATGGTTTGCTTGTGTAGGAAGCATGCCTATAGATTTGGGGCTTTTTGCATATGAGGTTGTTTTGATGAATTGTTGATGCAAGTATGTCTTTTATATGTTGAATTGCATGCTGGTAAAGTTTGGTAGCAATTGGAGCATGATTGGATGTTTAATTGCATGTTTAAGTATGCATTTTGGGGCAATCTGTACAGGGCGTTTCGGAACAGTATCACCCGTTTCGGAACAGGTGCCTTAAACAAGCCCAGGCGTCCGAAACGGGAGGGACCGTTCCGAAACGGTTTGGCTACTGTCAGCCCGTGTTGCGGTACGCGTTGCGGTACGGCCCCGCGTTTCAAAACGGGTTGTGCCTGTTTCGGAACGGGTGACCGTTAGGGGCTGAGATTGGCAGTTAAATGTTTTGTAATGTTTGCATTTTGGTCCTGAATCTTGTTTGTGCAATTGTATGAGTTCGGGATGTCCTTTTGAGCTGAAATTTCACAGTGAAGTATGAAACCTGACTAATTACAAGCTGGTAACTTTAATTTGGGTTAAGTCCTCATATTTATCAGAAATTACAATTTGGTCCCTAAAGTTGTAATTTGTTCAATTGGGTCCCTGTTTGATCTCTGAAGTTTGTGATCTTTGAGTATGATGTTTGTGTGATCACAATTAGGCCTAATGTGCATCTAGACAAGATTAAAAAGAAAAAAAAGGGTCGTTAATCAAGGTTGACTTTCGGGTTGACTTTGGTTTTCCCCGTGTGACTTTCTTAATTCGGGTCAACCGTCTAGGCCGGGTTAAGGGGGTTACAGTGCAATCTAGCCAATACTTACTTCCGGACTTAGGAAGGTGTTTCAAACCTTTCCTAAATCCTCAAACCTTGATTCTTTGTCCCTCAAGGACTTCTAAAACTATACGCACTCACCGATTACATTTCCCTTTCTTACTGAAAAGCTATCTACGCTTCCAGATCAACTCCAAAGGTGTCTGAAGATGTCTCCTCTGTTTTAAACACATAAGAGCAGAGGATTAATGCATCATCATGCATTGAAATCATCACCCACACACTTAAACTCGCTGCTCTACACAAAAGCCACATTTCGGCTACCAAACACTACCAAAATCACCTCCAAACTCTTCCAAAAACAAACCCAGCCAAGATCCATCACTTCTACTCATTTCTAAACACCAATTAACATCAAAAACTAACACAACCACGTCCTTATACCTTCAGCTATAGCAGAACACCAAAATCACCCCAAAACCACCATTTTAACAAGCAAAAACTTAGGAAAAACAACCTATTCGGGATTGGATTGATAAAACCTCATTTATAACATCATTAAACATCCAAAATACATTAGAAAACCATCTCAAAATATAGCCCAACCAATCACCACGAAAATCTTCAAGATCCCTTCCAAATCTTGAGTTTTAAGCCAATTTCTTGTTTTTAACATTAAAACCACTTAAAATCATTAATAAAGGATTGATAACTTGGGAATTTCAGTAAAGAACTGATCATTAGAGGAGAAGGACGAAGCTTACCTCTGATGGATGATTTCTTCCTTGATTTGGGCAAGTTTTCTTGAAAATACAATGTAGAAATCAAGTGGATTTGTTGAAGGATTGATTAGGAATCAATGAGTGATGGAAATCTCACCAAATAAAATGGAAATCAAAGGAAAATTTGCTGGAGAAAAAGTGTTTGGTTGATAGGATTTTGAGAGAAAATGAAATGAGGGAAAATTAGTGAAAATTTGTTATGAAAAGTCAAGGGTAGTTTTCACCTTTATTTTATTTAATTAAATCACCTAAATTAAGTAAAAATCTGATGAAAATATTTTTGGTAAAATTAGCTCCTTAAAGATTCAATGTTTCAATCCTTTACAAAACAGTCACTACTAAACTTTGCAAAAACTGCGATTTGGTCACTACACCGAAATGTAGTATTTCCAAACCTTATTTTGTAAAATTGATTTCACCATTCTCTTATATATATTAAATGAGGATTTTTAGATATTTTTCAATATTTTTAAAGCATCCCGAACTAGGTGTTCCCTAAAACCCCCTTTTAGATTCGAACCGTTTTCCAAACCGATCTGGTTTAGACTCTAAACATCTAGGCCCAAATTTGGGGTGTTACATTCTTCATTTCAGATTAAACACATGTCTTTTCGTAATCTTATTTCCATTCCAATTTTTCATATCTTTAAAAAGCAAAACATATAAAAAAAAGACACCTTTAGTCATTGTTTTTATGTGTTTCCTCCTCAACTAAAGATTAAAAAAATCAAAATTCCAGAAAATTTCTAGTTTATTTAATCCAGAACCCTTCTTATTAAACAATGAAAATAGAAGATTAAAATGAATCACTTATTCAAATACTATAAAATAATTTTTCATCTAAAGATCAGATTACCTTCGATATTTCGAGAAAAGCGTTTTCTCAAAGATCAGGGTTGCTGAGGTCGAGAACCAATTGCTCTGCCGATGCAATGTTTCGATCATTAGACGCTGGAGCTCCGAAGGTAGTTGGATTCGAGGCGCTGGGCCCCCCAAGGGGCGCGTTCATGGATAGACTTTGAGGAAGATTCATCGTATGCTTCATTAAAAATAAATAAGGGAAAAGCACAAAAGAATTTGCTTCACTTCCGCTTGTAGTTTTCTTTTCTATAGAAATCGGCTATTATGTTGTTTGGAATGAGAGAGGTGTGTGGGAGTCTACGGTTGTAACATCCGTTAGAGTTTATCGTCGTACTTTTTCAGACCACGACAAAAGAAAGCTAAAAATCAACTTTTTTTCTCTTCTTCTATTCAGCTCACTAACGCTTCTTCTATTCAGGCCAACGAGGCGACGACGAGGCTGCCTGATCGGTGAGGCTGTGAGAGGGAGAGACGCGATCAAAGGGAATTAGTTAATTAAGGATTGTAGTTGGGTTTCATTTGGGGATCGGGTGAGTGAATGAGTGTTTGAGTGAGGTTACTCTCTATTCAAAAAGGTAAGAATGAGTGTGTTTTAGTAAAATAATAATAAAAAATAAAATGATAAAATAAGAAGACATTGGATACAATATTGTACATTTGCGGTGTTTGTCATAAGTGCCACTAAAGAATAACCTATTGTGGCGTTTGTGCCACAAACACCACTAAAGTATGAGTTATTGTGGCGTTTTCTTGATTTGGGCAAGTTTTCTTGAAAATACAATGTAGAAATCAAGTGGATTTGTTGAAGGATTGATTAGGAATAAATGAGTGATGGAAATCTCACCAAATGAAATGGAAATCAGGAAAATTTGCTGGAGAAAGAGTGTTTGGTTGATAGGATTTTGAGAGAAAATGAAATGAGGAAAAATTAGTGAAAAGTGGTTATGAAAAGTCAAAGGTAGTTTTCATCTTTATTTTATTTAATTAAGTCATTAATTAAATCACCCAAATTAAGGAAAATCTGATGAAAACATTTTTGGTAAAATTAGCTCCTTAAATATTCAAAGTTCCAATCCTTTACAAAACAGTCACTACTAAACTTTGCAAAAACTGTAATTTGGTCACTACACCGAAATGTAGTATTTCCAAACCTTATTTTGTAAAATTGATTTCACCATTCTCTTTTATATATTAAATGAGGATTTTTAGATATTTTTCTATATTTTTAAAGCATCCTAAACTAGGTGTTCCCTAAAACCCCCTTTTAGATTCAAACTGTTTTCCAAACCGATCCAGTTCAGACTCTAAACATCTAGGCCCAAATTTGTGGTGTTACAACTCTCCCCCTCTTAAGAAATTTTGTCCTTGAAATTTACCTGGAGGAAAAGGTAAGGAAACTGCTTCTTCATATCATCTCTTCTTTCCCACGTGGCTTCCTCAACACCACGATGCCTCCACAACACCTTAACCAACTCAATGGTCTTACCTCGAAGAACTTTACTGTACGAATCCAGAATCTCAACCGGCTCCTTATTATAGGTCAAATCTGGATTCAACTCAACTTCCTCCATATGCATAACATGCGAAGGATCCGATCTATACCTCCGGAGCATGGAGACATGAAACACATCATGTATCTTCTCCAACTCTTGTGGTAGCCTAAGCTTATAAGCAAAAGGACCCACACGTTCTATCACCTCGTATGGTCCAATATACCTAGGGCTCAACTTACCCTTTCAGCCAAATCTCATCACCTTCCTCCAAGGTGAAACCTTTAAGAACACACAGTCACCCACCGGAAACTCAATCTCCTTACGCTTCAAATCCGCGTAAGACTTCTGTCGATCAAAAGCTGCCTTCAACCGCTCACAAATGAGCTTCACCTTCTCGGTGGTTCCTTTCAACATAGCCGGCATCGAGACCAACTTTTAACTTGTTTCAGCCCAGCAAAGAGGAGTTCTGCACTTCCTCCCATACAAGGCTTCATAATGTGCCATTTGAATACTTGCCTGGTAGCTATTATTATAAGCAAACACCACCAAAGGCAAATGCTTCTCCCAAGAGCCTTTAAACTCAATCACGCAGCATCTCAACATATCCTCAAGCACTTGGATAACATGCTCAGACTCTCCATCCGACTGTGGATGATAAGAAGTACTAAAATTCGGCCGCGTACCCAAAGCTTGATGCAAGCATTCCCAAAATCGCGATGTAAACCTCGGATCTCTATCCGACACTATAGATTTTGGTACCCCATGCAGACGTACAATCTCAGCAATGTACAACTCTACAAGCTTATCCAAGGTATACGTGGTATGCACAGGTAAGAAATGCGCACACTTCGTAAGGTGATCCACAATCACCCACACAGAATTCTTCCTTGACGGTGACAAAGGCAAACCGGACACAAAGTCCATGGTGATTCTTTCCCACTTCCATTCAGGAATCCTCAACGGTTGCAACAACCCTGACGGAAACTGATGTTCAGCCTTAACCCGTTGACAAACCATGCACTTACTCACATATTCCGCAACATCCTTCTTCAACCCCACCCAATAGTACTCATCCTTCAAATCACGATACATCTTTGTACTACCAGGGTGCATAGCAAAAGGACTACTATGAGCTTCAGTCGGAATAGTACGCCTCAACGCCACATCATTTGGCACTACTATCCGACTTCCAAAACATAGAACTCCATCATCATTAAAACAAAAATCTGATGGTTTATCCTCAGCAATATCCTGAACATGTGGCACCAAAGAATCATCCAACAACTGCTTATCCTTTATCAATTGAACCAGAGATGGTTTCACTTGTAGCTCAGCAACAAGACCTCCATCTCGCGAAATGCTCAAGCTAGCAAACATAGCCCTTAACTCTACCGCCTCTTTCCTGCTCAAGGCATTCGCCACAACATTAGCTTTTCCCGGATGATACTCGATCGTTAGATCATAGTCCTTAAGCAACTCCACCCAACGTCGTTGCCTAAGATTTAACTCTTTCTGAGACATCAAATACTTCAAACTCTTGTGATCCGTATACACAGTACACTTCTCACTATAAAGATAATGTCTCCATATCTTCAAAGCAAAAACCACCGTAGCTAACTCAATATCATGCGTAGGATAATTGCGCTCATGCACCTTCAACTGTCGCGATGCACAAGCCACCACCTTACCCTCTTGCATTAGCACACACCCCAAACCAACATAGGATGCGTCATTGTACACCACAAACTCTTTTTCTGATTCAGGATGAACCAAAATAGGAGCTTGCGTCAAAGTTGCCTTAAGCTTCTCAAAAGCTTGTTGTCTTGCTTCCGTCCATTCATACTTAACATCTTTTTGCAACAACTTCGTCAAAGGGGCAACAATCTTTGAAAATCCATCCACAAACCTTCGGTAATATCCTGCCAACCCAAGGAAACTACGGACTTCATGAACAGACTTAGAAGGCTTCCAATTCATCACCGCCTCAACCTTCTGAGGATCAACACGAATCCCTTCCGCCGAAACCACATGACCAAGGAACACAACTTCCTTTAGCCAAAACTCGCACTTGCTCAGCTTAGCATAAAGATGATTTTCCAGAAGCGCTTGCAAGACAACCCTCAAATGACCTTCATGCTCCTCCTCGGTACGAGAGTACACAAAGATATCATCGATGAACACCACAACGAACTTGTCCAAGTATTCATAGAACACTCTGTTCATCATGTCCATGAATGCACCGGGAGCATTTGTCAAGCCAAACGGCATCACAAGGAACTCATAATGCCCATACCTCGTTCTAAAAGCTGTCTTCGGCACATCCACATCTTTTACCTTAAGCTGATAGTACCCTGACCTCAAATCAATCTTTGAAAACACAGCCGCTCCCCAAAACTGATCAAAAAGATCATCAATCCTTGGCAAAGGATACCTATTCTTGATAGTCAACTTGTTCAGCTGACGATAATCGATGCACATTCTCATAGTGTCATCCTTCTTCTTCACAAACAAGACTGGTGCACCCCAAGGTGACACACTAAGCCGAATGAAGCCACGGTCAAGCAACTCTTGAAGTTGTGTCTTCAATTCTTTCAGCTCCTTAGGTGCCATGCGATAGGGAGCAATGGACACCAGAGTTATGTTTTCATACAGCTCAATCCCAAACTCCACCTCTCGACTAGGCGGCAATCCAGGTAACTCCTCCGGAAATACTCCAGGGAACTCACGTATAGTTCTTATATCTTGAACATGCAACTCCTTGGAACTAGGATTCATCACAAAGGCTAGGTAAGCCTCCCAACCCTGCCTTAACATTCAACTTGCTTCCAATGTAGACACCACATTGGCAAGAAACTTCACATTCTCGCCCACTACCACCACTTCATAATCGTCTGCAAGTTTCAACGAAACTCGTTTGCTTTCGAAATCCACTACAACTTGATGCTCAACAAGCCAATCCATACCAAGGATTACATCAAAGCCATAGAATGGAAATTCCATGAGATCAACAAGAAAAACATGATTTTGCACTTTCAAGGGGCATCTCTTATATAACTTTCGCGTTACAACCGTCTCACCAAAGGAACTAGTCACACGCATACCAACATCCAAGAACTCAACAGGTAAACCAAGCATTTGAGCATGTTCACGCAATATGTACGAGTGTGTAGATCCAGAATCAATCAAAGAAAGTAATGACAAGGATTGCAAAGTAAAAGTACCTGCGATCACATTCGTATCATTCCATCCCTCACAATGGGCATACACTTGAGCCTGACCGCCACCCTCAGGTTGAACGGCCATAACATGTGCTACATTCCTGCCACCATCATCCCTACGCTGAAAATTACCACGACCGCGCCTACGACCTCTCTGTGGCTCAGTTGCTCTCACCGGAGCATGTCCCTCTCTCAGAGGCTGAGGACAATCTTTCTTCAAATGTCCACAGCTCCCACAATTCCAGCATGTCCTAAGGTTACCCCAACACTCGCCACCATGCCGTTTACCACAACGGTTACACTTAGGAGTCCTTAGAATAGCATTAGGTCCTTGTTGACCTCTACCAGGGTTACCACCCCCACGCCTAGCATCATAATGCGGCCTCCTATCCTTATGCCTCTTGTTGCGATGTCTACCATAATCGCGTTCAGCCGCTCGCTTTCCGGAGCTAGATCCACCTGCTCGACTAGCCAAACAAAGATTCAACTCAATGTCCTTGGCTCTAGTGACCAAGACATCGAAATCCGTATAATCAGCCGCAATCATATAAGTCTTAACATCCGCTACAAACCCATAACGGAATCGTTCGCACCTCTCTCGCTCACTAGAGATTAGCTCAGGCGCATACTGACTAAGGCGAACAAACTGTACTTCATACTCAGCTACTGACATGCTGCCTTGCACGAGAGACATAAATTCTCTTTTCTTCTCATCTAGGTAACGCACACCCAGATACTTCCGCTTGAACGCATTCAGGAAGAACGTCCAAGTCACCTCATCATTCTCCATCCCAGAGATAGTGGTCGTCCACCACGTATAAGCATCACCATGCAGCAGTGATACAACACAACTCAGCTTATGCACATTATTGCAGTTCATCTACCCCAAAATCCACTTGGTGCTTTCCAACCAAGACTCACATCCCTCCGGAGATAAGCCCCTGAACTCAGTTACTCCTAGACTGCGAAGACGTTCCAAAGGCAACCTCACGTTGGCATCATCCTGATGCATAGCTCCATGGGCTCTAGCTACTGCTGCCTGGAAAGCTCCAGCAATAGCCTGAATCAACATGGTCATGTCAGGAGCAGCTAGTCCCTGCGCACCCTCGGGTCTAGCGACCCCAGCACCAGCACCAGCGTTACCAGCTCCAGCACCACCACCACCAGGTGGTCCACCACCAGGAGGAGGAGGTAAATCTTCAACATTCTCATTATCGGTCATCGATTAGTATTGATTCTCAGCTCTCTACGTGGCCCCATTATAAAGAAAACAATGCACTGACAAAAAGGCAATAAACACAATTAGGTACAATAAGGTAAGTAATCCAAGTACTCAAGCTCATTTTCGAAAACAATTCCTTTCATTAGTTTTAATATGGCAATGGGATCCCCTATCACCCTCCAAACATAGCATAGCATCACAGAACATCTCAATTGAACCATACATCACTATTCATACATCACACTTTCACCGAAGAGTCACCATCATGCATAAACACATACAACAACCACATACCAAACCCCAATTATATGAGAACCAAGCTCTGATACCAACAAATGTAACCCCCTTAGCCCGGCCTAGATGATTGACCCGAACTACGGAGATTACACGGGGAAAACCAAAGTTAACCCGAAAGTCAACCTTGATTCACGGCCCTTTTTTTTTCTTTTTAATCTTGTCTAGATACTTGTTAACCCTAAGTGAGTACTCACGAAACACGATTGAGAAAGGCACATCGATCAGATAACACATAGGGACTCAATGGCACTTCACACAAGATTAGGGACCAAAATGTAATTTCTGTAAATTAGAGGGGTTTCATTGGTTTTAAGGTTACCATTATGAAATTAGTCATGTTACATGCTTCTCTGCCTAATTTCATTTTTAAAAGACATCTCAAGCTCAAGCAATTGCAATCTCAACATTTAGGACTAAAATGTAAAGCATGCAAACAACAAAACAATTCAAATTAGTGTCCAACGGTCACCCGTTTCGGAACACACATCTACCGTATCGAAACGCTGTATCGAAACAGCGTTGACCATTCAGTACGCGGGTATGTTCCGAGACCAATTCCGAAACATGACATTCCAGTAGCCAAATCGTTCCGAAACAGCCTCCACCGTTTCGAAACACAAAGGCCATCACAGGCCCCCTTTCCGAAACACTAGAAGGTGTTTCGATACGGTTTGCCCAGAAACAGCAGCAAATGCTGGTTTTTCACTCATTAACCATTTCAAACATATCCCAAGGACTCTCTAGTCATACCAACAAGTCAACATACATATAAGGAACATATTTGGAACACTCAAACACAATCATAGCATCAAACACAAAATCTCATTGGTATAGAGGCATGCATCCTAATCTCAAAACCCAGATAGGCAATCCAACCTCAAAACAAGCAATTAAGGCCATTTACAATCCAAACAAGCCAAAACAAACATACTTCAACCTTAGGGAGTTTAACACATCTCCCAAATACAATTCTTGGTTTCCCATTGCCATTCTATCAAAACTAAAGTGTACAAAAACTTCACCATGCATGAGCTTGGAATTCCTTGGATGAACTTAGCTTCCTTGATGCCCGAAAACATCTCAATTATTTGCATTATTGGTAAAAGAGAGAGCGTAAGCACAAATGCTTAGTGAGGCATGCTCTAAAGAAAACCAACACAATAATGCACATTTTGAAAACACTTTCATCAAAAGTTTTTTAACCACATGCTCATTTCTATCTCATGCTTGGATACCTTTCAAAGCATTTTCTCATTGAAACCACATGTACCTTCATTCTATCTCATGCATTTAAACCAATGCAAAACTCATGGCAAAGCCAAAATCATGCTTGTACTCTAAAGCATTTCATAAACAAACCACATATGCATTTCTCATAGCATAAACCATTCCATCAAAGGTACATGTGATTCAAAATCTATAACATATTTTATATTGGCATTTCACATCTATTTATTACTCGGATATGCGGACATCTCACTAGACACTTTCGGTGGCATCTCTCGTCACCGTACTCACTCGTCTAGCAACATTGTTTCCGGTGGAATCTCACATCACCGTACTCACATGGCAGAATCTCTCATTGCCACCAAGCTTAGGTATTTCACCAAGTCCTACCCGATGGAATGCCCATCATCGGTTCTCTCCCTTTGGCTTAACCAAAGAGCACGTACGAATTTTTAGTTTATAGTGCACTTTCATCCTATTGATCGATCAATTATATCCGATAAATATCTCAACATCTATGCCAATATATTATGTCAAATCATCATCCCACCTACTATTTTTCATGCATTAAAACTCAACATTCCCATCTCATTTCAAAATCATAACATTTGCTATACTTCAACATAAAAGCTCAAATCTTAGTTATGCAACATGTTACTTTATGAAATCATTTCAAGCATCATCTCATGCTATAATTCATGCATAAAAACAGTAGGAATTTGTCAATATAAAACCATGAGCATGTAAAAGCATTTAAGGGGCAATCACCACATTCTAGAGAGCAATCTAGCCAATACTTACTTCCGGACTTAGGAAGGTGTTTGAAACCTTTCCTAAATATCCAAACCTTGATTCTTTGTCCCTCAAGGATTTCTAAAACCATACGCACTCACCGATTACGTTTCGATTGCTTGCAGAAATGCTATCTACGCTTCTGGATCAACTCCAAAGGTGTGCGAAGATGTCTCCCATGTTTTAAACACATAAGAGCAGAGGATTAATGCATCATCATGCATTGAAATCATCAGCCACACACCTAAACTCGCTGCTCTACACAAAAGCCACTTTTCGGCTACTAGACACTATCAAAATCGCCTCCAAACTCTTCCAAAAACAAACCCAGCCAAGATCCATCACTTCTACTCATTTCTAAACACCAATTAACATAAAAAACTAACACAACCACGTCCTTATACCTCCAGCTATAGCAGAACACCAAAATCACCCCAAAACCACCATTTTAACAAGCAAAAACTTAGGAAAACAACCTATTCGAGATTGGATTGATAAAACCTCATTTATAACATCATTAAACATCCAAAATACATTAGAAAACCATCTAAAAACAGAGCCCAACCAATCACCACGAAAATCTTCAAGATCTCTTCCAAATCTCGAGTTTTAAGCCAATTTCTTGTTTCCAACATTAAAACCACTTAAGAAATCATTAATAAATGATTGATAACTTGGGAATTTCAGCAAAGAACTGATCATTAGAGGAGAAGGACGAAGCTGACCTCTGATGGATGATTTCTTCCTTGATTTGGGCAAGTTTTCTTGAAAATACAATGTAGAAATCAAGTGTATTTGTTGAAGGATTGATTAGGAATCAATGAGTGATGGAAATCTAACAAAATGAAATGGAAATCAAAGGAAAATTTGCTGGAGAAAAAGTGTTTGGTTGATAGGATTTTGAGAGAAAATGAAATGAGGGAAAATTAGTGAAAATTGGTTATGAAAAGTCAAGGGTAGTTTTCACCTTTATTTTATTTAATTAAATCACCCAAATTAAGGAAAAATCTGATGAAAATATTTTCGGTAAAATTAGCTCCTTAAAGATTCAATGTTTCAATCCTTTACAAAACAGTCACTACTAAACTTTGCAAAAACTGCGATTTGGTCACTACACCGAAATGTAGTATTTCCAAACCTTATTTTGTAAAATATATTTCACCATTCTCTTTTATATATTAAATGAGGATTTTTAGATATTTTTCAATATTTTTAAAGTATCCCGAACTAGGTGTTCCCTAAAACCCCCTTTTAGATTCGAATCGTTTTCCAAACCGATCTGGTTTAGACTCTAAACATCTAGGCCCAAATTTGGGGTGTTACATTCTTCATTTCAGATTAAACACGTGTCTTTTCGTAATCTTATTTCCATTCCAATTTTTCATATCTTTAAAAAGCAAAACATATAAAAAACGACACCTTTAGTCATTGTTTTTATGTGTTTCCTCCTCAACTAAAGATTAAAAAAATCAAAAGTCCAGAAAATTTCTAGTTTATTTAATCCAGAACCCTTCTTATTAAACAATGAAACTAGAAGATTAAAATGAATCACTTATTCAAATACTATAAAATAATTTTTCATCTAAAGATCAGATTACCTTCGATAGTTCGAGAAGAGCGTTTTCTCAGAGATCAGGGTTGCTGAGGTCGAGAACCAATTGCTCCGCCGATGCAATGTTCTGATCATTAGACGCTGGAGCTCCGACGGCAGTTGGATTCGAGGCGCTGGGCCCCCCAAGGGGCGCGTTCATGGATAGACTTTGAGGCAGATTCATCGTATGCTTCATTAAAAATAAATAAGGGAAAAAGCACAAAAGAATTTGCTTCACTTCCGCTTGTAGTTTTCTTTTCTATAGAAATCGGCTATTGTGTTGTTTGGAATGAGAGAGGTGCGTGGGAGTCTACGGTCGTAACATCCGTTAGAGTTTGTCGTCGTACTTTTTCAGACCACGACAAAAGAAAGCTAAAAATCAACTTTTTTTTCTCTTCTTCTATTCAGCTCACTCACGCTTCTTCTATTCAGGCCAACGAGGCGACGACGAGGCTGCCTGATCGCTGAGGCTGTGAGAGGGAGAGACGCGATCAAAGGGAATTAGTTAATTAAGGATTGTAGTTGGGTTTCATTTGGGGATCAGGTGAGTGAATGAGTGTTTGAGTGAGGTTTCTCTCTATTCAAAAGGTAAAAATGAGTGTGTTTTAGTAAAATAATAATAAAAAATAAAATGAGAAAATAAGAAGACATTGGATACAATATTGTACATTTGCGGTGTTTGTCATAAGTGCCACTAAAGAATAACCTATTGTGGCGTTTGTGCCACAAACACCACTAAAGTATGAGTTATTGTGGCGTTTGTAGCTAAACGTCACTATATATAGAATTTTTTTGTGGCATTTCTTTTCCAAACGCCACAATAGTACTGTCATTTGCTGCTTTTTACATGAAAACGCCACTATATATCATTTTATAGCGGCATTTGTTCCAAAAACGCCGCAAAGTTTGTATTTTGAAGGATATGTTATGGGTGCATGAAGAACTAATGTTTTGATATAAAATTGAAAAATGTTTTTGGACTTGTTTGAATATTTTGAA
Organism: Hibiscus tridactylites; assembly: GCA_958450335.1. Lineage (NCBI taxonomy): Eukaryota > Viridiplantae > Streptophyta > Magnoliopsida > Malvales > Malvaceae > Hibiscus > Hibiscus tridactylites. The sequence goes on along the minus strand of OY288292.1, from coordinate 18,448,440 downwards.
AACTTATTTAAAGTCCAAACAACTTGAAAATATGTTTGAAATGGTTTCATATGTTTTTAACATGTCTAAAACGTTTTTTAAATGGCCAAAATATCATTTTTACAAGGCCCGTGCCGATACACCTTGAACGGTATCGAAACCACCTTGTTGGTATCGAAACCAGCCTGAATTTTTCAGCCCCCAACGGCTAGTTCTGAAGAAGGGCGTACCGATACGGGTACCCGTGTACCGATACGATAGGCACTAGAACTACAATAAATGTGGGAAATAAAGACCCCAACGGCTCCAAAACATCCCCAATGGCTAGTAACGGCTCTAAATCTTTATTTTACTATTGTCTTGTACATAGTCTTTAGAGAGAGTGCTAAATTGTAAATCCTTGTACTCTTGTGAGCTTAAGTTGTGTAAACACCCACCTTGTGAGGTATTAAGTTTACCCAAATTAATCCCTTGTAAAGGAGAGGTTCTAGTTTAGCCTTAGACAAAAACTAGAGTTGGTTCTATCTTAGCCAAGTCCAAAAGATAGGGTTGTAACGGTTTCCTCCTAAACCGGGAAAAGGGGACGAATTCATTGTTGAGTGAATTGGGAAATCCTTAGTGGTGTGCTAAGGTAGTGGATGTAGGTGCTTAGTTAATAGCCCGAACCACTCTAAAATCATTGTGTCACTTGTCTACCTTTATTTCGATTTTAGCCAATTCAACCACCAAACATTTACAACCCTCCTTGACGGTTTCAACGATAGGTTCGAGCGTGCTACAAACCCAACAGTGCGGCTTACCATATTAATACGAGCATCTCCTCCTGTTTTGAAGCTGAAGCCTTAGCGGTGCTCCAAGGACTGCATTTTGTGAACGATCTTGGGTTTCAGGAGATTTTAATTTACGGTTATTCGAAAGAAATCATGAACAAGATCAACTTACCTTTTGATGATTATTATGCGGTCTGGCCTCTCGTTCATGACTCGAAGATGGCAGACCATTCCTTTCGCTTGTGCTGATTTCAATTCGTAGGTCAGAATGTGAATTGAACGGTGCATACAATGGCTTTAGCCGGTCAAAATGGCTCTAAAGATCTAAGATGGGTTGACCCCCATAGTTTTTCAGATTTCCTTTTCCTAGGGCTTGTTTTGTGCTTATTGCCCTTTCCCCTTTGGAGTGTTTCTTTCATGCTCTTTTACGGATTATCCAGAGGGTTTTGGATCGTTAGCTCCCTTTATTTTCATGGCATTTCTTTGCTCCTTTTTGCCCAATATTGTCTCGTTTTGCAGTTCTTGTCTTCTTCTTTTTTATTATCTTCTTCAGTTAGTTTTTCCTTGTATCAGACATTTTGGGTTCCTTTTATTAAATAGGGTTAACTACTGGAATAGTCACTTACGATTCCCCCAGTACAGATTTGGTCATCGATTTTGAAAAATGACCAGTAAGGTCACTTACATTTTCGGGGCGTAAATTTTTGGTCACTCACCCGTTTGTTGCCGTTAAACATTGACAGCTTGCTGACCTGGCAGCGAAAAAAATAAGGGTAAACTAATGCAATGCCCGCTAAAGTTTATCTCATGTACATTTCTGCTCCCTAATTTTAAAAAATAAACACTATGGTCACTACTGAAAAGGTTTTTTTTATAATTTCACCCTTGAACTTTTAAAAACTGATTTTTCAACCCTAAAACTTTACAATCAATTAGTACAATAATATTATTAAGGCTTAAATGAAAAATAGATGCCCAAAGTATACCCTTTTTAAATTTTAGGTGACAAAATTGCTCTTATTTAATAACTAAACTTTTAAATTGCTCTTATTTTTTCACTTTCGATTATTTTGTTATTATTATTACAGACATGTCTTTTTTTGTTATTGTTAAATAAAAAATAATTTAAAATAGAATAAAACTATTTTTATTTTTATTAAATTTAAAATATTAAAAATTACTTCTTAAAATAATTTAGGTGTCTAAAGTTTTTTTTTTGTAAAAATACATTTAAGCATTTATAATATTATTGTACTAATTGATTGTAAAGTTTTAAGGTTGAAAAATAAATTTTTAAAAATTCAAGGGTGAAATTATAAAGAAACATTTTCAGTAGTGACCATAATGTTTATTTTTTAAAATTGGGGAGCAGAAATGTACATGTGATAAACTTTAGTGGCCATTGGAGTAGTTTACCCTTATTTTTTCGCTGTCAGGTCAACAAGCCGTCAATGTTTAATGACAACAAATGACTGAGTGACCAAAAATTTACGCCCCGAAAACATAGGTGACCTTACTAATCGTTTTTCAAAATCGGTGACCAACTTTATACTGGGAGAACATAAGTGACTATTCCATTAGTTAACCTTATTAAATAAAAACTAGAATGATTTATTTAAAAAAAATACTAACATTAATTGTAAGTACTAAAAGATTGCAGATATTTAAAAGATTTTATCTCTAATAAACTTTAAGCTAGTTTTTAAATTTTTGTATAGATATGTAAGATGTGATCAGGTTGTTCAAAGGTCAATTCGAATTGAACGGCCTGTTGTTTTCCATCTTTAAAAGCTCTTACAATTATCGCCAAAACCCAACCGCTTGATATGTTCCTAAAGAAATGAGAGGATACAACCACTTTATATGTTCCACGTCTTCTCGTTTTAGTGAAGAATTAAGACGACTCTTTTTCTCAAGGACCAGCAATGAATTATAATCTCGACCTTTCGCTCACAAAATCTCCACGTAACACAAAAATGCATTGCCCGAATTAGGTGCGTTGTAAATGCCTAGGTGAAGCCACGTTGGTGATACAGCTTACAACAAGAGCAACACTTTCACTCTTTATCACGTCCCCATGTATCTGGCCATTTTTACCTAAATATTGCTTACTTTTTAGGATTTTTTTCTTAGTAAATATGGAAGTTTTAATTTATTTGGTTAAGGATTTTTTTAACAAAAATTTATTGTCCTTTTTTGGTCTTTATTTCTATGCCTCAACCCTAAATTTAAATTTTAAACTTTAACTTTAAGTTATAAATCATAAATCTTAAACCCTAAATATATATCATATTCTCAATTCCTTAAACACTAACCTTATTGTCACGGGGTCAGAGTCTTGGCATAGGGACATCTCCCCCGTTCGACAACCCAAGGCTCCCATAAGCCCGAGGCTCAGCCTTTTCCATTCCGATGCTTACTGGTTTCGCCCTCCCATGGGCTCATCAGGGAAGCGGGGACAGCTCCCGACTAGTGTGGTGCCTAACCAGCACGCCCGTCCCCAGGACTAAACGGCTGTACGACACGTACTACACCCTTATTGCTATCCTGTATCCCGACTTTAAGCACGACCAGCAAGCATCTCGTTACGGTCTTGCCTATCACGCAAACAGACAGTAACAATCTCCCCCACTCAATTCATGCACGCCCTCGTGCATGGGGAGAAAACTCTTTCCCTCTTCTACGAGGAACTAGCCCAGATCTAGTGTGCAATTCCCTGCCTGCTCGACCTCTTCACTTGAGGCTCCGACACATGCGGTTTCGAGTGCTTGGCGAACTTTCGCTGCAGCTTCCTGCCTACCCGACCTCGTCTCAATCTCTTTATAGAGGCCCCACTCGCGAACACTCCTTCACTCGGGTGCGAGACACACGCTTGTTCACTTCGAGTCGCTACGCAGCACAAGGAGCGCTTGGTAAGCTCACAACTAGCACACAGTCCTGCTCTAATACCATCTGTCACGGGGTCAGAGTCTTGGCGCAGGGACATCTCCCCCGTGGGGCAACCCAGGGCTCCCATAAGCCCGAGGCTCAGCCTTTTCCACTCCGATGCTTACTGGTTTCGCCCTCCCATGAGCTCATCAGGGAAGCGGGGACAGCTCCCGACCAGTGTGGTGCCTAACCAGCACGCCCGTCCTCAGGACTGAGCGGCTGTACGACACGTACTACACCCTTATTGCTATCCCGCATCCCGACTTTAAGCACGACCAACAAGCATCTCGTCACGGTCTTGCCTATCACGCAAACGGGCCGTGACATTATGCTTAACTCCTAAACTCTAAATCATAAACCTTAAGCCCTCAATATGGTAGAAGATTTCAATTGTTTTTTCACCATTAATTTATGAATAGAAATTCTCTATCACTTTTAGGCGCCTCTATTTGTGCCCCATGCTAAAAAAATAGGATTAGGGGTTTATAATTAAGGTTGGAATTAGGGTATGATGTATTTTTTAGGGTTTATGGGGAAAATTTCTAAATAGTTGGTTTAATATTTAGGGTGTGTTTTTTAGAGTTTAAGATTTTTTTTGCATAAAAATCCTATTTGTGTCCCTATTCGTACTTAGAATTTATTTTTTTGTTAATGTTGTAGCATAAAAAGAACATTAAAAAGGGACAAAGGATTTTTGTTCCTAATTTATAGGGCTTTAGCCTTGTACATGATGTATACGGTAAGCAACATATTTAGTAAGAAAAAACCCTCACATTCACAGCTAGTTGATTTAGTGGGATGAGACACTAGATCCCTTAAATAAGGTTAGCAATTCTAATTCTGGCCTTATTAATAGAGCAAATTGAGGTATGAGAGTCATCCCATAACGAGTCCCTATAGTATTCGATTCGGATTAAACAACCAATGAATCGTACATGGATGGTTAAACCAAAAAATAAAACACAATAATTATTTTTCGCAACGCTGTCTGATGCATATTACTTTCAAAAACTTATTATTGCTAGACATTGATATTCTTTTCATCAATACTAAAGCAAAACGGCGTCATTACAAACGAACATCGCCCCAAATAAGTTACTTTTTTCGTGTATTGATGTCTCCTATATGATTCCTGCGTTACCTGCCAAGATCATGTACTTGTCTTTCCTTGTAAGACCCGTACACTCGAATCCTAAAGCTGTCGCAATCTGACCCTGCACGTGATTGGCAACTTCAAATCTGGATTTTCCTCCAGCATTATGTGTTTGCCAAATTGGTAACTTGTTTAGAATCACGATCAAGCACGAAGGATTTGGATTCATGAGATGAAATGTTGAGTCTAAACATTTGAGTCCACTCGCCGTTGATCCGTAGAACATGCTGACCTGCAAGTTTATAGCTACTGGAACGATTTCATCGGTCAGCTCTGCGAACAATGGACTAAATCTCAGCAAATAGGGTTCTCTGCAAGTGGTTCCTTCAGGGCAAACCACTAGGTCCCCTTTGCTCAACATCTTCATCATCATTTCTCCATCTTTCTCTCGGTTTCGTGTTAACCGAACTGTCCTGATAGGGGAAATTACCTCACTGAACCTACTAAGGCTGTAGGTGACAGCAGAGACAGACTTCATCAGTGCAATGGCTATATAAATTGGGTCTAGCAATGTTCTATGGTTGCACACATAGAGCACCCCTCTCAGTTTTTCTTCACTTCTGACCGAAGCAACCGGAGATTCGACTGTCGATACCGTATTTAGCAACCCAGAGAAGGCCAACAAAGGTATGGAGAACTTGTAAGGTACTGAAGTGAAAACCATGATTCTGATGATGTGTAGGAGGAAACCAAATGGAAGCCAAACGAACATGGCTAAGGCATTTAGTGGGGTTGGCCTAAAAGCCAACCTCCCATCATGGAAGATCAATTGCTTTATATATCTCTTCCTTGGAAGAACTTCCCAGGTGTTCTTTTCTGCCTCAGTCACCAAGTAAATTTCCTGTTCCAAATCTTTCAATAAATATTTATATATACTAATAAAAAGATCAATCGATGAGGAACATCAAGAAAAGCGATACCATTACCTTGCAATGTGAGAGAATTTTCTGGTTATGGGATTTTCTGAAGCAGCCCAAGCCACTAATATGAGTACTCATTTTATGGTTTATAACTGGTGCAGCATCCATTTCTTCCTCCATTAATCCCAAGAAGTAGCCATGGAATTCCTTCAGCTCTCTTGCAATGATAGCATCGGTTCGCATGTAGTCTCTTAAGAAGCATTCAACCATGATTCTAGGCATTCCGCTGACCGCCACCTTTCTTTCATATTTCATCACTATATCAAACACTACCACACCGACATCTTCGAGGAAGAACTTGGGCAAAATGGAAGTCCCAGCTCTAAACTTCGCCTTTTTAATACCAACAAAACTGACAAAAACCAGAACTCTGAGTCCTAGCTCATGGCCGAGTAACCAAACCAGAGGGTACAAAAGAAGCAAGATGACAGCTCTAATGAGCCCACCAGATTCAAAGGCGACCAGCATGAAGTAAGGGAACGGTGAATATGACTTCAAAACTGCACCCTCCAAATCAAAAACCAATGTCTGCTTTGAAACCTCGTCTATAAACGAAGAGTTCTTAAGAAACTTTAATTGCGTTGCAGGGGCGCCATTGCTCACCTTGAACCTTAGATAAGGCAACTTCCTTGATGTTTTAAGCAGGATTTCAAACAGTAAGGAAAATACTTTAACCGGAAAGAATTTCTTAATACTTGCCATTACTTTTTTTTTTGTCTTAGAATGTGACCAAGTGCTGAAAATTTATAGTAAATGAGTATTGATGTCCATTAGTTATCATTTGTTTAAGATAGAGAAAGGATCATTTATTCCTCTAACCGTTGCCATTGTTGAGTCTTTGATAGCTTACTGGCAAAGGTATAGATAATATATGGGGTTATACTGAAGTAGTCGACAAATTTTCACTACCCCAAACTTGTCCCACAACACTTACCGGTCATTTGTGACCTTTGAAAATTGATATAGACCTGCCAACGGTTCCTTCTCCTGCAACACTTTAAACACAAACTATTTTTTTTTTGTTCTTTATGAGGATAAATGTTTTCATGTTGCTGATTATGCAATCATTCGTCTCACTTTTTTTTCGGGTGTAAATACGCCCATCCCTGGCTAGGCTTTATTGTGTGACTTGACTTAAGTCAGGCGGTAATTTTCGTTACTCATAGTGCTTAATCATTTTACATTCTCTGTTGTTGGAATGATAAATGCATTCTATAATATATATATGAAAGTAGTATAAAAACATAGCCACTAACAAAAAACATCAAACAAAGGGTAACTATATTTAAAAGAGAGTTAAGATCTACAATGATAAAAGAAATGATAGTTCAAAAAACACCATAATTCTTTAATTATGTAGGATCTACAAAAAAAATATATATCCTAATTATGGGCACATGAACTTGAACTAGCGAGTCTGGCGGTATCTGCTACTGCAACTCGTCGATCCAACTGGCTTTTCAACCACCCTGTTGCTTGTTCTTGCACCATGGCTTTCAGGCTCTTTAAGCTACCATGGCTTGTGTCATTTTTTTGGAAAATTTCTCTAGGAAAGCTCTCCAAACATACCTCCTTTCTTTGAATTATCGCTAACATTAAGATCAACTGCCACCATATAATTAAAAAACAACAATTCTTATATCATCCAATGCATCACCATCCGAGAACCAAGAATGGAAAGACCTAAAACCTAAACTCGTAACCAAACATGACATCCTTGGTGCCCCAAATGAAACTTAATTTGATTTTCAAGAAACCCATAGTCCTTGGGATGTTGCACCAATTCTAATATTGGTCGGTTTAAAATTGGAATCTATCAAGTCACCAGCAAATCCATACGATCAAAGTATTCATTCAAAGAGGGGGAATGTTCAACGATGTAACACCCCTAAAATTGGTTAATAGTAGTTATTCAAATTTTTGATTGCCGAATTCAGTTTTTTCAATAAGAAAATTTTAATCTTCGAAATTATTTGACTCAATTAAATTTAATATATTAATTTTAGTTGAAAGTTATGAGTTATGGACCAAGATGTAAGGAAAAGTGAATTATGAAGCTTGGATGATAAATAAATATTGGTGACTAGAGTTCAAGAAACATAAGGCTTGATGTAACACCCTCGACCTGGATGTCATATTATGGCCTCAAGCCCAACTCAAAAACCATACAATAGTACAACTAGATTTAGCCAAAATCTCATCCATTCATTAAATCCATTAAGTTTGAAACGTTTCAAAATAGAAATATAGTTAAAACGTTACATGATGAGCTCCATTTAAAACTACATAGTTAAAGCATTTGACACTTAATTTGAAATCCAACATAAGAGTTACAAGACAACATAGGATCCTATGAATACATAGCCCAAATAACATAAGTATTGTACTCGGACAAAAAGTTGATGTTGAAGTCTTACTCCGATGGTGATATGATGATGCATGTCAATCTACAAACCTACGAACGGAAACAGTAATTTCGAACGCTGAGCTAACGAAGCTCAGTGGATACAGTTCCACTCAATCATGCTTCATGCAAATCATAAATAAGAGCATGCAGTTAAGATGATAACATGACAGTGACATCATATCAATAGGGCACCACCTCTAGCCGCCGAAACACATACATGGACAATAAGATTGCAAACAGTTTCACATAGCAACCATACACATAATGCCAATAAACTTGGAGTGAGGCCCGATTCCACTAAGCATCGGGTACATACACTCTAAGTGAGGCTCGATCCTACTAAGCATCGGGATCATACATTTATGTTCAGAATCTTTCATTGTGCATCTTCGAATGAGTCCGGTCTCACTAAGGGTTCATACATTCGAAAATATTTAACTATGTTGTTGCAACACTATCTTTTCACATGAGTGTCCGAAATCCCATCAAACAAGGTGACTCAACAATAATAACGCCCTTACGTTGCATACATTCATCGCTCGATCCACCAAGGATCCTTATTATGACAACACAACAAGTCACCCAAAGTTTTAATTAAGTTATTACCCATTAAGCTCGTATATGAGGTTTAAATCTCAGTTTCGAGATTTTACTATTCATTTTACTACTTTAGAAGCTCATCGGGCCTTAGTCCTCGAATTATAGGTCCCTAGTCCTCGAATTATAGGTCCCTCTAACTCAAAATGTATTTTTTGGACAGATTGCCCAGTGAGTACCGATACTCCCTATCACGTACCGATACGCTTTGGTTACTTATACCCTTATACGTGTATAGATACTCGATTTGCCTTATGGAGTAGTTTTAACCTATTGGGAAAAATGATAATTTTGGAGTTTTGAAAGAAAAATTGATAAAAACGTTGTTGAGGAAAAAAGTGGAACCATATGTTGGTTAGTAAATGTGCAACGATGCAGAACGTGGGTAACGTGAATGTCTGGGACTGGTCTGGCCCTCTACAGGCTTGCGGATATTTTAACCCCAAATATTTCCTCCAATAAGATTATATATTTGCCAAATTATGTTTTAGAATTAGAATGATAAATATTAAAGTTTCATTTGATTTAGACAATAATATTGGAAACTGCTCTTTGAAGGCTCATTAATTCTCAAAATCATAAATACTCCATTAGGTCAAAAGTTTTCACATAAACCTTCAAGGTTTTACACAACCAAAAACACATAGAATTTTTTATTGTTTTATTCTGCGACTTTCAAAAGTAGTTTTTGGTGATAGGAGAAGGCAATGTTGTAGTTTGTGATGTCTGCAATTGTGCTATTATAGTTGATCATCTAGTTGTTGTATCTTAAGTGACAGACGACCAATAATCTCAAGCACCAAGGAGTGATTGAAAATATGTCTTAAGAAAACTGTGTAGCTACATGTCTTAACTTATCCCCAATCAGTTTGATTTTAAATATGTTGTATCTATATTTCTAGTTCTGTTGGTTCAATATTTCAATATAAAATTTGTATTTTATTGTTGGGTTTTGCTAATGACAGCCATAAGGGCTGTCATTAAAAATTAATGATATTTATGTAATTAATTTTTAATTCTATTTTTCAAATCCAATCTATTTAATGTAACTAATTACCTTCCTAAAAAAATGTATTCTACCTATAAAATGGATTTACATATTTAATACTTACCAACAAATAGAATATGACCGTTACGTTTATTATTGACTATTCAAATTGTGATCTCTAATTTTTTTTTTCGATCAATCGTATGATTTATTTATTGGGTCAAAATCATACAAAAAAATCCAAGCTTGAGCCTCATTAAAAACCTCCCTAAACCTAAATGGAGGAAAAGAGTACTCAAGTAGGATTCGGACATACATGCGAAGACTCGAAAGCATACGAAAATCAAACCCCGACCCCCTCCATCGAAAAGAAAACCACCTATACTCACCCTTCCCATGTCCGCACAGCGAGCACACTGCCCACCCCTGCATCTCGCACGACCCATCATCCATGACGTCCCGCAGCACCTGCTGTCCTCAAGCCACAGCCCAGCCGTCAGCCTCGAGCGCTCGATGCCCACGCGGCAACTAAAATCCCACACGCAGCCAGTCCCGCCTATTGACTCCACCTTTGGCTAGCATATCCGCAAGACCATTAGCTTCCCGATGCGCATGTTGGAAAGTGCAATTCACAACTCGACAAACACGGTCTATCCTCCGAAGCAACCAATCATATTTCCAAGGTCGACTCTCCTCGTTCATGACCCAGGAAAGGGCCACTAATGAATCCGACTCAAGTGCACAAGGCCATGCCCGCCATTGCGAGCCGTTAAAAGCCTCAAGAGCGTAGCAAATCGCAGTAATTTCAGCTTCGTTTGAATCGATCACACCCAAAGGACCAGCAAACAGTGCCAACAACCTACCCCCCGCATCCCTTAGCACCCCACCACATCCCGCGAGCCCCGGTTTTCCTCTAGCCGAACCATCCACATTGAACTTTACCGTATTCGGCAACGGCGGCACCCATACTACCCCTATCCGAGGCCGCACAATCCGGCCCCTAGCCTCGCACCACCACGGGCAGTCCCACCACACCGACTCCACCAACAAGGCATCTCGATCTAATACATTAACCCAAGAGAAGGCGCGCAATTTAATTGCAAAGAATAAATCCGATGAAGAAACTTTCTTACCGTTAAACATTAAATCGTTGCGAGCGAGCCACATGGACCATAACACCGCTGCACAACTTGACATCCACCAACGTCCAACCATCCCGCTAAACGGTCCATCTAGAAGCATATGCACATAAACCACTACCGACGCCGGCCGAACCATTTCCACCTTCCACCATCTAAAAAACAATGACCATACCTGCCACATCCATCTACAGTGCAATAATATATGGTTCGCCTCATCCTCCCCCTCTCCACACCATCGACAACCATAATCCTGTGCCTCTATATGCACCCCACGATCACGTAATAAGCACAATGTCGGTAACCGATCAAGAAGGACAAACCACACAAAACATTGCACCTTTGGCGGTGTTAACATCGACCATATACCCATATTCTCCCATTCGGCTTCCTCCTCCAGTCCAAAAGTCGCCATTAAACGCGACAGCTTAGCCACGGAAAATGTACCCGTCGGAGTATGCTTCCAAATCCACTTGTCCGCCTCTTCCTCAACCAGATGAATCGCGCCCACCAAGCTACGCAATTCACTTAATTGTACCTCTTCAAACACTCGCAATTGGCGCGAAAAGAACGCTTCCCATCTCGAATGACCCAATGAAAAATCCAAAGCGTACTCATATACCAAAGCCCATTTGTTTGCCGCAATACTGTATAGTCGCGGAAACACCTCACACAACGGAACCTCCAAGCACCACCTATCTCGCCAAAATAAAACTTTCTTCCCGTCCCCAACCAACCATGCAAAATTTGGCAGTCCCATATACTTTTGTACGCATACCTCATTCTGAATTTCAATAATCTGCCGCCATACCGTCGACATGTCGTGCTTTTGTTTGATCGTCATCCTGCGATGTAACAAATCAGCCCCATATTTCGCCTCCAAAATACCCTTCCACAACGATCCCTCCTCCATCTTAACACGCCACAACCATTTCGCTAAAAGCGCCAAATTTTTCTTATTCAAATCAATCACTCCCAGCCCACCAAATTGTTTCGGTCGACAAACTACCTTCCAGCTAATTCGGCTCATTTTTCTTTTCTCCTCCGTGCCCCCCCATAGAAATCTACGTCGGATACGATCCAACCGTTTAATCACTCCTTTAGGCACAACAAAAACTCCCATATAATAGATAGGAAGTGCAGATAATACCGAATTTAACAAAGTTAAACGAGCAGCAAACGACAATGCATCCCTCTTCCACCCAGCTAGACTTTTCCGAAATCTCTGTATCAACGGCTCCCATACTTTAATGCTGCGCGGATTGTCACCCAACGGCAATCCTAGATATGTCATCGGTAAGCAACCAAGACCACAACCCAACACTTCGGCTATCTCCCCTATGACTGCCTCCTCCACACCAATTCCATACAAACAGGACTTGCTATAATTAATCTGTAAACCCGAACTGTATTCAAAACATGTAAGAATTCTCTTTAAATTTCGTGCCATCACGACATCCCCTTGAAGAAATAGCACTGTGTCGTCCGCAAATTGTAAGTGCGACACGAAGCAACCATCCACCACTCGCACACCCCTTATCAATCCCCCCTTCTCAGCCTCAATCAATAGGACATGAAGCAATTCGGCCACCATCACAAATAACAACGGTGATAGCGGATCCCCTTGTCGTACCCCTCGCCTCATCGGAAATTCTTTTGTTGGGCAGCCATTAAGCAAGATCGACAACCGCGCCGTGCTAAAACACGTGCGCATCCACTGCATCCACCTCACCCCAAATCCCATCCGTTGCTGAATACTCTCTAAACAGCCCCATTTCACGCAGTCATAGGCTTTGGCGAAATCAAGCTTCAGCAACACGCCACCTTCCTCACTTCTTTGTATCGAATGTAACACCTCATTTGCCAACATAATCCCATCGACAATTTGCCTTCCTCTGACAAAAGCTGATTGCACATCGCTAATAATCCACGGCAGCACTTTTTGTAACCTTTTAGCAAGACATTTCGCCACAATTTTATAAATTGAGTTCAAACAACAAATAGGTCGAAAATCCCCTATTTCTCTCGGATTGTCTTTCTTCAGCAGTAAAGTAACAAAAGTGGAATTCACACCCCTCGGTAATTCACCCGAATCATGAAATTCGTGTAGCACTTGCATCACGTCTTCCTTCAAAAAGTTCCAACCCTTCTTGAAAAAATCGAACGTGAAACCATCAGGACCCGGTGCCTTTGATCCGTCACAACTCCATACCACAGCTCTTACTTCCTCCTCACAAAACGCCGCCTCTAGCCCCTCTACCATTGTCTCGGGTACCCGTTTAAACATTACAGCCATGTCGATATCACCCAAACACCTTGTAGCAGCAAAATGTTTCCTAAATTCCTCATAAACCAAGTATCGAAGACGATCCGGATTCGTCTCCCAAATTCCATTCACGAGCAGCCCCGTAATACCATTTTTTAAAGCTCTCAATTTTGCCGAACGATGAAAAAAAGCCGTATTTCCATCCCCCTCTCGGAGCCATCTCACCCTCGCTTTTTGTCTCCATATCGACTCCCTCATCCTCGATAAAGACCACAACTCTTGGTGATGATTTCGACGTTGTTTCAATTGTGAAACCGTGATTGCATTTGTGCTAATTAATTCGTCAAAGCGATTAAGCGCACTTGTCGCGGCTTCAATTCTATTGTCAATATTACCGAACACCCGTTTATTCCAATCTCGCAAAAACACCTTCATTCCCCGTAGCTTAGACACCACATCCCCACCCTCCATATTAACCGACAATCTCCCCCATTCCACCTCCAAGTCCCGCAAGCATCCCCTATCCTCCATCCACACATTTAGAAATCGAAACGGCTTCGGTCCCCAATCCAAAACATCATTCACAAGTAATAGTGGTGTGTGATCCGATAAACCCCTTGGTAAAGATGATAATCTCAAATTATTGAATTTATCCACCCAATGCATAGTCACCAAGCACCTATCAATTCTACTACACTTGCAATCCGGACCAAACCATGTAAAAGATAATCCATGTATAGGCAAATCACAAAGTCCATTATTCTGAATGAAAGACACAAAAACATCCATACCTCTATCCGTCGCAACACAACTTTGACGCTCCGATAGCTTCTTCACAGCATTGAAATCACCAATAAGGCACCACGGTATGTCACGCGTTAAAACTTCCCTCTCAATTTCGGTCCACAGCAGCCCCTGTTGCGTTGCCTCACATGGTGCGTAGACGCCTACCAAACCACAAGTCCAGCCCTCATACGTCCAGCACCCCTCTATCGCTACAAACCGTTCCCTCACAATCTTTCGAGTAGCCTGAAATCTGGTCTTCTCCCAACACACCAATATACCCCCTGATCGCCCTGTTGATGGCGAGAATGCAAAGTCGAAAGAATCCGATATCCAAACACTCCTTAACAGCATTGGTGTGATATTTTCCAATTTTGTTTCCACAATTATCACACAATCTCCCCTATGTTGTCGTAGTAAATTCCTTACCCCTCTCCTCTTCGCTGCCGTGCCCAACCCCCGCACATTCCACGACAACATCCGCATCTTTAAATTACAATTGAGTTGGTTCGCGCGCCTCAATAAGGCGAGCAATGTCTTTGATGACGTTTTCCTCGTTCCCAATCGTTTCAGCCCCCAACAGTTTTCCCAACTCCCACGTTTCCTGTGCCTCTCTAAGTATACTCCTTTTTCGCTGTAAAAAATCCGAGTCCGAAAGCGATCCGTTAGCCAACTCCGTCGATGGTGGTTTTGGATTTTTTCTTGGGCGACCCCGGCCCCTTTTCTCCACCGCCAATCTCTTTTCCTCCGTGTTGTTTTCCTTCCCCGCGGATTGCAAAATTTCCGAGATTTGTCGCACTCGTCGTTGTTTGCCTTTATACTCTATTAAGGCGGCTATGCCAGCCCTAGATTTAGGCCCAGATTCTATGATGTTCTCTTGTTGCATCGCATCCATCACTGCCCCGAACTCCTTATTCCCACCGCCCATCAGCAATTCTCCCTCACTATCGACGACGGCCAATTCATCACCATTGCCATCGCGTGATTTATTTCTACTGTCCTCTCGAACCTCGCAGGCACTAATATCCATACTGCGATATTCGACAACCTCTCTTTCGATGATACCTACTTCCTCATCCGTCTTGCCATAAGTTGCCCTTCTCGACGTTACTTCGTCATTCGAATTCGGATCCAAAACTCTATCATCTCGCCTTTTGTTGTCATCCCATAATTTATTGAGCATCCAACTCTTCGGGGATGGCAAACTAATTGAGTTTGGGACCACTGTCTCCTCCTCCTCAACACCGTCCGATCTATTTGTTATTTGTATCTTTGGTTCCTCTTTGTTTTCCATCTCCCTCTGTTGGTCTCCCCCCTCCGATTGTTCCATACTCCCCTCCTCATCACCATTTTGCTTCTCTAAAGTAGGGTCCGAAATTTCCTGAACGAGAACTCTATACTGATTATTGCCAATTGCAACATCAATCGTTTCCTCTATCGGGAAGAACCAGTCTGTTTCAAGAACGAATTGTGCTTTTTCAAACGATGTAGGGGCCTCCGTCTTCTCATCCACACAAATCAACTCGCCCCACAACGCTGCTATGTTTTTGTATGTGCCCTCGGACCAGGCATGTATCGGCAAGCCACATACCGACACCCATACTCGTCGATGGGGAATCACACAATTTGTCGACCATTCCGTCACATTTTCTAGCCATGGTGCAAGGCAGTCGGATTTAATACATTCATCCCTTGTCTCCCTATTGGGAAACATGAGCAGCACTAATGAACCTGAAATTCGCATTAAAGAGAATTCCCTTTTTGTTGCTTTCAATTCAATTGCCAATTCCATAATCGACCGCGGTCGTCGGCAGAATCCTATCGCACAGGTTTGTAATATCGTCAATTTGTCCTTGTCGATTACACCTTCAACCCTCCGATAATCTTTCAGTGTCTCTCTTTTATCCCCCTTGATACTGTCACTAGCCACCTGTTTTTCCTCCTTGGAGTCCCTCGTCGAAATCCCCCCTTCAGCCCTATGGAAACCTTGCCGCCTTTGCCCTAAAGCATCTCTCTTGTCTCTTTGTGCCAATTGTACCGTCAATTTTGATCCATACAAACGAAACCCATGGAATCTTTCAATTACACGATCGGCATCAGTTTTTGTTTTCATTCGAACGAATCCAAACCTAGAACCATCTCTAGCCCTTTTCGTCGGCACAAATACGTCCACCACCACTCCATGTCGATCGAACACTTGCCATACTCCTTTCCAATGGAGTTGTGCCGGTAGGTTTCCGATGAACAACGTCCAAACTGATCGAGATGATCGCGATGCTCTCCCGGCGGTTTCCATACTTAAATTCTTCTTTTCATTCATATTAGAGATCTCTAATTTTTCTTCCATGTGTTCTTTTTTTTTTGCATTCAAAACTGTATTTTTTGGAAACAAATTTGAATAATCAAATAATTGAGTGCCATAATTTTGTTTCAAATCAGCTGATTGATATGAAAAGTTAGTATCGAGTATAATAATTGATTCTATTACAAGAACATGGAGGATTCATAAACGTTTCCCAAAAAATACTTTAATAACTTGCCGCAGTTCGATCATGAAGAATTTTTACGTTGAAATTCATCCATCAGCAGATGTGCAACATACATGTATTCCAACTCTCGAGCTATCTTTTGGTTCTTCAAGCACAATAAACTGCGATAAGTACAAAAGTGAAATGCATACACAAACATATAAATCACGATTCAAGACATAAATAAACAAGATAAAAACATTTAGTATACTAATATATGAATATGAAATATTACCTAAAACTTCAAAGAAAATACAGGATTTAATCCTGTATCGACTGTTACTTTTTTTTGTCTCTTTTGTGATATAAAAGAAGCGCTTGCATCCATGTTAGTTACGGCTATAATCTTCTCATTGCTAGGACAAGTAGGTTTAGTGTGGCCGGATTGTTTGCATATGGAACAACTTTTAGTCAACTTCTTCCCTATTTCTTTTCCACCCTTATCACGCTTTTTTTTTCGGACGCCCTTTCTTTTTTGATTGCGGAGGGGGCAACACTTCTTCAACTCCAAGTGCATTGCTTAAAGGGATACATTCATCTTCTGGGAATGTGTCTTCATCTATCACTTCTTTACTAGTACTACTAGCTTGCAATGCATCACAACACCATCGTACAGGTAAATAGAAAGATGGGACTTTGAAACAATCTTTATGAAAAAATACTCGTAATATATGACGACAAAGTATACCCCAAAACTCAAAATTTTTACAACTACACATAGCTGTATCTCCATCCCAAAATATTTTATGAGATATATTCTTTTCTCCTTCAAAATATCGTACTATAAATTCATTACCTTCGATATGAATTATAGAATATTGACTTACTCTAATAATTTCTTCCTGAAACTTTTTGAAAGCAAATGGTGTGAAGATTTGAAAAACTTGTTCTTCCAATGGTGACTTTGTTTTCAAAGAAGTTGGTCTAAGAGTGGCAACCGTATTCATCTGCATACGTCCTTGACTAATTTCTTGAACTCCAAAATTCACCTAAAATATTTACGATAAAAATAATCAGTTAAGCAAAAAATGATATAAGATATTTTCATGAAAGTTTAACAAAAAAATACAAACCTGCTTAACAAAATCAGTTAAACATGTATGAGAAGAAACAAATCTCTTGATGAATGCATTTATACTCTCTGATCTTCCGGTAGTTATCATCCCTCCAAAAAAATTATCACGAAGATAAGTTGGTGCCCAAAAATATTTGATATCGTACAAACCTTTGATATGCCTATTGTCTTGCAACTTAAATTTTGCAACCATGAGGGTCCAATTGTGTTCAAACTCTTCAAGTACACTCATCTTGTACAAGTGGTAAAAACTAGCACACCAATTTTTGTAGTCATTGCCAAGAAGGGCTGCAAACCAGCAACTAAATTTGGAAGTAATATGCCAAATACAAAAGCTATGTTTTGTGGTTGGCATTTCAATTGCAATTGCTTGAGCCATCCAAGGGTCTTGATCAGTTATGATAGTCTTTGGAGATTTCTTCATAATACTAACAAAAGTCTATTATTCGAAAAGACATGAAAAATAAAAATTAGTAGAAAAAATATATTTAAAATTTGCTAATTTAATTTAAAATGACATGAAAAAAAAGAGTTATGAAGATATTTAAAGGCATACCTTCATCAACCACTTGAAAGTAGATGTTGTCTCATTGCGAAGGATTGCACACCCGAATAAAATAGTTTTTCCATGATTGTCCATACCAACAAAAAACCCACATGACATGTCGTATGCATTAACTTTGTATGTGGTATCAAAAACGACTACATCACCATACTTTTTGAACCAATCAAAACTTTGAGCTTGACACCAAAATAAATTTTCAAGTCTTCTATCTTCATCCACGGTAAAGGCACACTGAAACATTTTATTTTCTTGCTTTGCAGATTTCATATACTCCATAAGATTCTTTGCATCATCAGCTCTAATCATTCGCTTGACTCTATCAAAAAGGTTGCGAACATCTTTGTCAATAAATGACAACTCACCATGCTTGACATTTTTTTGAAGCTCCATGACTTTAATTATTTGTCTAACTTGTAGTCCAGCTTCTTTATACAACAAGATTTGTTTTTCATCCTCAGAAGTGATAGTTCGATTTGTCGGAAGAAAACGCATTGCTTCAAGTGAAATCATATCATGATTGTGCAAATTAACAAATTTTGTAACATGCCACTCTTCCGGAAAAATATCAAAACTCTTTTTTAAAGTAATACGCATATGAGCCTTGCAATCACATTTTAAGGACTTCGTATTTCTCTGAGGTTTGAAGTGATCAGCTACCTTTAAACGTTGTTTTCCTGCACGATGGCATAAAATATCACGCCTAATAGTTCTTCCTTTTCTCGTATCGGATCGATCTTTTCGAACAACAAATCCATGTCGTTTTGCATAATTGTTATAGAAAGTAAATGCCTCGTCTTCGCTTTCAAAGGTTTGACCAATAAAATGTTCATCATTTTCTTCCTCCATTAGAGGTTCATTCAAGTCGAAATCAAGCATCACTATACGTTGAAAATTAAATTGTTAAGACAAATTAGAAAAATAAATATAAAAAATCACAATTAAACTTTTTATAACAAATTTTAAATGAAAATTAAAGAGTCAAGAAAAAATTAAATAAAAATAAATAAACTAAATAATCGAAATTGTTTTATATGATTTACCTTTTTAATAGACGTGAGAAACTAAGAGTTGGTGATGGTGCCAAAAGGAATTTGGTGAATGCCAACAAAAAATAGAGTTTTGAATGCAAAAGAAAAAGTTTTGAATGCAAAAGAAAAGAACAAATGGAAGAATAAATATGAATCACAAATTGAATCCTTATCACCAACGGTTATATGCATTTAATTGGTAAGTATATATGTAAATCAATTTAATGGATAGAATACAATTTTTTAGGAGGTAATTAGTTACATTAAATAGATTGGATTTGAAAAATAGAATTAAAAATTAATTACAAAAATATCATTAATTCTTAATGACAGCCCTTAGGGCTGTCATTAGCAAAACCCTTTATTGTTTCATTATTTATTGGATTAACAATTTTCTAATAATCTTAAGTCAGATTTATGTTTGATAAGACTAACAGATTACTATGCATGATAAAATGGTTTAATACCCGACAAGACTGTCGTGCTCGTTGATGGCGACAATTTTATGCTACTGGAAAACACTGATTTTTAAGAAATCTATTTTTGTGGTTGAATTCTTTTTGAACAGGTAAAAAAGTTAACTAAAATTGAGATCTACTCAATTTCCTCATGAGGCGCGTTAGTTGAGGAAACATATATTGAAGGGTTTACATTCAACGAGAGTTGAACATGTGCTCCCACCCTATAATTGTTATGTGTCATGCCATTGGGGAAATGAAAGAAATCCATGGGGTAATCAAATACGAGCATATGTGGAAAAGAAAGGGCTTTCTTGTCACCAATATCAATGATGGGCGCGTGGAAATTCTTGGCTTAATACAAGGAAAATGGACTTCAAATGGGAGATGGATCGCGGTGGCAAATTTTTCACCTGCAAAATTCTAAACTTGAAATGATTTATTAATGTAATACTTTACTATTCCTTAAAGTTTTTACCTTAAATATGAAATTGAATATAGAATACGGTGTTAATATGTTATACATATTTCAAAAATTTGGCCTTTGATACGAAATATCTTGTGTCGTAAATTTGGCTTGTATAATTGTTATTAAATGTGATAATAATTATTACTTATATTTTTTAAAATATTGTGGGATTTTTTTTATACTAATATTTTTTTTGAAAATTTTTATAGAGACGAATTGGATATTTAGACAAAATCTTGATCTGCTTTAGAAATTAAGAACTCGTAAATAATTCATTTCAGGATTTAATTTCTACCGTGTTAACGAGTTTACTAAATCTTCCTTTCCAAACAAGAATCAAGGAAATTAAAATAAAAGGATTATTTCCTTTTGATTTATGTTTGTTAAAAAGAATCTAGTTGTCTTGACTTCTCTGTTTCGGATTTTAGTGCTACTAATCCCATTGTTTAACAAAAGATGTGACAAATGAAATAAATCATTGAATTTTTTCTACGTTAGAATCTTGCGTAGACTCTAACTTGTTAAGGAAAAAAATCATTGAATTTATTTTCGAGGAAATCTTGTATGATTCTAACTCTATAAGGAAAATAAACCGTTGAATTTATTTTTGAGGGAATATTGTATGATTCTAACTCTGTAAAGAAAATAAATTGTTGAATGTTTTGGAAAAGGAAATAAATCATTGAATTTATTTGTTGAGGATCTTGTTTGCAAATTGAGATCTTGTAAATAAATTTGTTTTAAGGAATATAATTCATGTCGTTTTAACGTGTTTACTTGATCTCCTTTCAAACAACATGGACAAATCCGGTTTAACAAAAATTGTCATTGAAACTAACATTGGTTATCATTTTGTTCAACATAATTTAGAGCGTTGATTTTGACCGAGGTCATGAATCACAACATGGAAGAACTTTATTTTCTATGTCAAAAATTAAATTTTCAAAGCCTAGTCTGATGCACGTTATGAAGTGTACAATGCTTTAAAATGGCTAAAAAATTGTGAGGGTCGTTAGACCGTAAATACTAAATGGAAGATGTCAATGCTAAGAAATTCTTAGTTACCAGAATCTTAAAGGTTGATTCCGAATTGTTGTGAATCAAAGGCAGTGAGTTTAATTGATCACTCAAGATATTCTCACAAAAGGAATGTTGATAAGTAAATCCGTAAAGGCGTTAGTCATTTGAAAAGCTAACCTCTTCTTGGAATGACTTCAAGAACTTCCATAAGCATAAGAGAATTAAATCCATAAACGAGTGAATGAAAAACAATATGAAAGTGCATGTCTAGGATTGGTTCTTTGAAAGACCTAGTATTTAAGTGTGCCTAGTGCACCACCTCTTTTTTCATAAGTTACCTACCTGGTGCATGGTTTATTATTGTTCTCTATATTATACCATGTGAACTTTTGTTTTAGGGTTTTAGTTCACTAAATTCCTACTGTTTAACAAAAGTTAAAAAATTATGTTTTTGTATCTGGTTTTAGTTTCTGAAAAAATTCCTGATTTTAAATAGATTCATCAATTTAATGTTTCTTGTAACCCCCTTAGCCCGACCTAGACGGTTGACCCGAACTACGAAGATTACACGGGGAAAACCAAAGTCAACCCGGAAGTCAACCTTGATTCACAACCTTTTTTTCTTTTTAATCTTGTCTAGATACATATTAACCCTAAGTGAGTACTCACAACACATATTTGAGAAAGACACAGCGATCGAATTACATGTAGGGACTCAATTGCACTTATTACAAGTTTAGGGACCAAAATGTAATTTATGTAAATTAGTAGGTCTTTACTGATTTTAAGGTTACCAATATGAAATTATAATTGTTACATGCTACTCTGCCAAATTTCATCTTAATTGAACATCTGAAACTCAAGAAATTGCAACTTCAACATTTGGGACTAAAATGTAAAGCTTGCAAACTTTTGCACCATTCAAATCTGTGCCCAACGGTCACCTGTTTCGAAACATCCACCAGCTGTATCGAAACGCTGGATCGAAACGGCGTTGACCGTTTCGATACGCGGGTTGGTTCCGAGACTGGTTCCGAAACGAGGTATTCTAGTAGCCAAATCGTTTCGAAACATACCTTAGCGTTTCGAAACACGAAGGCCATTTCAGGCCCCCGTTTCAAAACACTAGGGGGTGTTTCGATACGATTTGCCCAGAAACAACAACAAATGCTGGTTTTTCATGCATAAACCCATTCAAACACATCCAAAAGACTCCCCAAACATATCAACAAGTCATCAAACTTATAAGGTGCATATTTAGAACTCCTAAACACCTTCAAAGCATCAAACTTGAAATCTCACAAATCTAGAGTCATGCATCCTAATATCAAATCGAAATAGGGAAATAAAACCTCCAAACAAGCAATTAAGGCCATTTACAATTCAAATCAACCAAAGCACACACGCCACAACCTTAGGGAGTTTAACACATCTCCCAAAACAAATCTTAGGTTCCCATTGCCAATTTATCAAAACTAATAGTGTATGAAAACTTCACCATACGTGAGCTTGGACTTCCTTGGATGAACTTAGCTTCCTTGATGCCCTTAAACACCTCAATTATCTGCATTATTGGTAAAAGAGAGCGTAAGCACATGTGGTTAGTGAGGCATGCTCTAGAGAAACCAACACAATAATGCAATTTTTGAAAAACCTTTTCATCAAGCTTTTAAACCACATGCTCATCTCTTTCTCATGCTTGGAAAGCTTTCAAAGCAAACTCATTGAAATCACATGTACCTTCATTCTATCTCATGCACTAAAACCAGTGCAAATCTCATGGCAAGGCCATTCACATGCTTGTATTGTCAAAGCAATTCTAAACAAAACGCATTTGCATATCTCATAGCATAAAACATTTCATCAAAGGTACATGTGTAACAAAAACCATTTCATCATTTATATTGGCATTTAGCATCTCATTAATACTCGGATATGTGAACACATTTCTACACTAGACTCTTCCGGTGGAATCTCACATCACCGTACTCACTTGTCTAGCAACATAACTTCCGGTGGAATCTCTCATCACCGTACTCACATGGCGGAATCTCTCATCGCCACAAAGCTTGGGTGTTTCACCAAGTCCTACCCGATAGAATGCCCATCATCAGAATATCTACCTTTGGCTTAACCAAAGAGCACGTACAAATTTTTAGTTTATAGTGCACTCTCATCCTATTAATCGATCAATTATATCCGGTAAGTTTCTCAACATCTATGCCAATATAATGTGTTAAAATATCATCACACCTACTGTTTTTCATGCAAAACAACTCAAGGTTTTCTCATCACATTACAAATCATAAATCATACTTTGCTTCAAACCAAAAGCTCAAATCTATACAATGCAACATGCCATCTCATGACATCTCTACAAGCATAATCTCATGCTCCAAAACATGCGTAAAAACAGTAGGAATTTAACAATTTCAAACCATGAGCATGTAAAAGCATTTTAGGGGCAAACACCACTTAAGAGAGATCAAATCAAGCCATACTTACTTCCGGATTTAGGAAGGTGTTTCAAACCTCTCCTAAATCCCCCAAACCTTGTATTTTTGTCCTCATGGACTTCTAACCCAATCGCACTCACCAATTTCGTTTCGCTTGCTTGCCGAAATGCCAATTTAGCTTCCGGATCAACTCCAAAAGTGTCCGAAGATGTCTCCCCTATTTTAGACACATCAAAGCAGAGGATTAATGCATCATCATGCATTGAAATCTTCAGCCAACACTTCTAAACTCGCTGCTCTACCTAAAACCAACATTTCGGCTACCAAACACAACCGAAATCACCTCCAAAATCTTCCAAGACTTAACCCAGCCAAGATCCATCACTTCTAATCATTTCTAAACATCAATTAACACAAAAAACAACTCTAAACTCGTCCTTATACCTCCAGCTATAACAGAACACCAAAAACACCTCAAAAACCACCATTTTCATAAGCAAAAACTTAGGAAACACAACCTATTCGGGATTGGATTGATAAAACCTCATTTCTAACATCATTTAACATCCAAAATACATTAGAGAACTATCTCAAAACAGAGCCCAATCAATTACCACAAAAATCTTCAAGATATCTTCCAAAATCACGAGTTTTAAGCCAAAATCTTGTTTCTAACATTAAAACCATTTATAAAACTTTAATAAAGGATTGAAAACTTGGGAATTTCAGTAAAGAAATGAGTATTTAGAGGAGAAGAATAATCTTACCTCTAAATGATGATTTCTCCTTGATTTGGGTCAAATTCCATGAAAATTTAATGTGGAAATCAAAAAGGATTTGATGCAAGATTGATTAGGAACCAATGAGTGATGGAAATCTCATCAATTGAAGTGAAAATCAATGTGAATGTTGCTGGAGAAAAGGTGTTTGGATGATAGGATTTTGAGAGAAAAAGGAATGAGAGAAAATTAGAGAAAGGTAGTTATGAAAGTTAAAAAGTAGTTTTCACCTTTCTTTTATTTAATTAAAACATTAATTAAATCACCCAAATTAAGGAAAAATCTGGAGAAAAACATTTTGGGTAATTAGCTCCTTAAAGATTCAAAGTTTCAATCCTTTACAAAACAGTCACTACTAAACTTTGCAAAAATCGCAATTTGGTCACTACACCGAAATGTAGTATTTCCAAACTTTATTTTGTAAAATTGATTTCACCACTCTTATATATATATATTAAATGAAGATTTTTAGATATTTTCCATATTTTTAAAGCATCCCAAACTAGGTGTTCCCTAAAACCTCCTTTTATATTCGAATCATTTCTCAGACCGGTCCGGTTCAGACCCTAAACTTCTAAGCCCAAAATTGGGGTGTTACAACTGTCCCCCTCTTAAGAAATTTCGTCCTCGAAATTTACCTGGAGGAAAAAGGTAAGGAAACTTCTTCTTCATGTCATCTTTTCTTTCCCACGTGGCTTCCTCAACACCACGATGCCTCCACAACACCTTAACCAACTCAATGGTCTTACCTCGAAGAACTTTACTGTCCGAATCCAGAATCTCAACAGGCTCCTCACATAGGTCAAATATGGATTCAACTCCACTTCCTCCACAGGCATAACATGCGAGGGATCCGATCTATACCTCCGAAGCATAGAGACCTAAAACACATCATGTATCTTTTCCAACTCTTGCGGTAACCTCAGCTTGTACGCAACAGGACCCACACGTTCAATCACCTCGTATGGTCCAATATACCTAGGGCTCAACTTACCCTTCCGGCCAAACCTCATCACCTTCTTCCAAGGTGAAACCTTCAAAAACACACGGTCACCCACCGCAAACTCGATCTCCTTACGCTTCAAATCTGCGTAAGACTTCTGTCGATCAGAAGCTGCCTTCAACCGCTCACAAATGAGCTTAACCTTCTGGTGCTTCCCTTTAGCAAAGCCGGCATGGAGACCAACTTCTGACCTGTTTCAGCCCAGCAAAGAGGAGTTCTGCACTTCCTCCCATACAAGGCTTCATACGGTGCCATTTGAATACTTGCCTGGTAGCTATTGTTATAAGCAAACTCCACCAAAGGCAAATGCTTCTCCCAAGAGCCTTGAAACTCAATCACACATCACCTCAACATATCCTCAAGCACTCGGATAACACGCTCAGACTGACCATCCGACTGTGGATGATAAGAAGTACTGAAATTTAGCCCCGTACCCAAAGCTTGATGCAAACATTCCTAAAAACGCGATGTGAACCTCAGATCTCTATCCGACACTATAGATTTTGGCACACCATGCAGACGCACAATCTCAGCAATGTACATATCTGCAAGCTTATCCAAAGTATACGTAGTATGCACATGTAAGAAATGCGCACACTTCGTAAGGCGATCCACAATCACTCACACCAAATTCTTCTTTGATGGCGACAAAGGCAAACCAGACACAAAGTCTATGGTGATTCTTTCCCACTTCCATTCAGGAATCCTCAACGGTTGCAACAACCCTGAAGGAAACTGATGTTCAGCTTTAACCCGCTGACAAACCATACACTTACTCACATATTCCGCAACATCTTTCTTCAAACCCACTCGATAGTACTCATCCTTTAAATCACGATACATCTTCGTACTACCCGGGTGCAGAGCAAACGGACTACTGTGAGCTTCAGTCAGAATAGTACGCCTCAACTCCGCATCATTTGGCACTACTATTCGACTTCCAAAACATAAAACTCCATCATCATTAAAACAAAAATCCGATAGTCTACCCTCAGCAATATCCTGAACATGTGGCACCAAAGAACCATCCAACAACTGCTTATCTTTTATCAACTGAACCAGAGATGGTCTCACTTGCAACTCAGCCACAAGACCTCCATCTTGCGAAATACTCAAGCTGGCAAACATGGCCCTTAACTCCACTGCCACCTTCCTGCTCAAGGCATCCGCTACAACATTAGCTTTTCCCGGATGGCACTTGATCGTCAGATCGTAATCCTTAAGCAACTCTACCCAACGTCATTGCCTAAGATTCAACTCTTTCTGAAACATCAGATACTTCAAACTCTTGCGATCCGTGTACACAGTACACTTCTCACCATACAGAAAATGTCTCCAAATCTACAAAGCAAAAACCACCGCAGCTAACTCAATATCATGCGTAGGATAATTGCGCTCATGCACCTTCAACTGTCGCGATGCATAAGCCACCACCTTACCGTCTTGCATTAGCACACATCCCAAACCAACGTAGGATGCGTCACTGTACACCATAAACTCTTTTCCTGATTCAGGTTGAACCAAGATAGGAGCTTGCGTCAAAGCTGCCTTAAGCTTCTCAAAAGCTTGTTGTGTTGCTTTCGTCCACTCATACTTGACATCTTTTTGCAACAACTTCGTCAAAGGGGCGACAATCTTCGAAAACCCATCCACAAACCTCCGATAATATCCCGCCAACCCAAGGAAACTACGGACTTCATGAACGAACTTAGGAGGCTTCCAATTCATAACCGCCTCAATCTTCTGAGTATCAACACGAATCCCCTCAGTCGAAACCACATGACAAAGAAACACAACTTCCTTTAGCCAAAACTCACACTTGCTTAGCTTAGCATAAAGCTGATTTTCCAGAAGCGCTTCCAAGACGACCCTCAAATGACCTTCATGCTCCTCCTCAGTACGAGAGTACACAAGGATATCGTCAATGAACACCACAACAAACTTGTCCAAGTATTCATGGAACACTCTATTCATCATGTCCATGAAAGCTGCAGGAGCATTCGTCAAGCCAAACGACATTACAAGGAATTCATAATGCCCATACCTTGTTCTAAAGGCTGTTTTTGGCACATCCACATCTTTCACCTTAAGCTGGTAGTACCCTGACCTCAAGTCAAACTTGGAGAACACAGCCGCTCCCCGAAACTGATCAAAAAGATCATCGATCCTCGGCAATGGATACCTATTCTTGATAGTCAACTTGTTCAGCTGACGATAATCGATGCACATTCTCACAATGCCATCCTTCTTCTTCACAAACAAGATCAGTGCACCCCACGGTGACACACTAGGCCGAATGAAACCACGGTCAAGCAACTCCTGAAGCTGCGTCTTCAACTCCTTCAACTCCTTAGGTGCCATGCGATAAGGAGCAATGGACACCGGAGTCGTGTTTTCATACAGCTCAATTCCAAACTCCACCTCACGACTAGGCGACAATCCAGGCAACTCCTCCGGAAACACTCCAAGAAACTCTCGTACAGTTCTGATATCCTGGACGTGCAACTCCTTAGAACTAGGATTCATCACAAAAGCTAGGTAAGCCTCGCAACCTTGCCTCAACATCTGACTTGCTTCTAATGTAGACACCACATTGGCAAGAAACTTCAAATTCTCACCAACCACCACCACTTCATAATCATCCGCTAGTTTCAACGAAACTCGCTTGCTCTCAAAATCCACTACAGCTCGACGCTCAACAAGCCAATCCATACCAAGGATTACATCAAAACCATAGAAAGGCAATTCCATGAGATCAACAAGAAAAACATGGTTTTGCACTTTTAAGGGACATCTTCTATACAACTTTCGCGTCACAATTGTCTCACCAAAAGAACTAGTCACACGCATACCAACAACCAAAGACTCAACAGGTAAACCAAGCATTTGAGCATGTTCACGCAATATGTACGAGTGTGTAGATCCAGAATCAATCAAATAAAGTAATGACAAGGTTTGCAAACTAAAAGAACATGCGATCACATTCGTATCATTCCTTCCCTCACAATGAGTATACACTCGAGCCTGACCACCACCCTCAAGTTGAATAGCCACAACATGTGCTACATTCCTTCCACCATCATCTCTGCGCTGAAAATTACCACGACCGCGCCCACGACCTCTCTGTGGCTCAGCTGCTCTCACCGGAGCCTGTCCCTGCTTCAAAGGCTGAGGACAATCCTTCTTCAAATGTCCACGGTTTCCACAATTCCAGCATGTACCGAGGTTACCACCTCCGCGCCTAGCATCAAAGTGCGGCCTCCTATCCTTAAGCCTCTTGTTGCGATCTCTACCAAAATCGCATTCAGCCGCTCTCTTCCCAGAGCTAGATCCACTCGCTCGACTAGTCAGACCATGATTCGACTCAATGTCCTTGGCTCTAGTGACCAAGACATCGAAATCTGTATAATCAGCCGCAAGCATAAAAGTCTTCACATCCGTTACCAATCCATAACGGAATCGTTTGCACCTCTCCCGCTCATTAGGGATCAGCTCAGGTGCGTACTGGCTGAGGCGGACAAACTGAATCTCATACTCAGCTACAAACATTCTACCTTGCACAAGAGACATAAATTCTCTTTTCTTCTCATCTAGGTATCGCACACCCAGATACTTCCGCTTGAACGCACTCATGAAGAACGTCCAAGTCACCTCAACATCTTCCATCCTAGAGATAGCGGTCGTCCACCACGTATAAGCATCACCATGCAGCAGTGATACAACACAACCCAACTTCTGCACATTATTGCAGTTCATTTGTCCCAAAATCCTCTTGGTGCTTTCCAACCAAGATTCATATCCTTCCGGAGATAAACCTCTGAACTCAGTCCCTTCCATACTGCGAAGACGTTCCAAAGGCAATCTCTCATTGGCATCATCTTGATGCGCAGCTCCATGAGATCCAGCTACTGCTGCCTGGAAGGCTCCATCAATATCCTGAATCAACACAGTCATATCAGGAGTAGCTTACCCCTGCATACCTTTAGGTCCAGCAACCCCAGCACCAACTCCAGCATTTCCAACTCCAGCACCACCATCACCACCAGGAGGAGGAGGTAAATCCACAACATTCTCAGCATTATCATCATTCTCATTCTGAGCCATAGCTCTTCTACTCATTCTCATCTCTCTACGTGGCCCCATTTACAAAGAAAACAATGCACTGACAAAAATGCAATAAACACAATTAGGCTCAATAAGGTAAGTAATCCAAGTACTCAAGCTCATTTTCTAAAACAATTCCTTTCATTAGTTTTGATATGGCAATGGCATCCCCTAACACATTCCAACATAGCATAACATCACAATTGAAACCATGCATCATGATTCACACAACATTCTTTCACCCAAAATGGCTCATCATGCAAATACACATACATCACCCACATAACAAATCCAAATTATAAGAGAACTAAGCTCTGATACCACCAAATGTAACCCACTTAGCCCGACCTACACGGTTGACCCGAACTACGAAGATTACACGGGGAAACAAAAGTCAACTCGGAAGTCAACCTTGATTCACAACCATTTTTTTCTTTTTAATCTTGTCTAGATACATATTAACCCTAAGTGAGTACTCACAACATATATTTGAGAAAGACACCGTGATCGGATTAGATGTAGGGACTCATTTGCACTTATTACAAGTTTAGGGACCAAAATGGAATTTCTGTAAATTAGTAGGTCTTTACTGATTTTAAGGTTACCAATATGAAATTAGACTTGTTACATGCTTCTCTGCCAAATTTCATTTTAATTGAACATCTCAAACTCAAGCAATTGCAACTTCAACATTTGAGACTAAAATGTAAAGCTTGCAAACTTCAGCACCATTCAAATCTGTGCCCAACGGTCACTTGTTTCGAAACATCCACCAGTTGTATCGAAACGCTGGATCGAAACGGCGTTGACCGTTTCGATACGCGGGTTGGTTCCGAGACTGGTTCCGAAACGAGGCATTCTAGTAGCCAAATCGTTTCGAAACATCCCTTAGCGTTTCGAAACACGAAGGCCATTTCAGGCCCCCGTTTCGAACACTAGGGGGTGTTTCGATACGATTTGCCCAGAAACAGCAGCAAATGCTGTTTTTTCATGCATAAACCCATTCAAACACATCCAAAAGACTCCCCAAACATATCAACAAGTCATCACACATATAAGGTGCATATTTAGAACTCCTAAACACCTTCAAAGCATCAAACTTGAAATCTCACAAATCTAGAGGCATGCATCCTAATATCAAATCCAAATAGGGAAATAAAACCTCCAAACAAGCAATTAAGGCCATTTACAATTAAAATCAACCAAAGCACACATGCCACAACCTTAGGGAGTTTAACACATCTCCCAAAACAAATCTTAGGTTCCCATTGCCAATTTATCAAAACTAATAGTGTATGCAAACTTCACCATACGTGAGCTTGGACTTCCTTGGATGAACTTAGCTTCCTTGATGCCCTTAAACACCTCAATTATCTGCATTATTGGTAAAAGAGAGCGTAAGCACAAATGCTTAGCGAGGCATGCTCTAAAGAAACCAACACAATAATGCAATTTTTGAAAAACCCTTTCATCAAGCTTTTAAACCACATGCTCATCTCTTTCTCATGCTTGGAAAACTTTCAAAGCAAACTCATTGAAATCACATGTACCTTCATTCTATCTCATGCACTAAAACCAATGCAAATCTCATGTCAAGGCCATTCACATGCTTGTATTGTCAAAGCAATGCTAAACAAAACGCATTTGCATATCTCATAGCATAAATCATTTCATCAAAGGTACATGTGTAACAAAAACCATTTCATCATTTATATTGGCATTTAGCATCTGATTAATACTCGGATATGCGGACACATTTCTACACTAGACTCTTCCGGTGGAATCTCACATCACCGTACTCACTTGTCTAGCAACATAACTTCCGGTGAAATCTCTCATCATCGTACTCACATGGCGGAATCTCTCATCGGCACAAAGCTTTGGTATTTCACCAAGTCCTACCTGATGGAATGCCCATCATCGGAATATCTACCTTTCGCTTTACCAAAGAGCACGTACGAATTTTTAGTTTATAGTGCACTCTCATCCTATTGATCGATCAATTATATCCGGTAAGTTTCTCAACATCTATGCCAATATAATGTGTCAAAATATCATCACACCTACTGTTTTTCATGCAAAACAACTCAAGGTTTTCTCATCACATTACAAATCATAAATCATACTTTTCTTCAAACCAAAAGCTCAAATCTATACAATGAAACATGCCATCTCATGACATCTCTACAAGCATAATCTCATGCTCCAAAACATGCATAAAAACAGTAGGAATTTAACAATTTCAAACCATGAGCATGTAAAAGCATTTTAGGGGCAAACACCACTTAAGAGAGATCAAATCAAGCCATACTTACTTCCGGATTTAGGAAGGTGTTTCAAACCTCTCCTAAATCCCCCAAACCTTGTATTTTTGTCCTCATGGACTTCTAACCCAATCGCACTCACCAATTTCGTTTCGCTTGCTTGCCGAAACGCCGATTAAGCTTCCGGATCAACTCCAAAAGTGTCCAAAGATGTCTCCCCTATTTTAGACACATCAAAGCAGAGGATTGATGCATCATCATGCATTGAAATCTTCATCCAACACTCCTAAACTCGCTGCTCTACCTAAAACCAACATTTCGGCTACCAAACACAACCGAAATCACCTCCAAAATCTTCCAAGACTTAACCCAGCCAAGATCCATCACTTCTAATCATTTCTAAACATCAATTAACACAAAAAACACCTCAAAAACCACCATTTTCATAAGCAAAAACTTAGGAAACACAACCTATTCAGGATTGGATTGATAAAACCTCATTTCTAACATCATTTAACATCAAAATACATTAGAGAACTATCTCAAAACAGAGCCCAATCAATTACCACGAAAATCTTCAAGATCTCTTCCAAAATCTTGAGTTTTAAGCCAAAATCTTGTTTCTAACATTAAAACCATTTATAAAACTTTAATAAAGGATTGACAACTTGGGAATTTCAGTAAAGAACTGAGTATTTAGAGGAGAAGAACAATCTTACCTCTAAATGATGATTTCTCCTTGATTTAGGCCAAATTCCATGAAAATTCAATGTGGAAATCAAAAGGATTTGATGCAAGATTGATTAGGAACCAATGAGTAATGAAAATCTCATCAATTGAAGTGAAAATCAATGTGAATGTTGCTGGAGAAAAGGTGTTTGGATGATAGGATTTTGAGAGAAAAAGGAATGAGAGAAAATTAGAGAAAGGTAGTTATGAAAGTTAAAAAGTAGTTTTCAACTTTCTTTTATTTAATTAAAACATTAATTAAATCACCCAAATTAAGGAAAAATCTGGAGAAAAACATTCTGGGTAATTAGCTCCTTAAAGATTCAAAGTTTCAATCCTTTACAAAACATTCACTACTAAACTTTGCAAAAATCACAATTTGGTCACTACACCGAAATGTAGTATTTCCAAACTTTATTTTTGTAAAATTGATTTCACCACTCTCTTATATATATTAAATGAAGATTTTTAGATATTTTAACATATTTTTAAAGCATCCCGAACTAGGTGTTCCCTAAAACCTCCTTTTATATTCGAACCGTTTCTCAGACCGGTCCGGTTCAGACCCTAAACTTCTAAGCCCAAAATTGGGGTGTTACATTTATGGTTTGTGACTATGAGCTACAATGAAAAACTAGTGAATTTTATTGGAAAGAATTTAAAAACGTGGAAATAAAGAACGTTATCTATTTGACCATGCTAAACTTGGTCAAAGATTTGAAGGATGATCCTTCTATTATTATAGAGGATAAGGTAAATATTGTTACCACCTTCAAATGTTACTAAGGCATATATTTTTGTGACAAATATTGTCAGGGCAAATGTAGTGAAAGTAAAAAAGGACTTCAAGAAAAACAAACCGTAGAAAAGGTCTTATGAGACCAAAAGGCGGTGTGTTCAAGAAGTAAAATTTTATGTGAAATGCTTCGAATTGTCATAAGATGGATAACACATCTCCAAACTGTAGGCTTCTAAAGGAAGTCAGAACAAATGAGATCAATGTTATGACAAAATATTGTCATAACAATTGATATGACAAACCATTGTTTGAAGGAAAATTTATTACCTTCATGATAGCACAAACTAGTGTTATGAGAATTTTCTTAAAAGCAAAGATGCTATAGAGAATTTGTTCTCTATAAGCAGGATGTTGAAACCCAAACTTAATGAATTGTTTATTGTGGGCGAGAAACTCTATGTGAGTAAACCTGCAACATCCAATAACTACTTAAAAATGTGGGGGTGTCTTGCAAAAGTAATGACCTCATTACCAAAGTAAATGAAAATAAGTCTAAAAATGGTGGACTATATTTTCATTAGCTATATAGATTATAACAACATATCAGTTTCTTGTGTACGAATCAAAGACCATTGAGAATCAAAGAAAGCCTCATTCTTTGAAAATATACTTTCTTGTATAACGAAGGAAGTTGATCCAAGTTCAACAAAACAAACTTTAGAGATTATCAAGGAAGATAGTCTAGATGTTCAACAAAACATTGAAACTAAAATATTGTCATCAGGACAAAAAATGTGACAAATGTGTGTA
Organism: Hibiscus tridactylites; assembly: GCA_958450335.1. NCBI lineage: Eukaryota > Viridiplantae > Streptophyta > Magnoliopsida > Malvales > Malvaceae > Hibiscus > Hibiscus tridactylites. The sequence goes on along the minus strand of OY288292.1, from coordinate 18,414,483 downwards.
TTTCAAACCTACCAACATTAGGATATATTATCGTACGTTGATGGCATACTCATTGTTATAAGTAACAGTGAAATGGTAAACGTACCAAAGACATGTCAAATTCAAGATTGGCATGAAAAGTATGAGACCGACTGATTTGATTTTGGGCATCCAAATCTAATAATTGTCTGATGGTCTCATATTGGCATAGTCACACTACGTGGACAAGAGAAGTTTGAAAAGGATGTTTCCGACATAGCTAGAACTCCATCAAATATTAGTCAACATTTGTCCAACTACTCACTAAATCGAATATGCAAAGGTTATACACAATCTAAAGGAACTGTATATTAGACCAAATATTGCTTTCACTGTAAGTTGTTTAAGCAGATTCACAATCAATCCAAGGTCAAACCTCTAGAAAGCGATTGTGAGAGTATTGAGATATCTCATGCATACTCAAGACTATGAACTGCATTATTCGAAAGATCCTATTATTTAGAAGGGTTATTCGATGTCAGTTGGATATCTGATATTCAAGATAACAAAAGCACAAGTGGATATGTTTCACATTCAAAAGAGGAGCTATGTCATGGAATTCCTCAAGACAAACATTTACAACTAGCTCTACAATGGAATATGAGTTTGTAACTCTAGACAAGTCTAGAGAAGAAGCCAAATGGATTCAGAATTTCTTAAAGGATATTCCTAAATGGCCAAAGCATGTGCCCACAATATTCATAAATTGGTAGAGCACAAAGCTTTATGCATAATGGTAAGTCAAGATATATGCGTCGTCGACACAATACCATTAAACAACTGGTCAAAAATTGACTTGCCTTAATTAATTTTTGTAAGATCAAAAATAACATTGCAGGTCCGCTAACCAAAGGGTTAAATCGAGATCAAGTTCAGAGACATCGAAAGGAATGTGACTATAGCCTAGGAAAATTTATGGCGCTGTGTGAAGGAAAACCCTACCTAGATGATTGTAGATCCCAAGATCTAGGTTCAAAGGGACAACCTAATTGCATAGACCTTGTGCGGTCACTGTGGGGTACTTTGTAACGCCCTGGTTTTGGGCTTAGATGTTTTAGGCGTTGGATCGGGCCAGTTGGGAACGGTTCAAATCCTTGAGGTTGGTTTACAAAAAACCTAGTTCGGGGTGTTTTAAAAATATGGGAAAATATCTAAAAATCCTCATTTATTATATAAATGATTATGGTAAAAACAATTTACAAAATGAGCTTTGGAAATATTACATTTTGGTGAAGTGACCAAAATGTTATTTTTGCAAAAGTTGGCTAGTGATTGTTTTGTAAAGGATTGAAACATTGAATCTTTAAGGAGCTAATTCTACCATTTATTTTCATCAGATTTCTCTTTAATTTGGGAGCTTTTAATAATGATTTTATTAAAGAAATAAAAGGGAATTAAAAAGGAAATCAAGTTGACTTTTCATAACCAACTTTACAATAGTTTTCTCTCTTTTCATTTTCTCTCAACTTCCAATCAGCCAAACACTTTCCTCTCATCAAAGAACCTCTGATTTTCATCTTGTTTGCTGAGATTTCATGTTCCAAAAGATTTCCTATCTTTGTTTCATGAAATCCTTTTGATTTGGCTTTGGATTTTCAAGAAAACTTGCCCAAATTAAGGAGATATCAACCATTACAGGTAAACTTCGTTCTTCTCCTCTAATGATCAGTTCTTTACTGAAATTCCCAAGTTATCAATCCTCTGTTAATAGTTTTTGAGTTGTTTTGATGTTGTAAACAAGAAATAGTTGCTAAATTCAAGATTCTTGATGAGATCTTGGTGATTTTCGTATTTCTATGTTAAGATATGATTTGAGGTTGATTTCTAACATATTTTGGATGTTATTTGATGTTGAGAATGAGGTTTTAACAAATAAATCCCGAAAAGGCTTGGGTTCCTAAGTTTGAGATGCTAGATGTGTGGTTTTTGAGGTGTTTTTGGTGATCTGCTATTGCTGGAGGTATAATGTCGTGTTTATGATGATTTTTTTATGTTCATTGAGGTTTAGAGAAGGTTAGAATTGATAGATATTGGTTGGGATTTGATTTGAGAAAGTTTATAAGTGATTTTAGTTATTTCAAATAGCCGAAATGCTAGTTTTAAATAGAGCAGCGAGTTAGAGTGAGTGACTAGTGATTTTAATGCATGATGATGCATTAATCATATGCTCTTGTGTGTAATGAACATGGGAGACTTCATCAGGTGCGTTTGGTGTTGATCCGGAGGTGCCGGAAGCCTGAAAATCGTTTCGGCAAGTGTTGAGTGTGTAAAAGTTCTATTATTTACACCCTATTTAACCCATATTTCTGCTGCATTCAAGCATTATTCATTGCATTTAGGTTAGTTTACAGCAAAACATCACAAATATATTAAAAGGCACAATTTCTACTAAAATTGGTTGTTTTTGCAGGTTGCTGCCGTAGCAGATGGAACGGGCAGGTGCTGGGCAGTGAAGTAGAAGAGCTGGAACTGGACAAGCAGTCAAGAAGGTCAATGCTGCCAAGGTTGCCGCCGTGACAGCAGAGGACGACAACAAAGTTGAGGAAAAGAAGCAAAGTGGACCTCGACAGATAGAGAAAATTCAGCCCGTCTGTCGTGTGAAAACCCCATATTTTTCCAAGCCCCAGATCAAAAGGAATGTCAAGCCCAAAGTTCAAGGAGAGAAAATCCCAAGCAAGAAGATGACGGCTGGAAAGTAGATTCCTTGAAGATTTAGTCTTTATTAGAATCATACTTTTATTTAAAGTTGTATTCTTGCTATTTTAGATGACTTGAGCCCAAAGCTTATATAAGGGCATATATTTTGACCTAGGAGGCAGAACCAATTACCCTAGCTTCCTTCCCAAAACTCTAGCCGTTTTCCTTCCCACATCATGTTCTAAATTCCCCCTAGGGTCACGGGTTGATTTGTAAAGTATTTGTAAGGGTTGTTTTGCTTTAGGAATTTTCAGTTCAATAAAATAAACTTCAAGTTCTCTTATTTTGGTTATTAATATCTTGCAAGAGCATCGGGAGAGCATTGCGAGGTTATCTATTTACTTAGCATCGGGAGAGTTAAGTATACGAAAGAAATAAGAGCAAGTTCTCTAGTTTAATAGTTGAACTATCTCGGGCCTAGGGATAGGACGAGGTTAAGTGGCTAAAGAAGAATTCATTCACATCGGTGTTCATCCTTCGATTCACGCCGGGAGGTATAATCAAAGACGTGATCATCGACAGACTTGGACCTAGGGATAGGCCAAGGCATATCTGGGATTCTTGCCAAACTTGAAGTACTGAGTTGAGTATTCGCTGCCGCGATAAGCAACGGACTGCTGCCGCGACAGGTGCTGCCGCGACAGGGACGACGACAGAACTGGAGTTCCGAGACTTAGCAATACCTGCACTACTGAGCAATTCAATACCAGCCCATTCTCTCTATCTTGATATCTCTACTCTTTTATTTACGTTTACTTTATTATTTTCGTGACAACTTCTCAAATATTTTCATTACTTTCGTGCAGTGAATTAAGGTGAAGCTATTAGCCCAATCCCTGTGGAGACGATATCCGATACTTCGTATCACTTTACTACTTGCGTCGTGTATACTTGCACTACCATTGCGATGGACTATTTTACACGCAACAGCAAGCAAGAGAAATGTTATCGGTGAGCGAAGTGGTTTTAGAAGTCCTTGAGGGACAAGGAAACAAGTTTTGGGGATTTAGGATTGGTTTAAAACACCATCCTAAGTCTGGATGTAAGTATGTTTAGATTTGCTCTTGAAATGTGGATGATGCCCCTAAATGCTTTGACATGCTCTTGATTTGAGATATACAACTTCCTACTGTTTTATGCATGATTTATGACATGAGATGATGTTTTATATCGATCCCATGAGATAGAATAACATTGCAAAGAGTTTTGAGATTTTGATTAAATGCTATGCATGAATTGTGGTTTAGAAATAGGATGAGATTGATTTAGAAATGTTGCATCAAAACAGTAGGTGAGATGATGATTTTAAGGTAATATATTGGCATAAATGATGAGATGATTACCGAATATAATTGGTCGACCAATAGGATATAAAGTGCACTATAAACTAAAAACTCGTATGTGCTCTTTAGAGTCGGGAAATGGGGGTAGTGCCATCCCGGTCCAGAGTGGGAGTCCGATGATGTGAGATGTCATTGGTGTAGGACTTGGTGAAACACCCAAGATTTGTGGCGAAGATAGATACTGCCATGAGAGTCTGGTGGCGAGATCTCACCGGGGTAGGACTTGAGAATATGAAATGCCAATATATAAGAATGAACTTTGATTCACATGTACCAATGGTTGAAATGATTTTATGCTATCAGAAATGCATACGAGATTATGATATGTTTTTGTATATCAAGCATGTGTGGCCTTGCCATGAGATTTGCATTGGTTGAATGCATGAGATAGATAGATGGTACATGTGGTTTTCAAAAGATGTTTTTTCTTGAAATGGATTTCAAGCATGAGAAAGAAAGAGCATGGTTTTAGAAAAGGATTTCAAGATAGAGTTTTAAAAGCTTGCATTGTTGTGTTGGTGTTTCTAGAGCATGCCTCACGAAGCTACTGTGCTTACGCTCTCTTTTACCAACAATGCAGATAATTGAGACATTTTGGGCTGCAAGGAGGCTTAAAGGAATTCAAGGATTGTTAAGCTCAAGTATGGTGTTATACTTTCACTTTAGTAAGGATATTTAGCAATGGGATTTAATGGTTGTTTTGGGAGATGTGTTTTGGACTCCCCGATGTTGATGCAAGTTATATGTGCCTTATTTGGTTGGTAGAAAGCCTTTATTTTGGTTTTGATACTTTATCTTCCCGTTTGGTATGCTTATGGATTGTGGTTTAAGCTTGCTCCTTTGTATTCTTTGCAATGCTTGTGTTGATCTTCCAAATGTTTACCATTTGCTTAGAATTGCATGCTTATATGTTAAGGTTGATGCTATAAACATGTCCATATGATTTGGTGATGATTTGTTGATGTTAGACATGTATTTGGGGCTGTTTTTGGGACACTTCTGGTATGCGTATCGATACACATAAGCCAAATTTGTGCTTTTTGTCTAGGGGTATCGGTACGAATGGGAAGTATATCAAAACAAGTAGGCCAAGTTTGAAGGGCGTATCGATACGTGGGTGAGCGTATCGATACCTTTTTGCGAGTTTGGTAACTACCTCCCCGCGTATCTATATGACCCCAAGGAGTACCGATACACGACCGTTAAAATCAGTTATAGGCATATTTTCAAGCTTCGAAATGTTATATTTTAGTCCCTGAACTTCATGTATGCAATTGGATGAGTTTGGTTGGTCTGATTGTGATGAAAATTGGCTGTGAAGCATGAAATGTGACTAATTGCATAAAGGTAACCTTAAAATCAGAAAATCCCTCGTATTTTACAGAAATTATGTTTTGTTCCCTCATTGTTTAATTTGAGTAATTAAACCCTAAACGAATTCCGATCGTTGTGTCGTTTCTTCCTATGCTCTTTGGTGATCACATAGGATTTAATTTACATCTAGAAAAAATAAAAAGAAAAAAGGGTCTTCAATCAAAGTCGACTTTAACGAGTTGGCTTCGGTTCTCCTCGTGTAATCACCTCGGTTCGGGTCAACCATTTAGACCGGGCTAAGGGGGTTACATTTGTTGGTATCTGTAACCCCCTTAGCCCGACCTAGACTCCCAAACCGAACTAAGAAGATTACACGGGGAAAACCGAAGTCAACTCGTTAAAGTCAACCTTGATTAACGACCTTTTTTTCATTTATCTTCTCTAGATGCATATTATTATCCTATATGTTTAGAAAAGCGATTGTGTGAAAATGGCACAACGATCGGAGTTCAGTTAAGGGTTCAATTGCATACATTTGACTTTTAGGGACTGATTTGTAATTATCAGAAAATATAGGGACTTTTCAGATTTTAAAGTTACCAAACCATAATTAGTCATGTAACATGCCAGCATGTCAAAATTCGTCACAAATGGACCATCCAAACTCATCCAATTGAAAATACAACACCCAAGGAGCAAAATGCAACAATTTCAAACTTAAAAGATTCTTTTAATTGAAAGTAACGAACCTGTATCGGTACGCCTTAGCCCGTATTGATACGCAAAATGGCAGTAGCTAAAGTTGGTAATAGGGTATCGATACGCACAAGCCCGTATCGGTACGACCTTCAAACATTTTCCTGGGTGTATCGATACGCGTGCTATTCGTATCAGTACACCTAAGCCGAGAAGCCTGAATTTAGCCTTAGTGTATCGATACTCTTCCCTGAGTATCGATACACATACCAGATTTTCACATTCAACAGCCTTAAAATCACATTAAACATCAACTAAACAAGTCTTAATCAAACTTGCATGCTATAAACGACTTACCAACATATTTACATCACCAAACATTCATCATATAAGCATCAAGCATGGAAAAACAAGGTGAGGCTTAACCACTCAAGCATGCTTTAGAAATATAAACCATAGCATGATCAAAAACCATGATATAAGACTATAAACCTAAATAAGGCCATTTAAAAATCCGAAACCATAAACCAAACATGCTCAAAACGTTTAACATCACTAAATAAAACCAAGATTAGAAATCCCTCTCATTGCCTCTTATTACACTAAAGTAAATCCACATACATTGCTTAGTCAAAACTACTTGGAATCCACTTGCTGTCGTGATGTCTAAATTGCTTAATAATCTATATTGATGAAACAAATGAGCGTAAGCATTTAGCTTAGCGAGGACCGCTAAAAACCAAACATTCATCAATGCATTTTGAAAACCATATCATCATCATCTTGAAAACATATGCCTTCCTTTAAAACATGCTCTTTAAAGCATCAATGCACTTTTAAAACAACTTGCTCATAGAATCATAAAATAACAGCAAAATCCCTTTGCTCATGTTTAAACCAAGCATCACATGCATTCTAGCATAATTCCTAAGCATCACATGCTTAATTCATTTCTCAAAATCATTATATTAGCTCGCAAGTGATCATTAACAATATATATCAAAACCATCACAACGACACAATCGGATACGCGGATTACAAGCGTTGTCCCACACGCTTCATACACACTATCGGATCCTCAAGGCTCACACACGAGATTAAACCATCAAACGTTGTGTCACCCACGGTGGAGTTCAACGGTACAATCACAACCCCTCAACATCATTCATTGGTAGTTGTATAATTCCACTAACGAGAGCACGAGACACATACCACAAGATCCACACACGAGATTAGACCATCCACCGTTGTGATCTTAATCTCAATCGCTAGGGTACGTGGATGGACTGTACGATACAATCACAACCCCTCGACATCCAAGGCGACTTTATCCACGGTGCCCCCAATCCTATAGCTGGCTAACTATTTCTGATTAAAGTAACCAAAATACCATTTCCATCACTTGCCAATATAATCGTTTAACATCATCAATTCACTGTTTTACAACCATAAATCACAATGCCATTTCACACACATAAACATGCCTAAACCAATACATTAATCACATAACTCCAAGGATCACTTACCATGTGCATCCTTAACAAAATGGCATTAAAAACCAGCATCATCAATGCTCAAAACATGCTTTAAAGCAATAATTTAAACCACATTTAATTCAAGTGCATTTCCAACAAAAACATAGCACATTCCGAGAGAGACTTTCGATTTACTTACTCTTGAGCTTGGATAAGTGTTTCAAACTCACACTAAGCTCCCAATACCACACTCAAAGCGTTACAAAGCTGAAAAATCCATTTCCACTCACCGATACGTGAAACCTCGCTCGCCGACACGAAGATCACACTTCCGAAGCCTCCAACAATGCATCACTTACTTCCGGATCAAGATACCCTGTGTTTAGATCATCAAAACAGAGATCCAAATGCATTAAAATGCATTTCATCACCAGCAACTAAACACAAACTCGTCACTCACCAAAACAATACCAATTTACCCATCTGAAACAACCGAAAACCCAATCAATTGCTTCCTAAACAAAGCCCAGCCAACATACATCACTTCCAACCATTATTAAACATCACAACACAACTAAAAATAGCCTAAATCCTTCCTTATACCTCCAACAAGCATAACACCATCACAACACCTTAAAAACCCAACTAAAAACTTCAAGAAACTCAAGGATCTCGAGGATTTCAGGATCTATATAATCAAAACCCTTTTTCAACATAATAATTAACTTAAAACTCAATGAAAATCAATCCAGAACAGAGTTCATCAATAACACTCCGAAAATCACGATTTAAACCATTATTTTGTAAGATTTTGATGTTCAATCAAATCTATAATAAAAGCTCAGCCAAAAACAACAATTAGGAGCCAAATATCTTGCAAATTTCAATAAAGAACCTAGATTGAAGGCTGAGAATGGGATTTACCTCCAATCCTTGCCTTCCTTAAAGTTTGACAAGTTTTTGCTTCACAAATCTTGAGGAACTTGAAGAGAATTCTTGAAAATGATTTAGAAATCAAAGAGAGAGTGTTTGGGAGAAAATAATTCTGGAGAAAGAGTTGTGAAAATGGTTTTGCTAAAAATGAAAGTTAGTTACGTGAAATGAGTTCTCAATTTCCTATTTTACCAATTTAATTAAATAAAATCCTTTTTATTTTAATCATCCAAAAATAATTTTAAAACACATGTCAATTTAAGAAATGTATAATTGCACCATAGATCCCTAAAGATTCGATGATTTTGACTCCTTTTTGAAAATTGTAGTTTTCCATAGTTTTAAAACTTTACATTTTGGTCACTACCCAAAATGTACCACTTTCGAAACTCTTTTTGTAAAATTGATTTGACCAACCTCTTAAAAATGATTTTAGGGGATTTTAGCAATTTTTTTTCATAATTTTATCCATTCCCAATCCTTGATTTCCCTAAACCACCTAATACGATTCGAATAATTTCCGACCAGTCCGATCCAATGTCTAAAACATCTAGGCCCAAACCCAGGGCGTTACAACTCTCCCTTACTTAGGAAATTTCGTCCTCAAAATTTTACCTGTAGGAAAAAGGGTGCGGAAACTGCTTTAGCATGTCCGCCTTGCTTTCCCAAGTGGCCTCCTCAACTCCTCGGTGTCGCCACAACACCTTCACAAGCTCTATCGTCTTGCCACGAAGAACTTTCCTGCTCGAATCCAGAATCTTTATAGGTTCCCTGCCATAAGACAAATTCGGATTCAACTCTATCTCTTCAACATGCATCACATGCGAAGGATCCGATCTATACCTCCACAACATCGAGACATGTAACACATGATGAATCTTTTCCAACTCGGAAGGCAACCTCAACCGATAAGCCACAGGATCAATACGCTCCACAACCTCTTATGGTCCAATAAACCTCGGGCTAAGCTTACCCTTATGCACAAATCTCAACACCTTCTTCCAAGGCGATACCTTCAAGAACACACGTTCGCCAACCGCGAACTCGATCCCCTTACGCTTCAGATCCGCGTAAGACTTTTGCCGATCCGATGCTACCTTCAAACGCTCACAAATGAGCTTCACCTTCTCGGTGGTTCCTTTCAACATGGCCGGCATTGAAATCAACTTCGGCCCAGTTTTTGCCCAACAAAGTGGCGTTCTGCACTTTCTCCCATAAAAGCCTCGTACGGAGCCATTTGAATACTTGCCTGATAACTATTGTTATACCCAAACTCAACCAACGGTAGATGCTTCTCCCAAGAACCCTGAAAATCTATAACACAACATCTCAACATGTCCTCAAGCACCTGGATAACACGTTTTGACTGTCCATCCGTCTGAGGATGATAAAAAGTAATTAAATTCAACCGTGTACCCAAGGCTTGATGCAGACATTCCCAAAACCTTTATGTGAACCTCAAATCCCTATCCGACGCTATAGATTTCAACACATCGTGCACCCGTACAATCTCAGCGATATACAGCTCTGCCAGCTTATCCAAGGTATACGTAGTATGCACAGGCAAGAAATGTGCACACTTCATAAGGCGATCAACAATCACCCAAACTGAATTCTTCTTCGATGGTGACAATGGCAGACTAAACACAAAATCCATGGTAATCCTTTCCCACTTCCATTATGGGATTCTCAAAGGTTGCAACAACCCAAAAGGAACATGATGTTAAGCCTTCACTCGCTGACACACCATGCACTTGCTAACGAACTTGGTAACATCCTTTTTCAACCCCATCCAGTAGTACTAATCCTTCAAATCACGATATACCTTTGTACAACCAAGGTGCATAGCGAAAGGACTACTATGAGCTTTAGTCAGAATAGTGCGCCTCAACTCAACATCGCTCGGCACCACTATCCGACTCCCAAAACAAAAACACCATCATCATTAAAATTGAAATCCAAAGGCTTACCATCTGCAATATCCTGAACATGAGGGACAAGAGAATCATCAAGCAACTTCTTGTCCTTGATCAACTGGATCAGAGATGGTTTTACTTGAAATTCAACAACAAGACCACCATCACACAATATGCTCAAGCGAGCAAACATTGCCCTCGACTCCACAACCACTTTCCTGCTCAAAGCATCAGCCACAACATTTGCCTTTCTCAGATGATACTCGATCGACAGATCATAATCCTTAAACAACTCCACCCAACAATGTTTCCTAAGATTCAACTCCATCTGAGACATAAAATACTTCAAGCTCTTATGATTCGTGAACACCACACACTTCTTGCCATACAGATAATGCCTCCATATCTTCAAGGAAAACATAACAGCCGCAAGCTCAAGATCGTGAGTAGGGTAGTTACGCTCATGCACCTTCAACTTCCTAGATGCATATGTTACTACCTTACCCTCTTGCATCAACACACAACCCAAACCAACAATGGACGCATCAGTGTAGACTACAAACTCCTTACCAGACTCAGGTTGAATCAGGACAGGAGCTTGCGTCAAAGCTTCCTTCAGCTTCTCAAAAGCTTGCTGCCTCGCCTATGTCCACTCAAAGTGAACATTCATCTGCAACAACTTGGTCAAAGGTGTAGCAATCTTCGAGAAACCCTTGACAAACCTACGGTAATTTCAAGCCAAACCAAGGAAACTTTGCACTTCTGTCACCGACTTAGGCACCTTCCAACTCATCACCGCCTCAACCTTATGCGGATCAACACGGATACCCTCGGCCGATACAACATGCCTAAGGAAGACCACCTCTCTAAGCCAAAACTCACACTTGCTCATCTTAGCATAAAGCTGGTTCTCCAACAACACTTGCAACACCATCCTCAGGTGTCTATCATGATCCTCCTCAATACGAGAGTAAATAGGGATATCATAGACAAACACCACCACAAACTGATCCAAAAACTCAAGGAACACACGATTCATCATGTCCATGAACGCAGTTGGTGCGTTGGTCAAACCAAACAGCATCACTAAGAACCTATAATGCCCTTACCTTGTCCGAAAAGCCGTCTTAGGTACGTCCACATCTATTACCTTCAACTGGTAATACCCTGACCTCAAGTCAATCTTAGAAAACACTAAGGCTCCTTGAAACTGATCAAAGAGATCATCGATTCTTGGCAAGGGGTACTTATTCTTGATCGTCAACTTGTTCAGTTGTCGATAATTTATACACATCCGCATTGTCCCATCTTTGTTATTTACAAACAACAACTGTGCTCTCCATGGTGAAACTCTCGGCTGGATGAACCCTCGATCAAGCAACTCCTGAAGTTGCGTCTTCAACTCTTTCAACTCTTTAGGTGCCATGCGACAAAGAGAAATAGACACCAGACTCGTATTCTCAAACAACTCGATACCAAACTCAACATCTCTATTTGGCGGTCACCCAAACAATTCTTCCGGAAACACACCCGGAAAATCGCAAACGGTTCTGATGTCCTGCACACGTACATCCTTTGTACCAAGATTCATCATATATGCTAGATAAGCATCACAACCCATCCTTAGCATACAACTTGCTTCCATAGCCGAAACCACATTAGAAAATAATTTCACATTCTCATCTACGATCACTACTTCATAATCAACAGTAAGCTTTAAGGTGACTGGCTTAACATCAAAGTCAACCACTACTCTATGCTTAGACAACCAATCCATACCAGGGATCACATCAAATCAATAAAAGGGTAACTCCATCAAATCCACAATGAAAACATGACCTTGAACAGATAAAGGACACATCCGATACAACTTCCTAGTGATTACAGTCTCACCAAAAGAACTAGTCACTTGCATTCCTACTTCAAGCAACTCAACAAGTATATCAAGCAAATGCGCATGCTCACTCAGAATATAAGAATGCGTGGATCCAGAATCAATCAAAGGCAACAATGATAAAAACTGTAGAACAAAGGTACCTGCGATAACATCGGTGTCGTTCTACTCCTCGCGCTGAGCATAGACCCTCGCAGGACCGCCTCCATAAGGACGAACTGCTACAACATGAGCGATACCACGCTAACCCTCATCTCTCCTCTGAAATTTCCTCGGCCGCGCCCTAGGCCTCTCTGTGGTGTAGCCACAGCAGGTGCACGTCCCTGGCCTCCACCAGCCAATAGAGGAAACTCACACCTCATATGATCTGTTGAACCACAGTTCCAACAAGAATTCCCTGTTACCACAACAGAAGCTTGTGCCTCTCTACCTGCACGTAGACAATCTCGTCTCAGATGGTCCCTCGATCCACATGTCCAGCATGTGTTCTGCTCAGCCCTCGTCCGGTTTCCCTAAGCCGGTGCATCATGTCCAACATTACCTCGCCTAGTAGCAGGCCGATATCTCTTATCTCATCCCCTCTTGTTCCGTCCACCACCGGAACTAAACTCAAATGCTCTCTTACCAGAGCTAGAACCACCTCCACCAGATAACAGACCCAAATTTTTCTCGATGTCCTTAGCTCGACATACAAGCATATCAAAATCCATGTAGTCTGTAGCCAACATGAAGGTCTTAACTTCCTACACCATCCCATAACGGAAACGATCGCAACAATGCCTCTCACTTGGAATCAACTCAGGAGTGTACTGGATCAAACATACGAACTGGACCTCGTACTCAGGCACCGAGAGATTTCCCTGAACAAGCGACTTGAATTCGCGCTTCTTCTCAACCAAGTATCTCACACCAAGATACTTCCTCTTAAAGGCATTACTGAAGAACTCCCAATCTACCTCATTGGGTTCCATACCAGTGGTGATAGTGGTCCACCAACTATAAGCGTCACTCCGGAGCAAAGATACTGCACATCCCAGCTTTCGCACATCATTATATCCCATCTGATCCATAATACGGATCGTACTAGCTAACCAGGCTTCCGACGCCTCAAGAGACATTCCATGGAATTCAACAACTCCCAAACTCCTCAGCCTTTCCAAAGGGAAACCCGCTTTCCCAGCTGTATGGGCCTGAACATGCGCTCCAGCTACCACAGCCTAAAACGCTCTGGTGATCGCCTCAACCAGCAGCGCTAGATCACGTAAAACTGGACCAGCATGTCCTTGTTGCTCTGGCTCTCCACCACCAGGTGGCGGCGGAGGTAAAGTCTCATCAGCTGGGTTCTCAACCCCTTGATTACCCTGATTGCCCTACTCAGCCACAAGCACAATCGTATTCAATCTAATCTCTCTCCTTGGACCCATAGTGCTATTTTTAACAAGGCATAATAACAAAAACAAATCAAACTATGATTTAAGCCAGCCTCAAGCAAGGATCCAAATTCACAAAAACATTTAACTAGTGTAATAAGGTAATGGGCACCCCGATTTCCCTCAAACATAACATACCTTACAATAGCATAACATATATATATATATATATATATCATGCTTTACATCATCCACATCATCTACATACAATCATTTTTAACTTCCATAGGATTCACAACAATCAGCATGGCATAGACTCTATCATTCAACCAAAAACATGATTTTTCCAATCAACATGCCATTTGACATTGCATCAAACATCAAAACATACCAATTTCATTTACCATCATCCCCAATTCTTTCGCAACTTGGCTCTGATACCAACAAATATAACCCCATTAGCCCGACCTAGATGCCAGACCAGAACTAAGAAGATTGCACTGGAAAACCGAAGTCAACTCGTTAAAGTAAACCTCCATTAACGACCCTTTTATTCTTTTATCTTCTCTAGATGCATATTATTATCGTATATGTTCAGCAAAGTGATTGGGTGAAAATGGCACAACGATCGGAGTTCAATTAGGGGGTTCAATTGCATACATTTGACTTTTAGGGACTAATTATTAATTATTAGAAAATATAGGGACTTTTCAGATTTTAGAGTTACCAAACCATAATTAGTAATGTAACATGCCAGCATGAAAAAATTCATCACAAACGGACCATCCAAACTCATCCAGTTAAACATACAACATCTAGGGACCAACATGCAACAATTCCAAACTTAAAAGATTCTTTTAACCGATATTAACGAACTCCTATTGGTACACCTTAGCCCGTATCGATACGCAAAATGGTAGTAGCCAAAGTTGGCAAGAAGGTATCGATACGCACAAGCCCGTATTGGTACATCCTTCAAATATTTGTGTGGGTGGATCGATACGCGGGAAAATCGTATCGGTACACCTAAGCTGAGAAGCCTGAATTTAGCCTTAGTGTATCGATACTCTTCCTCAAGTATCAATACGCATACCAAATTTTCACATTCAACAGCCTTAAAGTCACATTAAACATCAACTAAAAAAGTCTTAATCAAACTTGCATGCTATAAACGACTTACCAACATATTTGCATCACCAAACATTCATCATATAAGCATCAAGCATGGAAAAACAAGGTAAGGCTTAACCACTCAAGAATGCTTTAGAAATATAAACCATATCATGGCCAAAAACCAAGATATAAGACCATAAACCAAAATAAGGCCATTTAGAAATCCCAAACCATAAACCAAACATGCTCAATACGTTTAACATCACCAAATAAAACCAAGAGTAGAAATCCCTCTAATTGCCTCTTATTACACTAAAGTAAATCCACATACATTACTTAGTCAAAAGTACTTGGAATCCACTTGCTCTCTTGCTGCCTCAATTGCTTAATTCTCTGCATTGATGAAACAAATGAGCGTAAGCATATAGCTTAGTGAGAACCGTTAAAAACCAAACATTCATCAATGCATTTTGAAAACCATATCATCATCATCTTGAAAACATATAACTTCCTTTAGAACATGCTCTTTAAATCATCAATGCACTTTTAAAACCACATGCTCATATCATCATTAAAATAACAGCAAAATCCCTTTGCTCATGCTTAAACCAAGCATCACATGCATTCTAGCATAATTCCCAAGCATCACATGCTTAATTCATTTCTCAACATCATTATATTGGCTCGCAAGTGATCATTAAAAAACTATATCAAAACCATCACAATGACACAATCGGTTGCGTGGATTACAAGCGTTGTCCCAAATGCTTCATACACACTACCGGACCCTCAATGCTCACATACGTGATTAAACCATCAACCATTGTGTCACCCGTGGTGGAGTTTAACGGTACAATCACAACCCCTCAACACCACTCATCGGTAGTTGTATAATTCCACTAACGAGAGCACGAGACACATACCACAAGATCCACACACGAGATTAGACCATCCACCGTTGTGATCTTAATCTCAATCGTTAGGGTGTTTGGATGGAGTGTACGGTACAATCACAACCCCTCGACATCCAAGGCGACATTATTAATAGTGCCCCAATCCTATAGCTGGCTAACTATATGCAATTAAAGTAACCAAAAACCATTTCCATCACTTGCCAATAGAATCATTCAGCATCATCATTTCACTGTTTTACAAGCATAAATCACAATGCCATTTTCACACGCATAAAAAGGCCTAAACCAATGTATTAATCACATAACTCCAAGGATCACTTACCATGTGCATCCTTAACAAAATGGCATTAAAAATAAGCATCATCAACGCTAAAAACATGCTTTAAAACAGTATTTTAAACCACATTTAATTCAAGTGCATTTCCAACAAAAGCATAGCACATTCCGAGAGAGACTTTCGATTTACATACTCTTGAGCTTAGCTAAGTGTTTCAAACTTACACTAAGCTCCCAACATCACACTCAAAGCATTACAAAGCTTGAAAATCCATTTCCACTCACCGATACGTGAAACCTCGCTTGCCGATATGAAGATCACGCTTCCGAAGCCTTCAACAATGCTTCACTTGCTTTTGGATCAAGAGCCCCTCTTTTTAGATCATCAAAACAAAGATCCAAATGCATTAAAATTCATTTCAACACCAGCAACTAAACACAAACTTGTTACTCACAAAACTACACCAATTTACCCATCCAAAACAACCGAAAACCCAATCGATTGCTTCCTAAACCAAGCCTAGCCAACATACATCACTTCCAACCATTATTAAACATCACAACACAACTAAAAACAACCTAAATCCTTCCTTATACCTCCAGCAAGAATAACACCATCACAACACCTCAAAAGCCCAACTAAAACCATCAAGAAACTCAAGGATCTCAAGGATTTCAGGATCTATATAATCAAAACCCTTTTCAACATAATAATCAACTCAAAACTCAATTAAAATCAACCCAAAACAGAGTTCATCAATAACACTCCAAAAATCAAGATTTAAACCATTATTTTGCAAGATTTTGATGTTAAATCAAATATATAATAAGAACTC
The DNA here is from genome assembly GCA_958450335.1 of Hibiscus tridactylites. Taxonomy (NCBI): domain Eukaryota; kingdom Viridiplantae; phylum Streptophyta; class Magnoliopsida; order Malvales; family Malvaceae; genus Hibiscus; species Hibiscus tridactylites. The sequence goes on along the minus strand of OY288292.1, from coordinate 18,397,688 downwards.
AGCCAAAAACAACAATTAGGAGCCAAAATTCATGGGAATTTTAATAAAGAACCTATATTGAAGGTTGAGAACGAGATTTACCTCCTATCCTTGTCTTCCTTAAAGTTTGACAAGTTTTTCCTTCAAAAATCTTGAAGAACTTGAAGAGAATTCTTGAAAATGATTTAGAAATCAAAGAGAGAGTGTTTGGGAGAAAAGAATTCCTGGAGAAAGAGTTGAGAAAATGATTTTGTTGAAATGAAAGTTAGTTCCGTGAAATGAGTTCTTAATTTCATATTTTACCAATTTAATTAAATAAATTCCTTTTCATTTTAATCATCCAAAAATAATTTTAAAACACATGTCAATTTAAGGAAGGTATAATTGCACCACATATCCCTAAAGATTCTAAGATTTTGACTCCTTTTTGAAAATCGTAATTTTCCACAGTTTTAAAACTTTACATTTTGGCCACTAACCAAAATGTACCACTTCTGAAACTCTTTTTGTAAAATTTATTTTACCAACCTCTTAAACATGCTTTTAGAGGATTTTAGAAAAAAAAATCTTCATAATTTTACCCTTTCCCGATTCTTGATTTCCATAAACCACCTAATACGATTCGAACCATTTCCGACCGATCTGATCCGATGTCTAAAACTTCTAGGCCTAAAACCAGGGCGTTACAGTATCAGAGCCAGGTTTTTGAACAATTGGGGCATTGGTAAGTGGTTGGTAAGTGTAAATGCAAGTGATGATGAATTCTTTGAATGGATGTTATGTACTTGTACAATGTTTGGGCTTGATTGAGATGGAATGCATGCAATTTTGTGGTTTGCGATTAAAATGTGTTGTTATCTATGTTTGGGGTATAGATGGTGAAAAACTCATTGCCATATCATTACTATTGGAAGAAGTTGTTTTGAAAATGAAACTTGAGCACCTTGGATTTTCTTGCCTTAAATTGCCTAACTGAGTTTTATTGCATTTTTGCTAGTTGCATTGTTTTGAATGGGGCCACGTAGAGAACTTAGTATTAATATACGTATCATGACCGAGAAGGAGATGAATGAAATAGACGAGGGTGTTGAGAATTTGCCGCCTCCCTCTCCTAGTGGACCACCCGGTGGTGGTGGAGTAGGGCTGGTGCTGTTGGAGCTTGTGTAGGGGTTGCTGAACCGAGGGAGCACATGGGCAAGATGCACCTGATATGACAATGCTGATTCAAGCTATTGTTGGAGCCTTTCGGGCAATAGTAGCTGGTGCTCATGTGGCTGCACCTCAGCATGGTGCTGAAGTGAGTTTACTGTTGGAGTGACTCCGGAGTCTTGATTGGATTGAGTTTAGAGGGCTGGCCCCTAAGAGTTCTGAGTCTTGGTTGGAGAGCACCAAGAGGATCCTTGGGCAAATGAATTGAATTGATGTTCAGAAGTTAGGGTGCATTGTATCCTTGTTGGACGTTGACGCTTATACATGGTGGACGACCACTATAGCGGGATTGGAAGATGCTGAAGTGACTTGGACGTTCTTTCTAAATGCGTTCAAGAGGAAGTACACGAGTGTTCGATATCTGGATGATAAAAAGAGAAATTTATGTCCCTGGTGCAAGGAGGCATGTCAGTGGCTGAATATGAAGTATAGTTTGTACGCCTCTGTCAATATGCACCTTAGTTGATCCCTAATGAACGGGAGAGATGCGAACGTTTTCGGTATGGTCTTGTGGCAGATGTGAAGAAGTACATGCTTGCATCAGATTATACTGATTTTGATGTTCTGGTCACTTGAGCCATGGACATTGAGCTGAACCTTGGTCTGGCGAGTCGAGCAGGAGGGTCTAGCTCAGGGAAGCAAGTTGCGGAATGTGATGCTGGAAGGGATCGTTTTAAGAGGCCTAAGGATCGAAGGTCTCACTTGGATTCTAGACGTGGGGGAGTTAACCTAGGGAGATGTCAGCAAGGACCAAATGCTTTCATCTGTATACCTGAGTGTAACCGGTGCGGTAGGAGTCACACAGGAGAGTGTTGGGGCAACATTGACACATACTGGAATTGTGGTTCTCGTGGGCACGTGAAACAGGATTGTCCTTAGCTAGTAAGAGAGGGATAGGCTCTAGTGAGAGCAGTTGAGCCACATAGGGGCCGTGGGTGCAGCCGTGGCAATTTTTATCGTAGAGATGATGGTGCGAGGAATATAGCTCACGTGGTAGCTGTCCAGCTCGAGGGATGTGGCCAGGCCAGAGTTTATGCACACCGTAAGGGGGGGAATGACACTGACGTGATCGCAGGTACCTTTACTTTGCAGTCTTTATCGTTGCTTTCTCTGATTGATTATGGATCTACACATTCATACTTATTGCGTGAACATGCTCAATTGCTTGGTTTTCCTGGTTAGTCTTTGGATGTTGGTGTGTGTGTGACTAGTTCTTTTGGTGAAACGATTGTAACAAGGAAGTTATCTAGGAGATGTCCCTTAATGGTGCAAGATCATGTGTTTTGGGTTGATCTTATGGAATTGCCCTTCTATGGATTTGATGTAATCCTTGGTATGGATTGGTTAGTTGAGCATAGGGCTGTTGTGGATTTTGAGAATAAGCGAGTTTCATTGAAACTAGATGATGATTATGAAGTTGTGGTGGTGGGAGAATGTAAAGTTTCTATCTAATGTGGTTTCAACGCTTGAAGCGAGTCAGATGTTGCGTCAGGGATGTGAAGCATATTTAGCTTTTGTAATGAATCCTAGCACAAAGGATGTTCGGGTACAAGATATACAGACTGTGTGTGAATTCCCTGGGGTGTTTCTGGAAGAGTTACCTGGTTTGCCGCCTAGTCGGGAGGTGGAGTTTGGAATTGAGTTGTATGAGAACACGACTCCGGTGTCCATCGCTCCCTATCAAATGGCATCTAAGAAGTTGAAGGAGCTGAAGACGCAATTTCAGGAGTTGCTTGATTGAAACTTTATTTGGCCTAGTGTGTCACCTTGGGGTTGACCGGTCTTGTTTGTAAAGAAGAAATATGGCACGATGAATAAGTTAACTGTGAAGAATAAGTATCCTCTACCAAGAATTGATGATCTTTTTGATCAGTTTCGTGGAGCGGCTGTGTTTTCAAAGATTGATTTAAGGTCCGGGTACTACCAATTAATGGTTAAGGATGTGGATGTAACCCCTTTAGCCCGGTCTAGACGGTTGACCCGAATCGAGGTGATTACACGGGGAAAACTGAAATCAACTCGTTAAAGCCAACTCCGATTGACGACCTTTTTTTCTTTTTATTTGTTCTAAATGCAACTTAAGTCCTATGTGATCAGCAAAGAGCATATGAGGAAACGACATAACGATCAGATTTCATTTAGGGGTTTAATTACTCAAATTAGACATTTAGGGACCAAATTATAATTTCTACAAATTAAAAGGACTTCTCTAATTTTAAGGTTACCATTACTCAATTAGTCAAATTTCATGCTTCTCTAAAAAATTTCATCACAATCTAACCAACCATACACATCCATTTGCATTCATGAAGATCAGGGACTAAAATGCAACGTTTCAAAACATTCTCAGGTGAGGGTTAACCAACTTAACGACCCGCGTATCGATACACCTAAGAAGGGTATCGATACACCCTTGATGGTCAAACTTCCCTGACTTGTGTCAGCAATCTGTATCGGTACGCTAAGGTACCGTATCGGTACGCCCTCGTCCAGTGACTAAAGAGGGTATCGATACGACCCCATGTACCGGTACGCCCTCACAAATCAAGCAGGCCGTATCGATACGCTCTGAGGTGTCCCGATACGCTACAGTCTGCGAATGGCAAATATGCAACTTTTTAACCTCCACGACCAAACAAAACCACTCCAACATATAGTTAAACTTATTTGCACACCAATATGCATCAACACTCAGAGGTACGAGTAAAGGAAAACATCAAACATCATCAACATCAACATTTGAATTCTAAACCATGCTCCCTAAATGTCAAAAACACCAAAAGACCATAAGCACCCCAATAGGCAAGGTAAATCATCAAAATCAAATTAAAGGCCTTTTACAAACCATATAAAACTTGCATCAACAACAGGGAGTCCAAAACACATCTCCCAAAGTAAACCATTAAACCCTATTGCCAAATTTCATTACTAAAGTAAATGTAAAACATCACCATACTTGAGCTTAGCTATTCCTTGGATCCTCTTAGGCCTCCTTGCTGCCCAAAATATCTCAGTTATCTGCATTGTTGGTAAAAGAGAGCGTAAGCACGATAGCTTAGTGAGGCATGCTCTAAAAACACCAACACAACAATGCAAACTTTTAAATATCTTTCTTGAAATCCATTTCAAAGACCACGCTCTTTCTATCCCATGCTTGAAAACCATTTCAAAGCAAAACACCATTTGCAAATCACATGTACCATTTATCTATCTATCTCATGCATTCAACCAATGCAAATCTCATGGCAAAGCCATACATGCTTGATACTCAAGCATTTCATAAATCTCAAAATCTCATATGCATTTCTCATAGCATAAAATCATTTCAACATTGGTACATGTGAATCAAATACATTCTCATATATTGGCATTTCATATTCTATCTTTACTCGGATATGCGGATTAGCTTGACATAAGTCAAGTCCTACCCCGGTGGAATCTCACATCACCAGACTCTCCTGGCGGTATCTCTCTTCGCCACAAAGCTTGGGTGTTTCACCAAGACCCACCCCGATGGTATCTCTCATCATCAGATTCTCACTTTGGATCGGGATGGCACTACCCCCTGGCCCGACTCCAATGAGCACATACAAATTTTAGTTTATAGTGCACTTTACATCCAATTGGTAGACCAATTATATCTAGTAATATTCTCATCATTTATGACAATATATTACATTAAAATCATCATCTCACTTACTGTTTTGATGCATCTTTTTTCAAATCTATCTCATTCCATTTTAAAACCACAACTCATGCATAGCATTTAGACAAAATCTCAAAACTCTTCACAATGTCATTCTATCTCATGGGATTAATATGAAACATCATTTCATGTCATAAATCATGCATATACCAGTAGGAATTTGTCTATCTCAAAATAAGAGCACGTCAAAAGCATTTTGGGCATCAACCACTTTTCGAGAGCAAATCTAAACATACTTACTTCTGAACTTAGGATGGTGTTTCAAACCAATCTTAAATCCCCAAACCTTGTTTTCTAGTCCCTCAAGGACTTCTAAAACCATTTGCACTCACCGATAGCGTTTTACTTTCTTGCCGAAACGATTTCTAAGCTTATGGCACTTCCGGATCAACACCAAATGCGTCGGAAGATGTCTCCCCTATTCATTACACGTAAGAGCAGAGGGTTAATGCATCATCATGCATTAAAATCACCAGCCACTCATTCTAACTCGCCGCTCTACTCAAAACTAGCATTTCGACTATCCGAAATAACCGAAATCACCTCCAAACTTTCTAAAATTAAAGCGCAGACAAGATCTATCAATTCCAACCCTTTCCAAACTTCATTCAACAACAAAAATCAACATAAACACGACCTTATACCTCCAGCATTAGCTGATCACCAAAAACACCTCAAAAACCACAAATCTAGCATCTCAAACGTAGGAATCAAAACATATTCGAGATTTATTTGTTAAAACCTCATTCTCAAGATCAATTATCATCCAAAATATGCTAGAAATTAACCTCAAAACAGAGCTTAACATAGAATTACAAAATTCACCAAGATCTCTTTTCTTAAACCAATAATGCAGAGCATTAAGGTGCATTGAGGACAGCAAGGGGGACAAGAATCCAAGTGGTGAACAAAGCTCATGTATGGTGAAGGTTTCTTAAACACTATTAGCTTTTGGTAATTTGGCAATGGGGGACCTATGTAGTTGTTTTGGGAGATGTTTTGGACTCCCTAAGTTGGATTTATGTTGTTGATAATGTTGGTACTTGTAATTGGCCTTTGTATGGTGGTTTTGGTATATTGATGCTTGAATGGTTTCCTAAGTAGGATGCATGCCTATAGAATTGGGGATTTTCATAATTGATGCCATGTTGATGTTTGGTTTATGCAATTATGTTCCTTGCATGTTGTATGACTTGCTGGTATGCTAAAATTCTGCAATCTGGGCAGGCCGTATCGGAACGGGTGCTACCGTTTCGGAACAGGGGCCTGAAATGGTCTAGGCGTTCCGAAACGGGAGGAGTCGTTCCGGAACAGAATTGCCACTGCCAAGCCTCGTTTCGGAACCAGTTTCGGAACGGTCCCACGTTTCGGAACAGGTCCTCCCTGTTTCAGAACACTCGACCGTTGGGCTCTGAAATTGATGGTTATATGTCTTGGAATGTTTGCATTTTAGTCCCGAAACTTGTTATTGCAATTGTATGAGTTTGAGATGTCCGTTTGAGCTGAAATTTGGAAGAGAAGCATGCAAGATGATTAATTTCAAGTTGGTAACTTAAAATTGGGTTAAGTCCTTATAATTTTCAGAATTTACAATTTGGTCCCTAAAGTTGTAACTTGTGCAATTGAGTCCCTGAATGATCTTTGATTGTTGTGATCTTTGAGTATGTTGTTCTTGTGAACATGTCTAGGGATAATGTGCATCTAGATAAGTTTTAAAAAGAAAAAAAGGGTCGTTAATCAAGGTTAGCTTTTGGGTTGACTTTGATTTTCCCCGTGTAATCTTCTTAATTCGGGTCAACCGTCTAGGCCGGGTTAAGGGGGTTACATTTGGTGGTATCAGAGCTGAGTTCTCAAGTAATTGGGAATGATTATGTGAATGATTTAAGTATGTATACTTTGTATGCTTGTTGAGTGAAAGCATGTTGAGTGAATTGTGATTATGTTGCAATTGTGGTGTATGCTGTGATGAAGCATGTTGTGGGTACCCATTGCCAAATCAAAGCTAATGAAATGATGTTGTTTTTAAGTGAAAATGAGCTTGAGTACTTGGATTGCTTACCTTGCTGGGCCTGACTTTGTTTATTTGCATTGTGATTGCATTGTTAGAGTATGGCACCTCGTAGAGAGTTAAGGAGTAATGTGCGAGCTGCGGCTCAAAATGAGAATGAGAATGAAGAGAATGTTGAAAGTGCGGTTTTACCCCCTCCACCTGGTGGTGGTGGTGCTGGGGGTGAAGGAGCTGGAGTTGCAGCTGGTGCTGGGGTCGCTGGACCTGAGGCTGGTCAGGGGCAAGCTGTTCCTGACATGACAGTGTTGATACAAGCTATTGCTGGAGCTTTTCAAGCGGCAGTAGCTGGATCTCAAGGAGCTGGCCATCAGGGAGATGCTGGAGTTAGACTACCCTTGGAACGCTTACGCAGTCTGGGAGGGACTGAGTTCAGAGGGTTATCTGTTGAAGGTTCGGAGTCTTGGTTAGAGGGTACCAAGAGAATCTTGGGTCAGATGGGTTGCACGGATGTGCAGAAGCTGGGCTGTGTAGTGTCATTGCTTCAGGATGATGCTTACACATGGTGGACAACCACTATCGCTGGGATGGCGGAAGCTGACGTAACTTGGACGTTCTTTCAGAACGCGTTCAAGAGAAGGTATCTAGGTGTGAGGTACCCAGATGAAAAGAAGAGGGAGTTCATGTCTCTTACCCAGGGGAGCATCTCTGTGGCTGAGTATGAAGTACAGTTTGTTCGACTCAGTCAATACGCACCTGAGCTTGTTCAGGATGAGCGGGAAAGGTGTGAAAGGTTATGTTATGGTTTAGTGACGGATGTAAAGATGTATGTGCTGGCTACCGAGTATGATGATTTTGATGTGCTGGTGGGCCAAGCAAAGGACATAGAGATGAACTTGGGTTTATCTGCTAGAAGTGCTGGGTCAAGTGCTGGAAAGCGAGCTGCTGAATATAGTTTCGGTGGTGGACGGAACAAGAGGGGACGTGATCAGAAGTATCAGTCCTCAGCTAAGCGAGGTGGTGGTGCGCCTGCTCGGGGAGGCAATGCTAGAGTTGATCCGAGTGCATGTTGGACATGTGGTTCACGTGGCCATATGAAACGTGATTGTCCTCGAGCTGTGAGGGAGGTGCAGGCTCCTGTTGTGGCAGCTGGTAATGCATGCTGGAACTGTGGATCTGCGGATCACATGAGGAGAGAGTGTCCTATGTTGGCTGGTGGCCAAGTGCGTACTCCTGTTGTTGCTGCACCACAGAGAGGTCGTGGGCGCGGCCGTGGTAACTTTCAGCGAAGAGAGGAAGGTGGTCGGGGTGTGGCTCATGTTATGGCTATTCAGCATGAGGGTGGCGGCCAAGCCAGGGTGTATGCTCAGCGGGAGGGAAGGAATGACGCGGATGTGATCGCAGGTACTTTCACTTTGCAATCCTTGTCATTACTTTCCTTGATTGATTCTGGATCTACGCACTCATACATATTACGTGAGCATGCTGAATTGCTTGGTTTGCCTGTTGAGTTTTTGGATGTTGGTGTGCGTGTCACTAGTTCTTTTGGTGAGACTGTTGTGACTCGAAAGCTTTATAGAAGATGTCCTTTGGTTGTTGAAGATCATGTTTTTCCTGTTGACCTTATGGAGTTGCCTTTCTATGGTTTTGATGTAATCCTTGGTATGGATTGGCTTGCCGAGCATCGAGCTGTTGTGGATTGTGAAAATAAGCGAGTTTCGTTGAAGCTTGCGGATGATTATGAGGTGGTTGTGGTTGGTGAGAATGTGAAGTTTCTTGCCAATGTGGTGTCTACATTGGAGGCGAGCCGGATGTTGAGGCAAGATTGTGAAGCTTACCTAGCCTTTGTGATGAATCCTAGCTCTAAGGAGTTGCGTGTGCAAGATATCAGGATTGTGCGAGAGTTTCCTGGTGTGTTTCCTGAGGAGTTGCCTGGATTACCTCCTAATCGCGAGGTGGAGTTCGGAATTGAGCTGTATGAAAATACAACTCCTGTGTCCATTACCCCTTATAGAATGACACTCAAAGAGTTGAAGGAGCTGAAGACGCAGTTGCAAGAGTTGCTTGATCGTGGGTTCATTCGGCCGAGTGTGTCACCTTGGGGTGCACCGGTCTTGTTTGTGAAGAAGAAGGATGGCACTATGAGAATGTGCATTGATTATCGTCAGCTGAACAAGTTGACTATCAAGAATCGGTATCCTTTGCCGAGAATTGATGATCTCTTTGATCAATTTCGGGGAGCAGCTGTGTTCTCTAAGATTGACTTGAGGTCAGGGTATTACCAGTTGAAGGTGAAGGATGTGGATGTGCCTAAGACAGCTTTCAGGACAAGGTATGGGCATTATGAGTTTCTTGTGATGCCGTTTGGTTTAACAAATGCTCCTGCGGCTTTCATGGACATGATGAATCGTGTGTTTCATGAATACCTGGATAAGTTTGTTGTGGTGTTCATTGATGATATCCTCGTGTACTCGCGTACTGAGGAGGAGCATGAAGAGCATTTGAGGATTGTGTTGCAAGCTTTGTTGGAGAATCAGCTTTATGCCAAGCTGAGCAAGTGTGAGTTCTGGTTAAGTGAAGTGGTGTTTCTTGGGCATGTGGTTTCTGCTGAAGGGATTCGTGTTGATCCTCAGAAGATTGAGGCAGTGATGAATTGGAAGGTTCCTAAGTCTGTTCACGAGGTACGTAGTTTCCTTGGTTTGGCGGGATACTACCGAAGGTTTGTGGATGGGTTTTCTAAGATTGCTGCACCTTTGAGGAAGTTGTTGCAGAAGGATGTTAAGTATGAGTGGACGGAAGCGAGACAACAGGCTTTTGAGAAGCTTAAGGCAGCTTTGACGCAAGCTCCTATCTTGGTTCAACCTGAATCAGGGAAAGAGTTTGTGGTGTATAGTGATGCATCCTATGTTGGTTTGGGATGTATGTTGATGCAAGAGGGTAAGGTGGTGGCTTATGCATCGCGGCAGTTGAAGGTGCATGAGCGCAACTATCCTACGCATGACATTGAGTTGGCTGCGGTGGTTTTTGCTTTAAAGCTCTGGAGACATTACCTGTATGGTGAGAAGTGTACGGTGTACACGGATCACAAGAGTTTGAAGTATTTGATGTCTCAGAAGGAGTTGAATCTTAGGCAGCGACGTTGGGTGGAGTTGCTCAAGGATTATGATTTGACGATTGAGTATCACCCTGGAAAAGCAAATGTTGTAGCGGATGCGTTGAGTAGGAAGGTGGCTGTTGAGCTGAGGGCTATGTTTGCCAGTTTGAGTATTTCGCGTGATGGTGGTCTTGTGGCTGAGTTGCAAGTGAAACCATCTTTGGTTCAGTTGATCAAGGAAAAGCAGTTGCTGGATGATTCCTTGGTACCGCATGTTCAGGATATCGCGGAGGGTAGGCCTTCGGATTTCAGCTTTAATGATGATGGAGTGTTGTGTTTTGGGAGTCGGATAGTAGTGCCCAACGATGCTGAGTTGAGGCGTGCTATTCTGACTGAAGGTCATAGTAGTCCTTTTGCTATGCACCCTGGTAGTACTAAGATGTATCGTGATCTTCGTGATGAGTACTATTGGGTGGGTTTGAAGAGGGATGTTGCTGAGTTTGTGAGCAAGTGTATGGTGTGTCAGCGAGTTAAGGCTGAGCATCAGGTTCCTTCAGGGTTGTTGCAACCGTTGAGAATCCCTGAATTGAAGTGGGAAAGGATTACCATGGATTTCGTTTATGGTTTGCCTTTGTCACCATCGAAGAAGAATTCGGTGTGGGTGATTGTGGATCGCCTGACGAAGTGTGCGCATTTCTTGCCTGTGCATACTACGTATTCTTTGGATAAGCTTGCGGAGCTGTACATTGCTGAGATTGTGCGGCTGCATGGTGTGCCAAAGTCGATTGTGTCGGATAGGGATCCGAGGTTTACATCGCGTTTCTGGCAGTGTTTGCATCAAGCTTTGGGTACAATGTTGAATTTCAGTACATCTTATCATCCTCAGTCGGATGGTCAGTCCGAGTGTGTTATCCAGATTTTGGAGGATATGTTGAGGTGCTGCGTAATTGAGTTTCAGGGCTCTTGGGAGAAACATTTGCCTTTGGTGGAGTTTGCTTATAACAATAGTTATCAAGCAAGTATTCAAATGGCACCTTATGAGGCTTTGTACGGGAGGAAGTGTAGGACTCCTCTTTGTTGGGCTGAAACGGGTCAGAAGTTGGTTTCGATGCCGGCTTTGTTGAAAGGAACCACCGAGAAGGTGAAGCTCATTTGTGAGCGTTTGAAGGCAGCTTCTGATCGGCAAAAGTCTTACGCGGATCTGAAGCGTAAGGAGATCGAGTATGCTGTGGGTGACCGTGTGTTTTTGAAGGTTTCGCCTTGGAAAAAGGTGATGAGGTTTGGCCGGAAGGGTAAGTTGAGCCCTAGGTACATTGGACCATACGAGGTGATTGAGCGTGTGGGTCCTGTTGCGTACAAGTTGAGGTTACCTCAGGAGCTGGAAAAGATTCATGATGTGTTTCATGTTTCTATGCTCCGGAAGTATAGATCGGATCCTTCGCATGTGATGCCTGTGGAAGAAGTAGAATTGAATCCGGATTTGACCTATGATGAGGAACCGGTGAAGATTCTGGATTCGGATAGCAAGGTTCTTCGTGGCAAGACCATTGAGTTGGTAAAGGTGTTGTGGAAGCACCGTGGTGTTGAAGAAGCCAATGGGAACGGAAGGATGACATGCTGAAGCAGTTTCCGTACCTCTTTCCTTCAGGTAAATTTCGAGGACGAAATTTCTTAAGGGGGGAGAGTTGTAACGCCCCAATTTTGGGCTTAGGAGTTTTGGGATTCGGACCGGTTCGGTCGGAGTGCGGTTCGAATGTTTAAAGGTGAATTTAGGAAAGCCTAGTTCGGGTTGCATTAAAAATATGAAAAAATGTTCTAAAATCCTCTTTTATTATATATAAAAGTTTGGTGAAATCAATTTTACAAAATGAGGTTTGGAAGGGTGACATTTTGGCTAGTGACCAAAATGTAATTTTCGAAAACTGTGAGACTGTTTTAAAAAGGATTGAAACTTTGAATCTTTAAGGAGCTAATTACCCAATGGGAGTTTCTCCAGATTTTTCCTAAATATTAAAGATTTAATTAATGGTTTTTAAATAAAAGAGAAAGGGAGGGAAGATATTTTGCCATTTTCTAACTAACTTTTCCATATTTCCATTTTCATTTTCTCTCATCTTTTCTCTCAAACCAAACACATTTCTCGAGAGCTTTTTTCTCTGATTTTGTCACCTAAATAACTCATTTCAATTCTCTTTTGATTTCTAATCATCTCTTCATCAAAACCTTATCATTTGCTAAGTGGATTTTCAAGAAATCTTGGTTCTAAAAGGGAGAAACTCAAGTTTGGAGGTATGAACGTCCTTCTCCTCTAAACTCTCAGTTCTTTACTGAAATTCCTAAGTTCTCAATCCTTAATTTGTGTTTTATAAAAGGTTTTATAGATGTGTTCATGATCTTGGGTTTAAAATGCAAGATTTGGTTGATTTTTAGTAAAATTCATATGATCTGTTTAAGTAGTGATTTGAGGTGTCTTTTTGATGTTAAATGAATGTTAAATTGATGAGGAATTGAGGTTTAATCAATGCAATCCCGGATAGGTTGATTTTCCTAAGTTTAGCTTGAGTTCTTGGTTGTTTTTGGAGTGATCTTGATGATCTGTTATAGCTGGAGGTATAAGGACGTGGTTAGATCCTTTTTGGATGTTAATTGATGTTTAAGGATGATTAGATTTGATGGATCTTGGCTGGGTAATGTTGTGGAGTTGTTTGGATGCATTTTCGGTTGTGTTTGGTAGCCGAAAATGGAGTGTGGATGAGAGCAGCGAGTTTAGGTGCTTTCATTGAAGCTATTAATGCATGATGATGCATTAATCCTCTGCTTTGATGTGTTTAAAACAGGGGAGTCATCTTTGGATCCAAGTGGTGGTGATCCGGAAGCTTGATTGGTGTTTCGGCAAGTGGCGAAACGGAATCGGTGAGTGGATTTTGGTTTTCAGCTTTGAAACCAATGTTTTGAAGGTTTGGGAGCTTAGTTTAAGTCTAAGCAACTTAGCTAAGCTCAAGAGTAAGTTTTCGGAAAAACTCTCTTGATGATGAACCATGGATTGGTTGTATGCAATGTGGTTTGTTTGCATATTTTAAATCCTGTTTTGAAAGCATATTTAGTATGTTTATTTGCTGAGATTATAAGCCATGTGTTGAAGGATGCTCAAGGTAAGAGATCCTTGTTTTTGAACATTGTTTAAATGTGGTTTGATGCTTAAAGATGCATGATGTTTATGGCTTTGATAAATGCTTTAAAACAGTGGAATATTGTTGTTAATGTTGCATATTGGCAAGTGATGGTTAAGGTCACAAAGGTGTTTAAAAGTCCTTGTGTGAGCCTTGTTTATTTAAGAACAACATGGTGGTTAAAAGTCCATGGTTGGTTCTTGGTTAAGATCACCAAGGTGGTTAAAATTCCTTGGGTGAGTCTTGTATATTTAAGAACAACATGGTGTTTAAAAGTCCATGGTTGGTTCTTGGTTAAGGTTACAAAGGTGATTAAAATTCCTTGTGTAAGCCTTGTTACTTAAGAACTCCAAGGTGTTTAAAAGTCCTTGGGAGATTCTTGTTAAGGACACAAAGGTGTTTAAAAGTCCTTGTGTGGTCCTTGTCATGGTGTTTAAAAGTCCATGGATGATTCTTGTTAAGGACACAATGGTGTTTAAAAGTCCATGTGTGGTCCTTGGAAATTATAAGATCACAATGGTGTTTAAAAGTCCATGTGTGAGCCTTATGTCGAATGTATCACTTGTGGCCAATATGACATGTTATGAACTTGAAGCATGAATTGCTTGTTTTAAATGCTTATGAGCATGTGCAATGATTATTTCAATTAAGGTTTATAAATGTGCTGTGAAAATGCATTATTGTGTGGTTTTAAATGAGCATTCCTCACTAAGCTTTTGCTTACGCTCTCTCTTTTCTTAAACCAATAATGCAGAGCATTAAGGTGCATTGAGGACAGCAAGGGGGACAAGAATCCAAGTGGTGAACAAAGCTCATGTATGGTGAAGGTTTCTTAAACACTATTAGCTTTTGGTAATTTGGCAATGGGGGACCTATGTAGTTGTTTTGGGAGATGTTTTGGACTCCCTAAGTTGGATTTATGTTGTTGATAATGTTGGTACTTGTAATTGGCCTTTGTATGGTGGTTTTGGTATATTGATGCTTGAATGGTTTCCTAAGTAGGATGCATGCCTATAGAATTGGGGATTTCCATAATTGATGCCATGTTGATGTTTGGTTGATGCAATTATGTTCCTTGCATGTTGTATGACTTGCTGGTATGCTAAAATTCTGCAATCTGGGCAGGCCGTATCGGAACGGGTGCTACCGTTTCGGAACAGGGGCCTGAAATGGTCTAGGCGTTCCGAAACGGGAGGAGTCGTTCCGGAACGGAAATGCCACTGCCAAGCCTCGTTTCGGAACCAGTTTCGGAACGGTCCTGCGTTTCGGAACAGGTCCTCCCTGTTTCGGAACACTCGACCGTTGGGTTCTGAAATTGATGGTTATATGTCTTGGAATGTTTGCATTTTAGTCCCGAAACTTGTTATTGCAATTGTATGAGTTTGAGATGTCCGTTTGAGCTGAAATTTGGCAGAGAAGCATGAAAGACGATTAATTTCAAGTTGGTAACTTAAAATTGGGTTAAGTCCTTATAATTTTCAGAATTTACAATTTGGTCCCTAAAGTTGTAACTTGTGCAATTGAGTCCCTGAATGATCTTTGATTGTTGTGATCTTTGAGTATGTTGTTCTTGTGAACATGTCTAGGGATAATGTGCATCTAGATAAGTTTTAAAAAGAAAAAAAAAGGGTCGTTAATCAAGGTTGACTTTCAGGTTGACTTTGATTTTCCCCGTGTAATCTTCTTAATTCGGGTCAACCGTCTAGGCCGGGTTAAGGGGGATACAAAGGAAGACCACCTCTCTAAGCCAAAACTCACACTTGCTCAGCTTAGCATAAAGCTGGTTCTCCAACAACACTTGCAACATTATCCTCAGGTGTCTATCATGATCCTTCTCAATACGAGAGTAAACAAGGATATCATCGACGAACACCACCACAAACGGATCCAAAAACTCATGGAACACACGATTCATCATGTCCATGAACGCAGTAGGTGCGTTGGTCAAACCAAACAACATCACTAAGAACTTATAATGCCCGTACCTTGTCCGAAAAGCCGTCGTAGGTACGTCCACATCTATTACCTTCAACTGGTAATACCCTGACCTCAAGTTAATCTTAGAAAACACCGAGGCTCCTCGAAACTGATCAAAGAGATCATCGATTCTTGGCAAGGGGGTACTTGTTCTTGATCGTCAACTTGTTCAGTTGTCGATAATCTATACACATCCGTATTGTCCCATCTTTGTTATTTACAAACAACAGCGGTGCTCTCCACGGTGAAACTCTCGGCTGGATGAACCCTGTTGTGTGTAAAAGAGTCTATCGCAATTGAGTTCAAGTGTACACGTCGCAAGTAATAAAGTGATACTAGAGTATCGGATATCGTCTCCACAGGGACTGGGCTAACCCTTTCCTTTGCTATCTGCACAAGGGGAAAAGAATAGATTAAGATATTGTCACGAAAATAATAAAGAATACTGGAAAATAAAAGTAGAGAAATTAAGATAGAGAGAATGGGCTGGTATTGAGTTGCTCAGTAGTGCAGGTATTGGAGTGCTTAGGGAATCCAGTCCTGTCGTTGCGCCTGTCGCCGACAGCACATGTCGCGGCAGCTGTCCGTTGGCTGTCGCGGCAGCAAACACACCAACTCCGTACTTCAAGTTCGGCAAGAATCCCAGATCTGCCTTGGCCTATCCCTAGGTCCAAGTCTGTCGATGATCACGTCTTTGATGATACCTCCCGGCGTGAATCGAAGGATGAACACCGATGTGTATGAATTCTTCCTTAGCCACTTAACCTCGCCCTATCCCTAGGCACGAGATGGTCCAACTATAAACTAGAGAACGCGCTCTTATTTCTTTCGTATACTTAACTCTCTCGATGCTAAGTAAATGGATAACCTCACAATGCTCTCCCAATGCTCTTTCAAGATATTAAAACCAAAATAAGAGAACTTGAAGTTTATTTTATTGAACTTGGAAAATCCTAAAACAAAACAATCCTTGCAACTACTTTACAAAACAACCCGTAGCCCTAGGGGGAATTTAGAACATGTCGGTGACGGGTGAACGACAGGGGTTTTTGGTTTCGGTTATGGGGTATTCGATTATGCCCTAGGTTAAATCTATGCCCTTATATAAGCTTTGGGCTCAAGTTATCTAAGGTAACAAGGATTACAACTTTAATTAAAAGTAAGATTCTAATAAAGACTAAATCTCTAAAGACTCCTACTTTCCAGCCGCATCCTTGCTTTTAGGAATTTCCTCTCCTTGGGCTTTGGCTTGACATATCTTTTGATCCGGGGCTTGGAAAAATATGTGGCTTTGATACGACAGACGAACAGATTTTTCTCTATCTATCGAGGTCCACTTTGCTTTTCCTCTTCATAAGTCTGCTGTCACCATGCTGTCACGACAGGTCCATGACAGGTTCGTCTTCTTCGGCTGCTTGTCCAGTTCAGCTTTCCTGCTTATCTGCCCTGCGCCTGCCTTCATCGTCAACCATGGCAGCTACCTGCAAAATATGCCATCTTTTAGTAGAATCCGTGCCTTTTATATAATTGTGATGTTTTATTGAAAACTAACCTAAATGCAATGCAATGATGCTTGAATGCAGCAGAAATATGGGTTAAAAAGGGTGAAAATAATAGAGCTTTTACACACTCAACACACCCCCAAACTCAAGTTTTTGCTTGCCCTCAAGCAATGAAGACTTAAAAGAAAAACTGAAAATTTTTGTGTTGGCCTTCAAACAGTGAACTGTCCCTTACCCTTCGCTCATTCTCTATGGCGGCAGCAACCTGTCGGAAAAGTTAGGATCTGTCCGGAATCTCCCTATAGCTCTCGTGCAGTGTGTGCATGCTTGTGAACAGTTATATGCTAAGACTCTCTTAGTTTCACTAGAATATTCAACTTCTTAACTCGAATTTTTATGCCAAAGTTTATTTTTTTAGAAGGCACATTTTCATGCTTCTTTTTTTTTTCTATTTTTAAGCTAAGTTTTTCTAGAGCCAGTTTCGGGCACCTCTAGTTAGCTTCCTAGAGCCGGTTTCAGGCACCTCTAGGTTTTTGATTTTCTTTTGCTAAACTTCTTTCCTAGAGCCAGTGTTAGGCACCTCTAGGGGCTATTCAAGTTCTAAGCTTCCTATTCTAGTTTGGCTAAAAGAAATCTAAGCACTATAACAGTCACAAAAGTGTTTAAGTTTTCAGAACTATAGAAAGTCTCTAAACTTTTCCTTAACCTGTCCTAAAGATGCTGCCACGACAGAGCCGTCATGACAGGTAGTTAACTTCAAAGTTTTAAGCCAACAGTTTAAATTTTCTGTTTTTTTTAAGAGAAATAAAATAAAAGACACAACAGATAATAAAAAGATGCAATTAAGACTCCATTTAATGATGGAGGGTTGCCACCCCCAAACTCAAGGGTTGCATTGCCCTCAATGCAAAATGACAGAAAAATAAAAGGCAAGTACATCACAAAAAGATAAAGGCAGGCAGCAATAAGAGGAAAATAAAGACTTAAATTTTCAATCGTTGTCCTCGCTACTGCTGCTGACGCGGATCTGATGGCGGCGTCTGCGCTGCGGAGGGGGCTGGGCAGGTTCAGGAGCAGGTTGAAGGGCAGGTTGTTCCACTAGCCGGACGTCGGAGTTGCTGCCGCTGTCCCATGAGCTGGTGGTGGTGGTGGCTTTGGGCAGCCTTTTCTTGTGTGCCACGTGCTTAATTCTCTTGACCCGCGTAAAGTCGCTCTCCAAATTCCTCCGGATAAGAGGGCTGTCATCAGTGGCAGGTCTCTTGGTTCCTCGAGGGGTGGTGTCTGCTGGTGGGCTGCCTTCTGCCGTCAGGGCAGGGGTTGGTGTGGAAGCGGCAGAATGCATATGGGGAGAGACAGGTGGTGTGGGTGTGGGGGAGGGTATATGGAAATAATGGGCGGGGAAGGTGGGGAAGATGACATCCGAATAATGTAAAGTATTACTAATGAAATTTACCGTTGCATTTGAGAAATCGCGGATGAAAGTCATCAAACCCATTTGCCGCTCCTCTACCCGTAGGATTGTAGCAAGGATGTGGGCAGACTGATCTGTCGGAGCGGTGTCGGCGGCAGCTTCAGGGGCAGGCTCGGTGGCAGGTTCCTCATCTGAGTCTGCAGGAGGGGCATTTGGATCGAAGGCGTTGATGGGTGATGCGACTATTACCTCCATGAGGCTGGAGATGTTGTTGTCAGTCCAGCCACTGCCCATCTTTATTTTGTCGGAGGGATTCTCGGGTACAGCAGCACATCGGCAGAGGGCAGTGATGGTGAACGGCAGACAAAGGCGAGAGTCGGAGCGGAATGCACAATCGATGATGTTGTCCATCATGTATCTGCCCACATTGATGGGCCTGTCGTGCATGATGGAGTGGATGAGGGCGAGCCGCTGCCGGTTGACTGTCGTGTGGTGGGAAGACGGCATGATACACTTTTTGATGAAAGCGTTCCAAAATTTGGCTTCCGGTAGGAGCTGCCCCCTATTGACGGAGTGGGGGTTTTTCTTGCTGGTTGTCCATGATGTTCCCTCCTCTGTCAACTCCACCATGACAGCATCATAGGCGGCAGCATCGAGGGTGTCAAGAAATTTCTGGTGAGCATCACCATCGGGGCTGAAGAAGAGGCCAAACATGTGGTTGATGCTGTTGGCAGTGAAGGGCACTTCCACTCCTCGAACAATGACAGATGTTGCCGTTCTGCTGTCTATGGCTGCGTAGAACTCCCGGACCAAGGTGTCATTGAGCTCTGCCGGTTGTTCGGCAAAGTCCTCCCATAGCTGAGCCGTGATAGCCTTTACAATGAACGGCCGGAGTCCCATGTGGGGAGCTTGTCGGTTGTACAGGAAGCCACGTTCCTCCCATAACTCCTTGTTGGCAAAGGGTGTTGCTGCTGCTGAAGATGAAGCTGAGGCAGCGCTACGACGGGTTTGTCTCGACGACATTTTAGTTGCAAGGGCTGTGAAAGAGAGAAAACAAATAAAACTAGAGGAGAAAGCAAAGAAGAATAAGCAGAAGTGAGAAAAAATGAAAATGAGAGTGGGGTTTTATAGCGGTCGGGTAGCTGCCCATTTAATGCCGTAACGGCAGGCGTGGATAACGGGGCGGCAGATTGGATTTAGCGTGTCTGACACGTCTGATACGCATTTATGCGTCAGTTACGCGTCTGCCGCACGCTTCTGCGTCTGCCATGTCAGTCTGTTGACAGCCTGTCATATCCGTCCGCGGCGGCAGCCGAAACGACAGGTTTCCATAGATGGGCTGTATTGGGCTGATGGATGGGCGGTGGGCTTGGGTCACTTCTCCTTTTCTTCTTGACTCCTTTATTTCCTAAAAACTGAAATTAGAAAAACAAAACATTATTCGAAAAAAAAAATAAACCTAATTTCCTAATAAATAATAATAAATAATAAAATAAATAAGAATAAAAATCAGGTTAAATTAGGGATGCCTTGTGGGGCATCTCCTAAAGTAACCACTTCCTGTATTCCTGGGGCTTCAGTCCCCTGATAATGCTTGAGGCGTTGTCCATTAACTTTGAATTGGTGCCCGTCCTTTAATGATTGAATTGTGATGGCACCATGAGGAAAAACTTGTATTACTTGGAACGGGCCAGACCATCTAGATTTTAACTTTCCTGGGAAGAGTTTAAGTCTAGAATTAAACAACAACACAAGCTGCCCTGGGCAGAACTGTCTTGGCAGCAACTTCCTGTCGTGCCACTTCTTAGTCTTTTCCTTGTAAATTCTTGCATTGTCGTAGGCCATTGTCCGTAATTCTTCAATCTCATTCAGATCTAATAACCTTTTCTGGCCGGCCTTGTCCAAGTCCATGTTCACTGCCTTGATTGCCCAATATGCTTTGTGCTCGATCTCGACAGGCAAGTGACAGGTTTTCCCATAAATCAGTCGGTATGGAGACATGCCCAATGGAGTCTTGAAAGATGTCCTGTATGCCCATAATGCATCATTCAGAAGTAAGGACCAATCTTTCCTAGTTGGTTTGACCATCTTTTCAAGAATGTTCTTCACTTCCCTATTGGATATCTCAGCCTGTCCATTGGTCTGTGGGTGGTATGCTGTCGCGATCCTGTGCTTGACACCATATTTCTTCAAGGCGGTAGCAATTACCCTATTATCAAAATGTCTCCCCTCATCACTGATAATCGCCTTAGGGATGCCAAATCTAGAAAAAAATGTTTTTGTGCAAAAACTTTTGGACCGTTTTGGCATCATTCTTTTGAGTTGCGATTGCTTCTACCCACTTGGAGACATAATCCACTGCTAGGAGGATGTAAAGATTTCCACACGAAGATGGAAAAGGTCCCATGAAATCAATCCCCCAAACGTCGAAAATCTCGACTTCTAAAATGTTCTGCAGTGGCATCTCGTTTCTCCTCGAGATGTTGCCTGTCCGCTGGCACCTGTCACAGTTCTTGGAAAATTCCTGTGCATCTTTGTATAATGTCGGCCAGTAGAACCCTGACTGCAGCACCTTGGCAGCAGTCTTATTGCCTCCTAAGTAACCTCCATATTGTGAAGCATGACAGTGATGGAGAATGTCTTCTTGCTCTTCCTGTGGTACACACCTTCTTATAACCTGATCTGCGCACATTTTGAAAAGAAGAGGTTCGTCCCAATAATAATGCTTAACATCATTTTGGAACCTCTTCCTGGCTTGATAATTAAGATCAAAAGGTAATATTCCGCTAACTATAAAATTAACGAAATCAACATACCAGGGAAGGTTAGAAGACTTACCTGCCGCCATGGTTGTCGCGACAGCGATTGTGGCAGCAAAGAGCTGCTCATCTGGGAAGGTCTCCAGTATGTGTGTATCATCAATAAGTAGACTCTGTCCCGTCTCCAATCTTGACAAGTGGTCTGCCACCTGATTTTCTGTCCCCTTTTTGTCCTTGATCTCAAGGTCGAATTCTTTTAGTAGCAAGATCCACCGTATCAATCTAGGCTTGGCATCCTTCTTTGCGAACAAGTACTTAAGGGCAGAATGGTCGGTGTGCACTATTACTTTCGTCCCAAGTATGTAAGAACGAAACTTGTCGATGGAGAACACCACAGCTAACAGCTCCTTTTCTGTGGTGGTGTAGTTCACTTGGGCATCATTCAACGTTTTGCTGGCATAGTATATGACGTGAAACAGCTTATCTCTGTGCTGCCCAAGTGCTGCCCCGACAGCATAGTCACTAGCATCACACATAATCTCAAACGGCTGTGTCCAGTCTGGTGGCTGTACTATGGGGGCTGTCACTAGCTTTTCTTTCAGAACCTTGAATGCTTCAGTACATTCTTCATTAAAGTTGAAGGGTCGGTTCTGCTCTAAGAGATGACATAGGGGCTTCGTGATTTTTGAGAAATTCGCGATAAATCTCCTATAAAAACCAGCATGCCCTAAAAAACTCCTAATGCCCTTGACTGTAGTCGGCGGCGGCAGCTTCTCAATGACTTCTATTTTGGCCCTGTCGACTTCTATCCCACGGCAGCTAATCTTATGGCCAAGGACTATCCCCTCATCCACCATAAAGTGGCATTTTTCCCAATTTAAAACAAGATTAGCTTTTTCACATCTTTCAAGTACCTTTTGTAAGTTGCCGAGGCAGCTCTCAAAATCGTCTCCAAAAACGGAAAAATCATCCATGAAAATCTCTAGGAAGTCCTCTACCATGTCGGAGAATATAGCCATCATGCACCTTTGGAAGGTGGCAGGTGCGTTACAGAGGCCGAACGGCATCCTCCTAAATGCATATGTTCCGTAGGGGCAGGTGAAAGTCGTCTTTTCTTGATCCTCTGGTGCAATAGCAATTTGGTTATAACCTGAGTAACCATCAAGAAAACAATAGTAAGATTTACCCGCTAATCTATCAAGCATTTGATCAATAAAGGGTAAAGGAAAGTGGTCCTTTCGGGTAGCTTTATTAAGCTTCCGATAGTCCATACAAACCCTCCAACCGGTCACAGTCCTGGTTGGGATTAGCTCATTGTTCTCGTTGGTTATCACGGTCATTCCTCTTTTCTTGGGAACACATTGCACCGGGCTTACCCATTTGCTGTCGGAAATAGCGTAAATAATACCAACATCTAACCTTTTAATTATCTCCTTACGCACTACCTCCTTCATCGCATGGTTTAGCCACCTTTGGGCATCAATAGTCGGCTTATGATCTTCCTCAAGAAGAATTTTGTGCATGCATAACGCCGGACTAATGCCTTGTATATCAGCAATCGTCCATCCAATCGCCTTCTTGTGCTGCCGTAACATGTCGATTAGCTGTCGTTCCTGTTCCTGCGGCAGCTTAGAAGAGATGATTACGGGCAACGTATCATTTGAACCAAGAAAAGCATATTTAAGCTGCCCTGGAAGGGGCTTTAATTCTAAGACAGGTGGTTCAAAAGTAGATGGCTTTTGGATTAAATGGTTATCCGAAGTATAATTCAAAGGTTCGAATAACTTACCTGGACGATTGCCCATCCAGTTTACCTCCTCCTGACCTTCAGTATCGGATGTATCAGATTCAGAGGAGTTGTTGTCGTCGGTGCTGTCGTCGTTGCTGTCGTGACAGGCCTGTAGGTGGCTGTCGCAGCAGTGACCAAATTTTATATCACGGCAGCCCGACCTGATGCAGGGTTGATCAAAGGTCACCTCAATGATGGCCTTGCATTCCTCGTCCACATCAGCATGTTTCATTGCTTGGAGAACATTCAACTTAATTTCTTGATCGTTCACGCGCATGATGAGTTCTCCTTTTTCCACATCAATCAATGATCTTCCCGTGGCTAAGAAGGGTCGCCCAAGGATGACTGGTGCATTTTCATCTGCCTCACAATCTAAGATAAGAAAGTCAGCAGGAAAAATAAGCTTATCCACTCTTACCAAAATATCTTCAATTTTTCCCTCGGGGTGAACGTAAGAGCGGTCGGCTAGCTGTAGGGTAACTGTCGTGGGCCGCGCCTTGCCAATACCTAGTTTCTGAAAAACAGATTTGGGCATTAGATTAACACTAGCACCAAGATCACATAGTGCCTTACCCACAAATTTGTCGCCGATTACACAAGGTATGATAAAGCTCCCCGGATCCTTCTTTTTCTGGGGTGGCTGCCGATGAAGAATGCTCATGCAACCTTCTGTCATCTTTACCGTTTCAAATTCCCCAAGTTTAGATTTTTTTAACATAACATCCTTGAGAAATTTAGCGTAACCGGGCATCTCCCTAACAGCATCTAACAACGGAATATTGATATGAACCTGTTGAAAAATATCATAAATCTTTTTGAGTTGAGATTCATTCTTAGCTTGCTGTATCCGTTGAGGGAAGGGTGGTGGGGGACGGTAATCAGCAATACGTCCTTCCCACTGCATGCGAATCTGAGGACGGTATTCATCTTTTTTCTCCTCTGTCGCTTCTGCTGTCGTGACAGGCTCATCGGCAGCAGTCTGTTTATCACCTGTCGGGGCAGCTTCCTCGGCAGGTTTATCCAAGGCGGGTTCCTTCTCTGTTTCAGCTTTTTCTGGCCCTGGTAGCTTCTTCCCACTCCTAGTAGTAATCGTCTTACATTGCTCATGTGGGGGCGGTCTAGCATTTTCAGTATTGCTAGGGAATCCTCCACTCTGCCTCGGCTTAATATGTTGCGACACCTGACCCATTTGTGTCTCTAGAGATTTCAACGTAGCCTCATGATTTGTCATTCTCATCTCGATTTTATCTATAAAATTTTCTGTCTTCTTGACAAATTGATTTATATTCTCCATATACGTACCGGTCTGAGACATAAAGGTGGCCAGAGTCTGTTCCAATATACTACTCGTGGCAGGTGGTGGCTGCTGTTGCTGCTGCGGCGGCAGGTTCTGCGGCGGCAGTTGCTGTCGCGTCAGCAATCTAGGACCCCCCCTAATTCTGATGATGTGCTTGTAGATTCAGGGCATTGTTAGGATTACTCCAGGAAAATTTGGGATCCTTCCTCCAATTAGGGTTGTAGTTGTTGGAGTTATAATTCGGCTTGTAATTTCCAACATATTTTCCCTCTTCTATATTTATTGGGCACTCATCCCTACTATGATTTTCCTCACAAGTAGCACAAACTTCCTCGACAGCAAATCCTTGTAATTCATCATCATTTAATAACTTTTTCATTGCTTTAGTAAGGAATGCTACCTGCGATTTCATAGTGCTGTCGGCCTCATAGTCCTTGACAGTAAGTACCCGTTTACCCCCTCTTCTCGCGGTCGGAAACTGCTCCTCATTCTTGGCCAGATGTTTCAAAACTTGCAAGGCTTCGTCTGGATCTTTATCCAATAATAATCCATTTGCTGCAGAATCAATTCGAATGCGAGTTTGTAAGTTAGCAGCATTATAGAACTTAGTTACCTGATTCCAGACGGGAAATCCATGCATTGGGCAGTTTCGCAGAAGAGTTGTAAATCTGTCCCAGGCCTCGTGCATTGGCTCGTCATCTTCCTGTTGAAAAGTAGCAATTTCGTTACGTAATCGCTCGGCTAAATGTGAAGGATTAAAACGAGACAAAAATTCACGAGTTAAATCTGCCCAAGTCATTATAGAACCCGGTGTTAGTTTATTCCACCAAGTTTTAGCTCTGTCCCTCAATGAATGAGGAAATAACCGAAGCCTCAGTATCTCTGGACTAACTCCTGGCAGTCTAAACAAACCACAGATCTCCTGGAACGTTTTGAGATGCTCCCTAGCATCTTCTGTCGCAGAACCACTAAACTGCCCGGCGTTGTTGATCATACTAAACATGACAGGCTTAAGCTCGAAGTTGTCAACATCAATATTCGGCAGCGTGGTCTCCAGCTCTACATGATCGTTCAGCATGTAGTCACGACATGACCGTCGTCCACCTGCTGCGGGCGGGTCATCGACAGGTGGTACACCGCCACCAACAGGCTGATTACGGGCCATCTACTCTAGCTGTTCCTCAAGGTACTCGTTTCTGTCTAAAAGTCGGCGAAGTTGTTTCTTGAGATTGAAGGAACGTTCGATTTCCGGATCTAATTTGTACTCAGGATCTTCACATCTTTTAGATCTGCGCATAAACAAGAAAACCTTGTGAAAAGCGAGAGTTATAAACACAAAAGAAAAATTAAAGAAAAATATAAATAAAAACAAAAACGAAAATAAAAATAAAAACAAAAAGTGCAATAAAAGAAAGGTGTAGTTATGTTGTCAATCCCCGGCAACGGCGCCAAAAACTTGTTGCGTGTAAAAGAGTCTATCGTAATTGAGTGCAAGTGTACACGTCGCAAGTAATAAAGTGATACTAGAGTATCGGATATCGTCTCCACAGGGACTGGGCTAACCCTTTCCTTTGCTATCTGCACAAGGGGAAAAGAATAGATTAAGATATTGTCACGAAAATAATAAAGAATACTGGAAAATAAAAGTAGAGAAATTAAGATAGAGAGAATGGGCTGGTATTGAATTGCTCAGTAGTGCAGGTATTGCAGTGCTTAGGGAATCCAGTCCTGTCGTCGCGCCTGTCGCCGACAGCACCTGTCGCGGCAGCTGTCCGTTGGCTGTCGCGGCAACAAACACACCAACTCCGTACTTCAAGTTCGGCAAGAATCCCAGATCTGCCTTGGCCTATCCCTAGGTCCAAGTCTGTCGATGATCACTTCTTTGATGATACCTCCCGGCGTGAATCGAAGGATGAACACCGATGTGTATGAATTCTTCCTTAGCCACTTAACCTCGCCCTATCCCTAGGCACGAGATGGTCCAACTATAAACTAGAGAACGCGCTCTTATTTCTTTCGTATACTTAACTCTCCCGATGCTAAGTAAATGGATAACCTCACAATGCTCTCCCGATGCTCTTGCAAGATATTAAAACCAAAATAAGAGAACTTGAAGTTTATTTTATTGAACTTGGAAAATCCTAAAACAAAACAATCCTTGCAACTACTTTACAAAACAACCCGTAGCCCTAGGGGGAATTTAGAACATGTCGGTGACGGGTGAACAACAGGGGTTTTTGGTTTCGGTTATGGGGTATTCGATTATGCCCTAGGTTAAATCTATGCCCTTATATAAGCTTTGGGCTCAAGTTATCTAAGGTAACAAGGATTACAACTTTAATTAAAAGTAAGATTCTAATAAAGACTAAATCTCTAAAGACTCCTACTTTCCAGCCGCATCCTTGCTTTTAGGAATTTCCTCTCCTTGGGCTTTGGCTTGACATATCTTTTGATCCAGGGCTTGGAAAAATATGTGGCTTTGATACGATAGACGAGCAGATTTTTCTCTATCTATCGAGGTCCACTTTGCTTTTCCTCTTCATAAGTCTGCTGTCACGACAGGTCCATGACAGGTTCGTCTTCTTCGGCTGCTTGTCCAGTTCAGCTTTCCTGCTTATCTGCCCTGCGCCTGCCTTCATCGTCAACCATGGCAGCTACCTGCAAAATATGCCATCTTTTAGTAGAATCAGTGCCTTTTATATAATTGTGATGTTTTATTGAAAACTAACCTAAATGCAATGCAATGATGCTTGAATGCAGCAGAAATATGGGTTAAAAAGGGTGTAAATAATAGAACTTTTACACACTCAACAAACCCTCGATCAAGCAACTCCTGAAGTTGCGTCTTCAACTCTTTCAACTCTTTAGGTGTCATGCGAAAAGGAGCAATAGACACCAGAGTCGTATTCGCAATCAACTCGATACCAAACTCAACTTCTCTATTTGGCGGAAACCCAGACAATTCTTCCGGAAAGACACCCGGAAAATCGCAAACGGTTCTGATGTCCTGCACACGTACATCCTTTGTACCAAGATTCATCACATATGCTAGATAAGCATCACAACCCATCCTTAGCATACAACTTGCTTCCATAGCCGAAACCACATTATACAAGAATTTCACATTCTCACCTACTATCACCACTTCATAATCAACAGTAAGCTTTAAGGTAACTAGCTTAACATCAAAGTAAACCACTGCTCTATGCTCAGACAACCAATCCATACCAAGGATCACATCAAATCAATAAAAGGGTAACTTCATCAAATCCACAAGGAAAACATGACCTTGAACAGATAAATAACACATCCAATACAACTTCCTAGTGACTTCAGTCTCACAAAAAGAACTAGTCACTTGCATTCCTACTTCAAGCAACTCAACAGGTATATCAAGCAAATGCGCATGCTCACTCAAGATATTAGAATGCGTGGATCCAGAATTAGTCAAAGCCAACAATGATAAAGACTGTAGAACAAAGGTACATGCGATAACATCAGTGTCGTTCTACTCCTCGTGCTGAGCATAGACCCTCGCAGGACCGCCTCCCTAAGGACGAACTGGTACAACATGAGCGATATCACGCTAACCCTCATCTCTCCTCTTAAAATTTCCTCGGTCGCGCCCTAGGCCTCTCTGAGGTGTAGCCACAGCAGGTGCACGTCCCTGGCCTCCACCAGCAAATAGAGGAAACTCACGCCTCATATGATCTGCTGAACCATAGTTCCAACAAGAATTCCATGTTACCACAATAGGAGCTTGTGCCTCTCTAGCTGCACGTACACAATCTCGCCTCAGATGGTCCCTCGATCCACATGTCCAACATGTGTTCTGCTCAGCCCTCGTATGGTTTCCCTAAGCCGGTGCACCATGTCCAATATTACCTCGCCTAGTAGCAGGTCGATATCTCTTATCTCGGCCCCTCTTGTTCCGTCCACCAACGGAACTAAACTCAGTTGCTCTCTTACCAGAGCTAGAACCACCTCCACCAGATAACATACCCAAATTTTTCTCGATGTCCTTAGCTCGACATACAAGCACATCAAAATCCATGTAGTCTGTAGCCAACATGAAGGTCTTAACTTCCTACACGATCCCATAACGGAAACGATCGCAACAATGCCTCTCACTTGGCATCAACTCAGGAGTGTACTGGATCAAACGTACGAACTGGACCTCGTACTCAGGCACCGAGAGATTTCCCTGAACAAGCGACTTGAATTCGCTCTTCTTCTCATCCAAGTATCTCACACCAAGATACTTCCTCTTAAAGGAATTACTGAAGAACTCCCAATCTACCTCATTGGGTTCCATACCAGTGGTGATAGTGGTCCACCAACTATAAGCGTCACCCTGGAGCAAAGAAACTGCACATCCCAGCTTCCGCACATTATTACATCCCATCTGATCCATAATACGGATCGTACTAGCTAACCAGGCTTCCGACGCCTCATGAGACATTCCATGGAACTCAACAACTCCCAAACTCCTCAGCCTTTCCAAAGGGAAACCCGCCTGCCCAACTGTAAGTGCCTGAACATGCGCTCTAGCTACCATAGCCTGAAACGCTCTGGTGATCGCCTCAACCAGCAACGCTAGATCACGCAAAACTGCACCAGCATGTCCTTGTTGCTCTGGCTCTCCACCACCAGGTGGTGGCGGAGGTAAAGTCTCATCAGCTGGGTTCTCAACTCCTTGATTACCCTGATTGCCCTACTCAGCTGCAAGCACAATCGTATTCAATCTAATCTCTCTCCTCGGACCCATAGTGCTATTTTTAACAAGGCATAACAACAAAAACAAATCAAACTATGATTTAAGCCAGCCTCAAGCAAGGATCCAAATTCACAAAAACATTTAACTAGTTTAATAAGGCAATGGGCACCCCGATTTCCCTCAAACCTAACATACCTTACAATAGCATAACATATATATCATGCTTTACATCATCCACATCATCTACATAAAATCATTTTTAACTTCCATAGGATTCACAACAATCAGCATGGCATAGACACTATCATTCAACCAAAAACATGATTTTTTCAATCAACATGCCATTTGACATTGCATCAAACATCAAAACATACCAATTTCATTTACCATCATCCTCAATTCTTTCGTAACCTGGCTCTGATACCGACAAATATAACCCCTTAGCCCGACCTAGATGCCCGACCAGAACTAAGAAGATTACACGGGAAAACCGAAGTCAACTCGTTAAAGTGAACCTCCATTAACGACCCTTTTTTTCTTTTATCTTCTCTAGATACATATTATTATCGTATATGTTCAGCAAAGTGATTGGGTAAAAATGGCACAACGATCGGAGTTCAATTAGGGGGTTCAATTGCATACATTTGACTTTTAGGGACTAATTTGTAATTATTAGAAAATATAGGGACTTTTCAGATTTTAAAGTTACCAAACCATAATTAGTAATGTAACATGCCAGCATGAAAAAATTCATCACAAACGGACCATCCAAACTCATCCAATTAAACATACAACATCTAGGGACAAAAATGCAACAATTCCAAACTTAAAAGATTCTTTTAACTGATATTAACGAATCGTATCGGTACGCCTTAGCCCGTATCGATACGCAAAATGGTAGTAGCCAAAGTTGGCAAGAGGGTATCGATACGCACAAGCCCGTATTGGTACAACCTTCAAACATTTGTGTGGGTGGATCGATACGCGGGAAAATTGTATCGGTACACCTAAGCCGAGAAGCCTAAATTTAGCCTTAGTGTATTGATACTCTTCCCCGAGTATCAATACGCATACCAAATTTTCACATTCAACATCCTTAAAGTCACATTAAACATCAACTAAAAAAGTCTTAATCAAACTTGCATGCTATAAACGACTTACCAACATATTTGCATCATCAAACATTCATAATATAAGCATCAAGCATGGAAAAACAAGGTGAGGCTTAACCACTCAAGCATGCTTTAGAAATATAAACCATATCATGGCCAAAAACCAAGATATAAGACCATAAACCTAAATAAGGCCATTTACAAACCCCAAACCATAAACCAAACATGCTCAAAACGTTTAACATCACCAAATAAAACCAAGAGTAGAAATCCCTCCCATTGCATCTTATTACACTAAAGTAAATCCACATACATTGCTTAGTCAAAAGTACTTGGAATCCACTTGCTCTCTTGCTGCCTCAATTGCTTAATTCTCTGCATTGATGAAACAAATGAGCATAAGCATATAGCTTAGTGAGGACCGCTAAAAACCAAACATTCATCAATGCATTTTGAAAACCATATCAACATCATCTTGAAAACATATAACTTCCTTTAAAACATGCTCTTTAAATCATCAATGCACTTTTAAAACCACATGCTCATATCATCATTAAAATAACAGCAAAATCCCTTTGCTCATGCTTAAACCAAGCATCACATGCATTCTAGCATAATTCCCAAGCATCACATGCTTAATTCATTTCTCAGCATCATTATATTGGCTCACAAGTGATCATTAAAAAACTATATCAAAACCATCACAATGACACAATCGGATGCGCGGATTACAAGAGTTGTCCCACATGCTCCATACACAGTACCGGACCCTCAAGGCTCACACACGGGATTAAACCATCAACTGTTGTGTCACCCGTGGTGGAGTTTAATGGTACAATCACAACCCCTCAACACCAATCATCGGTAGTTGTATAATTCCACTAACGAGAGCACGAGACACATACCACAAGATCCATACACGAGATTAGACCATCCACCGTTGTGATCTTAATCTCAATCGTTAGGGTGCTTGGATGTAGTGTACGGTACAATCACAACCCCTCGACATCCAAGGCGACATTATTAACAGTGCATCAATCCTATACCCGGCTAACTATATGCAATTAAAGTAACCAAAAACCATTTCCATCACTTGCCAATATAATCATTTAACATCATCATTTCACTGTTTTACAAGCATAAATCACAATGCCATTTTCACACGCATAAACATGCCTAAACCAATGTATTAATCACATAACTCCAAGGATCACTTACCATGTGCATCCTTAAAAAATGGCATTAAAAACAAGCATCATCAACGCTCAAAACAAGCTTTAAAACAGTAGTTTAAACCACATTTATTCAAGTGCATTTCCAACAAAAGCATAGCACATTCCGAGAGAGACTTTCGATTTACATACTCTTGAGCTTAGCTAAGTGTTTCAAACTTACACTAAGCTCCCAACATCACGCTCAAAGCATTACAAAGCTGGAAAATCCATTTCCACTCACCGATACGTGAAACCTCGCTCGCCGACATGAAGATCACCCTTCCAAAGCCTCCAGCAATTCTTCACTTACTTCTGGATCAAGAGCCCCTGTTTTTAGATCATCAAAACAGAGATCCAAATGCATTAAAATGCATTTCAACACCAACAACTAAACACAAACTCGTTACTCACAAAAACTACACCAATTTACCCATCCAAAACAACCCGAAAACCCAATCGATTGCTTCCTAAACCAAGCCCAGCCAACATACATCACTTCCAACCATTATTAAACATCACAACACAACTAAAAACAACCTAAACCCTTCCTTATACCTCCAGCAAGCATAACACCATCACAACACCTCAAAAGCCCAACTAAAACCATCAAGAAACTCAAGGATCTCAAGGATTTCAGGATCTATATAATCAAAACCCTTTTCAACATAATAATCAACTCAAAACTCAATTAAAATCAATCCAAAATAGAGCTCATCAATAACACTCCGGAAATCAAGATTTAAACCATTATTTTGCAAAATTTTGATGTTAAATCAAATCTATAATAAAAACTCAGCCAAAAACAACAATTAGGAGCCAAAGATCATGGGAAATTTAAGAAAGAACCTATATTGAAGGTTGAGAACGAGATTTACCTCCAATCCTTGTCTTCCTTAAAGTTTGACAAGTTTTTCCTTCACAATTCTTGAAGAACTTGATGAGAATTCTTGAAAATGATTTAGAAATCAAAGAGAGAGTGTTTGGGAGAAAAGAATTCTGGAGAAAGAGTTGAGAAAATGGTTTTGTTGAAAATGAAAGTTAGTTCTGTGAAATGAGTTCTCAATTTCCTATTTTACCAATTTAATTAAATAAATTCCTTTTCATTTTAATCATCCAAAAATAATTTTAAAACACGTTTCAGTTTAAGGAAGGTATAATTGCACCACATATCCCTAAAGATTCTATGATTTTGACTTCTTTTTGAAAATTGTAATTTTCCACAGTTTTAAAACTTTACATTTTGGCCACTAACCAAAATGTACCACTTCTGAAACTCTTTTTCTAAAATTGATTTGACCAACCTCTTAAACATGATTATAGAGGATTTTAGCAAAAAAAATTCTTCATAATTTTACCCTTTCCTGATTCTTGATTTCCCTAAACCACCTAATACGATTCGAACCATTTCCGACCGGTTTGATCCGATGTCTAAAACATATGGGCCCAAAACCAGGGCATTACAGTATCAGAGCCATGTTTATAAACAATTGGGGCATTGGTAAATGGTTGGTAAGTGTAAATACAAGTGATGATGAATTCTTTGAATGAATGTTATGTACTTGTACAATGTTTGAGCTTGATTGAGATGGAATGCATGCAATTTTGTGGTTTGCGATTAAAATGTGTTGTTATCTATGTTTGGGGTATAGATGGTGAAAAACTCATTACCATATCATTACTATTGGAAGGAGTTGTTTTGAAAATGAAACTTGAGCACCTTGGATTTTCTTGCCTTGAATTGCCAAACTGAGTTTTATTGCATTTTTGATAGTTGCATTGTTTTGAATGGGGCCACGTAGAGAGCTTAGTATTAATATGCGTATCACGACTGAGAAGGAGATGAATGAAATAGACGAGCGTGTTGAGAATTTGCCACCACCTCCTCCTAGTGGACCACCCGGTGGTGGTGGAGCGGGGCTGGTGCTGTTGGAGCTTATGTAGGGGTTGCTGAACCCAAGGGAGCACGTGGGCAAGATGCACCTGATATGACAATGTTGATTCAAGCTATTGCTGGATCCTTTCGGGGAATAGTAGTTGGTGCTCATGTGGCTGCACCTCAGCCTGGTGCTGGAGCGAGTTTACCGTTGGAGCGACTCCGCAGTCTTGGTGGGACTGAGTTTAGAGGGCTGGCCCTTAAGAGTTTCGAGTCTTGGTTGGAGAACACAAAGAGGATCCTTGGGCAAATGAATTGAAATGATGTTCAGATGTTAGGGTGCATTGTATCCTTGTTGGACGGTAACACTTATACATGGTGGACGACCACTATAACGGGATTGGAAGATGCTGAAGTGACTTGGACGTTCTTTCTAAATGCGTTCAAGAGGAAGTAAACGAGTGTTCGATATCTGGATGATAAAAAGAGGGAATTTATGTCCCTGGTGCAAGGAGGCATGTCAGTGGCTGAATATGAAGTACAATTTGTACGCCTCAGTCAGTATGCACCTGAGTTGATCCCTAATGAACGAGAGAGATTCGAACGTTTTCGGTATGGTCTTGTGGCAGATGTGAAGAAGTACATGCTTGCATCGGATTATACTGATTTTGATGTTCTGGTCACTTGAGCCAAGGACATTGAGCTGAACCTTGGTCTGGCGAGTCGAGAAGGAGGGTCTAGCTCAAGGAAGCAAGTTGCGGAATGTGATTCTAGAAGGGATCATTTTAAGAGGCCTAAGGATCGAAGGTCTCACTTGGATTCTAGTCGTGGGGGAGTTAACCTAGGGAGAGGTCAGCAAGGACCAAATGCTTTCATATGTATACCTGAGTGTAACCGGTGCAGTAGGAGTCACACGGGAGAGTGTTGGGGCAACATTGACACATACTGGAATTGTGGTTCTCGTGGGCACGTGAAACGGGATTGTCCTTAGCTAGTAAGAGAGGGATAGGCTCCAGTGAGAGTAGTTGAGCTACATAGGGGCCGTGGGTGCAGCCGTGGCAATTTTTATCGTAGAGATGATGGTGCGAGGAATATAGCTCACGTGGTAGTTGTCCAGCTCAAGGGAGGTGGCCAGGCCAGAGTTTATGCACACCGTGAGGGGAGGAATGACACTGACGTGATCGCAGGTACCTTTACTTTGCAGTCTTTATAATTGCTTTCTCTGATTGATTATGGATCTACACTTTCATACATATCGCGTGAACATGCTCAAATGCTTGGTTTTCCTGTTGAGTCTTTGGAGGTTGGTGTGCGTGTGACTAGTTCCTTTGGTGAAACGATTGTAACGAGGAAGTTATATAGAAGATGTCCCTTAATGGTGCAAGATCATGTGTTTTGGGTTGATCTTATGGAATTGCCCTTCTATAGATTTGATGTAATCCTTGGTATGGATTGGGTAGTTGAGCATAGGGCTGTTGTGGATTTTGAGAATAAGCGAGTTTCATTTAAACTAGCTGATGATTATGAAGTTGTGGTGGTGGGAGAGAATGTAAAGTTTCTATCTAATGTGGTTTCAACGCTTGAAGCGAGTCAGATGTTGCGTCAAGGATGTGAAGTATATTTAGCTTTTGTAATGAATCCTAGAACAAAGGATGTTCGGGTACAAGATATACAGACTGTGTGTGAATTCCCCGGGGTGTTTCTGGATGAGTTACCTGGTTTGCCGCCTAGTTGGGAGGTGGAGTTTGGAATTGAGTTGTATGAGAACACGACTCCGGTGTCCATCGCTCCCTATCAAATGGCACCTAAGAAGTTGAAGGAGCTGAAGATGCAACTTCAGGAGTTGCTTGATTGAGACTTTATTCGGCCTAGTGTGTCACCTTGGGGTTGACCGGTCTTGTTTGTAAAGAAGAAATATGGCACGATGAATAAGTTGACTGTGAAGAATAAGTATCCTCTACCAAGAATTGATGATCTTTTTTATCAGTTTCGTGGAGCGGCTGTGTTTTCAAAGATTGATTTAAGGTCTGGGTACTACCAATTGAAGGTTAAAGA
Source organism: Hibiscus tridactylites (assembly GCA_958450335.1). Classification (NCBI taxonomy): domain Eukaryota; kingdom Viridiplantae; phylum Streptophyta; class Magnoliopsida; order Malvales; family Malvaceae; genus Hibiscus; species Hibiscus tridactylites. The sequence goes on along the minus strand of OY288292.1, from coordinate 18,362,819 downwards.
TGTGGATGTAACCCCTTTAGCCCGGTCTAGACGGTTGACCTGAATCGAGGTGATTACACGGGGAAACTGAAGTCAACTCGTTAAAGTCGACTCCGATTGACGACCGTTTTTTTCTTTTTATCTTTTCTAAATGCAACTTAAGTCCTATGTGATCACCAAAGAGCATATGAGGAAATGACATAACGATCATATATCATTTAGGGGTTTAATTACTCAAATTAGACATTTAGGGGCCAAATTGTAATTTCTACAAATTAAAAGGACTTCTCTAATTTTAAGGTTACCATTACTCAATTAGTCATATTTCATGCTTCTCTGAAAATTTTCATCACAATATAACCAACCATACACATCCATTTACATTCATGAAGATCAGGGACTAAAACGCAACGTTTTAAAACATTCTCAGGTGAGGTTTAACCAACTTAACGACCCGCGTATCGATACGCCTAAGAAGGGTATCGATACGCCCTCTATGGTCAAACTTCCCCGATGTGTGTCACCAATTCGTATCGGTTCGCTAAGGTACCGTATCGGTACGCCCTCGTCCAGTGACTAAAGAGGGTATCGATACGACCCCATGTACCGGTACGCCCTCACAAATCAAGCAGGCAGTATCGAAACGCTCTGAGGTGTCCTGATATGTAACTTTTGAACCTCCACGACCAAACAAAACCACTCCAACATATAGTTAAACTTGTTTGCACACCAATATGCATCAACACTCAGAGGTACGAGTCAAGGATAACATCAAACATCATCAATATCAACATTTGAATTCTAAACCATGCTCCCTAAAAGTCAAAAACACCAAAAGACCATAAGCACCCCAATAGGCAAGGTAAATCATCAAAATCAAATTAAAGGCCTTTTACAAACCATATAAAACTTGCTTCAATAACAGAGAGTCCAAAACACATCTCCCAAAGTAAACCGTTAAACCCTATTGCCAAATGTCATTACAAAAGTAAATGTAAAACATCACCATACTTGAGCTTAGCTATTCCTTGGATCCTCTTAGGCCTCCTTGCTGCCCAAAATATCTTAGTTATCTGCATTGTTGGTAAAATAGAGCGTAGGCATGATAGCTTAGTGAGGCATGCTCTAAAAACACCAACACAACAATGCAAACTTTTAAATCTCTCTCTTGAAATCCATTTCAAAGACCATGCTCTTTCTACCTCATGCTTGAAAACCATTTCAAAGCAAAACACCATTTGCAAATCACATGTACCATTTATCTATCTATCTCATGCATTCAACCAATGCAAATCTCATGGCAAAGCCACACATGCTTGATACTAAAGAATTTCATAAATCTCAAAATCTAATATGCATTTCTCATAGCATAAAATCATTTTAAGATTGGTACATGTGAATCAAATACATTAAAATCATCGGATTCTCACTTTGGATCGGGATGGCACTACCCCCATTGCCCGACTCCAATGAGCACGTACGAATTTTAGTTTATAGTGCACTTTACATCCAATTGGTCGACCAATTATATCTGGTAATCTTCTCATCATTTATGCCAATATATTACATTAAAATCATCATCTCACCTATTGTTTTGATGCAACTTTTTTCAAATCTATCTCATCTCATTTTAAAACCACAACTCATGCATAGAATTTAGACAAAATCTCAAAACTCTTCACAATGTCATTCCATCTCATGGGATTAATATGAAACATCATTTCATGTCATAAATCATGCATATAACAGTAGGAATTTGTCTATCTCAAAACAAGAGCACACCAAAAGCATTTTGGGCATCAACCACTTTTTGAGAGCAAATCTAAACATACTTACTTCTGAACTTAGGATGGTGTTTCAAACCAATCCTAAATCCCCAAACCTTGTTTCCTAGTCCCTCAAGGACTTCTAAAACCATTTGCACTCACCGATAGCATTTTGCTTTCTTGCCGAAACGATTTCTAAGCTTATGGCACTTCCGGATCAACACCAAATGCGTCCGAAGATGTCTCCCCTATTCATTACACATAAGAGCTGAGGATTAATGCATTATCATGCATTAAAATCACCAGCCACTCATTCTAACTCGCCGCTCTACTCAAAACTAGCATTTCAGCTATCCGAAATAACCGAAATCACCTCCAAACTTTCTCAAATCAAAGCGCAGACAAGATCTATCAATTCTAACCCTTTCTAAACTTCAATCAACAACAAAAATCAACATAAACACGACCTTATACCTCTAGCATTAGCATATCACCAAAAATACCTCAAAAACCACAAATCTAGCATCTCAAACGTAGGAATCCAAACATATTCGGGACATATTTGTTAAAACCTCATTCTCAAGATCAATTATCATCCAAAAAATGCTAGAAATCAACCTTAAAACAGAGATTAACATAGAATTACAAAATTCACCAAGATCTCTTCAAAAATCTTGAATTTAACAACTATTTCATGTTTATAACATTAAACCAACTCAAAAACCTTTAACAAAGGATTGATAACTTGGGAATTTCAGTAAAGAACTGATCATTAGAGGAGAAGGACGAAGCTTACCTCTAATGGTTGATATCTCTTCACTTTGGGAAAGTTTTCTTGAAAATCCAAAGCAAGAATCAAAAGAATTTGATGAAACAAGATAGGGAATCCTTTTGGAAGATAAAATATCAGCAAAGAAGATGAAAATTGGAGGAGAGAAAAGTGTTTGGCTGATTAGAAGTTGAGAGAAAATGAAAAGAGAAAACTATGGTGAAATTAGTTATAAAAAAGTCAACTTTGATTTCCTTTTTATTTCTTTTATAAAATCATTATTAAAAGCTCCAAAATTAAAGAGAAATCGGATAAAAACAAATGGTAAAATTAGCTCCTTAAATATTAGAAGTTTCAATCCTTTACAAAACAGTCACCAGTCAACTTTTGCAAAAATTGCATTTTGGTCACTATACCAAAATGTAATATTTCCAAATCACATTTTTGTAAAAAATTTCACCATAATCATTTATATAATAAATGAGGATTTTTAGATATATTTCCATATTTTTAAAACATCCCGAACTAGGTGTTCCCTAAACCGACCTCAAGGGTTTGAACCGTTCCCGACCGACCCGATTCAACATCTAAAACATCCAAACCCAAAATCAAGGCGTTACAGTGGATATGCCGAAAACTTCTTTTCGAACTAGGTATGGGCATTATGAATTCCTGGTGATGCGTTTTGGTTTGACAAATGCTCCCGTTGCATTCATGGATATGATGAACATGGTGTTTCATGAGTTATTGGATAAGTTTGTTGTGGTGTTCATCGATGACATCCTTGTGTATTCTCGTACAAAGGAGGAGCACGAGGAACATTTGAGGTTTGTTTTACAAGTATTGTTAGAGAATCATCTTTTTGCTCAGCTGAGAAAATTTGAGTTTTGGTTGAAGAAAGTTGTTTTCCTTGGTCATGTGGTTTCGGCCGAGGGAATTCGTGTTGATCCTTAATAGATCGAGGCGGTGGCGAACTGGAAGCCTCTTGAGTGTGTTCATGAAGTTTGTAGTTTCCTTGGTTTGGCGGGTTACTACCGAAGGTTTGTAGATGGATTTTCCAAGATTGCTGCTCCTTTGACGAAGTTATTGTAGAAAGATGTTAAGTTTGAATGGACGGAAGCGAGACAACAAGCCTTTGAGAAGCTAAAGGAAGCATTGACGCAAGCTGCTATCTTGATTCAACCTGAATCTGGAAATGAGTTTGTGGTGTATAATGACGCATCTTATGTTGGTTTGGGGTGTGTGTTGTTGCAAGAAGGTAAGGTAGTAGCTTATGCATCGCGACAGCTGAAGATGCATGAGCGTAACTATATCACGCATGATATTGAGTTAGCGGCGGTGGTGTTCGCTTTAAAGATTTGGAGGCATTACCTATATGGTAAGAAGTGTACGGTGTATACGGATCACAAGAGCTTGAAGTATCTTATGTCTCAGAAGAAGTTGAATCTTAGGCAATGACGTTGGGTGGAGTTTCTTAAGGATTATGATCTAACGATAGAGTATCATCCTGGAAAGGCTAATGTTGTGGCCGATGCTTGGAGCAGGAAGGTGGCTGTGGAGTTGAGGGTGATGTTTGCTTGCTTGAGCATATCGCGAGATGGTGGCCTTGTTGCTGAGTTGCAAGTGAAACCATCTTTGATTCAGTTAATAAAGGATAATCAGTTTCTTGATGACTCTCTTGTACCTCACGTTCAGGACATTGTAGATGGTGAGCCTTCAGATTTCAGTTTCAACGATGACGGTGTTTTCTGCTTTGGAAGTCGAATAGTGGTGCCGAATGATGTTGAGTTGAGGCGCACTATTCTGACTGAAGCTCATAGTAATTCTTTTGCTATGCACCCTGGTAGTACAAAGATGTATCATGATTTGATGGATGGGTACTATAGGGTAGGGTTGAAGAAGGATGTTGTTGAGTTTGTTAGCAAATGCATGGTTTGTCAGCGATTAAAGGCTAAAAATCAGGTTCCTTCTAGGTTGTTGCAACCGTTGAGAATCACAGAATGGAAATGGGAAATGATTACCATGGATTTTGTGTCTAGGTTGCCCTTATCGCCATCAAAGAAGAATTCTATTTGGTGATTGTTTATCGCCTTACGAAGTGTGCACATTTCTTGTCTGTGCATACTACATATACTTTGGATAAGCTAGCTGAGTCGTATATTGCTGAGATTGTGCTTTTGCACGGTGTGCTGAAATCTATAGTGTCGGATAGAGATCTGAGGTTCACGTCGAGGTTTTGGGAGTGTTTGCATCAAGCCTTGGGTACGCGGTTGAATTTAAGTACTTCTTATCATCCGCAAACGGATGGACAGTCAGAGCGTGTTCTCCAAGTGCTTGAGGACATGTTGAGGTGTTGTGTTATTGAGTTTGCAAGGTTATTGGGAGAAGCACTTTCCTTTGGTTGAGTTTGCATATAATAATAGTTACTAGGCAAGCATTCAAATTGCATTGTACGAGGCTTTATACGGAAGAAAGTGTATAACTCCCCTTTGTTGGGCTGAAAGAAGACAAAAGTTAATTTCGAAGACAGCCTTGTTGAAAGGAACCACCGAGACGGTGAAGCTCATATGTGAGCGTTTTAAGGCAGCATCAGACCAGAAAAAGTCTTACACGGAATTGAAGCATGAGGAGATAGAGTTCGCGGTTGGCGAACGTATCTTTTTGAAAGTTTCACCTTGGAAGAAGGTGATGAGATTTGGTCGGAAGAGCAAATTGAGTCCGAGGTTCATTGGACCATATGAAGTGATAGAGCATGTGGGTCTTGTTGCCTACACGTTGAGACTACCTTCAGAGTTAGAAAAGGTACATAATGTGTTTCGTGTATCCATGCTTCGGAGATATAGATCGGATCCCTCGTATGCTATGCATGTAGAGGAGGTTGAGTTGAATCCAGACTTAACATATGATGAGGAGCCCGTCGAGATTTTGGATTCGGATAGCAAGGTTCTTCGGGGTAAGACCATCGAGCTGGTCAAGATCTTATGGAGACATCATGGCGTTGAGGAAGCTACGTGGGAAAAGAAGGATGACATGAAGAAGCAGTTTCCTTAACTCTTTCAACCAGGTAAATTTTGAGGATGAAATTTCTTAAGTGGGGGAGAGTTGTAATGCCCTGGTTTTTGGCCTAGATGTTTTAGGCGTTGGATCGGGCCGGTTGGGAACGGTTCGAATCCTTGAGGTTGGTTTAGGGAAAACCTAGTTCAAGATGTTTTAAAAATATGTAAAAATATCTAAAAATCCTCATTTGTTATATAAATGATTATGGTAAAAACAATTTTACAAAATGAGCTTGGGAAATATTACATTTTGGTGAAGTGACCAAAATGCAGTTTTTGCAAAAGTTGGCTAGCGATTGTTTTGCAAAGGATTGAAACTTTGAATCTTTAAGGAGATAATTTTACCATTTATTTTCATCGGATTTCTGTTTAATTTGGGAGCTTTTAATAATGATTTTATTAAAGAAATAAAAGGGAATTAAAAAGGAAATCAAGTTGACTTTTCATAACCAACTTTACAATAGTTTTCTCTCTTTTCATTTTCTCTCAACTTCCAATCAGCCAAACACTTTCCTCTCATCAAAGAACCTCTGATTTTCATCTAGTTTGCTGAGATTTCATCTTCCAAAAGATTTCCTATCTTTGTTTCATCAAATCCTTTTGATTTGGCTTTGGATTTTCAAGAAAACTTGCCCAAATTAAGGAGAGACCAACCATTAGAGGTAAGCTTCGTTCTTTTCCTCTAATGATCAGTTCTTTACTGAAATTCCCAAGTCATCAATCCTTTGTTAATGGTTTTAGTGTTGTTTTAATGTTGTAAACAAGAAATAGTTGCTAAATTCAAGATTCTTGGTGAGATCTTGGTGATTTTCGTATATCTATGTTAAGCTCTGATTTGAGGTTGATTTCTAACATATTTTGGATGTTATTTGATGTTGAGAATGAGGTTTTAACAATTAAATCCTGAAAAGGCTTGGGTTCTTAAGTTTGAGATGCTAGATGAGTGGTTTTTGAGGTGTTTTTGGTGATCTGCTATTGCTAGAGGTATAAGGTCGTGTTTATGATGATTTTTGATGTTGATAGAGGTTTAGAGAAGATTAGAATTGAAAGATTTTGGCTGGGCTTTGAGTTGAGAAAGTTTAGAAGTGATTTTTGTTATTTCAGATAGCTGAAATGCTAGTTTTAAGTAGAGCAGTGAGTCAAAATGAGTGGCTAGTGATTTTAATGCATTATGATGCATTAATCCTCTGCTTTTGTGTGTAATGAACATGGGAGACTTCATCGGACACGTTTGGTGTTGATCTGGAGGTGCCGGAAGCCTAGAAATCATTTCGGCAAGCTAGCGAAACGTTATCGGTGAGTGAAAATGGTTTTAGAAGTCCTTGAGGGACAAGGAAACAAGTTTTGGGGATTTAGGATTGGTTTGAAACACCATCCCAAGTCCGGAAGTAACTATGTTTAGATTTGTTCTCGAAATGTGGATGATACCCCTAAATGCTGTGACATGCTCTTGATTTGAGATAGACAAATTCCTACTGTTTTATGCATGATTTATGACATGAGATGATGTTTTATATTGATCTCATGAGATAGAATAACATTGCAAAGTGTTTTGAGATTTTGATTAAATGATATGCATGATGTAACGCCCCGGTTTTGGGCTCAGAAGTTTTGGCGTTGACCGGTTCGGTCAAAGTGTTGATCGAATATATAAGAGTGAATTTAGGAAAGCCTAGTTCGGGTTGCATTAAAAATATGGAAAAATGTTCTAAAATCATCTTTTAATATGTATAAGTGAACTGTGAAATCAATTTTGGAAAATGAGGTTCGGAAGGTTGACATTTTGGCTAGTGACCAAAATGTAATTTTTGAAAGTTGCGGGACAGTTTTATAAAGGATTGAAACTTTGAATCTTTAAGGAGCTATTATTCCAAAAAGGATTTCTCCAGATTTTTTCTAAGATATTTTAAGGCTCAAATCTGATTTTAAAGATTTAGAAAAGGAGGGAAATCATTTTTAACTAAATTTCCAACAAACTTTCCTTTTTCTCTCAAATTCTCTTTTCTCTCATTTTCTCTCTACCCAAACAAGATTCTCCAGATTTCTTTCTCTGATTTTGACATCTTAATCTCTCATTTCAATTCTCATTTGTTTCCTAATCATCTCATCAACAAAATCTCTCAATTTACAAGTTGATTCATCAAGCTTTTTTGGCTCTAAAATGGAGAAATTCAAGTTTGGAGGTAAGAACGTCCTTCTCCTCTAAACTATCAGTTCTTTACTGAAATTCCTAAGTTCTCAATCCTTGATTTATGTTTTATTAAAGGCTTTTCAATTGAGATCTTGATTTTTGGCTAAAATGCAAGATTTGGTGATTTTGGTGAAAATTTTCGTGTGATCTGTTTAAGCAGGGTTTTGAGGTGTTAAATTGATGTTAAATGAATGCTAAAATGATTAGAAGTTGAGGTTTAACCAATGCAATCCCGGATAGGTTGAATTTCCTAAGTTTGGCTTGAGTTTTTGGTTGTTTTTGGAGTGTATTTGGTGATCTGTTATACCTGGAGGTATAAGGACGTGGTTGTGATCATTTTGCATGTTATTTGATGTATAAAAATGGTTAGAAGTGATGGATCTTGGCTGGGTTAAGTTTTGGAAGTGTTTGGAGGTGATTTCGGTTGTGTTTGATAGCCAAATTGCTAGATTTGTGATGAGCAGCGAGTTGTGTTGTTGTTGCTGGTGTTTTAATGCATAAAGATGCATTAATGTTCTGTTTTTATGTGCTTGAAACAGGGGAGGTTGATCCTTGAGCTTTGGAGGTGTTTTCGGAAGGTTTCGGAAGCTTGGAAAGCTTGTTGGCTAGCTTTGTTTGGTTATCAGTGAGTGAAGTTGGGATTTCAGCTTTTGAAACAAGGTTTGAAGGTTTTGGGGAGCTTAGTTTAAGTCTAAACAACTTTGCTAAGCTCAAGAGTAAGTGGATGGGTTTTTGCTCTTGGATTGTGTATGTTTTGGCTTTAAAATCAAAAGTGGTTGATGATTGATATGCATGTGATTTGCATGGTTAAATTCTGTTTTGTAAGCATGTTTTAGCATGGTTTAATGCTGGTTTTGAAAGTCATTTGAAAAGGATGCTCAAGGTAAGAGATCCTTGGTTTATACATTGAAAATGTGGTTTTGTTGCATAGTGTTGCATGTTGATCAATGGCTTTATATGATGCTTAAAAACAGTGAATTGATGATGATTAATGATGATAATTGTTACCTTTTGCATATTGTTTATGTATGTGAATCATTGAGCTAATGATGTGATGGCTTTGCATTGTGTGTATGCATGTGAATCATTGAGCTAATGATGTGATGGCCTTGCATTATGTTTATGCATGTGGAACATTGGATATTATGGTAAGATGGTTATATTGGCAAGTGTTGTAAGTGGTTCTTGGTTCGTTGATCGGATATAGTTAGCCGGCTATAGGATTGGGTGCACCGTGAATAAAGTCGCCTTGATGGTGGAGTGGTCAAGTGTGGACCGGGTAAACTCCCCTCAAGTATTCCTAACGAGATGAGGTCAGTGGAGGGTGTGCCCACGGGAGGACCTCGGTTGCTTAAGGTCAGTGGAGGTTGTTGCCCACGGGAAGACCTTGGTTGAGTAAAGGTTATAAGGTGGTTAAAAGTCCTTATGTGAGAACCTTGTACTTGTTGAGATCACAATGGCAATGGTTAAGTCCATGTGTGGATCTTGTGTGTGATGTCCCGGATCTCGTTAGATGATGTCTACAACTACCAATCGGTTATGCAAAGGTTGTATGGTGGTTGAAAGTCCATACGGGAAGACCTTGTGCATGTCAAGGGTGTATGGCGGTTGAAAGTCCATACATGGTAACCTTGAGGAAAGGCTAAGGTTGTATGGTGTTTAAAAGTCCATACATGGGAACCTTAGGAGGTTGAGGTCAGTGGAGGTTGTTGCCCACGGGAAGACCTTGGATTGGGTAGTGTGTAGGAAGCGTTGGGACACGCTTGGAATCCGCGTATCCGATCGGGTTGAAAAGTTGGAAAGTGAATATGGTTGATCTCTTGGAAGCCAATATAATGTTCTTGATCATGTTGAGCATGGGATTGCTTGAAATGATGCATAGTTGCATGTGAAGCATGGGATTGCTTGAAATGATGCATGGTTGCATGTGAAGCATGAGATGCTTGAATTGATGCATGTTTGCATGAGAAGCATGAGATGCTTGGTAAGATGCATTGTTGCATGAGATGTGTATGATGCTAGTGAAAGCATGTTACTTGTATGTTGAACAAGTGTTGGTTATCATTTGATAAATGATGCATGTGAGCATGAATTACCTATGATGCATTGGAGTCATGTATGACTTGTTGTTTAAGGCATGTGATGATGATGTTATGGTTTTATGTGGCCTTGTTTAAATGCATGAAATGGTTTGATTGAACTATGGTTTTAAATGGTTTCTTGCTTGATGTGGTTTCCAAGTTAAAGAAAGGTATGTTGTGGGAAGGATGTGTTTTCCATGGTTTTGTTTAAGCTTGGCATATGGTGTTTATGCATGATTTGAGATTGATGGTGAAAAGAGTTTTCGAACATGGTTTTGGAAAGCAAATCGGGTTGGTTTTAAAGTGTTTTAAAGACCCGCTGCATTGATGGTGTTTTGGTTTTGAGCATTCCTCACTAAGCATTATGTGCTTACGCTCCTTTTTGTCCATCAATGCAGATTCTTGAGGTTTGGGCAGCAAGGAGCAAGGGATTCAAGGTGGACTCCAATGGAGATGTATGTCTCGGTGAATAGCTATAGTTAATAAGGGCAATGGGGTAGAATCTCTCGGATTGTTGTTGTTGTGATCGTGTATGTTGATCATGAAGGTTTAAATGCTGTTGTTAATGTTGTTGAAACATGAATTGGGTTAAATGTGATTGAATTGGAAGGTTTGTGCTTAAATGGTTGCTTGTGTAGGAAGCATGCCTATAGATTTGGAGTTTTCCTTATATGTTGAGTATATGTTGAATTGTTGATGCAAGTATGTCTCTTTTATGTTGAATTGCATGTTGGCAAAGTTTGGTGGCTTTTGGAGCATGTTTGAATGATCAATTGTGTGTTTGAATGAGCAAAATGCAACATTCTGGGCTAGGCGTTTCGGAACAGGTAACACCGTTTCGGAACGGGTGCCCTGCATGAACCCAGGCGTCCGAAACGGGTGCCACCGTTCCGAAACGGAAGGCATTCTGCCAGACCCCCGTTGCGGAACGTGTTGCGGAACGGCCCGTGTTTCGGAACGGGCTTGGCCTGTTTCGGAACGGGTGACCGTTGGGGGCTGACATGGGCGGTTAAATGTTTCAAAATGTTTGCGTTTTGGTCCTGAATCTTGTATATGCAATTGTATGAGTTTGGGATGTCCGTTTGAGCTGAAATTTCACAGAGAAGCATGAAACCTGATTAATTTCAAGATGGTAACTTTAATTTGGGTTAAGTCCCTTAATTTATCAGAATTTACAATTTGGTCCCTAAAGTTGTAATTTGTTCAATTGGGTCCCTGTTTGATCTCTGATGTTTGTGATCTTTGAGCATGGTGTTTGTGTGATCACATTTAAGGTTAATGTGCATCTAGACAAGATTAAAAAGAAAAAAAAGGGTCGTTAATCAAGGTTGACTTTCGGGTTGACTTTGGTTTTCCCCGTGTAATCTTCGTAGTTCGGGTCAACCGTCCAGACCGGGCTACGAGGGTTACATTTGGTGGTATCAGAGCCAGGTTGCGAAGGTTGGGGAAAAATGGTAAGTTGTTGTGATGTGTGTTTGATGTTTACCTTGTTGTATGGTTGAAAGCTGGTTGAAGCATGTGTTTCTGAATATGCTGTTGATGTTTTTGAGCATGTTGCTGGTGTATGCAAGCATGATTTGTGGTTATGAATCTTGGTTGAGATCATGTGGATATGTGCTGATGTTATGAGCTGATGTTAAGCATGATGAATATGTTTTGAGCATGTTATGTTGCTAATGTGCTGGTGCTTTTGGGTGTTGTTTGGTGTAAGCATGATCAAGGTATGTTGTTGATATGCTTGATGTTGTGATATCCATGTTGTGTTGACTGTTATGTCATGTAAAGGGGGAGGATTCGGGATACCCATTGCCTTATTAATATAGCTATTGTGTTATTTTGGAGTTGGAGTTTGAATCCTTGCTTAATGCTGGTCTAACTGTTTGTTTGCTTGTTGTGATTGTATGTTTGTTGTTAGTGGTATGGCAAAGTTGGTGAAAGAATGGCGGATGAGTGAGATGGTTGCTGCCTTGGGGCAGGTTGTTAAGGCAAGGAATTCACCCTTTTGTAGAGGTGTTTTGTTTCAGTCTTCTGTGACTGGAGTTGAGATGGTAAGGCAAGGGAAGGAAGCTGGTTCCGGGATGGAAAGTTCATCATCTGTTGTTCAGGAGGTGTTGGGAACATCTCAGGCTGTGGTTGAGGTAGAGTCAGTGGATGTGCTGGCTAAATGTGTGGGTTTGCCGAAACAGCATTTGCTTGATTTGGGTGCTGTAGAGTATCATGGTTCTTCCCCAGAGATGTTTGAGGCTTGGTTGGTCAATGTGGTTCTGATTTTGGATCAGGAAGGCTGTGATTATGCCTGTAAGCTGGGGAGTGTTGTTTCTCTGATGCTGGAGGATGCTTGTTCTTGGTGGACATCTGTGGCTGTGGCGTCACATATCCTTGATATTGATTGGGATTTCTTCGTGTCTGCTTTCTATGAAAGGTATCTTGGAAGGGGATTTCCAAGGGTTGAACAAGGTGTGGGTAGTGCTGCTGGTGAGCAAGTGTTGCCTGAGCAAGGAGTGGAAGTTCAGTCATCTGTGTGTGACCGTTGTAAAAGGCAACATGTTGGAAATTGTTGGGGCGCAGGTGTTTGTTGGAATTGTGGTTCTAAGTTGCATGTTAAGCGTGATTGTCCTCATGGAGTGAAGTCAGCTGTGGTGTTAGCTAAAGGATCTTTGAAAGGTCGTGGGCACGGCCGAAGCGAGGTTCAGAAGTGGCAGAAAAAGCAGAAGGTTGTGAAGGGTTTGGGAAATGAAGTTTGCTGGAAGTGTGGGTCTGCTGGACACATGAAGCGTGATTGTTTGATGTTGGCTCGGAACAGCCAAGGTTCTTTACCGCAAGGAGTTGGTGGTGACCCTGGTGTGTTTGTTGGTGCTGCAGTTGTGCCGCGGAAGGATGATGGTTCCGCAAGGAAGAGGGCTCGTCTGACGAAGCTTCAGGGTGGTGTTATGTTTTCAGGTAACCTTGTTAAGTGATCTTTGCTTTAGTTGCCTTAGTTTGGTTTCTGTTGGTTTTTCCTTGCGTGGTAAGTCTAGTCTTGTTGCTAGAATGTTTGGGGTAATGGTAGTTGTGGTTTGGTAATATCTTGTGGTTAATGGTTGTTGGTATGATGGAGTTAGATAAGTTAAAGGTGAGTAAGGAGGTTGTTCTTAGACAGATTTTGAGGATGTTATTGGAGGGTGTGAACTGGCATTCATGCACAGCTAAAGTCATTGATATACGCTATATTATATATGTTGGTCCATGCATACATGTGGCATGACATTAGAGGTTTTGCATACATGTGCACCAGGCATTGATAAGGCATGTAGGTGATCATGCATACGATGTTCACGCTCGCTAATAACTAATCGAATCTGTTAGTGTTGTGGTTGGATTAGGAGGGATGATGGGTTTTTAGAGGTTGTTGGTGCTGAGTGGGAGTTAGAAGTGTTGGAGGTTGGTAAACCAGTTGTTAGTGATAGTGGGAGTGGTATAGCCTGTTGGTAAAAGGATAGTGTTTGATGCTTTGAGGGTTTAGTGGTTTGGTGGTGAAGGGTATTGGTTGTGGTTAGTATCGGTTAAGTGGGTTGTTTAGTTAAAAGGAAGTGGTAGTTCCTAGGTGCTAAGTGATGTTACAGTTTAGTGGTTGTGTTCCCAAGTGCTGAAGTTGTTTAGCTTTTAAGTTGTTGTGAAAGGGTTGTGTTTGTTCTTGGCAATCTTTGAAGAGTTCTGAAGCTGTTGAGTGTGTGTTATGGTTCAGTAATGTTCTGGTGATGCAAGTGTTCTGGTTGAAGTTTGTAGTGAAGGGGCTGTGAAAGATCGAAGGTTTTCGTTGGTTGTTTGGGTTCTTGTGAGCAGTGGTTGGCTAGTTACGGTTAAGAAAGTTCTGTTTGAAGTCTGTTGATGGTATGTGGAACGGCTGAAGGTTTCAAGTTGAGGTTGTGATGTGATTTTGGTTTTTGTGTAAATAGTCCTGGTGAGCTGTTATGGTAATGTTTTTGACGGATGTGAAGGATTGTCAACTTCGTTGAAGAGTTTGTGTAAACAGTTGATGTTTAAGGATTTCTGTTTGTTGGGAAAAATCTTTGGAAGAGGTTTGGGAATCGCAAGAGTTTTAGAGGCTGAGAGGTTGCCTAGTGGGGCTGAATTGGTTTGGTGGTTGTCTTTGTGTAGACAAGTTTTGGAAGTTATGTGCTACAGTGTTGTCTGCTAAAAGAGCTGAAGTTCTTCAGGTTGATGTTGGGGTTGTGTACAGTTCGGTTATGTGAAAGGTTGAGTCGTGGTTACCTTGGAGAGTTTGGATTTGTGAACAGTGTGTGGTGGAGGTTTTGTATGGAAAGTGATCAGTGTTGTTGGTTGAGGCTTTTGTGTTGCCTTGTGTGTTGCTTTGAGGAGTTTGTTGTTCTCTTTTCGCCGGTTGAAATTTCGAGGACGAAATTTCCTAAGGGGGGGGAGAGTTGTAACGCCCCGGTTTTGGGCTCAGAAGTTTTGGCGTTGACCGGTTCGGTCAAAGTGCTGATCGAATATATAAGAGTGAATTTAGGAAAGCCTAGTTCGGGTTGCATTAAAAATATGGAAAAATGTTCTAAAATCATCTTTTAATATGTATAAGTGAACTGTGAAATCAATTTTGGAAAATGAGGTTCGGAAGGTTGACATTTTGGCTAGTGACCAAAATGTAATTTTTGAAAGTTGCGGGACAGTTTTATAAAGGATTGAAACTTTGAATCTTTAAGGAGCTATTATTCCAAAAAGGATTTCTCCAGATTTTTTCTAAGATATTTTAAGGCTCAAATCTGATTTTAAAGATTTAGAAAAGGAGGGAAATCATTTTTAACTAAATTTCCAACAAACTTTCCTTTTTCTCTCAAATTCTCTTTTCTCTCATTTTCTCTCTACCCAAACAAGATTCTCCAGATTTCTTTCTCTGATTTTGACATCTTAATCTCTCATTTCAATTCTCATTTGTTTCCTAATCATCTCATCAACAAAACCTCTCAATTTACAAGTTGATTCATCAAGCTTTTTTGGCTCTAAAATGGAGAAATTCAAGTTTGGAGGTAAGAACGTCCTTCTCCTCTAAACTATCAGTTCTTTACTGAAATTCCTAAGTTCTCAATCCTTGATTTATGTTTTATTAAAGGCTTTTCAATTGAGATCTTGATTTTTGGCTAAAATGCAAGATTTGGTGATTTTGGTGAAAATTTTCGTGTGATCTGTTTAAGCAGGGTTTTGAGGTGTTAAATTGATGTTAAATGATTGCTAAAATGATTAGAAGTTGAGGTTTAACCAATGCAATCCCGGATAGGTTGAATTTCCTAAGTTTGGCTTGAGTTTTTGGTTGTTTTTGGAGTGTATTTGGTGATCTGTTATACCTGGAGGTATAAGGACGTGGTTGTGATCATTTTGCATGTTATTTGATGTATAAAAATGGTTAGAAGTGATGGATCTTGGCTGGGTTAAGTTTTGGAAGTGTTTGGAGGTGATTTCGGTTGTGTTTGATAGCCAAATTGCTAGATTTGTGATGAGCAGCGAGTTGTGTTGTTGTTGCTGGTGTTTTAATGCATAAAGATGCATTAATGTTCTGTTTTTATGTGCTTGAAACAGGGGAGGTTGATCCTTGAGCTTTGGAGGTGTTTTCGGAAGGTTTCGGAAGCTTGGAAAGCTTGTTGGCTAGCTTTGTTTGGTTATCGGTGAGTGAAGTTGGGATTTCAGCTTTTGAAACAAGGTTTGAAGGTTTTTGGGAGCTTAGTTTAAGTCTAAACAACTTTGCTAAGCTCAAGAGTAAGTGGATGGGTTTTTGCTCTTGGATTGTGTATGTTTTGGCTTTAAAATCAAAAGTGGTTGATGATTGATATGCATGTGATTTGCATGGCTAAATTCTGTTTTGTAAGCATGTTTTAGCATGGTTTAATGCTGGTTTTGAAAGTCATTTGAAAAGGATGCTCAAGGTAAGAGATCCTTGGTTTATACATTGAAAATGTGGTTTTGTTGCATAGTGTTGCATGTTGATCAATGGCTTTATATGATGCTTAAAAACAGTGAATTGATGATGATTAATGATGATAATTGTTACCTTTTGCATATTGTTTATGTATGTGAATCATTGAGCTAATGATGTGATGGCTTTGCATTGTGTGTATGCATGTGAATCATTGAGCTAATGATGTGATGGCCTTGCATTATGTTTATGCATGTGGAACATTGGATATTATGGTAAGATGGTTATATTGGCAAGTGTTGTAAGTGGTTCTTGGTTCGTTGATCGGATATAGTTAGCCGGCTATAGGATTGGGTGCACCGTGAATAAAGTCGCCTTGATGGTGGAGTGGTCAAGTGTGGACCGGGTAAACTCCCCTCAAGTATTCCTAACGAGATGAGGTCAGTGGAGGGTGTGCCCACGGGAGGACCTCGGTTGCTTAAGGTCAGTGGAGGTTGTTGCCCACGGGAAGACCTTGGTTGAGTAAAGGTTATAAGGTGGTTAAAAGTCCTTATGTGAGAACCTTGTACTTGTTGAGATCACAATGGCAATGGTTAAGTCCATGTGTGGATCTTGTGTGTGATGTCCCGGATCTCGTTAGATGATGTCTACAACTACCAATCGGTTATGCAAAGGTTGTATGGTGGTTGAAAGTCCATACGGGAAGACCTTGTGCATGTCAAGGGTGTATGGCGGTTGAAAGTCCATACATGGTAACCTTGAGGAAAGGCTAAGGTTGTATGGTGTTTAAAAGTCCATACATGGGAACCTTAGGAGGTTGAGGTCAGTGGAGGTTGTTGCCCACGGGAAGACCTTGGATTGGGTAGTGTGTAGGAAGCGTTGGGACACGCTTGGAATCCGCGTATCCGATCGGGTTGAAAAGTTGGAAAGTGAATATGGTTGATCTCTTGGAAGCCAATATAATGTTCTTGATCATGTTGAGCATGGGATTGCTTGAAATGATGCATAGTTGCATGTGAAGCATGGGATTGCTTGAAATGATGCATGGTTGCATGTGAAGCATGAGATGCTTGAATTGATGCATGTTTGCATGAGAAGCATGAGATGCTTGGTAAGATGCATTGTTGCATGAGATGTGTATGATGCTAGTGAAAGCATGTTACTTGTATGTTGAACAAGTGTTGGTTATCATTTGATAAATGATGCATGTGAGCATGAATTACCTATGATGCATTGGAGTCATGTATGACTTGTTGTTTAAGGCATGTGATGATGATGTTATGGTTTTATGTGGCCTTGTTTAAATGCATGAAATGGTTTGATTGAACTATGGTTTTAAATGGTTTCTTGCTTGATGTGGTTTCCAAGTTAAAGAAAGGTATGTTGTGGGAAGGATGTGTTTTCCATGGTTTTGTTTAAGCTTGGCATATGGTGTTTATGCATGATTTGAGATTGATGGTGAAAAGAGTTTTCGAACATGGTTTTGGAAAGCAAATCGGGTTGGTTTTAAAGTGTTTTAAAGACCCGCTGCATTGATGGTGTTTTGGTTTTGAGCATTCCTCACTAAGCATTATGTGCTTACGCTCCTTTTTGTCCATCAATGCAGATTCTTGAGGTTTGGGCAGCAAGGAGCAAGGGATTCAAGGTGGACTCCAATGGAGATGTATGTCTCGGTGAATAGCTATAGTTAATAAGGGCAATGGGGTAGAATCTCTCAGATTGTTGTTGTTGTGATCGTGTATGTTGATCATGAAGGTTTAAATGCTGTTGTTAATGTTGTTGAAACATGAATTGGGTTAAATGTGATTGAATTGGAAGGTTTGTGCTTAAATGGTTGCTTGTGTAGGAAGCATGCCTATAGATTTGGAGTTTTCCTTATATGTTGAGTATATGTTGAATTGTTGATGCAAGTATGTCTCTTTTATGTTGAATTGCATGTTGGCAAAGTTTGGTGGCTTTTGGAGCATGTTTGAATGATCAATTGTGTGTTTGAATGAGCAAAATGCAACATTCTGGGCTAGGCGTTTCGGAACAGGTAACACCGTTTCGGAACGGGTGCCCTGCATGAACCCAGGCGTCCGAAACGGGTGCCACCGTTCCGAAACGGAAGGCATTCTGCCAGACCCCCGTTGTGGAACGTGTTGCGGAACGGCCCGTGTTTCGGAACGGGCTTGGCCTGTTTCGGAACGGGTGACCGTTGGGGGCTGACATGGGCGGTTAAATGTTTCAAAATGTTTGCGTTTTGGTCCTGAATCTTGTATATGCAATTGTATGAGTTTGGGATGTCCGTTTGAGCTGAAATTTCACAGAGAAGCATGAAACCTGATTAATTTCAAGATGGTAACTTTAATTTGGGTTAAGTCCCTTAATTTATCAGAATTTACAATTTGGTCCCTAAAGTTGTAATTTGTTCAATTGGGTCCCTATTTGATCTCTGATGTTTGTGATCTTTGAGCATGGTGTTTGTGTGATCACATTTAAGGTTAATGTGCATCTAGACAAGATTAAAAAGAAAAAAAAAGGGTCGTTAATCAAGGTTGACTTTCGGGTTGACTTTGGTTTTCCCCGTGTAATCTTCGTAGTTCGGGTCAATCGTCCAGACCGGGCTACGGGGGTTACACATGAATTGTGGTTTTGAAATGGGATGAGATTGATTTAGAAATGTTGCATCAAAAAAGTAGGTGAGATGATAATTTTAATGTAATATATTGACATAAATGATGAGATGATTACCATATATAATTGGTCGAACAATAGTATTAAAGTACACTATAACCTAAAATTTCGTATGTGCTCTTTGTGAGTAAACGATGTGGATGTTCCTAAGACTGCATTTCGCACAAGGTACGGGCATTATGAGTTTTTGGTGATGCTTGTTGGTTTGACTAATGCCCATATTGCGTTTATGGGCATGATGAATCGTATGCTTCACGAGTTTTTGGACAGGGTTGTGGTTGTGTTTGTAAGACCCCTCGCCCGGGTTAGGAGTGAGCAGCGTTACCGGAACAAGAAAAAAATATGTCGAATTAACCTTTACAATTTTAGGGCCAATTTTGTTCAATTTAATCAACTTAGCAAGCAAGCACATTCATTACACCATTCGAATGAATCTTATACGTTCTATAATGACAACCATTTAACTTAGATAAACATTTAACTAGTTTCAATCCTTACCCAAGCATTCAAATAGAACATAGGAGGGTTTGTGTTCTTTACAATTGATTTTAGCAAGCCATGATACTCAAAAACATCCAAGTGAAATAGACCATCAAGTTAGACACATAGCTCATTTCGAATAGAATCTCATATAGGGTGACCATATACATGTTCGATCTATTAAGCTTAATTAAATTCAATACAACACATTATCAAAACAATCTAGTAAACAAGGTCTAGTTTATTCATTCATTATCCTTAGCCATAAAGTTCACAAAAGACCATTCTTACATACATATATTTACATATAAAGCTTAGTTACATAATTACATTTCCATGTGCTTTAAAACATTTCCACCAAGACATCAAGCTTTAATTCAAACTATGTACAATCCAAAATACATGAAACAACAAGTCTAGACACAAAACTATGCCACTATCTAGGAGTATTAAAAAGAGTACCAAGTCATACATTAAGTCTTTGCTTGTGTTATGCATCGGTTCAAGGAAAGAATTCAACTATCATCTTTGTTCACTCTAAAATTCACAAAGCTTTCTTGGCTTCCAAAACCTCAAATGTAATAATCTCTGCTTTTAAATAATATAAACCTTTAATGGATTGATCCTGGTTCAGCTTTTGCCCCAAAAGATGGTTCATTTTCTCTCTTTGCCCCCAATATTATTTGTGTAACTTTCCTGCATCTAAATGTTTCTGAAACTCAGAATTGTGTCCTTTCCTTGACATACTTTTCATCATTAAGCAAGTACTGGGGCTACATCATGTTCTGTCTGCACTTAAAGGATCAGTACATCATTATAATACCCACAAAATCCTTTGTTTTTCTTGTATCTAATCAATTTATATGCAAGATGCTTGTTGAAACAATAAGTGATAGGCTCAAAATACTATTTTACTAAATTTTGAGAAAATGAAACAAATTGATAAGTCATGGCAAATATTACAAAATAAAATCAAAATTAAGCCTCCAATTACCAAGTGCAATAGAGCCTTTGAACCAAATTGGCAAAGATCAACTCAAATGTAACCCCTTCCAAATTATTAGACTTCCGAGAGAAACATTTCTCATATATATAATTTTATCCCATTTAAGTGGTACTCTTTACCTAACTAACTCACCATGTCTAATCCATCCCTCTTTCCTGATCTCAATCAAGCATTAGAAGTCTAAAAATCCTTGAAGAAAAGATAGCCCTGATAAGCAGGATGTATTCTAAAGAAAAACTCTTCTTACTACAATATTTGTGTATGATCAAAATGGTCTTTTGAGGCTTGTAATGTGGCTATGGCTCACCTCTATGAAAGAAAGGATATATAGGCTTAAATAAATGTTAAAGGGTGATGAAACCAAGGATCATTTGTAATACCCCAAATTTCGGATCACAATATGTTGCAGTAGAATTTTGATTGATTTTATTAGTGACTAAATTAAAGTTGAAATTTTGTTTCAAACCACCCTTAGGACCGGAAATCAAGAACATGCCAATTGTGTGGCTAGTTATAAATGATCAAACATGAAGATTAATTAAACATGGGGATTGCATGTTAAACTCAATCTTTGGGAGAACCTTGTCTATGTATCATTTCATTAGGGATCTAGGTGGAAACCAAGGGTGGGAATACTCGGCTAATTCATGTAGAGAAAGAAAACACATTTAACCTTTCCCTATTGTTAGTGCCGAAGGAGCTTGTGAGAGAAAGTAGTGAGAAATTACATGAATCCTTGTTAGAATTAGGCTTGAAGGGATAAATATTGATTTTTGTTTGATTAACCGATCAAGGAAGGTATGATGCTCTTCCTTTCTTAATTGCATGTTACTTTGTTTGAATTGATTTATGGAAATGGTGTTGACTCGGTTTAATATATATATATATATATATATATGACTCCTTGGTTATGAATTTGAACTTGATTGTTAGATTAAGATATGGGAAATGGAATTAGTTGAATAATCTCAAAGAAGGTTTGGATTTATGCTTGAATAAAGTAGATATTGTATGAATTGTTCATATATGATTTATTCAAGGGGTCGGTTCTTTTGTTAAACAATCAAGTGAATTTAAACATAGGGAAATTCTGTCAATACTATGTAAATTGCTTGTTATGGATTTAAATGAAATTACGGTTTAGATATATGTATTGAATAAATGGAATAGAAGGAATGTATATCTATATCTATATATAAGGATTGTATAACTATGTCAATTACTCATGTGAGACAAGTTATAAATGAGATATCAAGTGAACTAGTGGGCTAGTGAGCCATCTAACAAGCATGTATGAAAAATGTGAATTCACGAGTGTTGAATATATATATGTGTGTGTGAATGTGCCCTAAATGAGAATAAAGGGGTTATGGAAGCTTGATATGAAAATGATATATGTATTTGAATTCATGGACTAATCTAAGACAACACTAATAAACCCTTGGTCTCGAGTCGGTTTTAGGTATAGTTGGCATGCCATAGGGTCCATAGAGCTCAGTGTTGGGTTGGACTATGATTCGGGATAGTGATCCCTAATTGGCGATAGTATGCAGGAAGTTGTTTGGTCACTTGGCGACAATAGGTGGTATTGATCGATACTATGAGTACCTAATGATATTACAAGGGCAACAGTTGGTTGCGGACTCGTGTACCTAAACCGGGACATCGATTCACAAGGCTATAATATTAACCTAATAAGATTGAAATTATTAAAGACTTTCCCTTAATTTTATAACTTGTATAAGAATAAACTTAATGTGTTTATGATGCTTACTATGTACCTTTGATGAGGTTATTAGAAAATGAAGAACTGGTATTATAATGACCACATAATGAAGATAAAATGTCTAGATTGAATTCATGATGATGCTCATTCGAATAGTGACTTAAAAAGGGATGTTCATGTTTGATGTTGAATTGTTTGATATGGCTACTAAAAAAATTAGTTTGGATGAATTTAATTTGTGCTTATTAATAGAAGATTTCGATTGATTATTTGATTGATTGATGAGTGGAATTAATTGGCTCATTGTAAAGAAATGAAGTGTTTTATACATGCTTAACTCGAATAAGTAACTTACCTAGACATCAATGCTTGAGTTGATAGTGAAATGTTTAAGTAGTGGAAGATTTATATAATTGATAATCTTTAGATGCCTTAAACTTTCTCACTAAGCTAAAGCTTATTAACTCTTCTTTCACTACCTTGCAGATTAATTTTTTGGGCAGTTATAACTTTTGTGAAGCTTAATCAAGTTACAAGGCCACATTGAAAAGTATGTCATGTTTCCTTGTTTTAACTCCTAGGATGGTGCACCTTAGTGATTGTATATAATTATGCATAAGCTTTCATAATGTTTTGGCATGTAAGATTTAAATATATGTTATGTCTTTAAGTCTAAAATATATAGGTTGGATGGTAGATCGAATAGACATGAATTATGGTCTAATTGTGGTATGATAATATGCTTGAGTTTGACTATAGCTTGTGGTATTAGTTAAAATATGGTTACTTATATCTTAATTTGAATCCTCTTGAAGATTTGGTGTTTGATTCATGTAGTGAGCTAGTTTAAGGGTTAATATGATTATTCTAAAAATGTTATGTTGAGTTTGCTATGGTAACAATTCGAAAAGTTGGTAATACTTGATGATAATATAAGGGTATTTAGACCTTAAATAAAAGAACTTTAGATCAAAGGAAGTTATATGTATAATTACCCATTCTTGGTTTATGATGACCTCTGGGAATTGAATACATAATGTCTAGTTAAAAGATACTATAAACTTTAAAACGAATCTGATTGAAAGGAGTTTTGGTAAGATGTAAATATTTAGAAATCATTGGAGATTAATTGGTCTATAATCTTTAATCAGTTGGCTTGATATGATGTAATTAGGAATGCCCTTTAGTCGAATTGAATTGTTTACAACTTAATTGATTGTTGTCTAGGTATTGTTATATTCTTCTAAGTTTTATGAGTGGTAAATTAATATGTTGAGTTTATTGGCTGGTTGTTTAGTAGCTTGCTCTCTATATTTTGGCTTAAGTTCGGTTTGAATTTGGGCTTGTAGCTCAAGTTTTTGTCTACTTGTTTGTTTTCTTTAAACAACTAAGCTCGGTCTTCTCCTAAGCCCGGTTTAGAGTGTTTCATCATTTCTTTCAAGTGAAACGTTATTTCCGCACTCAATCTACAACCAAGACTGATCAATCCTCTTTTCTTTTCTCTTTTTTCTTCTTTTTTTGTAGATCGCTCTAGACTGCCCATTTTTGGGTTTTCACCCTAGAGTTTATTTCCTTTTCTCGAATTCAAAAGTGATCAATCCTCCACTACTCCAGAAAACCTAACATTTGCCTCTTGCTTTTCCTTGCAGCTTTCATCTTAGTGCTTTCTTTTAATTGCTTCAACTTTCATGTAAAAAAAAAATTCAACTTGACTGAGTTGACTCTTTGAACACAAACTTTTCACTGTTTTTTCCTTTTTCACTTTTTTCTCTTTTTTTATTTGATTTAGAATACTCTCCTTCATTTATATTGTCTTTCTTTCTCTTGTACCTAGTGCATTCACTTGTTTTTCTTGCCCATAATGTGACCCCCTCGACCCAGCTTAGACGCCCGATCGAACCGAACGAGTCACACAGGGAATATTGAAGTAAACCGAAAAGTTTACCTCAATAAACGGCCCTATTTTTTTCTTTTTATATTGTCTAGATGCACATTGTTACCCTAGGTGTTAAGACTCACAGCGGAAGAATCATCAACTCAAACAGACATCGATTTGGCATTCATTTGATTACAACATGCGATAAGGACCAATTTCTAAGTTTTGCAAATTACAGGTCTTTCATCTAATTTTTATGTTACCATAATTTAATTAGTCATATTACATGCCACGGTGTCAATCTCAACTCAAACCGATCATTCAAACACATTTAATTGCATTCATAACATTCAAGGATTGAAACATAAAGAAAAAGAACTTCCAATGATACCATTAACTAATTTAACAGCTTGTTGTATCGATACACTCAGCCCCGTATCGATACACCCTATTTCGAAACAATTCTGAGTGTATCAGAACACGAGCTCGTATCGATGCGGTCTCCAAAGTGTATCAGTACATGAAATTCGAGTAGCCAAAATACTTGAGCATGTTTCGATACACCCTTCTTTATTTCGAAACCCTATGCCCATTTCAAGCTCATCGTTTTGATACAGCCTTAGGCGTATCGAAACACATGGGCCTGTTATGTCACATTTTTCTGGTTTTTCACACTTAAATGCACCCCAAGCCTCTCAAGCATGCTTCCAACATAAATACAACATATCCAAACATCAATCCTCAATCATTCATGGCATGTTCAACATCTTATCATGGCAATTTGCATCAAAGGTAAACTATAGGAATGCAACCTAAAAAACAAGCTATGTAAGATACCAAAATGCATAGCAAAGCATAAACCGTAAACCAAAGGACATTTACAAGTCTAAAATAGCAATGAACACTTGCTCAAATAGGGAGTTTACACAA
This sequence comes from Hibiscus tridactylites, assembly GCA_958450335.1. NCBI lineage: Eukaryota > Viridiplantae > Streptophyta > Magnoliopsida > Malvales > Malvaceae > Hibiscus > Hibiscus tridactylites. Next base: position 18,338,378 of record OY288292.1, on the reverse strand, counting down.
ATCTTCCAAAAACATAACGGATCCCCCATTGCCCTTATTACTTATACTCTAAACCGAACCATACAGTGTCAAATGAAGTCTCTTGTGACCCCTTGATCCACGTTGCCTCAAAAACCTCAATTCTATGCATTGATGGACAAATTAGAGCGTAAGCACACAAGACTTAGTGAGGAGTGCTAAAAAACAAAACATCATCAATGCATTAAAATTATTTTCCAAGTCCACATTGAAATCTCATTTCAATTAATTTAAATCGTCATTTGAAAACCATCACGCCTTTAAAACCATGCACTTTTCTTAATAAAAATCAGCATAATAAACCATGCACTTTTCTTCATCAAAAATCGGCATAATAAACCTTATGCAACATGTATCATAAACCAACAGTAAGTCCCATTGCAAACTCTGAACTTAAGCCTTCACATGCATAATTACCATATACAAAGCTTAAAGAGTAAAACATGTATAAATCACAATATACAACATAAACCATCTGATGATACATCATCAATTATATTGGCTTACAAGTGATCATTAGGCAAGTTCATTTCTCGAAACAACATATTGGATACACGAATTCACAATTGTTGTCCCGACACTTCATACATTCTCACCGGCATCTCAAGGTTCACACACGGGAGCTACCCTCCACCGTTGTGACACATGTGGTGGAGTATTCAATACACCGTATAAACAGCTCAACACCACTCATCGGTAGATGTATAACCCCACTAACGAGAGACGGGACACCACACACACATACCTCAATCATTAGGGTGCTTGGATGGAGTATTCGATACACCATATAAACCCCTCAACATCCAAGTAGACTTGTTTATAGTGCACTCAATCCTATAGACGACTAACTATATCCGATAACATTTATAAACCAATTTCATAACATCACTTGCCAATATAATTCTCATTTCACCACATTCCTTGTTGTTTTCAAATAATCATCATTAAATCATTTTCCAAAGCATTAAATCATGCTTTATTTCACAAGTATAAAACGTATACTTACAAGGATCACTAACCATGTGCATCATTCATCATCACGTCATTAAAAACAGTAAACCACATACTTTAAACATGCTTTAACGGTAGGTAACATGCATCCAAAACCAGGTGCATAAAAACCATTTCATAATAGCACAACCGAGAGAGAAATTCCTTATACTTACTTTCGAACTTAGAAAAAGTGTTTCAAGCTTACATCTAAGTTCCCAAAACCACCTTTAAAACATTTCCATGCTGAAATCCACATTCTCATTCACCGACACGTTAAACCTTGATTAGCCGACGCGAAACTAAGTGTCTGAAGCTCTTAAAACCTCATCGGTTGCTTCTAAAACCTTCTCCCATGTTTAAACCATATAAGAACAATGAATTAATACATCTCAGTGCATTAAACACTCCAGCAAGCAATCCTACGACGTTGCTCTGCCCAAAACCACCAAAACACCCATCCGAAATACCAAAAACACCATCGATTACTCTACAAACTCAACCCAAGAAAAACCTAACACTTCCTACCATTTATTAACATCCGAAATCATCATATTATCAACTTTATACCTCAACATTCACAAAATCACATTAACACCACAAAAACCCAATTCTAACAACCTAATCAACTAGAGATCCAAATAGTTCCGGGATTACCATGCTTAAACCTCAATATCAACATTAATAAACTTCAAAAACATGATTAAAATAAATCATAAACTAGCCAAAACAGATTTATTACGTAAATTACATAAAATTATCATTTAAAGCTTGATTTAGCCATTTTCTTCAAACCAATCATAAAACCTTGTTAAGAAACATAAGTAAAGAGCCAAATAGTTGGGAATTTCATTAAAGAACCTTGATTAGAGGAGAAGCACGAAAATTACCTCTAATTCCTTCCTATTCCTTTAATTGAGAAAATTTGATTGAAAATCTTCAAGAATCCATTGAAACAAGTTGAGGAAACTCCATGGAAATCAAAGTAAAATGAAAAGGAAAAGATCTCTGGAAAGTTTTGAAAGAAAGTGAGTGGTTGGCTGATGAACAAAGAGAGAAATGGAAGTGACGTCAAAATAAATTTGTAAAGATGATTATACATGCATTACCTCCCTAAAGAATCCATGTTTTGGCTCTTTTACAAAATAGCCATTAAAATAATTTTCCATTTTTACAATTCAGTCACTAAATCAAAATGTCCACCTTCCAAATGTCATTTTCCAAAATTCACTTCGCCAAACCCTTATATACATTTAAAAAGGATTTTAGAAAATTTTATAATATTTTTATCACTTATCGAACTAGGTTTTCCCTGATTCAATCCCGAACTAACCCAAATCTCTAGTCTCAGTCCAACGGACCCTACACCCAACTTAAAAACTCCTAGTCCCAAAAAAGGGAATTACACCTAATTCACAAGGCCTCACTACCATAGCATGATCAAAACCACACATTTTTCACTTGCATACAATCTCTCATTCTCCTTGCCCCAAATGTGTAACATTAAAACCTTCACCACCACAATTTTATTCCTATTTAATTTAACAAACAGAATTAATAATCACGCGTGACCCTAGCCATAGGAACCGGAGCAGATAAGATCAGAGAGGGATCTGGGCAAGAGCGGTCACCTTCAAACATATACACAAATATATCAGGATTCTAAGCATGAATAAATCTTAATGAACAACATATTTAGTGCAAAAAGTAAGATTGTGGCTTTAGGGTCGATAAACAAATGATTTAGGCAAAACGAGTCCGAAAGTCGGATTCGAAAAGCCAAAATGGTCAAACGGACCAACTTAAGCCGATTGGCAGAGCCGGGTCAGGTCAAACCGAGTTGGACTGGGTCGGTTTATGATGGACTGGTTTGGGTCAAACTTGGGTTATTGGGTTTGAGTCAAACATGGATCAAATACTTGGGTTAATCCATGTTGGGTCCATGGTTGGATCACCTTAATAGGTAATCCGAATTAGGCTTAGGTTGGATAGAGCCCAACAAAAATGGATGGCTAAAAAATTAAAGAATTGGGCTAGTGGTTTATTGGGTTTCTAAATGGTTTGGGTAGGTTTAGAAAATTAGGGTTTTGTGTTATGTTATCACAAAAGATGATGGGGGCTAGGGTGAGAGCGACGCCGGTGACGGCGGCAAAGAGGGGAGGAGACCGTGGCGCAAGGCCGAAAAATAGAAAAAAAATATAGAAGAACAAAAAATAGATTATTCGAATGATCCTTTACCAGATTAAGAAACGACGGCAATGCGTGAAGGAAGGGTGAAGAAGCTCGCGGCTAACGGTGACGATTCCCAGCGAATGCCAGGGAGGTGGCACACACCGCAACTAGATCTGAGATGAAGACGGTGAGGGTTGTTGAAATGTGGTCGCCGTTTCTAGAGCGGACAGTAGAATCGACGGTGGCGACAAAGGTTGGCCGAATGGTTTTTCCCCGTTTCTCAACAATGGTGACCGGAATCGAACATACAATGGTGGGGTTTTGTTAGGGGGCACCGAGACAAACATTTTGGTGTAACCGGTGCCTCAAACAGCATCGATCCGCGGTGAAGCACGGTGGCCAGAGGTGGCAACGACAGCCGAATTTCACAAAGAGGAGAGAAAATGGATGATATGAACGGCTAGGTTAGAAACAAAATATTTAAATGAGCCAAAGTTGGAGAAAATATGTATTTATACTCTAATATTAGTGAGTTCGTCGTCTAAGGCTTTCAGGCCCCATTCTCTGACTGCGCTGCGTCGACTGGCTCTGGGTGGCTTGACGTTGTGTGGGCGAGCGGTTTTGGGGAGGCACATCAATTTCTTGCTCGCGCTCCTCCGAAGTGAGTATATGTGGCATCCCATTTTGGTGGTACCATTGCATATGGTCAAAAGTGACGGCCTGATCCACAATGGGTGCATAGATGGGCGGCTGTAACGCCCTGGTTTTGGGCCTAGTTGTTTTAGAGATCGGATCGGGTTAAGTGAACCGGTGTGAAACGGTACGAATCGTATTAGGTTGTTCAGGGAAATCAAGGTTCGAGATAGGATAAAAATATGACAAAAATTTATAAAATCCTCTAAAATTATGTTTAAGAGGTTGGTCGAATCAATTTCACAAAAAGAGTTTTGGAAGTGGTACATTTTGGGTAGTGACCAAAATGTAATGTTTTGAAAGTGTGGAAAAATGCAATTTTCAAAAGGAGAGTCAAAATCTTAGAATCTTCCGGGGGCTTACGTGAAATTAAACATTTCCTTAATTTGACATGTGTTTTAAATAAATTTTAAGTAATTGTTTAAAAAGGGATTTCTCCATTGGAAGGTTTCATTTACGTAACTAAGTTTTCTCTTCTCATTTTCAGCAAAACACATTTCTAAAACCATTTTAGTTGCTAGAGTTTGTGTTTAGTTGCTAGAGTTGGAATGCATTTTAATGCATTGGATCTCTGTTTTTGATGCTCTAAAAGCAGGGGATATTGATCTGGAAGCAAGCGAAGCGATTTTGGAAGCTTTGGACGAGTTATCTTCGCGTCGGCAAGTGAAGTTTCGTGTTTCTGTGTGTGGAGAAGAGTTTTCCAGCTTTGAAACATTTTGAACATGATTTTGGGAGCTTAGTGTAAGTTTGGAACACTTAGCAAGTGATGGTAAATGATTATATTTAGTGAAATGCTCTCTGATTGTGTTATGTTTTGGTTTTAAATGCTCTTGATTTAAATGTGGTTTGATTACAATTTTAAAGCATGTTTAGAGCAATGTTTTTGCTAGTTTTAAATGTCATTTTGTTAAGGATGTACATGGTAAGTGATCCTTGTGTTTATGCAATTTAATAATTTATTTTAAGCATGTTATTGCTTGTGAAAAATGGCTTTGTGGTTTATGCTTTGATAAAACCGTGAAGTGTTGTTGGTAAATGATTATATTGGCAAGTGATGGTAAATGGTTTTGATTACTTTAATCGGATATAGTTAGCAGGCTATAGGATTGGGTGCACCGTGAATTAAGTCGCCTTGGATGTCGAGGGGTTGAGATTGTGTCGTAAATTCCATCCAAGTACCATATCGATCGAGGCTAAGATCACAACGGAGGATGGTTTAATCCCGTGTGTGAATCTTGTGGTTTGTGTCCCGTGCCTTCGTTAGTGGAATTATACAACTACCGATGAGTGATGTTGAGGGGTTGTGATTGTACCGTTATACTCCATCACGAGTGTTGAGGGGTTGTGATTGTGCCATTAAACTCCACCTTGTGTAGCCGGTAGTGTGTATGAAGCGTGTGGGACAACACTTGTAATCTGCGTATCCGATTGTGTTGTGTTTTGATATGGTTCTTGTTATTGATCACTTGCGAGCCAATATAATGGTGATGATATAATTAATTGATGATGAATGCTTATTTTGAGAAAGCATGTGATGCTTGAGATTTATGCTAGAATGCATGTGATGCTTGGTTTAAGCACGAGCAAAGGTTTTGCTGTTGTAATTAATGATACTATGAGCATGTGGAATTGAAAGAGGAAATGATGTTTTTAAGCGCATGTTTTAAAGGAAGGCATGTGTTTACAAAGAATGATGTTTTGCTTTTTAAAATGCATTGATGAATGTTTTTGTTTTATAACGGTCCTAACTAAGCTTTATGCTTACGCTCATTTGTTTCATCAATGCAGAGAATTGAACATCTTTGGCAGCAAAAAAGCAAGGGGTATCCAAGTGGTTTTAGCTAAGCAAAGTATGTGTTTTCACTTTAGTGTAATAAGAGGCAATGGGAGGGATTTCCACTCATGAGTTACTTGATGTTATGTGACACCTTGAGCATATTTAGTTTGTGCTTTGAGGCACGTAATTGGTCTATATGTGGTTTGTGGAATTATATTCGGTATTTTGGATATGTCTTTATAAGTGTTTTAAAGCATGCTTTTATAGTTTCATGATCTTCACGAATTGCCATGCCTAATGCATATATTGTGGGTGGTTGTTAATGCATTTGTGTTAGAAATGGTTGAAATAACATGTATGGTAGATATGGATGTGAATAGATGATGTTAAATGCTTATTTGTGGTTGTTAGATGTGCATTTATGGTACGAGTATCGATACTCGGGATTGGGTATCGATACTCGAAGGTAATTTTCAGGCAAAACAACACAGGGGTATCGATACGAATTGGCCGCGTATCGATACACTTGTGCTATCTTTGAAGGGCGTATCGATACGCAAGGAAGGGTACCGATACCCTTTTCCAAACATTGGCTATTGACTTCTTGCGTATCGATACGAGCTTAAGGGTACCAATACCTGACCGTTATTTTCAGTTAAAGGTATCTTTCTAAGTTCTGAAATGTTACATTATGGTCCCTGAATGTTGAATGTTCAATTGGTTGAGTTTGGATGGTCTGTTTGTAATGAAATTTAACATGGTGGCATGTTACATGACTAATTAAGGATTGGTACCTTTAAAATTGGATTAGTCCTCGTACTTTTCAGAAATTATAGTTTAGTCCTTAAATGTATAGCTTGCGCAATTGAACCCCTAATCGAACTCCGTTTGCTGCGCCGTTTCTTTTCAAGTGTTTAGTTTAACGCATAGGATCTAGAGACGATAAAAAGAAAAAAATGGTAGTTAATCGAATTAGGATTTAATTAATTGGCTTCGGATTTTCCTGTGTAATCTTCTTAGTTCGGGTCGAGCGTTTATGCCAGGTGAAGGGGGTTACATCGGCCGCCTGCCATATCTTGTAATCCATTGCCCGACCCAGTCAGCGTGATGACGACCCCAACGGACTTCCGTCTTCCCCTGTCGCATCAACTGATGTAATTCATCCAAATTGGGTGGCGGCAGCAGAACCCCTTGGATGAAGCCAAATTGTCGCAGAACCCAGTCCATAGGATGCCACTCGACAATTTCGTAGTTGTTGAGTGGCACTAGCAGCAGCCATACGTGAGAGGTGTCCATAATGTCTACCAAAATACAGTCACGAATCTCAAGAGCAATGTACAGAGTCCACACGAACTGAAAAAAATATTTTTGAACGTGAATTATATAAAGTTTGATTAAAAAAATAATTTGAGGAATTAAAATAAATGGTCCGAATTCCTAACCACGTCCTGTATCTTGTCGATCAGCAGTCTATAGTCTCGATGTATAGTTGGCAGTCCCTGTTGTGTGAGTAGAACGCACCACCTGTCATTAATGGAAAAGAATTAAAAATATATAATAGTTTTAAAAAATATTTTTAAAATAAAATAAATAAAATAAAATAATTTTAATATTACATCTGAATAAGTGGGAATAGGTACAGTGTGGGGTTTCTAGGCCACATGCTTAAAAACGACATTCGAAACCAAGCCCAAGACTGTAGCAATAAAAGACATCCTCCGATTACGACTCTGTTAGGGTCGACGGTTCTACAAAGCTCCCTGAACAGAAAGGCCAAGACCGCTACTCCCCAACATTTTCTTCTTGATTCGGGAAAATCCCTCAAATAATTCATAGGATGTGGGCACGAACAAACCGCTGTGAAAATAATAAGCATTTTTATAAAAATATTTTAATTAGTAAAAAAATAAATATATATATATATATATAATAAAATAAAAATATTTACCCGCTTTGTTTCGTCATCCGCATTGTTTCGTCATCCGCATTGGGGGAGGATTGTAAATTTCTACTCCAAAAAAAGTTAGGAGGATTTTGCCGCCGTCGAACTTATTCGGCACCACTCCTAGTAGGTCAGCACACAGGGTCGGCCAGTCATCGTCGGCAATAACGATAATAATCTCGCCGTCAATAGGCAACTCAAGATGATATGCAACATCTTCTAGTGTAATTGTTGCCTCGCCACATGGAAAATGAAAGGTGTGCGTCTCTGGTCTCCGTTGTTCTAATATTGCGTTAATCAAGGGACGGTTCAACTTCGTACCGCCAACTATAGTAGCGACGTGGCCAAAACTAGCTTCCTCAATAAACGGAAGAATATCCTTATTCGGCGAGTCGGGGATACGATTCAAATAGCATGTCAATGCTCGTTCGTAGTGCTTGAAAAAACTAATAAAACATAATAATAAATAAAATATATATGAGAATAAATAAATAAATAAATAAAAGAATAAAGAAATAATATAAATCCGCAATAATATAAAGAACATTACCACTGAATTCGTTTGTCAATAGTTGAACACGTGTCGTCCGTCTACTCTCAATAAACTCGCCATTGTATTGTATAGAAAATAAATAAATAAATAAGAGAAGAAGAAGAATAAGAAGAAGAAGAGAATTCGGTGTCGGGTAAGGGTTTGTAGGGCCGACTATTTATAGTAGAACTCGCACCCCCTGGGATGCGACATTAAAGAGACCTCGCGTTCTGAAAAATGCGGTATCTGAAGGACCTCACGTTTTACAGAACGCGAGTTCCATTGAAACGACGCGGTATTTGACGAGACGCGTAGACTAAACGGTCAGAATGGACCTTGCGTTTTGTAGAAAGCGAGGTCCAAAAGAAGCCGCGTTGTGTAGAATGCGAGGTCACGAGTTTTTTATTCTCGTCGTTTGAAATTACGCGACAGCAACTTAAAAATATAATATTTATATTAATATAAAATAAATATATTTTTCCAATATATTTCATTATTTATATCCTATATTATTATTTAAATTTAATTTAAGTTAAATATAATAAATAATAATTTAAAATAATTTAATAATTTGTAATTTCATTTTCTATTTCTATTTTATTATTTTCTTTTCATTCATCATTCAAATTATATTTATTTCATTTCAGTTATAAATTACAGAAGTTTGACGGACCGCCCCTCTAATTTTTATTTTATTTTCATTATTCGCAACTTCTAATTCTATGTTATTATTGTATATTGAATTTGAATGTGTCTCAGTCTGAAAATTCGTGGGAGGGGTCATTTTTGGATCCATAATGGTATATGATATACTATATTATATAGTTAAATATATAAATGCTCGTTGCTTTTTTGAGTAATATACGTGCAAATGCTCGTTGATTTTTTATTCAAATTATTTTTGTGCCCAAAAAAAGGACTTTGGCTGGAATTATTAGTAGAAATAATGAAATGATTTTGTTGATCTATTCGGTTATTAAATGACAAGGATTAAAATATACAATTGAGCACAAGACCATTTGGCCACACACTACGTATGGTAAGAGAATCGGATAAAATTAGATTTGAGTGTTTCTTTACAATTGAAAGGATAAAATCGAATTTACATCCAACCATCACTTCTTAAATATCATCAACTCATTTTGATCTTTTGGTCTTAGAGAATCGGTCCTTGTCTTCAAGCTTAGTGGTCTATTGGAGCCGAGTATTGTAACCCTAAGTATTCTTACATTGTTGGGTCTTTGACTCTGGTTGCATGCGGGGGTTAAGACCTCGAACAAAAGGTTAAGAACATGTGCTTGTCTTAAATCTCGGAGGTCTACTAGATATTGACATTTGTCTGTCATTCAAAAAGACCTCGAATTCTCGAATATTGTTCTTTGTTGTTGTAGATCCTCATGAACAAAAATACTTAATAGTTAACATATACTCAACACACACACACAGACACACACACACATATATATGCAACTACAAATAACAACAAATCACAATATCCAGAAAATCAGTTTGCGAATAAATTTTCTAGATACGTGGTTTGTTGGATTTAGTAGTTACAATCGAAAACTTTAAGCACTAACTTAGAATGTAGTTTTTTTTCTTCGAATGAGTGGTATGGGCTTCCCTCGATCAGCCAGGTAGGTTCTTATATAGAAGTAGAAGTCACGCTTTGTAGGATGTGAGTTCCTCGCAAAGTCGCACTTCGTAGGACGTGAGTTTTCTGACACGTCAAGAATCCTTGCGAAGTCGCCCTTTGTAGAACACGACTTTCCTGACACGCCAGGAAGTCGCATTATGTAAGACACGAGTTTGGTCTATATATAGTCTAGAGCAGTGGTGAATATTTTCACTTGTATTAATTTGCAAAGTATATGTATTTGCATGATTAGTGGATGGATTTTGTAGGATACAAGTTGTGGTGCTATGTGTGTATCGTTTGTGTTTGTACAAGATGATCGACAAATCACAATATCTGAAAATGCGTGGTGGGGTGCCACGAAAATGATCGGTACCACGAAATCACAATAGCTACAATTTTAGCTGTCCTGTCTAGGGTTATAGCTTTTGGCGGGTGCCGGTTATATTTGATTATGCAGGTCAAAGCTTCTACTATTTTTTGTGTTTTCGAAGCTATGTTAAGACCCCTACATGTAACGTTGTTGGCGACATATGTGTCGTGGATGATGATGATTATCGCGTACTCACGGAATCCACGAAGCTTGAGAGCTCCAACAACTATGACAAACTATTGCACCTCTCATCGGTCATTTATCAACAACAACGACACATCTCTCGTCGGCCAGACAAATCAGACAAACTATTGCAACTCTCGTCAATATCAATTCATATGTAAATTATTTGGCTCTGCATGTTTAGGGGTACAACTGACCGCATATTTAGGGGTACAATTATTTTTAACATACAAAAAATAAAAAATATAATTTACATATGTAATTCATATGTAATATTTTACATGTTTCAATGCATTTCTTCTATAAACAACAATAATTTGAAAGACCACCAGTTCCTTTACACCCCTATATATAGACCCCTTCGCTTCCTCAACAAACTCACTTTTTCCTTTCCTTTCATTGTAATCCGCTCAAAATTTCTCCTAGTCTGTTTTTTTCATTCTAGTTCTATAATGGCTGCAAACGTAGATGATTTACCATCTATTGGGAGTCAGTCCTATGATACTGATGTCGATACTGACGGTGTGAACTACAAGTAGGGATGATATTCACTATGAAGAAAATGGAAGAGAGTGCGATTAAAGACTACAACATTCGACAGTGAAGAAAACGATTATGAACAACTATATCGAAGAATGTGTTGAAAAGGACAACGGATGTAACTGGAGGATTCGTGTATCACGAACAAAGATGTTGAATAATGTTTGGCAGATAACAAGATACGACAGATCTCATACATTCCAGTTGTTTCAATGTAATTGATTTGTCATACGTTTTGTTAATTACATATTTTGTGATTGTTAACTATTTGAAAATCGAAGCGGTTAGATGTAGAAAATTATATTTGCAAAAATTATATTAACGTAAAGTACTCCACATCAACTTTGTTCCCTTACATGAAGCAGAATGCAATACTGCTATTGTATAGTGTTCGTTCAAGTCTTTCAATTGCTAGAAAAATGTCGAGACAAGGAGGTGTTATTGTTCTAGTATACTACGATGGCGAGATAATCGCTGATGCCTCACTCGACGTCATTTTTCAGTCCACGATTACTGTAACGCTAACGATTCTAAAGAGATTATCGTACAAGAAGTTGATTAAGGAAGTGGAAAACGGTGTCGTGCATGGTCTTGGGGAAAAGCTGGACGAGTTGAAGTATCGTCTCCCGATCTCTTTAGAACGGTTAAGCTACTCAGTATGCCGCATTGGGGAAAACGGTGATGTGGAGTTGATGATCGCTACCTACTTGGAGTATTCTTTAGGAGGGCCCCTCGAGCTGTATGTGTCGTTTTCTGATTCTAAAGCTGCTATCGAAATCCCAAGCTGGAGACAGGCGAATTTCAACTTCGACCCTAATGCCAATGTTGATAGCCCAACAGCCGATTTAAGAAATGATTTCAACCTACTAACTACATACAGTCCATGCAACGAGTTTGGTGCATCGTCATCTTTTGTGCCAAGAAATTCGTGCGTAGCTAGTTTCATGTTCGGCTTGAACCAGCCCCCGAACGATGAATTCGATGCACCATCCTCTCCAATGCGAAGACATGCAACATACAATTCGTATAGTATAGGGGAGGCATCGTCATCATCCCAAAACTACATGAGGTTATAAGACCATGAAACGTTCAACCCCTTTGATGATTTCTCACATAGACAATACACAGCGTATGTCCCTAGTACGGAGTACGTTGAAACATCTATGGGGAGACATTCTTGTGTTGGTGCGCTCAACTTTGATCTTGGTAATACGGTTCGTGAGCGATCTCATGAGTGGTCTCGCAATCGACAACCAGTCTGCTAGCCTGAAAATGTAGCAGTCGACGACGCAGAACTATTCTAGTTCGAGGGGGATACGTCTAACGAAGAACCGGTTAGGGAACTCAGACCCGATGGCAATGAGCAAGGGCTCTTCTATGAACTACCGGTAGACGTGAACATTCCAGCAGGCTGTAACGAATATTTAGAAGGCAAGGAAGAACACCCGACGGAAAGCAACATTCTAGTATCGACTACACCTATTTCTTATTACTAGCCACCATCCCAGTTCACAACAGTTGATATGGATGCCTTGAACGTTCCATAATTTTCACAATTCCAAACAATTGATGGTTGCAACCATCATGTTGACGGTGAATTGGCCATTGGGATGACATTCTTGACAAAAGAACTGGTTGTGGCCGCTATTAAGCACTACAACATTCGTCGGGTAGTTACGACGACTGTGAATAAAACCCAACCGTATTTCTACATTGCGAAATGCACCCACAAGTACCTGGGATGTAAGTGGAGGGCTCGTGTATCATCCTTGAAGAAGGCGAGTGGGTCTGGAGAATCACGAAATTGAAGGGGCCTCTTACATGCACCGTGAGCAATGTAAGTCAAGATCACAAGAACTTGGATGTTCACGTCCTATGCGATACCTTAATGGAAATGGTCAAAGCAAATCCCCGTGTGACAGTTGCCACCTGTATCGTTGCAGCTAAAAATCAACACGAATACATTCTTGAATACTATAAAGCATGGTATGCAAGGTGGCGGGCCGTACAAAAAGTGTTTGGCCAATGGGAGGAATCTTACAACCAGTTGCGCCCGTGGCTAAACCTGATGCAGAAACACATACCTGGAACGGTTGTGAAACTTGAAACGATTCTGGCATACGAAAATTATCGTGTCGTACCAGGTTTTTGTCAATTCAAACGGCTATTTTGGACATTTCTGCAGTGCATCAATGCATTCATGCACTGCAAGCCGATGGTTCAGATCGACGGTACTTGGTTATACAGGAAATATACACAGGTCTTACTTCTAGCGGTTGCACAAGATGGAAATCGGAAAACCGTTCTTGCAGCCTTCACGATAGTTGAAAAGAAGGATCTCGAGTCTTGGTTGTTCTTCCTTGAGAACCTACGGTTGTTATAGTTACTTCGCAATAGTTGAAAACCGTTCTAGTTGTTCAAAGAATTCAGAGCCAGAAATAAAGATGGGGCGGAGTACCTTGCCAAAATCCTGAGGGAAAATGGCTTCGATCATATAACGGGGGTAAACGATATGGTCACATGACAATGAAATTGGTTGAGGCGGTCAACTCAGCACTCAAGGGAGTGCGACATTTGCCTATCACATCCATTGTCAATGCGACCAACTAACGTTTGGCTACCCTATTTGCAACCCTAGGAAGGCAAGCAACTAAGTACATGGCAGGTGGCCACCGTGTTCATCCGGACCTCCTCGAACAATTGCAAACTTATGTGCGCCATTCAAATGTGATGACTGCAACTCTCTTCTCTCGAGAAGACCATTTGTTCCGTGTTTCAGAATTTTCGAGGTCGTTGGAAGATATACATCACAACGCGTACGTGGTAGATAATAGGCAAAGAACCTGCGAGTACGTAGTATTCCAAACATTCAAATATCCGTGCGCACACGTCATTGCTGCTTGTTCTTCCCAAACAAATTCACTACATGAGAGTGATTGATCCGGTATACTTACTAGAAACGGTATTCAAGGTTTATGAAAAAGAGTTTCCTCCCATCGGAAATGAAATTGATCCGTACGTCGTTGACGCTGAACCGACCATACACCCAGATCTTGCACTACTACGAGAAAAGGGACGTTCACGATCGACACAAATTTACTGTGCGTAAGATATGGTCGAACATAGATAAAAAAAACGGACAAAAGAAACATTGCACTATATGTAGAAATCCTGAACACACGCGTAACAAGTGTCCCAATGGCTCGGGCCCTCGTATCAACTAAGTGATTGTAATTTCTTATTGTCTACGTTCCTCAAGTTTCGATTTAAATAATAAGATCTAATTTGTTTTAAAAATTCTCTTTCCAGATTGTCGTTCCTGCACAAAACCATGCTTTCGAACCATTTTCAACGCAAATTTTATACCCTTCTCCATGTATCGCGCGTCTTAATATCAGTCTCAGATTGAAGACAAGTTCCACTACAACGTCTCCAAGGTCAAAAATTGTGATAATTCTCGAATTATAATCCCGGAAATTTTGACAGAACAAGCCTATCAGGCCATTTTATATTTTCATTCATTCACAAAAACAAGCTATGTAACTGTTTTCAACGCAAATTTTAGTCGGTTTAGAATGGACCGAACTTGCCCATATTGGTGTCAAATGAAAGACAAGTTCCAGTACTACGAAACCAAACTCAATGTTTACTAAAATTATATGATTAATAACCTCGAAATATTGCTCGAACATGCCTATGGACGCTTGGTCTGGTAACCCGATTTACAAAGAACTCGCTTTTTGCAGAAAGCGAGTTCCTGTTAAATTTGTTATTCTGAAAAGCCTTGACACGTATGAAGAACTCGCTTTCTGCGGAAAGCGATAGTGGTAGATTTGAGGGTTATTTTTCCAAACAAAAATCGGCAGGGGTCATATTTTTAAATAATGAACAAAAAATGGTTTTTTATTTAAAAATACGGACTTTATAAGTCTTTTACGGCCATAAGGATGATCCAATGACAACGAGACCAATCATCACAACCTGACAGCAGCAGATTAGATATAAGACTGATACAAGGATAACAGCAACGATTGCAGATTAAAATATCAACATTACAATATGGCTAAATTTACATTGCAATAAATTAAGCAGAGTTAAACAACTATGTTCTTGCCATGATCCTGTACTTCGTTTCTTACATGATCCATGTTTGATGCATGAGCCGGATGAACCTTTTTGAATATCGATGGGAAACAACCACTGGATTTCTTCACTGCAAACCCAGCATCCTTGGTCTTTGCTTCTTCTTTTCTCTTCATTTTCTCTTTATGGAGCCTCCGCATCACGTAAACTTCAGCAAGTTCGTATCCAGGAGTCGCCATGGAAGAGGCAGAGGCAAATGGTGAGATTGGGAGTTGAGAAGGTGAGTTTATTTATAGTTTTGAGTACGAGCTTGGTGGGCAAGTAAAGTAGAAACAACCAGAAACTCCCAAGTTTTTTAGACTAGAAAAGCAAGATGGGGACCACGTGAAATGCTATTGCTATTTAGTTGGAAGGTTGACGTGTTAGCTTGGTGAGTACGTAAAGCATTAGTATTTATATTTTCTGTTTATATATATAATTTAGTTGTTGTCATGATCTGTTTCGAATTTTGCAATCTTGTCCCGATACAGACTTGAGGATTAGCTGAAGAATTAAGATTTTTTTTTTTGTTTCTTTGCTATATTTTCTCCCCGAATCTAATAATATATTCTCTATTTTTCAAATTTTATTTTATCATATCATCTCCAAATGGCATTGCCTTGTTTGGTAAAAAGAGATTTTAGTAAAAATTACAGGTTTGAGGCATAATTAAATGTTTGACCAGTCAAATCCGCTAATATTGTTGTTTAGTGAACAACATATTAAAAGAGCGGATTAGGGTGAAACCGCTAATTTTGGAAAATCTCATAATAGGAACTTTTTGATATTAGAGGTTTGATATTAAAGTTGTAAAGACTCTTTTACTCTTACCAGTTATTAAAATCTCAAAATAATTTAAGTTAAATATTTTTCACTCTATTTATAAGCTAATCACATTTACTTTTTTTCTTTTTATCATCGCATATTTATATGTGTATTTAAATTTATTTATTAATTAAATTATCTTAAAATAATTATATAAATAATAAATTAACATATAAATCATTCGAATATGTTTAGAAAAGTTATACTAAAAATAATTTTATAGATCTAATTATTATTAATTAGATATAATTAATAACTAATAATTTTATAGATCTAATTAATATTAATTAAATAATCTACTAGCTATCAACTATCCGTTAATTTTACCAAACACTTTTATACAATCAACTAATCAAATCAGATAATACAATCAGCTATCAGCTATCCACTAATAACCAAACATGGCCATTATGTTTGTCACATGTATTAGATTAATCCAAAATCGATTAATAAATATTTAACAATGTATATTAGTAACAAGTGACGAATTCAAAAAAACTAAAAAATAGGAGTCTAAAATTTTAATACACCTTTTTTTCTTTATAAATGGATGTGCAAAATAAAATTGTATTTACAAATTAAACTATATTTTTAAGTTTTCTGCCAGTATCCGATTGAGTTTAGTTCAATTAGCATTGTTGTTGTTATAATATACAGAAGGACGTGAGATTGAGTATGCTTAAGTGCTCAATATTCCCCAGTTTATGGGTGGGGGATGAATTCATAACTAGGATTCATTTACACACTGTAAAAGATTAAAAATTTTACGCTTATTTTAGATCATTGGTTGAGATTATTCACTTTTTATTGATCAAGATAGTTGTTGCAGTTTTTCTATTTTTTGAGAATTTGATTTACATAAAGCAAGTATATTTTTTAAAAGTGTTTAGCATTGTTATAAAAAATAGTACTATAAGAAGTAACTATTTTAGACATGAGGTTATAATATGAAAAATAATTTAAATGATTTTCATAATACTTAGTACAATACTCGAAATATAATTTTTTTATTAAGTAGAGTTATAGTAATATTCCCAGGGTAAATGCTGGGATTCGAACTTACTATCCATACAAAGGGTGCAACGAATGAGCATCCATGACTACTAGGCCAATTAATGGAGCTCTGAAATATAATTAAAAAAAATATTGTAAGAAATTAATATAAACTGTGCATGAAATCTTATTTGAATGTATAAATGATAATTTAGATATTTAAGTTACATACAAACAAAATCCTTACATATTCAAATATATAATACATTATATTTGAAATAAAATAAAAAAGTATGATAATTGTACAATTAATATAAATATTTAAAAAGTAAATATATCGTAGAATATTATAAAAAGCATAAGGAATTCTCATACTTGATACCAAAAATAATGTTCAACGAAACCTAAATAAATGGTCGACAAGTATTGACAATTACATCCTCTAAATGAAGTGGGCAATGATGTATTAGCTTGTTTAGTTGGAACTTTATTATCTCTAAGATTTGGAATGAGATAAGGTGGAATTTCCCAAAGCAGGCTTTAATGGGTTGTCTCTAGTTAGATACTATGGCAATGTATACTTAATTATCTTCGATAATTTGGGTAACTTGTAAAAATTGAGAATTAACACCCAATAAAAAAAGCTCAATGTACTTTTAACTTCTAGCAAGTATTAAATTTTATGCATATTTTACAACGTTATTACTTGTCTTTAGGTATAGATGTTGCATTTAGTTGTTAAATTCATGCATTTGCATAAGGAATTAGGAAGATGGAGAGTTTTTGTACTTTGTCAGTGTGAAGGGTTGCTTTGTTGGCATAGATGCAGGTGTCACGTACCAATTTTTTCGACCCGATCAAGCTATGCAACAAGGGGCAAAAGGGACTGATTCCAACAAACACCTCCCCGAAACCGAAGCACCAGACCACACCAAGGCACTGGGCTTGCCAATGGGACAGAGCAACACATCGAGGGAACGAGTGTGTGCTCACCAAGGGTCGACAACCGAGGGACTTAGCACGGGGAAGACCGAGAGGGCCACACCTCGGGCGTACATTCCACCACACCGACGAGAAGCATCCGCAACCCATGGGGCTGGGTTTGCGGACCAGAGGGCCTAAGGGCCCGCACCAAGGGTGCACACCGAGGGGCCTAAGGACAGGCACCACGGGTGCACACCAAGGGGCCTACGGGCCGGCACCACGGGTGCACAGCGTTGGGGCCTAGGGCCGCACCCTAGGGCAGATCACGCCGCACCCTAGGGCCGATCACGCCGCCACACCCTAGGGCCGATCACGCCGCACCCTAGGGCAGATCACGCCGCACCCTAGGGCCGGTCATGCCGCCGCACCCTAGGGCCGATCACGCCGCACCCTAGGGCCGATCACGCCGCACCCTAGGGCCGATCACGCCGCACCCTAGGGCCGACCACGCCGCACCCTAGGGTCCCGACGACAGTGCACCCGGAGGGGCTGGAGAGGGCCGGCCAGACGCACCCTAGGGTCTGCACATGGGGCCTTGGGCCTCGTCTCTACACAAGCAAGGCCTTCCTAGAGGTTAGGGGCCACGAATCCTTTTGGGACAAGGATTCCATCTCCTTGAGGGAGTAGGACATTGGTTTATCCTAGTTAGAGTAGGATTAGGACTAGAGGGGCTATTTAAGGAGGCTTACCCCCACCTCATTATTCATCTTTTTTTTCCTTTCAGTTGTTCTCTGGCCTTGAGCCATATTTTCGTTAAGTTCAATAAAAGCCGCCGGGCATTCGCCCGGCTTAATCCCACATCACTTTTTCTTTGGCCGTCACACATTGTGTTAAAACGTCTTCCGCACGGATCCAGGCTCTCTTGCCTAGATCGTCAGGCTTAACTTAGGCTCCACGCACGCACCAAGGTGCCTAAGGCCGCACGTCCGACGGGTCAGAATTCTAGGGACGTGACAAGTGGTATCAGAGCAAAGGAGTTTGCTCGAGATGGCCAAGAAAGACGAAGCCGGGACAACGTCAAAGGGCACGGAGGCCCAAGTAACCGAAAAGAAAAGGGTCGCTTCGAAAGATCGGTTAACAACACTTGAGGACAAGACAGAACGACTCGAGACCAGGGCAAAGGAGTCGATTGAGTCCCTCGACGCTGTCAACGATCGCTTGGAAAAGTTAGAAACCGAAGTCGGCCCCCTCAGAGATAAAGTCGCAGAAGAGGTGGGAAAACTTCTCGACGAAGCATACGAGAGATTAAACCGACAAGACATCTCCCTTCAAATTGCAATGGAGGCAACAAGGGGAGAGCTGTTAGGAGAAATCAAGAAACTCAATGCTGAATTATCCCTCTATAAGAATGCCGTGCTAACCGGCATGGTGGACCGCACAGTAGGCACAAAACCCAGGATCGACGTGCCGAAACCGAAGGAGTTCAAAGGAGCAAGGGATGCTCAAGAGGTGGACAACTTCGTTTGGAACTTGGAGAATTACTTTCGACTCTCCGGCATCGACGACGAGGAAACCAAGGTAAACACCGCTTCCGTTTACTTGGTTGATTCGGCTCTCCTATGGTGGCGTCACAAGTGTTACCAATCCAAAGATGGGACGATCCCCATCAAAACATGGAAAGAATTTCAATTCGAATTCAAAGAGCACTTTTACCCAAAGAACGCTCAAGAAGAAGCTCGGGAGAAGCTTCATCGGTTAAAACACGACGGCTCAATCCGGGAGTACGTCAACAAATTTACCGAACTCAGGCTCCAAATTCACAACATGGGTGAAGCCGATGCTCTCTTCATCTTTAAAAGCGGGCTACAACGTTGGGCAAGAATGGAGTTACATCGAATGGGAATTCAGGATCTTTCCAAAGCATTGGATGCAGCCGACTCTCTTGTAGAATTTGAACACAAGAAGTCAGACAAGCCAAGGCAAAAGTCGAAGTACGAAGACAACAACGAGGAAGATCGGGATGAACAACCCAAGGGTGAACCCAAGAAACCAACAAGCGGAGATTTCAAACTCCGTAAGCCGTGGGTAAGAAACAACAACAACTTTAGTTGTTACACTTGCGGAGGCAATCACATGAAAAAGGATTGTCCCGAACTCGAGAAAGCGGCAGCCATCCAAGAAGATGATAGCGAAGACGAACCAGAACCCTCTAAAATAAATGCCATTATCAGTTCCATGGAGACTATGAAGAGATCCAAGGAGAAGGGACTGATGTTCGTGGACATCACCTTGGCAGGCCAGGAACTTAATGCGCTAATCGACACAGGCGCCTCAGAATTATTTGTGTCAGAACACACAGCCGAAGGACTTGGCCTTCGAATTGAGAAGGCAAAAGGATTTATTAAAACCGTGAATTGCCCGTCGACTCCTATCACCGGGATAGCAAAAGGAGTCAGACTCAACATCGGCGACTGGTCAGGCAAAGAAACCATCAAAGTAATTCCTCTTGACGACTTTGATGTAGTAATCGGCATTGATTTCCTTGACCGAATCAGGGCATTCCCCGTTCCGTTCTGCAATTGCTTGTACATACTTGACCCTAAGCGCCCATGCGCGGTGAAGACAAAGCGACAACCCGAAGTTAGGGCCAAGATGGTGTCAACCATTCAGTTCCACAAAGACGGACATGAGAAAATGCCAACGCCCCGGAAAACAAGGGCACATGAGAAGCCGACCAAGACTAGGCGAGTTTCACTCGAACGCCCGAGGACTTTCCCACCAAAGCTAGAGGTTGAGCCCAAGATTGAGCTTGTGCCACCGACAAGTCCACCCGCTCGGGCAGGTTCGCGAAGGACAAAGAGGCGAGCTAGGAACCGGGAAAACAGGAAACGCCGAGACAAGAACTTCCAAGTAGGAGACTTGGTCCTAGCCAGGTTAACCGGAGTATCACACCATCCGACCTCCGGGAAAAGGCTAGTGCGAAGGTACGAGGGTCCATTTAAAGTTTCTAAGCAAGTAGGAAAGAACACCTACCAATTAGAACTACCACCGACCATCCAGACGCATCGAGAGTTCAGCGTCAATTCACTCAGACGGTACCGTCAGGGTAAGATGGGTGAAGCACAAAGCAATTTACACCAAGCACACAGCAAGGTAACGGTCTCCTTCACTGCTGAAATTGGAGATATCCAAGCAGAAAGGATCATACAACGACAGGGACAACGGCCAAGTCATGAGTACTTTGTCCTATGGAAAGGACTTCCTGACAGCAAAGGGAGTTGGGAACTAGCCAAGGCCGTATGGCAGTTCAAGAAACAAAAGAGGCATTACCATCTTAGCCGAGCGACGAGGGCGTCGCCGAATCCAGTGGGGGAGAATGTCACGTACCAATTTTTTCGACCCGATCAAGCTATGCAACAAGGGGCAAAAGGGACTGATTCCAACAAACACCTCCCCGAAACCGAAGCACCAGACCACACCAAGGCACTGGGCTTGCCAATGGGACAGAGCAACACATCGAGGGAACGAGTGTGTGCTCACCAAGGGTCGACAACCGAGGGACTTAGCACGGGGAAGACCGAGAGGGCCACACCTCGGGCGTACATTCCACCACACCGACGAGAAGCATCCGCAACCCATGGGTCTGGGTTTGCGGACCAGAGGGCCTAAGGGCCCGCACCAAGGGTGCACACCGAGGGGCCTAAGGACAGGCACCACGGGTGCACACCAAGGGGCCTACGGGCCGGCACCACGGGTGCACAGCGTTGGGGCCTAGGGCCGCACCCTAGGGCAGATCACGCCGCACCCTAGGGCCGATCACGCCGCCGCACCCTAGGGCCGATCACGCCGCACCCTAGGGCAGATCACGCCGCACCCTAGGGTCGGTCATGCCGCCGCACCCTAGGGCCGATCACGCCGCACCCTAGGGCCGATCACGCCGCACCCTAGGGCCGATCACGCCGCACCCTAGGGCCGACCACGCCGCACCCTAGGGTCCCGACGACAGTGCACCCGGAGGGGCTGGAGAGGGCCGGCCAGACGCACCCTAGGGTCTGCACATGGGGCCTTGGGCCTCGTCTCTACACAAGCAAGGCCTTCCTAGAGGTTAGGGGCCACGAATCCTTTTGGGACAAGGATTCCATCTCCTTGAGGGAGTAGGACATTGGTTTATCCTAGTTAGAGTAGGATTAGGACTAGAGGGGCTATTTAAGGAGGCTTACCCCCACCTCATTATTCATCTTTTTTTTCCTTTCAGTTGTTCTCTGGCCTTGAGCCATATTTTCGTTAAGTTCAATAAAAGCCGCCGGGCATTCGCCCGGCTTAATCCCACATCACTTTTTCTTTGGCCGTCACACATTGTGTTAAAACGTCTTCCGCACGGATCCAGGCTCTCTTGCCTAGATCGTCAGGCTTAACTTAGGCTCCACGCACGCACCAAGGTGCCTAAGGCCGCACGTCCGACGGGTCAGAATTCTAGGGACGTGACACAGGCTTCGAAAAGCACAACAACGCGAGAAGCAGAAATACAAAAGAGAATGTCGAGTAGCAGTTGGCAAAGTTGGACCAGAGATTGCCAAACTCGGTTGACATGGAAGTGAAGTCTGATGCCCGATCAAAGTAGACGTTAAACTTAGTACATGTCAACCCTAAAATTCAAAATAAAGATAAGATGATAACATGTTTTATCCTAAGTTCGAAATTAAAATTCAAATCCAAACCCTATCTTGGGTATCCACGCATGCCTATTTAAAGGAAGAAAAGAGATCAATCATGGAGAGAGCTTAAGCTTGAAGAGCACGACTGTAGTGGCAGAAAAAGGCTGCATGGTTCGAAAAACTAAGACCAAGAGCTTGGAGCCATTGAAAGGTTGCATCGACAGACCTCCTTCATGGCTATTCTCTTAGTTTTATTTATTTTTATTTAAATGATGATGTTAAGATACGATGATATTTAGTGGATGGAACCCCTAACCATGAACTAAGCTTTTACAATTGGCTGGGGACATTTGCATTTGACGCTTTATTTATGTTTGGTTTTTAATAATTGGAATGCCTTGGAATTGTTTTATATCTAGCTAGCACTTCAATTTTATGAATTCTTTGTCATGCGACCGCAGGCATTGATTGCTTATCATACCTTAATATCTTAACAGACTTAAGGGGTAACGATTAGTTCCAGATTACTAAGAAGAGAAGCTTCGACAGAAGATGCTCAAGTAGATGACCTTACTTTGAAAGTGAATCTACCCCTTGAAATTATAGATGTAACCCCATCGTCCCGGCCTAGCCACCAGACCACACCGAACGTGTTACATGGGGAAAACTGAAGCGAAACTCGTTAAGGCCTCACTCCGATTAGCAACGATAACTTTTTTTCTTATTAATCTTGTCTAAATGCTTTATTTGAACCTATGTGAGGAGGCAAACAATGAAAAAGCAAGCATGGAAATGAACCAAGTAGAAAAGGACATTAAAAGATAACTCTTAGACATTTTACTTCAGGCCGTATCGGTACTCCTAAGGCCAATATCGATAGGCCTTCAACGGTCGAACTCCTCTAGAGTCAATTTTGAGAGGTCGTATCGATACCCTCCAAGGATGGTATTGATTCACCTTTAACGGTCAAGTTTCCCAAAGTCAACTCCAGAACTGTATCGATACGCCTAAGGCCCGTACCGATACCCAAATTTCTCGTCAAAATCTTAGATTTCCAGAGGACAAAGAGGGTATCGATATGCCCACATATTGGTACGATAGGCTTAAAACAGGGGACCGTATCAATACGACCCTAGAGCGTATCGATACTCCCTGCACAGAAATACATCAAATTGTAGTTTTAAGCACAAAGGAGCTAACCTAAACACCCTAAGCAAGCATTTGACCAACTCCTAAGCATACATGTAACTCAAGGCAACCATGAAAACTAATTTAAAGCAAATCTAACATTCAACGAGGCTAAAAATCAACAAGGTAAGATTTAACATAAACAACCAAACATGCTTAACATTCTCAAAGGTTCAAAGGCCAACCATAGTATACTTCAACACTTTAAACATGGTAACAACTATAACAAAAACATAGGAGTTTGGACACCAACTCCCCAACACAAAAGTCTAGCATTCACATTGCCTAAGTA
Organism: Hibiscus tridactylites; assembly: GCA_958450335.1. Classification (NCBI taxonomy): domain Eukaryota; kingdom Viridiplantae; phylum Streptophyta; class Magnoliopsida; order Malvales; family Malvaceae; genus Hibiscus; species Hibiscus tridactylites. Next base: position 18,314,523 of record OY288292.1, on the reverse strand, counting down.
TTGTTACAACCATGAAAAACCATACTTGAGCTAGCAATTGAACTCAAAGGTTCCTCCTTTGCCCCGCTTGCCTTCCGTAGCCACTAACGATATACATTGTTGGAAAAGAGAGTGTAAGCTTAAAAGCTTAGTGAGCGGAGCTCAAAATCTAAACAAGAACAATGCATTTCAAAACATGTATTTAGTTTAAAGACAAAATCCTTAGAAAGGAAATACGATAAATAGAAAGCTTAAGACAAAATCATGGTATGCACATGCACAACCATTCCGGCGGGACTACACATCACCGTTCACAACAACTAGCATATTTCCAGTGGGACTACACATCACCGTACTCACCTACTAGTCACTTCCGGTGGGACTCAATTGCATGAATTACACTTTTAGGGACCAAAATGTAATTTTTATAAAATATAAACACTTTGTAGAAATTAAGATTACCAAAATGTAATTAGTCATGTTACATGCCTCTCTGTCAAATTTCAACTTAAAAGAACATTCCAAGCTCAAGCAATTGCATCCACAACATTCAGGACTAAAATGCAAAACATGGAAACTTAAAACAATTCAAATTATCATCCAACGGTCATCCGTTTCGGAACACCAACCTTCATACCGAAACGCCCGTATCGAAACGGTGTTGACCGTTTCGGTACTCGAGTGCGTTCCGAGATCGGTATCGAAACATGCCTCTCTAGTAGCCAAAATGTTCTGAAACACTATGGCCATTACAGGCCCCCGTTTCGAAACAGTTAAGGGTGTTTCGATACACCCTGCCTAGTAACAGTAGAAATTGCTAGTTTTTCGCCTCTTAACTCATTCGAACATGCTTCAAATCATACCATAGCATACCAGCAACTCGTTTAGACACTATGGGTCATATTTAAGAACCTTAAGCTAGAGCATGGCATCAAACACATGAACATTCAATCTATATACATGCTTCCTAGCCACAAATCCAAATATAAGCATTCAAACCTCAAACCAAACCATTAAGACCACTTACAACCCATAAAAGCCATCACAAATATGCCACAAACTTAGGGAGTTCAAAACACATCTCCCAAATACAACCTTGGAGTCCCATTGCCAAATAACAAAACTAAATTGTATAAAAACATCACCATACATGAGCTTTGCACTTCCTTGGATGTTCTTAACCTTCTTGATGCCCCAAACACCCAAATTATCTGCATTGTTGGTAAAAGAGAGCGTAAGCACATTTGCTTAGTGAGGCAAGCTCTAAAGAAAACCAACACAACAATGCATTATTCAAAAACACTTTCACAAAAGCCTTTTTCTACAACATGTTCATTCTATCTCATGCTTGAAAACCGTTTCAAAGCAAAACTCCATTGAAAACACATGTACCTCAATTCTATCTCATGCATTTAAACCAATGCAAATCTCATGGCAAGGTCATACACATGCTTGTGAAAACTAAAGCACTTCATATACAAATCTCATATGCATTTCTCATAGCATAAATCATCTCATCAATAGGTACATGTAAATCAAAAGAATTTTCATATATTATATTGGCATTTCAAATCTCATTATTACTCGGATATGCGGACAACATTCTCAAACCCACTAGACACTTCCAATGGAATCTCACATCACCGTACTCACTCGTCTAGTAAACATAATTTCCGGTGGAATCTCACATCACCGTACTCACATGGCGGAATCTCTCATTGCCACAAGGCTTTGGTATTTCACCAAGTCCTACCCAATGGAATGCCCATCATCGGTCTCTCCCTTTGGATTGAATCAAAAAGCACGTACGAATTTTTAGTTTATAGTGCACTCTCATCCTATTGATCGATCAATTATATCCGGTAAGTATCTCATCTTATATGCCAATATATTATGTCAAAACATCATCTCACCTACTGTTTTTAATGCAACATTTCTCAAAGCTTTCTCATCTCATTCAAAATCATAACATTTGTCATGCTTTAAAACAAAAGCTCAAAACTCATCAATGCAACATGTTATTTCATGAAATCTTTTCAAGCATCATCTTATGCTACAAATCATGCTTAAAAATAGTAGGAATTTATCTATCTCAAAACATGAGCATGTAAAAGCATTTTAAGGGCAACCACCACATATATGAGAGCAATCTAGCCAATACTTACTTCCGGACATAGGAAGGTGTTTCAAACCTTTCCTAAATCCCCAAACCTTGTTTCTCTGTCCCTCAAAGACTTCTAAAACCATTCGCACTCACCGAATATGTTTCGCTTGCTCGACGAAACGCTATCTAAGCTCTTGGATCAACACCAAAGGCATCTGAAGATGTCTCCCATGTTTATAACACGTAAGAGTAGAGGATTAATGCATCATCATGCATTAAAATCATCAGCCACACATCTAAACTCGCTGCTCTACTCAAGAATCTCATTCCGGCTATAAAAAACAACTAAATCATCTTCAAACTCTCCCAAAACAAAGCCCAGCCAAGATCTATCACTTCTAATCATTTTTAAACATCAATTAACATCAAAAACCACCACAAACTCGCCCTTATACCTCCAGCTATAATAGAACACCAAAACCACCCCAAAAACCACCATTATAGCATGCAAAACTTAGGAATCCAAACCTATTCGGGATTTGTTTGATAAAACCTCATTTATAACATCAATTACCATCCAAAATACATTAGAAAACAACCTCAAAATAGAGCCTAACCAACAACCACGAAAATCATCAAGATCTCTCCAAAAACCTTGAGTTTTAATACAATTTCGTGTTTCCAACATTAAAGCAACTAAAAAATCATTAACAAAGGATTGATAACTTGGGAATTTCAGTAAAGAACTGATCATTAGAGGACAAGGATGAAGTTTGCCTCTAATGGCTGATTTCTCCTTGATTTGGGCAAGTTTTCTTGAAAATCCAAATGTGAAAACAAGAGGATTTAGGGAGGAAAAGATTAGGAATCAAAAGGAGATTGAAATCTCATCAAAAGAAATGAAAATCAGAGGCTAATTGATGGAGGAAATGTGTTTGGCTGAAAAGAAATTGAGAGAAAATGAACTAAGAGAAAATTGACGTAAGGTAGTTATGAAAAGTCAAATATGGTTTTTCCTTTTAATTATCTTATTTCCTTTAATTAAAACATTGTTAAAATCACCCAAAGTAAGGAGAAATCTGATTAAAAACATTTTGGTAAAATTAGCTCCTTAAAGATTCAAAGTTTCAATCCTTTACAAAACAGTCACTATTTAACTTTTACAAAAACTGCAATTTGGTCACTACACCGAAATGTAGTATTTCCAAACCTTATTTTGTAAAATTGTTTTCACCATATTCATTCATATAATAGATGAGTGTTTTTAGGTATTTTCCATATTTTTAAAGCATCTCGAACTAGGTGTTCCCTAAATCTCCCTTAAAGATTCGAACCGTTCTCGACTGGTCCGATTCGAACTCTAAAACATCTAGGCCCAAAATTGGGGCATTACAACTCTCCCCCTTTTAAGAAATTTCGTCCTCGAAATTTACCTGGAGGGAAAAGGTAAGGAAATTGCTTCTTCATGTCTTCCTTCCTTTCCCACATAGCTTCCTCAGCACCACGATGTCTCCACAACACTTTGACCAGCTAAATTGTCTTACCACGGAGAACCTTACTATCCGAATCCAGATTCTCAACAGGTTCCTCATCATATGTCAAATCTGGATTCAACTCAACTTCCTCCACATGCATAACATGCGAAGGGTCCAATCTATACCTCCGAAGCATGGATACATGAAACACATTATGTATCTTTTCTAACTCTTGAGGTAGTCTCAGCTTATAAGCAACAGGACCCACACGTTCTATCACTTCGTATGGTCCAATGTACCTTGGGCTTAACTTGCCCTTCCGGCCAAACCTCATCACCTTCTTCCAAGGTGAAACTTTCAGAAACACACGATCACCCACATCAAATTCTATCACCTTATGCTTCAAATCCGCGTAAGACTCTTGCCGATTCGATGCTGCCTTCAACCGCTCACAAATGAGCTTCACCTTATCGGTGGTTCCTTTTAACAAAGCTGGCATCGAGACCAACTTTTTTCCCGTTTCAGCCCAACAAAGAGAAGTTTTGCACTTCCTCTCGTACAAAGCTTCATAAGGTGCCATTTGAATACTTTCCTGGTAACTATTATTATAAGCAAACTCCACCAAAGGCAAGTGCTTCTCCGAAGAGCCTAGAAATTTAATAACACAACGTCTCAACATATCCTCAAGCACTTGGATAACACGCTCCGACTGTCCATCCGTTTTCGGATGATAAAAAGTACTGAAATTCAGCCGCGTACCCAATGCTTGATGCAAACACTCCCAAAACCTTGAGGTGAACCTCGGATCTCTATCCGACACCATAGATTTTGGTATGCCATGAAAACATACAATCTCAGCAATGTACAACTCCTCAAGCTAATCCAAGGTGTATGTAGTATGCACAGGCAAGAAATGCGCAGACTTCGTAAGGTGATCCACAATCACCCAAACAGAATTCTTCTTTGATGGCAATAAAGGCAAACCGGACACAAAATCCATTGTGATCCTCTCCCACTTCCATTCAAGAATCCTTAATGGCTGCAACAATCCAGAAGGAAATTGATGTTCAGCCTTAACCCGCTGACAAACCATACATTTGCTAACATACTCAGCAACATCTTTCTTCAATCCCACCCAATAGTACTCATCCTTCAGATCACGGTACATCTTTGTACTACCAGGGTGCATAGCAAAAGGACTGCTATGAGCTTCGGTCAGAATAGTGCGCCTCAACTCAACATCATTCAACACCACTATCAGACTCCCAAAACATAAAACACCATCATCATTAAAATAGAAATTCGATGGCTTATCTTCAGCAATATCCTGAACATGTGGCACCAAAGAATCATCCAACAATTGTTTATCCTTTATCAACTGGATTAGAGATGGTTTCACTTGCAATTCAGCAACAAGACCATTATCTCGCGATATGCTCAAGCTAGCAAACATCGCTCTTAACTCCACCGCCACTTTCCTGCTCAAAGCATCGGCCACAACATTGGCCTTCCCCAGATGATACTCGATCGTTAGATCATAATCCTTAAGCAACTCCACCCAACGTTGTTGCCTAAGATTCAACTCTTTCTGAGACATCAGATACTTCAAACTTATATGATCCGTGTACACAGTACACTTCACCATAGAGATAATGTCTCCAGATCTTTAGAGCAAAAACCACAGGAGCCAACTCATCATGCGTATTATAATTGCGCTCATGCACTTTCAACTGTCTCGATGCATAAGCCACCACCTTACCCTCTTGTATTAACACACACCCTAAACCAACATAGGATGCGTCACTATACACCACAAACTCTTTCCCTGATTCAGGTTGAACCAAGATAGGAGCTTGCGTCAAAGCTGCTTTTAGCTTCTCAAAAGCTTGTTGTCTCGCTTCCGTCCACTCATACTTAACATCCTTTTGCAACAACTTCGTCAAAGGGGCAACAATCTTAGAAAATCCATCCACAAACCTCCGGTAGTATGCTGCCAACCCAAGAAAACTACAGACTTCATGAACGGACTTAGGAGGCTTCAAATTCATCACCGCCTCAACCTTCTGGGGATCAACTCAATCCCTTCAGCCGAAACCACATGACCAAGGAAAACAACTTCCTTTAGCCAAAACTCACATTTGCTCAGCTTAGCATAGAGTTGATTTTCCAACAGCGCTCGCAAAACAATCCTCAAATGACATTCATGCTCCTCCTCAATACGAGAGTACACAAGGATATCGTCGATGAACACCACAACGAACTTGTCCAAGAATTCATGGAACACCCTATTCATCATGTCCATGAAAGCAGCAAGAGAATTCGTCAATCCGAACGGCATCACAAGGAACATATAATGCCCATACCTTGTTCTAAAGTTTGTTTTTGACACATCCACATCCTTCACCATTAACTGATAGTACCCTGATCTTAAGTCAATCTTAGAAAACACAGCTGCTCTCTGAAACTAATCAAAAAGATCATCAATCCTCAGTAAGGGATACTTGTTATTGACGGTCAACTTATTCAGCTGACGATAATCAATGCACATCCTCATTGTGCCATCTTTCTTTTTAACAAACAAGACCGGTGGACCCCAAGGTAACACACTAGGCCAAATAAAGCCACGGTCAAGCAACTCCTAAAGTTGCTTCTTCAACTCTTCCAATACTTTGGGTGCCATGATATAGGGAGCAATAGACATCGGAGTTGTGTTCTCATACAACTCAATTCCAAATTCAACCTCTTGACTAGGCGGCAAACCAGGTAATTCCTCCGAAAACACTCCAGGGAACTCACACATGGTTCTTATATCCTGAACGCGAACCTCCTTTGAACTAGGATTCATAACAAAGGCTAGATAAGCCTCACATCCTTGCCGCAACATCCGGCTTGCTTCCAACGTAGACACCACATTAGCTAGAAACTTCACATTTTCTCCCACCACCACAACCTCATAATCATCCGCAAGTTTCAACGAAACTCGCTTGCTTTTGAAATCCACAACGGCTCTATGCTCAGCAAGCCAATCCATGCCAAGAATTACATCAAAACCATAGAATGACAATTCCATAAGATCAACGAGAAACACATGACCTTGCACCTTTAAGGGGCGTCTCCTATACAACTTTCTTGTTACAACCGTCTCACCAAAAGAACTAGTCACACGCATACCAACATCCAAAGACTCAACAGGCAAACCAAGCATTTGGGCATGTTCACGCAATATGTACGAGTGTGTAGATCCAGAATCAATCAAAGAAAGTAATGACAAGGATTGCAAAGTAAAGGTATTTGCGATCACATTCGTATCATTCCTTCCCTCTCGATGGGCATACACTCGTGCCTAACCACCACCCTCAGGTTGGACAACCACTACATGTGCCACATTTCTTCCACCCTCATCTCTGCGCTGGAAATTACCACAGCCGCGCCCACGACCTCTCTGTGGCTCAGTTGCTCTCACTGGAGCTTATCCCTCTCTCAACGGTTGAGGACAATCTATCTTCATATGCCCTCGGTTTCCACAATTCCAGCATGTACCAAGGTTACCCCAACACTCACCAGCATGTCTCCTACCACACCGGTTACACTCAGGAGTCCTCAAGAAAGCATTTGGTCCTTGCTGACCTCTTCCAGGGTTACCACCCCCGCGTCTAGCATCAACATGAGACATTCTATCCTTATGCCTCTTATTGCGATCTCTACCAAAATCACGCTCTGCAGCTCGCTTCCCCGAGCTAGATCCATCTGCTCAACCTGCCAAACCAAGATTCAGCTCAATGTCCTTGGCTCTAGTGACCAAGACATCGAAATCAGTATAATCGGCTGCGAGCATATAGGTTTTCACATCTGCCACTGGCCCATAACGGAATCGTTCACATCTTTCTCTCTCGTTAGGAATCAGCTCAGGCGCATGATGGCTAAGTCGAACAAATTGAATCTCATATTCTGCCATCGTCATGCTCCCTTGCACAAGGGACATAAACTCTCTCTTTTTCTCGTCGAGGTAGCGAACTCCCAAATATTTCCGCTTGAACGCATTCAAGAAGAATGTCCAAGTCACTTCATCATCCTCTATTCCCGCAATAGTGGTCGTCCACAAAGTATATGTATCATCATGCAATAGTGACACAATGCATCCCAGCTTCTGAACATTGTTGCGGTTCAACTGTCCAAGTATCCTCTTGGTACTCTCTAACCAAGACTCGGAACCTTCTGAGGTCAACCCCCTAAACTCAGTCCCTCCCAGACTACGAAGACGCTCCAACGGCAACCTTACATTAGCACCATCCTGTGGTGCAGCTTCATGAGCTCTAGCTACTGCTGCCTGGAAAGCTCCAGCAATAGCTTGTATCAACACGGTCATATAAGGAGCAGCTTGCCCCTAACCTTCCTCGGGTCCAGCAACCCCAGCACCAACTCCAGCAACACCAACCCCACCTCCACCACCACTAGTTGGGCCACCAGGAGGAGGATGAGGTAGATCCTCAGCATTCTCTACATTCTCATTCTCAGCCATAGCTCGAGTATTGATTCTAAGCTCTCTACGTGGCCCCATAATAAAACAATGCACTGACAAAAATACAACAACTTAATTAGGCATAATAAGGTAAGTAATCCAAGTACTCAAGCTCATTTTTTAAAACAATTCTTCTCATTAGTAATGATATGGCAATGGGATTCCCCAACTATACCCCAAACATGGCATAGCATCACAAATTCACCTCAATTGAATCATACATCAATACTCATATATCACACTTTCATCGAAAACTCACAAACATGCATAACCGCATACAATAACCACTTACCGAGCCCCAATTATTCGTTAACCTGGCTCTGATAACAACAAATGTAACCCCATTAGCTCGGCCTAGACGCTTGACCCGAACTACGAAGAATACACGGGAAAAACCAAAGTCAACCCGAAAATCAACCTTGATTAACGACCTTTTTTTCTTTTTATCTTTTCTAGATGCACATTAAACCTATGTGATTACTAAAGATTCATATGAGTGAAAGGCACGGCGATCGGAAAGCATTTAGGGACTCAATTGCGTGAATTACACTTTTAAGGACCAAAATGTAATTTTTATAAAATATAAGGACTTTGCAGAAATTAAGATTACCAAAATGTAATTCGTCATGTTACATGCCTCTCTATCGAATTTCAGCTTAAAATAAAATTCCAAGCTCAAGCAATTGCATCCACAACAGTCAGGACTAAAATGAAATATTTGGAAACTTAAAACAATTCAAATTATCATCCAACGGTCATCCGTTTCGGAACACCAACCTTCGTACAGAAATGCCTGTATCGAAACGGTGTTGACCATTTTGGTACTCAAGTGCGTTCCGAGACCAGTATCGAAACATGCTTCTCTAGTAGCCAAAATGTTCTGAAACACCTTCAATCGTCTTGAAACACTATGGCCATTACAGACCCCCGTTTCGAAACAGTTAAGGGTGTTTTGATACACCTTGCCCTGTAACAGCAGAAATTGCTGGTTTTTCACCTCTTAACTCATTCGAACATGCTTCAAATCATACAATATCATACCAGCAACTCGTTTAGACACTATGGATCATATTTAAGAACCTTAAGCTAGAGCATGGCATCAAACACATGAACATTCAATCTATATGCATGCTTCCCAGCCACAAATCCAAATATAAGCATTCAAACCTCAAACCAAACCATTAAGACCATTTACAACCCATAAAAGTCATCACAAATATGCCACAAACTTAGGGAGTTCAAAACACATCTCTCAAATACAACCTTGGAGTCCCATTGCCAAATATCAAAACTAAAGTGTATAAAAACATCACCATACATGAGCTTTGCACTTCCTTGGATGTTCTTAACCTTCTTGCTGCACAAAACACCTTAATTATCTGCATTGTTGGTAAAAGAGAGAGTAAGCACATTTGCTTAGTGAGGCAAGCTCTAAAGAAAACCAACACAACAATGCATTATTCAAAACACTTTCACAAAAGCCTTTTTCTACAACATGCTCATTCTATCTCATGCTTGAAAACCGTTTCAAAGCAAAACTCCATTGAAAACACATGTACCTCAATTCTATCTCATGCATTTAAACCAATGCAAATCTCATGGCAAGTCCATACACATGCTTGTGAAAACTAAAGCATTTCATATACAAATCTCATATGCATTTCTCATAGCATAAATCATCTCATCAATAGGTACATGTAAATCAAAAGCATTTTCATATATTGTATTGGCATTTCAAATCTCATTATTACTCGGATATGCGGACAACATTCTCAAACCCACTAGACACTTCCGGTGGAATCTCACATCACTGTACTCACTCGTCTAGTAAACATAATTTCCGGTGGAATCTCACATCACTGTACTCACATGGTGGATCTCTCATCGCCACAAAGCTTGGGTATTTCACCAAATCCTACCTGATGGAATGTCCATCATCAGTCTCTCCCTTTGGATTGAATCCAAAGAGCACGTACTAATTTTTAGTTTATAGTGCACTCTCATCCTATAGATCGATCAATTATATCCGGTAAGTATCCCATCTTATATGCCAATATTTTATGTCAAAACATCACCTCACCTACTGTTTTTAATGCAACATTTCTCAAAGCTTTCTCATCTTATTCAAAATCATAACATTTGCCATGCTTTAAAACAAAAGTTCAAAACTCATTAATGCAACATGTTATTTCATGAAATCTTTTCAAGCATCATCCCATGCAACAAATCATGCATAAAACAATAGGAATTTGTCTATCTCAAAACATGAGCATGTAAAAGCATTTTATGGGCAACCACCACATATATGAGAGCAATCTAGCCAATACTTACTTCCAGACTTAGGAAGGTGTTTCAAACCTTTCCTAAATCCCCAAACCTTGTTTCTTTGTCCCTCAAGGACTTCTAAAACCATTCGCACTCACCGATTACGTTTCGCTTGCTCGCCGATACGCTATCTAAGCTTCTGGATCAACACCAAAGGCGTCCGAAGATGTCTCTCATGTTTATAACACATAAGAGCAGAGGATTAATGCATCATCATGCATTAAAATCATCAGCCACACACCTAAGCTCGCTGCTCTACTCAAGAACCTCATTTCGGCTATCAAAAACAACTAAAATCATCTTGAAACTCTCCCAAAATAAATCCCATCCAAGATCTATCGCTTCTAATCATTTCTAAACATCAATCAACATAAAAAACCACCACAAACTCGTCCTTATACCTCCACCTATAACAGAACACCAAAACCACCCCAAAAACCACCATTCTAGCATGCATAACTTAGGAATCAAAACCTATTCGGGATTTTTTTGATAAAACCTCATTTATAACATCAATTACCATCCAAAATACTTTAGAAAACAACCTTAAAACATATCCTAACCAACAACCACGAAAATCATCAAGATCTCTCCAAAAACTTTGAGTTTTAATACAATTTCTTGTTTCCAACATTAAAGCAGCTCAAAAATCATTAACAAAGGATTGATAACTTGGGAAATTCAATAAAGACCTGATCATTAGAGGAGAAGGATGAAGCTTACCTCTAATGGCTGATTTATCCTTGATTTGGGCAAGTTTTCTTGAAAATCCAATGTGAAAACAAGAGGATTTGTTGAGGAAAAGATTAGGAATCAAAAGGAGATTGAAATCTCATCAAAAGGAATGAAAATCAAAGGCTAATAGATGGAGGAAATGTGTTTGGTTGAAAAGAAATTGAGAGAAAATGAAATGAGAGAAAATTGACGTAAGGTAGTTATGAAAAGTCAAATATGGTTTTTCCTTTTAATTATCTTATTTCCTTTAATTAAAACATTATTAAAATCACCCAAAATAAGGAAAATCTGATTAAAAACATTTTTGTAAAATTAGCTCCTTAAAGATTCAAAGTTACAATCCTTTACAAAATAGTCACTATTTAACTTTTGTAGAAACTACGATTTGGTCACTACTCTGAAATGTAGTATTTCCAAACCTTATTTTGTAAAATTGTTTTCAACATATTCATTCATATAATAAATGAGGATTTATAGGTATTTCCCCATATTTTTAAAGCATCCCGAACTAGGTGTTCCCTAAATCTCCCTTAAAGATTCGAATCGTTCTCGACCGGTCCGATTCGAACTCTAAAACATCTAGGCCCAAAATCGGGGCGTTACAAAGTCAGTGACAGAGGTAAGAAGTTTCCTTGGTTTAGCCGGGTATTACCATAGGTTTGTCGAGGGTTTTTCGAAGATTGTTGCACCGTTGACCAAGTTATTGCAGAAGAATGTTCGCTTTGAGTGGACCGATGCGAGGAAGCAAGGTTTTGAGAAGCTGAAGGAAGCTTTGACCCAAGCTCCTGTCCTGATTCAACCTGAGTCTAGTAAGGAGTTTGTGGTCTATAGTGATGCGTCCATTGTTGGTTTGGGTTGTGTGTTGATACATGAGGGTAAGGTGGTAGCCTATGCATCTAGACAGATGAAGGTGCATGAGCGTAACTACCCTACTCATGATCTTGAGCTTGCGGCTATAGTGTTCGCTTTGAAGATCTTGAGGCATTATCTGTACGGCGAGAAGTGTGTTGTGTTCACAGATCATAAGAACTTGAAGTATCTCATGTCTCAGAAGGAGTTGAATCTTAGGCAACGTCGCTAGGTGGAGTTTCTTAAGGATTATGATCTAACGATCGAGTATCACCTGGGCAAGGCCAATGTTGTGGCCGATGCTTTGAGCAGGAAAGTGACCGTGGAGTTGAGGGCGATGTTTGCTCGCTTGAGCATATCGTGTGATGGTGGTCTTATTGCTGAATTGCAAGTGAAACCATCTCCAATTCAGTTAATCAAGGATAAGCAGTTGCTTGATGATTCTCTTGTTGCGCATGTTCAGGACATTGTGGAGGGTAAGCCTTCAGATTTCAGTTTTAATGATGATGGTGTTCTGTGCTTTGGAAGTCGAATAGTGGTGCGAGATGATGTTGAGTTGAGGTGCACTATTCTGAATGAAGCTCATTGTAGTTCTTTTGTTATGCATCCTGGTAGTACAAAGATGTATCGTGATTTGAAGGATGGGTACTACTGGGAGGGGTTGAAAAAGGATGTGGCTAAGTTTGTTAGTAGGTGCATGGTGTGTCAGCGAGTGAAAGCTGAACATCAGGTTTCTTCTAGGTTGTTGCAGCCTTTGAGAATCCCAGAATGGAAGTGGGAAATGATTACCATGGATATTGTGTCTGGGTTGTCGTTGTCACCGTCAAAGAAGAATTCGGTTTGGGTTATTGTTGATCGGCTCACGAAGTGTGCACATTTCTTACCTGTGCATACCACGTATACCTTGGATAAGTTGGTTGAGTTGTACATTGCTGAGAATGTGCGGTTGCACGGTGTGCTAAAGTCTATAGTGTCGGATAGGGATCCGAGGTTTATAGCACGATTTTGGGAATGCTTGCATCAATCCTTGGGTACACGGTTGAATTTCAGTACTTCCTATCATCCTCAGACGGATAGACAGTCGGAACGTGTGATGTAGGTGCTTGAGGATATGTTGAGGTGCTGCGTAATAGATTTCCAGGGTTCTTAGGAGATACACTTGTTGTTGGTTGAGTTCGCGTATAAAAATAGTTATCAGGCAAGTATTCAAATGGCTCCATACGAGGCTTTGTATGGAAGAAGATGTAGAACCCCTCTTTGTTGAGCAGAAGTTGGGCAAAAGTTGATTTCGATGCCAGCTATGTTAAAGGGAACCACCGAGAAGGTGAAGCTCATTTGTGAACATTTGGAGGTAGCATCGGATCAGTAGAAGTCTTACGCGGATCTGAAACGTAAAGAGATTGAGTTCGTGGTTGGCGAACGTGTGTTTTTAAAAGTGTCGCCTTGGAAGAAGGTGATGAGATTTGGACGTAAGAGTAAGCTTAGCCCAAGGTTCAATGGACCTTACGAGGTTGTGGAGCGTATTGGTCCTGTGGCATATCGGTTGAGATTGCCTTCGGAGCTGGAAAAGATACATGATGTGTTTCATGTCTCGATGTTGCGAAGGTACAGATCGGATCCTTCGCATGTGATGTCTGTTGAGGAGATAGAGTTGAATCTGGATTTGTCTTATGATGAGGAACCATCAAGGGTTCTGGATGTGAGCAGCAAGGTTCTACGTGGCAAGACGATAGAGCTTGTGAAGGTGATGTGGCGACACCGAGGAGTTGAGGAAGCCACGTGGGAAAGCAAGGCGGACATGCTGAAGCAGTTTTCACACCTTTTTCCTTCAGGTAAAATTTCGAGGACGAAATTTCCTAAGTGGGGGAGAGTTGTAAAACCCTGGTTTTGGGCCTGGATGTTTTGGACATCGGACCGGACCAGTCGGAAACAATTCAAATCGCGTAAGGTGATTTAAGGAAATCAAGGATCGGGATAGGATAAAAATATGGTAAAAATTGCTAAAATCCTCTAAAAATATGTTTAAGAGGTTGGTCAAATAAATTTTACAAAAAGAGTTTCGGAAGTGGTACATTTTGGGTAGTGACTAAATTGTAAAGTTTCAAATCTTTGGAAAATGCAATTTTTAAAGAAGAAGCCAAAATCTTAGAATCTTTAGGGAGCTTTATGGCAATTTAGCCTTTTCCTTAATATGACATGTGTTTAAAATGATTTTAATTAAATAGTTTTAATTGGATTTTATTTTATTTTATTAATTAGGTAGTTAATTAGTGAGATTTGATCACGTAACTGCCTTTCTCTTCTCATTTTCAGCCAAACACCATTTTAACTCATTTTCTCCAGATTTCTTTTCTCTCAAACACTCTCTTCTTGATTTCTTACTCACTTCAAAGAATTCTTCCTAAATTCTTCAAGTCTTGTGAAGCAAAAACTTGTCATTCATTGAGGAAAACAAAGATTGGAGGTAAATCTCGTTCTCAACCTCTAATCAAGGTTCTTTATTAAAAATCCCAAGATCTTTGGCTTCTAATTAATGTTACTGGTTGAGTTTTCATTATAGTTTGGATTTGAGATCAAAATCTTGTAAAAATATGATTAAAATCTTGATTTTCGGATTTGTTTTGTTAAGCTCTGTTTTGGATTGATTTTAATTGAGTTTCAAGTTGGTTATTATGTTGAAATGGGGTTTTGATAATATAGATCCAAAAATCATTGATTTTCTTGATAGTTTTAAGTGAGTTTTTGTGGTAAAATGGTGGAATTGTGCTAAATGGTGGTATAAGGATGGGTTTAGGTTGTTTTTAGATGTGTTTTGATGTTTATAAATGGTTGGAAGTGAAGTATGTTGGTTGGGCATTGTTTAGAAAGCAATCGATTGAGGTTTCGGTTGTTTCGGATGGGTAAATTGGTGTAGTTTGGGCGAGGTGCGAGTTTGTGTTAGTTGCTGGTGTTGAAATGCATTTTAATGCATTTAGATCTCTGTTTTGATGATGTGAAAACATTAGATCTTGATCCGTGAGCAAACGAGGTGATTTTGGAGGCTCCGGAAGGATGATTTTCCCGTCGGCAAACGAGGTTTCGTGTATCGGTGAGTAGAAATGGATTTTCCAGCTTTGTAACGCGTTGAGCGTGGTCTTGGGGGCTTAGTGTAAGTTTGAAACACTTAGCTAAGCTCAAGAGTAAGTGGTTCGAAAGTCTCTCTCGGAAGTATGATATTTTTGTTGAAAATGCACTTGAGTTGAATGTGATTTATATATTGTTTTAAAGCATGTTTTAGAGCATTATGGTTGTTGGTTTTAATGCCATTTTGTTAAGGATGCATATGGTAAGTGATCCTTGGATTATGTAATTTGTACATATGATATTAAGCATGTTTATGCTTGTGAAACTGGCATTATGTTTATGCTTGTAAAATAGTGGAATGTTGTTGTTAAATGATTATATTGGCAAGTGATTAAAATTGTTTTTGGTTACTTTAATCGGATATAGTTAGCCGGCTATGGGATTGGGTGCACCGTGAATAAAGTCGCCTTGGATGTCGAGGGGTTGTGATTGTACCGTATACTCCATCCAAGTACCCTAACGATTGAGGTTAAGATCACAACGAAGGTTGTTAATCTCGTGTGTGGATCTTGTGTTATGTGTCTCGTGCTCTTGTTAGTGGAATTATACAACTACTGATGAGTGGTGTTGAGGGGTTGTGATTGTACCGTTATACTCCACCACGGGTGTCATAATTATGGAGGGTTGCTCTCGTGTGTATGCCTTGTGTGGTCATGTAGTGTGTATGAAGCGTGTGGGACAACGCTTGTAATCCGCGTATCCGATTGTGTCATTTGTGTTAGTTTTGGTATCATTGAGAATGGATCACTAGCCAATATAATGTTGTTGATTAATGATTTAAGCATGAGGTGCTTGCGGTTTATGCTAGAATGCATGTGATGCTTGGTTTAAGCATGAGAAAAAGATTATTTGTTGTTTTTATTATGATGTTAAAAGCATGTGGCTTGAAAAGTGCATTGATGCTTAGAAAATCATGTTTTTAGGAAAGGCATGAGTTTGCAAATGATGATGCAACGGTTTTATGAAATGTATTGATGAATGTTGCTTTTAGCGATCCTCACTAAGCTTTATGCTTAGGCTCATTTGTTTCATTAATGCAGAAAATTGAGCATTCGAGGCAGCTCGATAGCAAGTGGAATCCAAGCTTTTGATTAAACAAAGTATGTAGTTTCATCTTGGTGTAATAAGAGGCAATGGGAGAGATTTCTACTCTTGTTAGTATTTGGTGATGTTAAACACCTTAAGCATGCTTGGTTTGCTTATTTTGGTTTGTAAATGACCTTTGAGGGTTAATTTGTGCTTGAATGTGGCTTTTAGCTTTTGTATGGTTTTGAAGACTATGAAGCATGCTTATAGATAAAGCTTGCATGAATGATGCTATGTTTTAGCTTTTGCTTCATGTTAATGGTCTTTGATGTGTTTACATGTTGTATGTGTGATATGGCATGTTTTGGAATGATTGCAGAGGTGATTAGTTGAGTAAAACCAGGATTTTGAGAAGTTGCAGGGCAAGGCGTTTCAGAACGCCCTTAATTGTTTCGGAACGATGGCATGGAATGGTCATGGGGTTCTGGAACGGGTGAGAACGTTCTGTAGAACTAATGTTTTGATATAATAATTGAAAAAAGTTTTGGAATAATTTGAAAAGAATTCAAAACTATTTCTAAAGTCCAAATAACTTGAAAGTATGTTTAGGGGATATTTTTCAAAGGTTTTTACATGTTTTCAAAACCAAACTAAACAAAACCTTCAAGGTGTTTCGATACGGGGTCTACAAATGTCAAAATGTTTCGAAATGGGTTTCGAAACGAGTCTTTTCTGGATGAGGATTTTGCCAAGCGTTTCGATACGTGCTATGCCATTTCAATACGCCTACGTGGCATCGACCACAACGGTCATAAACCCCAACGGCTATTTCCCAACTAACATTTAAATGCAGATCGTTTCGATACGGGGAAAGGTATTTTGATACGGGTGTTTCGAAACGGCCAAGAGCATTCCGATTCGGGTGCTGCATCAGACTGCAACGACTCTTTATACTTGAAGAGCGTATCGAAACGGATTCGAGCGTTTCGATACGGTTAGCACCAGAACTGCATTTATGGTGGGAATTATGTCTCCAACAGCTCCAATTCAACCCCAACGACTAGTAACGACTATAAACTCATTAAGGAGTATAAAAGGGACCTCTAAGCATCAAGTAATGGTTAATTCTGCAATTGTCAATCAACAAATGATCAAGAATTGTCTTTGTACTTAAATTGTCATTTCTTTGTATAGACAAACACTAGTGAGCCAAAATTGTTAAATTTGCTTAAGTGTTTTAGGTTTTGGGTGAGTGCTTAATTGTGGAAACAAATACCTATTAGAGGGATTTGTGTTTGCTTATCTTTTCTCTTGTAAAGAGGGTTTGATCAAGGCTTTGGGTAGAAAGCTTGATCGGTGTATAAGGGTTTCATCCTAAGCCTAGAAAATGGGACGAATCAATAGTGGATTGATTGGAAATCCTTAGTGGGAAGCTAAGGTAGTGGATGTAGACTTTGGTTAGAAGGTTGAACCACTATAAATCATTGTGTCATTTATCTTTTTAGCTTCCACACCACATCCACCCAAAATTCCACTTCTCCAGAACTTGGCGAGCAAGAACGGTTGAAGGAATCAAGCCTCCTAAATCTCAACAATTGATATCAGAGTTTGGCTCAATCGAAGAGGATTAACATCCTATTGAGAAGATCCAGCGAGCTCGATCATTATTTCAAACAACCGGCTCAATAACACAATCCATCGACAAACCGCCCTTCTTCGACAGAACTCACTATGTCCATTGGAAGACAAAGATGAAGTTCTTCATTAAATCAAGAGACTACAAGCTATGGGACATAGTTGAACATGGTTCATTCGTGCCTCAAC
This sequence comes from Hibiscus tridactylites, assembly GCA_958450335.1. Lineage (NCBI taxonomy): Eukaryota > Viridiplantae > Streptophyta > Magnoliopsida > Malvales > Malvaceae > Hibiscus > Hibiscus tridactylites. Next base: position 18,296,564 of record OY288292.1, on the reverse strand, counting down.
GAAGCAAAGCGGAATGGAGTGCCGAAGATCGCAAGAAGATGAAGCTTAATTGCAAAGCCTTGCATATCCTCTTTTGTGTATTTGGCCCAACCATCTATGAGAATATGTCTTCTTGTGAGAGTGCCAAGGAGGTATGGGATAAGCTTGAAGTCACATACGAGGGAACAAATGAAGTTAAGGAGACCAAGATTGGGCTCCTCACCTTAGAGTATGAGAACTTCAAAATGGATCCGGAAGAGAACATCGAGAAGATGTTTGATAGGTTCTCCACTATCACCAATGGTCTCAAAGGCTATGGAGAAGCCATCCCGGAAGAGAAACTTGTCCGAAAGCTCATCTACTCACTTCCGGAGTCATGGGACTCAAAGAGGACCGCCATCATTGAAGCTAAAACTTGAAAACTTTGTTGCTTGATGAGCTCATGGGGTCTCTCCTCACTCACCAAATCATGAAGAAAAATAAAGAAGATGAGAAGAAGAGGGAAGAAATTAGAGCTATGGGGGAGAAGAAGCTCAAAGGGCTTGGCATCAACACTAATGTCATTGCTCTCAAATCCTCCACTTGCCACCATGTAGATTCAAGTGAAGAGGAGGATGAAGAAGAAGAGATAGTTCATCTCTTCAAGAAGTGTGCCCCGTTCATGAAGAAAGACTTGAGAGAGCTTGAACGAGAATCCATGAAAAAGAAGAGGGCAAGCACTTCAAGCCATAAGAAGAAGGGATATGTGGCTACTTGAGTGATGAAGACTCCACTGATGATGAACAAGCCAACATTTGCCTTATGGCCATCGAAGAAGATTCAAGGGTAACTTCTAATTCATCTACTTCATGTTCTTACACTTTTGATGAATTACAGGATGCCTACAATGATTTGGTTTTAGAGTTTAAAAATTACATTTTGAAAAACAATAAAATGATTTCAAAGTTGAAAATTCAAAATGATTTGATTTCTAAAACCAAACTTGAACTTGAAGCAAAACTCGAAGAGTTTGAACAAAAATGTTTTGATTTACAAAATTTGCTTCAAAAAGTTCAAGAAGAAAATGATTTGATTTCTAAAGAGCTTGAAAAGAAAAATAATTTTGGAAAATCAAACTTTTATGTAAGACAATCTAGTGCCCCTAGATTTGTCAAAGGAAAATGTTTTAGAAGTGTTTGGGTCCCAAAAGGACTAACCACTTCAACTAAAAAGGATGAAATTAAAAAATGGATTCCTAAAGGGACTAAATTTTGTGCTACTAACGTTTATGAATCCAAAGCAATTTGGATACCAAAAATCACTTGATTTTCTTTTGTTAGGTGTGATTGAGATTGATCAACAAGTCAAACTTTGAAGGGGAGCTCCATGCACACAAGGAAGAACACTTGAAGAAGAAAGACTTCACATCCTCCCTTGGGTTCAAGTGTGGTAATATCTAGTTGTTTTTGCTTTTATTTGTTTATTTTTTTCATTTAATTCAACTAGATGATCATATATGTTGGACTAATATTCTTATGATGCTTTGAGTAAGGGGTGGCCATTCTAAAACCAAAATTCTTATTTTTGTCAAATTTTTTCTCTATAGTTATTTTGAACTTAATGTTTTAAATTCTTTTTGATAAAACAAAAAAGGGGAGAAATGGTTTGAAAAATTGAATTTTCAAATGAATAAGGGAGAGTTTTAATTGATTTAAAATTTTCATCTCTTATTCACAATTTTAAAATTAAAGGGGGAGAATCCCAAACAATTTTCAAGTTAGTTTTATTATATCAAAAAGGGGGAGATTGTAGAACTAATGTTTTGATATAATAATTGAAAAATGTTTTGGACTAATTTAAAAAGAATTCAAAACTATTTCTAAAGTCTAAATAATTTGAAACTATGTTTAGGGGATGTTTTTCAAAGGTTTTTACATGTTTTCAAAGCCAAACTAAACAAAACCTTCCAGGCGTTTCGAAACACCCCCAGGTGTTTCGATACGGGGTCTTCTAGTGTCAAAAAATTTTGAAACGAGTCTTTTCTGGATGAGGATTTTGCCAAGTGTTTCGATACGGGCTATGTCGTTTCGATACGCCTACGTGGCATCGACCACAATGGTCATAAACCCCAATGGCTATTTCCCAACTAACATTCAAATGCAGATCGTTTCGATACGGGGAAAGGCGTTTCGATACGGGGAAAGGTGTTTCGATATGGGTGTTTCGAAATGGCCAAGAGCGTTTCGATACGGGTGCTGCATCAGACTGCAACGACTCTTTCTACTTGAAGAGCGTATCGAAACATATTCGAGTGTTTCGATACTGTTATCAACAAAACTACATTTATGGTGGGAAATTATGTCTTTAACAGCTAGTAACAACTACAAACTCATTAAGGAGTATAAAAGGGACCTCCAAGCATCAAGTAATGGTTAATGCTTCAATTGTCAATCAACAAATGATCAAGAATTGTCTTTGTACTTAAATTGTTATTTCTTTGTATAGACAAACACTAGTGAGCCAAAATTGTTAAATTTGCTCAAGTGTTTTAGGTTTTGGGTGAGAGCTTAATTGTGCAAACAAATACCTATTAGAGGGATTTGATTTTGCTTATATTTTCTCTTGTAAAGAGGGTTTGATCAAGGCTTTGGGTAGAAAGCTTGATCGGTGTATAAGGGTTTCATCCTAAGCCTAGAAAAGGGGACGAATCAATAGTGGATTGATTGGAAATCCTTAGTGAGAAGCTAAGGTAGTGGATGTAGACCTTGGTTAAAAGGTTGAACCACTATAAATCATTGTGTCATTTATCTTTTTATCTTCCACACCACATCCACCCAAAATTTCACTTCTTCACAACTTGGCGAGCAAGAACGGTTGAAGGAATCGAGCCCCACAAATCTCAACACGTTCCGGAACATTTTGCTACTAGAAAGCATGGTTTCGAAACGGGTTTCAAAACACACCCTTGTATCGAAACGGTCAACCTGGTTTCGAAACGACCGTTCCAATACAATGTTTTCTGTTTCGAAACACCTCACCGTTGGATTTGAATTTGAATTGTTTCATGTTTCTGTTTTCTTACGTTATGGTCCCTGAAAGTTTAATGTTTAATTAAATGAATTTGGATGATCTGTTTAAGATACGATTTGATATGCTGGCATGTAATATGAATACTTTTGGATTGGTAACTTAAAAATCTGTTTAGTCCTTCTTATTCTAGAAATTTACATTTTAGTCCCTAAAATACGATTGAATGCAATTGGACCCCTAATTGAGTTCCATTCGATGTGTCGCTTTCGCTAAACCAAATTGCTAATCATATAGGATAATAATGTGCATCTAGAAAAGATAAAAAGAAAAAAGGGTCATTAATCGAGGTTGACTTTAACGAGTTGACTTTGATTTTTCCCGTGTAATCTTCTCGGTTCGGGTCGGGCGTCTAGGCCGGGCTTAGGGGGTTACACCATAGTTTGATGTCTTGGGTGGCAAGGTGGGTGGCGGCAGCTGCTGTCTCTTTCTGGAACTATATCAGTATATCTCCTTGGTCTGCTGCCTTAGCATCACGTCCTCAACTCCTCTTTCCCTCTGTCAGCCTCTATTACCTGAAACTAAAACTAAGCTAAAACAATATCTTTTCATCACCAAATAAAAGATAATCACTAAAAACATGACAAAGTAGAGAAATACTGTAAAATGCAATGCATGGTCCTAATTATGCCTAAAATGCACTAAAAACAACAATAACATGAGATGGAATGTGCATGAAATATAAAACTTGTGGACACTTTACAAATAACCTCTCCAGATACTTTATTGTTGAATCTATTATACATATTTTAAGTATTAAATGTCCTGACCACTTGGATGACAATGATGACATTATATGGTGATGTAGTCTTAAACACAATTTCGAAATCAAATCGGCCTACTCTCATTTGGCTTCCTCCTCATGGGATCCAAAAATTGCTTTTGGAAAGTGCCCCAACGCATATGACTGTTTTTTTAATGGGTTGCCTATCGAAATTGGTTGATGACCAATCTTGAAAGGTGTCGACGCTCTATAGGACATTCACACTTTTGTCTTTACTGTGATGATATTGAAGAATCCACCCTTCATGTTTTACGGGATTGCAAAGAAGCTCGGGTTGTTTGGCTCAAACTGTGACGATATTGAAGAATCCACCTTCAATTTGCTTAGGAATAGGGTTTTGAATTTGTGCAAGTTCACTCCGATTGTGCAGAGGCAGTAAATCTCTAGAATGCTTCGAATGCGAGTGTTAGTTCATTTTCCCTCGTCAGGGATATTGACAAATTCAGACAACGCGACTGGGCTACGAATATTACTTGGATTCCATGTGACTGCAACAAGCTAGATGATATGCTCGCCACTAGTGTTGATCCTAGCCATATGGATATCATTCGTTTAACCTCCCCACCGGCTGCGATACTTCCTTTGTTAGCTAAGTATTCTTTGCATTTATCAACCGTAAGACATTAGTTCCTTTATTTCGCTTTTTAATTTAAAAAACGAACAAAAATTCATAACTATATGTACCAAATTTTTAGCACATGCAACCATCAAACCAAAGACGAAAGCAGGGCTCCACAAAATAGAAAGTATCATGGTACGTCGTCCTTTCCTGAAATGGAAATTTCATGCTGGAGCAAGAATTTTTCTCATAATTTTGTACATAATAATAATAATAATATAATTTTAAATGGAAAATGAAATTATTCTTATCAGTTAAATATTTTTTCATCTTTCTCTTTTATTCAATATTTTTCGATATATTAAACATAGTGCATATTTTCAAATAATATGTTTATTTTTTTAAAAAAATTCACAAATGATTAGTTAAAATAACTTCTATTAATGATATTTGTATTTTCTTTTTGTCCTCTATTTTTTTCTATAACATAAACTAGAACATTACGCTAGAAGCTCTTCACTCCATAGAGCCTTGACGATATCTGGAGGATGTGAGAAAATAGTTGTACCAATTGATTTTCTATAGCTAAGACTAGCTAAATCATACGTAACTTTATTATGAGTTTTGGCAATGAGTTGTTTTTGTCATCTATTTTAAATTTTGATATTTTTTGTAAATAAATGTTTTATTTTTTAAAATTAATTTTCATTTTATTATATCTTAAAATACATGTTTTCTTTCATTCCTTTACTTATATATTTAATTTTTCGTTAAACATTCTAAATAATAGTAATTAATTAAAAACAGTTAAATTTGAAGGTACTAATCAGAAGGAATTAAAATAAATATTAAAAAGCAAAATTTTCCAAAACAAGAAACAGAAAAGAAAGTTAAATCCCAACAATTTCTGAATAATTCAAGGTGGTCCAATGACATATTGATACTTCAATTCAAGGCATCAAATTCAGTTGAATTATTAATGGTCCAGCTGTAACATAAGTGGCAATCAGTAATTGGTCAGCGCATTATCTTAACCCCCTAAAACTCCAAACAAAACTTATAAGCATCTAAGTAAGATCTTATAAAATTGTTTAATCATTATAAATATAATAATTTTTTGGTTTTATCATTACAATCTGATCCATTAGTACACTAATTCAGATTGAATTTTGTAAAGATCTACTATGAAGAAAATTTTATTGATCTAGTTTTTTCCGCTCACAAAGTTAGAATTCAAATTTTTAACTTTGCTTAAAAAAACTTAACCTCTCATCCCGCTATACCAATTGATTATAATATAATAATGGTTTATTTCACTAAACACTAATTAACTTATTTTTCCTAGAAAAAGGAGGGTTTTCAGTTAAATGAAAAAGCTGTACCCCACTCAAGTATATTCATAACTGCTTTATAAATTCGAATAAATCAATTATGAATTTATTATTAAATTAGTAATAATTAGCAAACAATTGACAATTACAAGCTTTGGCGGGATGTCTCTTTTCTACTAATACAAAGCAAAACCCTTCCTTTTATTAAAAAAAATTCTGAGATTTTCCCTATAAACAAACCTCCATTTCACCTAATTAATTATGGATTAATATTTAATACATTATCACTGTAAAAAAATTTACACAAGCATAATTATTTTTAAGCTTAAATTTAAAATTTAAATTTTTAACTTTAAAAATTTTAAAAAATAACCATAAATCTTAAATTATAAACTCTACAACCTAAACCCCTAACCTCTAAACCTTAAACTATTAAATAATCACACTCGTAAAAATTTTCTTTTTCACCACCAACATAAATAATAATCCATTAATTATTTTTTAATCTATTTTTTTTTCAAAAATCAAAGCAGCCCCAAACATTTTATCCTTATTTACGCCAACTAAAACACACGCACACTCTCTCCCAAAAATCCCACCCAACAAAAGAGTTTTCGGCTTACAAAACACCTACACATCACTAAAAACAACTCATCAATTCAAAAGAAAAAAAAAAGACAAGCCTCTTTCCTCTGTCTCTCTCAGAAATTCATTTCTTTTTAAAAAAATTCCTCTTATTCACTGTCGTTTGTATGAAAAATGGAACCTTCTCTGTAAAGATTCATCTTCCCTATCTTCCAGTGTAAGCATCTACCGATCCTCTACTGGGTACCTAACTTCATTGCTCCTCCGCATTATTTTATTGTATTTTTTAGTGTTCAAATGGACTAAAAATTGTCATTTTTACTTGGATTATTGTTGTTTCCATCTGCATTTATTGACGTGTTCTCAGATGGGTTGGATCAGTTTTTGCTTTTGTTTTTCTAGTGACAAATCTGGGTTCTCTTGTTTTTCTTTGATGTTTTCTAAAAAGGAAAAAAATAGTGGTATTTTAAAGCTTTTGTTATAGGTGCTATTCATTTTTCTTATTTTGGTGTGGCATTTGGTTTTGGATTCTCTTATACTCTATTCCTTTTTCCTTTTGTGTCAGTCTTTCTGAACGTGGACATTTGCATCTTTTCTTTCTTTCTTTTGAAGTGTGTGAAGTGCCATTTTCTCTTCTTTGCTTGTTTTGTCCTTTTTTAAGCTCTTTATTTTTAAATCCACTGTCTTTCATTTTTCATTGAAAAGGGTTTGGATCCAATATTTTTAAGTCAGCGTTTTCAAGTTTGTTTCTGGGTTTTTGCATTTTGGGCAAATTTTGCCTTTCTCTGAACAAGGTATGGTCTGGAATGAGCGATTTCCTGTAATTTGGCTTTTAGTTCATATATCCTCTTTATACTTTTTTGGATCTTGTCTTGGTTTCTGAGGAAATGGTGAAGTCAAACTCACTAGATCAGATCATTGAGATAAGCAGAGTTTAAGAGTTTTCTCCTCTAGATTTTAGCTTGGAGTTTTGTCTAATTCGTTTTCCTGTTTATTAAACTTAAACCTTGATCTGAATTGACCTTCCGTGTAATTGGGTTCTTTTTAACAATAAAAAACTCTTTTGTTTGCTTTTACATTGTTGTTCTCCTACTTCTGTTGCTGTGTTGCTGAAGTACACTTATTCATGGGGCCTCAATGCTTGCTGTAGGCTTTGGATTCCAAGCATGTTTATACCTGCATTTGAACTAGTTTTATCTTTTCTCAGCTATCTATGTGAAAATGATATGGTAATTTTTGGTTGTTTTGTTATAAGCAGGGATAGTTTAATCTTAGGGGCGGGGGATTGTTTTGTCATACATCTAGTGATTAATTGATTTGCCGGTAATGTCGAGGATCCCTAAGTGGAAGATTGAGAAGACAAAAATAAAAGTTGTGTTCCGGTTACAATTCCATGCTACACATGTAAGTAGAAATTTGTACTTGTGGAATTTTCTGGCATTTTTATTTAAAATTTTCTATTTGAAGCTAATGTTGTTAAACAGAAGCTCATGTTACAAGTTGATGAATTGGTAATATTGGAAACTGTAATGTGTACCAAATTGTACTATGTACCTTAGGTGAATCAAGAAATCAATGGCAATGCATTGAATGTAGAACTTTAGCTATATTATGTGAATATTCTATGATGTTCACTTAGATTGAGATTTTATCTTTTATGTTACTTCTACCATGCAATTACAGTTTCATGATTGCTTGCATCTGGTAAGAAATATGTATTTTGAATGCAAATTTTTCTTCCAAATCTTTGGCTAGTGTTTGCAGTTGGAATGTATTTTAGCTCAACAATAAAAAATTGGATTGGCAAGTTTACAAAATGAGTGTAGATTGTTCAATGCCCAAGAGTTTTAGAAGGTCAGCTGCTTGAGGGATTAATTTTTTATGCACTAGCCATGAGTTTAGTCTTTTCTAGCATTTGTGGATTTCGTATCATCTTATGTATGAAATAGTGTTGTCCTAGTGAATTAGAGATTCAAGAACTAATAGGTGTATCAAGGATAAGAATCACGTGGTCCTAGTGAAGGATGAGGAGATTACAGAGAGATGTAGGAAATGATTCGATAAGCTGTTCAAAGATAATTACTCTCAAGATGAGGCTGATCTGACTATACCATTAGAGAACCTTAATTGCAGCATCATGTGTATGACTAGGGCATGTTAAGGTCAGAAAGGCCTTGCGCTAAATTAAGACTGGAATGGTGGTGTGTCCGAATACAATATTGAGGTATGGAAATGCCTCAGTGAGGTTCATGAAGAGAAACAAGATTCTTCTGTTTTCGATTACTTAAGAAAAAGGTTACAACTTTACCTACTTCTATAGACTAGGACTTTTAGTTAAAGTAGAAGTCCTACTAACAATTAACTTCTAACTCTAGCTATAAGTACATGACTTAAATAACTACTCTACCGATACAGTTTAGATACAACACAAACTCTAAGCCGTCTAAACTAACACTTCCCCTCAAGCTGGAGAATATACATTGTATAATCTCAGCTTGGATAGAAAATTGTCGAAAAGAGCTTTTGGCAGTGCTTTTGTAAGTATGTCTGCTACTTGTTCTTCGGTCGGAACATATTCCATTGAAACCACTCCGCTGGTTAACTTTTATGCGATCAAGTGCCTATCTATTTCAACATGTTTTGTTCTGTCACGTTGAATAGGGTTTTTGGCAATCTGAATAGTTGACTGGTTGTCACAAAAAATCTGGAATCTTTCATCTTGTATCATCCTTATTTCTTTAAGCAATTTTGTTAACCAGATTTCTTCACACATTCCCAATGCTAATACCCTGTATTTAGCTTCTGCGCTACTTCTGAAAACTATTGTTTGCTTTTTACTTTTCCACGTCACTAGATTTCCCCAAACGAAGGAACAATAACCACTGGTTGATCTTCTATTTGTCTGTTCACTGGCCCAACTTGCATATGAAAATATCTTTACAGTTTTATCATGATTTTTCTTGAATATCAAACCATGTCCTGGTGTACCTTTCAAGTATCTCAATATCCTATTTGCTGCTACCATATGCTCCTGCCTTGGATCTGTCATGTGTTGACTCGCAACGTTTATTGGGAACGAAATATCTGGTCTTGTTAGTGATAGGTAGAATAATTTACCTACCAACCTCTAGTAGAGTCCTTTATCTGCCTTAGGATCGAGTTCGACTTTGTTGAATTTCAGACTAGCATCCATGGGAGTATCTGCTAGTTTACATTCTAACAACCCAATTTTTGTAAGTAAGTCAAGAACATACTTTCGTTGATTAATCACCAATCCTCTGTTGGACCTTGCTACCTCCATGCCTAGAAAATATCTGAGTTTTTCTAGGTCTTTAATTTCGAACTCCTTGCTTAATATAGTCTTTAACCGACTCAATTCTTCTTCATCGTCTCCTATTAGGATTATATCATCCACGTAAACAATAAGAAAAACCTTTTTATTTAATGAGGTTACCTTAGAGAACAAAGTATGGTCGGTCAGTGACTGTATCCATTTTCAGGATCACCTTGGTAAATCTTTTTAACCATGCTCTAGGAGATTGCTTCAAGCCATAGAGTGATTTGTCAAGTTTTCAAACTTCATGATTCTGTCTAGCATCCTTTAGCCGGGTGGAATATGCATATAAACTTATTCCCCAAGGTTGCCATTAAGAAAGACATTTTTGATGTCAAGTTGGTATAATTGCCAATCACAGTTTACGACTAGACTCAATAAGACTCTAACCGAATTCAATTTTGCAACAGGGGCAATTGTCTCCTTGTAATCGATTCCATAAGTCTGTGTGAACCCCCTGACAACCAATCTAGTTTTATATCTTTGTATACTGCCATCTGAACTGTACTTAATGGCAAACACCCATTTGCAACCGACAAGTTTTTTACCTTGGGGAAGGTTTGTGATGGTCCATGTACCATTCTTTTCAAGTGCCTCAATTTCTTCTTCAACAACTTGTTTCCACTTTGGATTCTGCAGGGCTTCCTCAATAGTCTTAGGAATTTGTTCTTCATCTAAACTTGCTGTAAACGCTTTAAAAGATGGCATCAAATTCCCATAAGCAGCATACCTTTGAATAGGATATTTGGTACACAGTCTTACCCCTTTTCTTTTAGCAATAGGTAAGTAATCAAATTCAAGAAGATGAGGAGGAATACTAGCAGAATCATTACCTTCACTTCTTCACAAGCAGCTGGACTAAAATCCAATTCTTGGCAAGTACCAGATTGCATAATGGTTTTTGGATTGGTTCTCCTTTTTCTGGCGTAAACCTGCAATTGTTTAGGGGGTTGTGAAGAAGATTTGGTTGAATTTTGGGTTCCTGTAGGCGTGACAATAGGTGAAGAATGTGGTGTAGCTAAGGTATTAGGTGGAGAAAAAGAAGTTTGAGGCTCAAGTAATGAGGGATAAGTAGGAGGTAGTAAGGGGAAAGAAGGAACCTGTTTTGGAGAAGGCTGGAAATCATCAAAACTTTCCCCCTGAATTGCAATTGTGGGAAAATAGGGTTCCTGTTCAAAGAAGTTAAGATCCAAAGAAACCAGAAATTTATGAGAAGGTGGATGGTAACATTTGTAGCCCTTCTTTAGTGAAGAATATCCTACGAACACGCATTTAAGAGATTTAGGATCAAATTTAGATTTAGAAGGATCATGGTTTGTAACAAAAACTATACACAAAATTTTTCAAAGTGTAGAAGACAAAGGCTTAAAGTGAGGAAAACAAGATAAAAGGACATCTCTAGGTGCTTGGAAATTTAAAACTCTACTAGGCATACGATTAATGAGTTACGTAGACATAAGGCTTCTCCCCATAGATATTTAGGAACATTGTGAGTAAATAATAAGGCTCAGGTTACTTCTAGTAGATGCCTATTCTTCCTTTCTGCTACTCCATTTTGTTGGGGAGTATCAACACAAGAACTAATTTGTACCACCCTTTTCTTCTTGAAAATAATCACCTAAAGACTTAGTAATGAATTCCCCCCATTATCAGATTTAAAAATTTGAATTTTAGAATGAAATTGGGTTTCAACCATGGTGTAAAATCTTTTAAAAACACTAGTCACTTCAAATTTTTCTTTCAAGATGTAAGAGCAAGTTGTCCTACTATAGTCATCAATAAAGGTCACAAACCATCGGCTACCAATAATTTTCTTCACTTTAGAAGGACCCACACATCACTATGGTTAAGAGAAAAATGATGTGAGGGTTTATAAGTAGATGGTAAGTAAGATTTTCTTGTTTGTTTTGTAAGTGGACAAGTATGGCATTTAAAGAAAGAAGGTTTTTGATTAACAAATAATTGAGGAAAAAAAATTGCAAGATAGGAGAAATTTGGGCGGCCTAACCTAAAATGACATAACATAACATCAGATTGTCCTAAGGAATTAAAACAAAATTTAGAAGGTAAAAGTTTAAAAGTTCGTGTACTGTGAAGAACATATAAACCATTCTACAAGAGAACATTGCCAATCCTCTTTCTTAAGTCCAGTGCCTATAAAAAACACTCAGAATCGATGAAATGGAAAACACAATTTGAATCCTTGCATATCTTGCGAACTGACAACAAATTACAGTTCAGACTAGGCCAAAAAGCACTTCTTGAAGGACTAAGTCATCAGTAAGAAATACAGAACCACTGCGGCACTGCCTTTGATTGATAATAACTAACCATTAGCTAATTTGATAGAATTTTGAGACGAGGAATTTTTAAATTGAAAAAACAATTTCCTGTTACCAATCATGTGGTCAAAAGCACCAGAGTCCACAATCCATGCTGGTGTATTCGTAGTAGAAAGAAGTGCAGTGGATGAAGAGTTGGTCCGTAAATTATCATTGTCTGTGAAAGCCAGATTTCCTCCACTGCTCCAAGTGAATCTGCTGAACAGTTGTTGCAGTTGTACAATTTGTTGTTTGGTAAAGCCTCTAGATGAAGGCGAATTATCCATTGAAGAGGAAAAAATATTTTGATAGGATCGAATTTGATCGATTGGAAGAAGGGAATTTATCGGAGGAAAGGGATTTTGATTCGATTGATTTTAGATTGATACCATGAAGAGAAACATAATTCTACTGTTTTCGATTACTTAAGAAAAAAGGTTACAGCTTTACATACTTTTATAGACTAGGTCGTCTAAACTCTAAGTAGAAGTCCTACTAACAATTAACTTCTAACTCACATGACTTAAATAACTACTCTACCGATACAGTTTAGACACAACACAAACTCTAAGTCGTCTAAACTAACAGTTCAGGCTAGGTGGTGGACTAACTTGTTTAACAAGATTTGATGAAGTAATAAGATGCCTTATGAGTGGAGGAAGAGTATTTCAGTGCCTTTATATAAAAACAAAGATGACATTCTTTTGCTAAGATTTTAGAGGAATAACTTATGAATTATACCATGAAACTTTGAGAAGGTTACTGAGAAAGGTTTATATCAACATGCTAATATTGTGGAAAATCGGTTTGATTTCATGTATGACAATCTACTATGGAAGTTGTTCATTCCCTGCACAACTTATGGAAAGGTTTGAAGGTTCAAAGTGAGAATTTAGCATGTTTTTTGTTGACATAAAGAAATCTGTGGTAAACTACCTGTGGATATTCTTTAGTAGGCTGTGAACAAGAAGGGAGTTGCTCGCAAATATACATGATATGTATAACACAACAGTCATAAATGTAAGAACTTGTGGTGGATTAAAAGATGAGTTTCTAATCACAATAGGGGTGCAAGTGTAGAAACAAGTTAGTATTTACTGTTTCATTCAACTCAATAAATTCAGGACTGTTTTACAGAGTCTTTTAAAGACTTGGTTACAAGACTCCTATTACAATTAGGAGTTAGACTCGTACACAAATTCTATCTCTTATCACTCTAGCTAATGATAGGATTTTATCTATATCTTTATTTACAAAATACAAGCTTAACTTTATCATCTAATAGACTACAACTCACACTCCCCCTCAAGCTGGTGCATATACATTGTATAGTCCCAGCTTGAATAAAAACTTATCGAAGACTTGCTTAGGTAATGCTTTAGTAAATACATCAGCTAGTTGTTCTTCTGTAGGGACGTAAGTTAAGCTTGCAATTCCACCATTCACCTTTTCAGCAATAAAGTGTCTGTCAATCTCCACATGCTTTGTGCGATTATGATGGACTGGATTTCTAGCAATTTGAATAGCAGATTGATTATCGCTGAACATCTCTAATTTTCCTTCATGTTTTAAATCTAATTCTCTCAACAGTCTTAGAAGGAAGCTACATCCCTTCACAAATACCCAGGGCTAGTGCTTTATACTCTGCCTCGGCATTGCTTCTAGAAACAACATTTTGTTTCTTACTTCTCCAGGTCACTAAGTTGCTCCAAACGATTGAGCAATATCCACTAGTCGACTTCCTTTCAGTAACCTTACTGGCCTAGCTGGCATCTGTAAACACTTTAACTGTTCTATCTTCAGTTTTCTTGAAGAACAACCTGTGGCCAGGTGTACCTCTTAGGTACCTTAGAATTCGGTGTGCAGCTTCTAAATGCCCTTCTCTAGGATTAGTCATATGTTAACTTATCAAATTCACAAGAAAAGAAATATCAGGTCTGGTTAGGAGTTAGACTCATACACAAATTCTATCTCTTATCACTTTAGCAAATGATAGGATTTTATCTATATCTTTATTTACAAAATACTAGCTAAACTGTATCATCTAATCGACTACAGCTCACAGCAAGTGCAACAAGAATTGACATCAAGTCATTTTGTTTTTGCCATAGTATTGGATAGATGGTCAACTAGACTTCAGTCTTAAACTGGTTGAATAATCTTTATGACTGTTTTCCACCATTTCATATTATCTGTGCATCTGAATTTTCCCACTATATATTTGCCGGTAATCTAATATGTGATTGTTTGTCCATCTTTCATAACTGTAAAACATATTCTGATGCATCATTCATCTTGCTATGGTTATTTTTCTGAAAAATTCAGATTCCACAAAGTGGCTGGGATAAACTGTATATATCATTCATTCCTGCTGATTCTGGGAAAGCAACTGCAAAGACAACCAAAGCAAATGTGAGAAATGGAACATGCAAATGGGCTGATCCAATCTATGAGACTACAAGGCTTCTCCAAGACATTAAAACTAAGCAGTTCGATGAAAAACTCTATAAGCTTGTTGTGGCAATGGTAAGATTCTAATCATTACAATCCAATTGCAAAACTTAACCATACAGGCAAATACTCTTAGTTTGACCTAAATGTGAATTATGGAATTTCCCAGATCAATAGACAGTTTATTACAGACCTCTAGTTGTAGCAGAGTTGATGCTTGTTTTCCATATTGTTTTAACTGAGTTTAACTGTCTTTCACCTTGATCAATTTGGCATCAGGGGTCCTCAAGGTCCGGCCTTCTGGGTGAGGCGACGATCAACCTTGCTGATTATGCTGATGCATCAAAGCCTTCTGTTGTTCCACTTCCACTTATTGGCTGTGATTCTGGAGCTATATTACATGTGAGGACTTCTGGATTTCTCAAAATATTCTTGGTTTATTCTTTTCAATTTCTTGTTGGATTTCTTTAGTCATAATGTAGCTAGATGCTAAAATATTTGTGTATAGTGTTGAAGATTTTTTCTCTGTTATTCGAGATTCTATTGTTTTATGCCTGAATAATCTTTAATTTATATTCAACGACAGGTCACTGTACAACTTCTAACCTCTAAAACTGGTTTCAGGTATTTTTTGAAAAAAAATTTAAACTTGTTGCTTCAGCTAGTTTCAATCTGCTTATCTGTAACTATGCTTGGTCTCAGGGAGTTTGAACAGCAACGAGAACTTAGAGAGAGGGGATTGCAGGCGGGGCCTGATCAAAATGATCCAGATCAGTCCTCATCTGGAAAAGTATCCGTTTCTGAGGATATCTTCAACAGTCATACGGTTAAGGTTCAGTCCTTTGTTTCTTTTGGATTTCTAGTTGTAACAATATGTGTTGTATTGTAGTTAAGGATCTTTGCTTTGTTTTATATTTTATATTGATCTCTTTGCACAAGTACCCACAAATACACATTCTTTGTTGGAGATGCATGATTGGTCATGGTTATCTTCTTTTTGAGACTTCACTTATCTGTGTTCCTCTTGAAAAAAAATGTGATTTTAAGGTTCAGGAATTCACTTATTGAAGAGAAATGTTGGCATCCATTCCCTGGTTGAATTTAGAATATTAAAATCACAGAGATTGTGTTCAATTGACTTTGATGTTGCCTAGAATGCCATTAATATTTGCATGAGCTTTTATGGCTTTGTTGTAGAAATCATCAAAAAGGCTATGGTTGTGAGCCAATGAAAAAATGTTACTGAAAAGTCAAGTTGGTTAAATGAGTGTTGAGATGCGTGAGATTCATATTATAAAGCCCTTTAGCAGTCCCGTGCTACAAAACCGTTATGCAACAAGTACTTTCTATGTATCTTTAAATATACTTTTCACATATTTTAAGTTCATTTATTTATTTTACATTTTGGTTGTTTAGGTCCTCTGAAAATTTACATTGTAGGGCTCTGTTGCAAGCTATTTATGAATGGGCAGTATGTGATTTCCTGTTGTCTTCTATAATTAGGAGGTAACCTAATCTTTCACCTTTTATTCTGTATATAGGTCAATCAAAGGGTTAGATTTAAAGAAAAATCTAAAGAACACCCTTTGCCTGAAGAAGATGTTGGCTTGAATGAAGACTATGGAGACTCAGCTGTTGGGTTTGATGGCTCTTCTAATACTTCAGAAAGTTTATATGCAGAGAAGCATGATACGTCCAGTACGCATGAAATTGACAGCCTAAAGAGTACAGTCTCTGGTGATTTGACCGGACTTGGTCACAGCCCTCGGAAAGATAAAGGAGATTCCTCAGATAATCGGTTTTTGGTACAGGGGACTAACAATTGGGTTCATGGCTGGAGTTCAGACTATTCCGGGGATAATGACTTATCTTTTGCTTATGAAGAAAATAGCAGACTCCGAGGGTGCTTGGAAGTGGCAGAATCATCTATTCAGGAACTTAAGATGGAAGTAAGCTTGTTGCAAAATCATGCTGCTCAAATAAGTGCTGAAACTGAGAAGTTTACTCAGCAACTTGTCACTGAGATTTCTTCAGGAGAAAGATTGGCAAAAGAGGTTTCTGCTTTAAAATTAGAGTGCTCGAAGTTGAAAGATGACCTTGAGCAGATGATGAGTTCTAAACTGTGCCCTTCTCTAACCGGTACAGAAGCTATTAAGAAAGGCCAGGACCACTTACTTCAAGACTTAGAGGTCATATTGTCAAAGGGGCTTTTAGTTATGGAGGATAAGATTAGGGATCTTCAAAACAAGGCATGTTTGAATTACCATGAAAGAGACCATAGGTTCCTTCAAACTGACTTGGAAGCATTGCTTGACATTCTGCAAGATCTCAAACAGGGAACTCAAAAAGAAATGTTTATTCATAGGTCAGTAACATCCGAAAGATGCAACATGAAGAGTACCAGAGAAATGAGCCTAAGTAATTCTTTTATACCAGCAACTAGTTTTGATGCAGAGCTTTATCAACCAGAGCCAGGCATGGTTCCCTGCATTAGTGTGCCTGGTCTTATGTCACACGAACCTGATTCTACGGTTGCCACTAATGCACTGAATGGCAAAATATTTGAACTTCTGAGAGAATTGGATGAATCAAAAGCTGAGCGGGAAAGCCTTGCAAAGAAAATGGACCAGATGGAGTGCTACTATGAAGCTCTCGTTCAGGAGCTTGAGGAAAACCAGAGGCAGATGCTGGGAGAATTGCAGAGTCTCAGAAATGAGCATTCTACTTGCTTGTTTAGGGTGCAATCTGCTAAAGCTGAGATGGAGACTATGCGCCAAGATATGAATGAGAAAGTTTTGACATTTGCTGAAGAAAAACAAGATTTGGAATCTCTGAGCAAGGAACTGGAAAGAAGGGCTATTATTGCAGAAGCAGCACTGAAAAGGGCACGCCTTAATTATTCAATTGCCGTGGGCCAGTTGCAGAAGGATCTTGAGCTGCTTTCTTCTCAAGTTACGTCTGTTTTTGAGACAAATGAGAATCTCATCAGGCAAGCTTTTGTGGATTCCTCACAAACAAACTCCCGAGGATACTCAGAGAAGGTGCAGAACCATGGGCTGGATTCTGAAGAATTTCAACCCTCCAAGCTCTTGTATTCTCAAAATCAGTTTGTAGGCGTGAAGAAACAACATCTGGGTGGAGAGATTCTTTTAGAAGACTTGAAAAGATCCCTCCATTTACAGGAAACCCTTTACCAGAAGGTTGAAGAAGAAGTTTGTGAAATGCATTATCAAAATGTATACTTGGATGTGTTTTCAAACACTCTAGTAGAAACTTTGCTTGAAGCAAATGATGATATCAAAACAAGGAAAGAGAAAATAGATGAGCTTGCATGGCAATTGGAACTTTCACTCGAGTCCAAGGAGTTATTGATGCAAAGGCTGCAAACAGCCATGGATGATGTTCATTCCCTTAACGAGTACAAGGCTACTTGCATTGCCAAGTATAATGACTTGGCTCTGCAGAAACAAGCTTTGGAAGCAAATCTGGAAGATATCACCCATGAAAATCATCTTCTCTCTGAGAAGATAACTGAACTGGAGTGCTGCTTGATGGAGTACAAAAGTTACAAGATCAAATTTGATGCATGTGTCATTGAGAAAACAGAGTTGGCTAATTTACTGAAGGAAGGAACACTGGAAAATGATAATCTTAGAAACAATAACTCTTCTTTGCAGGAAGAGTTGAGAAGGATCAAAACTGAGTTTGATGAATTGGTTCTGGTGAAGGAAAAGCTGCTAAATACTATGGACTTTCTGCGAAATAGGTTTCTTAACTTAATGTCATCCTTTGGCAATTTTTTTGATGAACCACACCTCTCAACTGACTTAGTTTGTCAGGATATTGAGTCTGAGGACTTGACATCTGTCATTGTCCAGTTAGAAGAGGTCCAGAATAATGCATATGAAAAATTTCTTCATCTCTTGAAGGAAACGAAAGATCTGATGGGTGAAAGAGATAAGGCTCAGGTGTCTTTAAGTGTGGTAGAATCAGACATGGTGCTAATGAAACAGAAGTTCGAACGGGATGTACGATCCATGGTTAATAAAATGGATTTATCCAATGTAGTTGTAGAAAAGCTTCAGTTAGAAATTGAAGCTGTTGCTGAAAAGCTCAAGGTTAGCTCTGAAATTGAAGAAACCTATGCACAGCAGCAGAGAGATCTTTTATCTGATCTTGAACATTTTGAAACAGAGCTACAGCAGCTTACTTTTAAGAATAGGGAGATTGCTGAAGAACTCTTGGTCTTAGAGTCTGTCAATGAAGAACTTGGAAGCAATAAGGTGACTGTAGCTGAACTTGTGGAAGAAAACAAAACGTTGGTGCAATCTTTACAGGATAAATCCGAGGAGGCATCCAAGCTTGCGTTTGAGCTTAATGGTTTAAAAGAAAGTTTGCATTCTGCGCATGATGAGCTGCAAGCAGAGAGAAGCGCCAAAGATAAATTAGAGAGTGTGATTAGAGAGCTTACTTCCCAAATGAATGAGAACCACCATCAGTTGTTGCAATTTGACCAACAGAAATCTGAACTGGGTCATCTTAAGCATATGTTGTCAGAACTAGAATCAGAGAAATCTAGAGTTTGCAGTCTTTTACAGCTGTCCGAGGAGTGCCTCAACAATGCTCTCAAAAAGTCTTCCGCTATTACTTCTCTGGAATCTCAGTTGTCTGAAATGCATGAACTTTCAATAGCTGCAGATGTTAGCTTCATTTTCCTAAGAGCTAATTATGAGACCTGGACCACTGACCTTGTTCATCAACTTTCCTGGTCTGAAAGACAACTTGCAGAACTTCAAAAGAAGCATCTTACTTTTGAGACTATACTTAATGGTTGTCTTGCTCGTGAAGCACACTGCATTGAAGAAAATAGAAGATTATCAGTGAGTCTTGACTCCCTAAAATCAGAGTTAGAAGTTTCCATGGCTGAAAACCAGGTACTTATTAATAAAAATAGCTCTGCATTTGCTGAGCTTCAGGACTACAAAAGTAGGATTGAAAAGATTGAGGTTGCTTACTCTGAGGATAACCATCAGCATGCTCTAGAAGTTGAAAGGCTGAAGCACTTACTTGGCTGCTCCCGAGAAGAGATTGATAATATGATGGTATTGAAGGAAGAACTGGAATTCAGTGTCTTAATACTCAAAGCTAAATTGGATGAACAGGGAACTCAGATGAATTTACTGGAAGGGCGTAATGATGAAGTGCTGCTGCTACAGAATCAGTGTAATGAGCTTTCTCAAAGGCTTTCTGAACAGATTTTGAAGACTGAAGAGTTCAAAAACTTGTCCATTCATTTGAAGGAGCTCAAAGATAAGGCTGATGCAGAGTCCATGCAGGCTCGGGAGAAGAGAGAATCTGAAGCACTGCCAACTGCTATGCAAGAGTCCTTAAGAATTGCATTTATCAAAGAACAGTATGAAACAAGGCTGCAAGAACTAAAGCATCAGTTGGCTATCTCCAAAAAGCATAGTGAGGAAATGCTATTGAAATTACAAGATGCGGTTGATGATATTGAGAATAGAAAGAAATCAGAAGTGTCTCATTTAAAGAGAAATGAAGAACTGGGAGTGAAGATCTTGGAATTGGAGGCCGAGTTACAAGCATTGATTTTGGACAAGCGTGAAAAAATGAGGGCTTATGACCTGATGAAAGCTGAATGGGATTGCTCAATGATTAGCCTTGAATGCTGCAAGGAAGAAAGGCAGAAACTTGAAGCATATTTGCATGAATGTAATGATGAAAAACAAAAACTTGAAGCATCTTTGCAAGAATGTAATGAGGAAAAACAGAAACTTGAGGCGTCTTTGCAAGAATGTAACGAGGAAAAACAGAAACTTGAGGCGTCTTTACAAGAATGTAATGAGGAAAAATCTAGAATCTCATTTGAATTTAGCATAGTGAAAGAATTGCTCAAGACCTCCAAAGCGACCCTGAATTTTCCGAAAGAAAGAAATGGCAAACTGAAAGATGCTTGCATTCCTGGTGAACTGGTTGTCAATAATGCTCCAACTCGGGACATTGATCTTAAGCATTTGGACCCAGATACTTCAGAAACTTCCAAAGAAGCCGAAGGCTTAGTTCCTGTTGGTGAAGGTGACCGCACAAATGCACCCACAGATTTGCAACCTGAGCAGGTAGTTTTTATCACTTAGCTTGGAATATCTTCTCTCACTATTATTGATTCAATCAGTAATGCTTTGTTTTTAAATGAATTATAATGATATAATTTGAGAATTTAGTACTTGATTATCAACTTATTGTAAATGCTATGTCTGCCATTCTAAGAAAGAACTGAAAATGTATTTCATCCTAAGGATGAATATGGAATTATAATTGCATTGTTTTCACTTTGATGTTATCTAGACCTGTACTGGGCTAGGCTCTAGGCTTAGCATCATCAAATTTGTTAATCTTAAGGTCCCCGCCTTTCAGTTCTTTTGATGAGCTATCTTGCATTTGTTTTGTTTTTGAACTGCAAAGTTGTTAATTTATGTAAACTGGTTAAAAAGTTTAGTTCAATTTACAAATTTATCCTATTTCCTGAGCAAGAATCTTGGATGAAAATTTCTTTGAAGAAAATATTATCTACTTTCATTTATCCTTCCTCTACCATGTGTGACCCATTCTATTTACATAATGAATTTTCTTTATGGTGATGATTTGCTTAATGGTTTATCAGGATCTTGAATCTAATGATACAAATGAAGTTCAAAGTCTGGCACTTGTCAATCAATGCAACTTGCCAAAGAGTGATGCAAAGCATCTAGCCTTAATCAATGATCGTTTCAAAGCCCAAAGTTTAAGATCAAGCATGGACCACCTAAATAGTGAGGTATGTTTATTGTCAAAGCCGCAAGGTGCCAGTTAGTGATGATTCATCCAAATTCAATTGCAATTTCTTCTTATTGTTGAGCTTGAGGGAATCATTACATTTGTGGCATAAAATTTCTATAGATAACAACTTGTAATGGTGATTAATTTACGTTTTTCTTTTGGTGCTTTTAGCTGGAAAGGATGAAAAATGAGAATCTGGTTCTTTCAAAACATGCTCATCATTTCAACACCAAGTTTCCAGGTTTACAGCAAGAACTAATGCAGTTAGATAAGGTGGATCAATATGGACCTCTTTCATAAAGTTTTGATAAAGTTATTCAATAGGCTCACCTTTTGCCTTTGCACAGGTGAATGAAGAACTGGGAAGCATATTTCCTTTGTTTAATGAATATTCAGAAACTGGAAATGCATTAGAACGGGTACTTGCATTGGAACTTGAGCTTGCCGAGGCATTGCAAACAAAGAAGAAATCAAGCATCCTTTTTCAGAGGTATGCTATGTTCTAGAAAAGAACACTAGTCTGCTTTTCTGAGACAACCTTTTGACTAAGGGAATGAATTTGCTTTGGCCTATAGCTTAGGCCTTGAAGGTCACTTGGAAGAAAATTGCTATGGCTTCTACGTTTAAAATTCGAAGCCTACTGCATATTAATCCCTCTAGAGTGTTGCATGCATGCATGAATTCTAGCCCTAGCTGAGCAAAGGAAATCATCAAAGAATTTGACATAATATTTAATTGTGGTCCAGCTCTTTCCTGAAACAACACAATGATGAGGAAGCAGTGTTCAAAAGTTTCAGGGACATCAATGAACTGATCAAAGACATGTTGGAGATAAAGGGAAGATATGGAGCTGTAGAGACCGAACTAAAAGAGATGCATGAACGATACTCTCAGCTAAGCCTTCAATTTGCAGAAGTTGAAGGAGAGAGGCAGAAACTCACGATGACTCTCAAGAATATTCGGCAATCAAGGAAAGCTCAAAACTTAATTCGCTCGTCATCAGCCTCCCCTGGAGAACATTCATGAGCCACAAGAACAAACTCGGCACTGGATGTCCTCTTCACAATGTCCCCCCTTACAGGATTAAGTTAATGCCTGCTCCTTTCATTAAATCATCAAATTTCCTATGACTTCACAGGCTATTAAGGTATTGTAGGGCTCAAGTTTTCCAAGTTTGATACATGATGTTCAAAAGCAAAGCAGCTGTATTCTATGTAAATAAAAATATAACTTTCCCAGCTTCGTCATGGGTTTAACAGTATCATAAGGTATAGATAGACTTAACACCTCGGCCTTTTCCCCGGCCATAGTGATTTATTCTTATATTGTATAGTGAATCAAATTCTTTGATTGACAGGACTATTTCATTTCGTTACTAGAGGCAGTCATTCCACATATGCCCATGTTTCTCTTAATCTCTGCTTTGATTATCTGCATGTCTGCCCGTTTCTTTGTTCTACGCTAGTTTTTTTCTCTTATCTCTCTAGTTTCAATCAACCTTGTTTTCAAATGGGAATACTCTAAACTTAAGGCAGGCTCAATACCTATAATGGAAAAAGATCATTGTAAACAATCAAACATGTATTCATCCACTTGTGCAGGTGACAAGGTTTTACATTTTCAAGAGTCTTAACTAAAAACAAAGAAATCAATAATCTCTCACTATAAATTTTGCCTTGTAATCTTTTTGTTCATGTAAGATTTTCCTTTAAAGTAAACCATACAACTTTTTGTTTATGTTTCTGAAGCCACCAGAATAAGCAAAATATTCCTCAAACAAGTAAAGATGAAGGATTACAATCTCAACAAATCTGACAGGAAAACATCGAAGAAACTGGTATCATATCTGATTAGCAGCTAGTCTACAGTATTGTGCATGAACAGCTACTTTTCTTTGGAGAATCATCCTGTTGTTTCTCTGTGGATAAAATGTGGGGAGTTATTACTCAAGTTGGGATATGGTATAGTGATCATAGAGAAGGTTTGGGTTTGGCACATGAAACATAGTTCAGAAAGCAAATATATACGCTGGGGATTACCATTGTTTTTGTCTGGCACAGGAAGGCGAAGAACGACATGCATTGTAATTACGCCTCCTGGAAGTTCACCAACAGGAAGCCTGGACTCAGCAAGTGTCCTGTTGTTTTCAAGTATCTTTCCAGCATTAATCAGCTTCACATCCTGTATTGTCTTGGGGCATTTTTCTTTGTCTGCAAACAGAGGAGTGATTTCATATGCAAACAGAAGCTGATTATACCAAACCACAATGTTACAGTCATTTTAGAAACATGAGGACAATCTAAATCTATATTGAAAATTCAGATTCCCCAATGGAATCCAACTTTGTCAGCCATAGACACATAAGAACAGTGTTTCAGATGCAGCCTTCCTCTTTAGTTAACAAGTAGAATTCAACAAAACCAGACAACTTTATTATTCAAGATACCATGCCAGTATGCTATTCATCTAAATTCATGTACCATTGAAACCCTCTGGTCTGGGTCCAAGAATAAAAGAGAGAGAAAAAAATTATCACCCACTTTTCTGTCCCCTAAGATGAACCAAAACACTCTTCCTAAACTCAGCTAATTTGAAAGCATATGAGATAATTAAAGAGGTAAAAGTGAAAAAGTTAGGGTAACCTTTAGGCCAGTGAGCAAGTATTTTCTCTTTGAGAGACGCAACAGTTGTATCTGGACTGTATTTGCTTGGACCAATA
Organism: Hibiscus tridactylites; assembly: GCA_958450335.1. Lineage (NCBI taxonomy): Eukaryota > Viridiplantae > Streptophyta > Magnoliopsida > Malvales > Malvaceae > Hibiscus > Hibiscus tridactylites. The sequence continues at coordinate 18,272,601 of OY288292.1, read as the reverse complement.
TCAGTTCCATCTGCAAGCCTGAATTTGAGTTCCACTAGATCTTCCCCAGCCATAGATGTTTTTCTCATACCTCAAACTCTCATGCTAATCTCTAAAACAAAAACACCCAGCTTTTTTTCCCTCAATCAGATTGAGTCAACTCTTCACTGCAAAGCCCTTTTTCTTTTTCTGTGCTGAAGATGTTCAAAAAACAACCGAAATTTGCTTCTTGTAAAGAAAAACTAACATTACAGAAGAAACTAGCAATAACCCATATTTTTTTGTGCAAAATTCACTGCAAAAGTTAATCTTGAGGAGATTTCAAACTCCAAGAAGAAAAAAATCGAAATTTTTTATTATGAACAAGCAAAAGTATAGAGAGAGGGAGATCTTTGCAATTTGATGAAGAAAGAGAGAATGAAACCACCCAAATAGGAACTTTTCAACTGAGATTGTTGCCTGAATCTAACCGAAAAATCTAATGATATGGAAAGTGACACTTTTACATTGTCACTCGTGAATAACCCCACTTGGTTAAAACTCCATTAAACATGGTTTCCTCGGTAGTTTTTTACTTTCAAATAAATTTCAATTATTTAACTTCGGTTCTTATTATTATTACAATGGGATGACATGCAACTGTGGTTATATAGTTAAGTCAATTTCTGTAACATGTTCAAGAGAAAATTCATATATCTTCAGACATGAAAACAGCAGAAAGTGAACAGTGAAATTCTTTGAAGATAAAAAGGAGATGTTAAAAGTTCTTGAGTTGACACGAGCTAAGCAGTGACCATACTTTACAATGCTAAATTCGATTGGATTTTAAATATTGATAACCTCAAAGAAAATGGAAGTGGTGGTGAGTGGGAATTATGTTTCTCACATTCTTAGTAAAGTCTAATCAAAAGAAAATTTTATATCATGCATCACTGCTTAATTTCATTAATATTGAACATTGCTAAATATTAAATTGATTAATATAAATTAAAAATGTCAAGGGCTCAAGATACAATTAATAATTATTTAAAATAAAATTTCAATTAAATTATTTTTATATATATTTTTTTTCTTAATAACTATTTTCAAATAATTAGATCAAAAACTAATTATAGTCAATTTAGTGATTAAAAAACCCTAATTCTCCTCCCGGCCAATATTACTTCTGTTTTTCACATTTTACATACAAGATTTTGTTGATTCTTTTGGTTTACTATTGTGGCTTAAATTGTTTAAACTTATGGTTGCACCAGATATTATTTTAGAGAAATGTGACCTCTTTACAGGGGATTGGATTCTCAATCCCTCGGGTTCGACCTACACCAACGAGAGATGTCCCTTAACAGAAGGTCATTAGAATTGTATGAGGAACGGTCGCCCTGATTCCGAGCATCTATACTGGAAGGGGAAGCCGTGCGATTGTCAGTTACCTTGATTTGATGGCAAGAGATTCCTGGAATTGATGAGAAATAAAGCATGGGCTTTATCGTTGATAATCTCGTCGGCGGACGATGATTAACTGCGGCTGTTGCTGGAATGACAAGGAGGAGATTAAGGTTTTTTAATATAGGGATTGATTAGGGTTGATATCCAATTATTTGAAAATAAATATTAGAAGATAAAATATATATAAAAAATAATTTAATTGAAATTTTATTTAAATAATTATTAATTGTATCTTAAGTTTTTGAGATTTTTAATCTTTATTAATAAATTTAATAATGTTCAACGTTAGTGGTGTTTAGCGTGTGCGACGCACGTAGTAGACTCATCCCTACAAATAATATGTTCCCTAAATTTGCAAGTTGAGCACTAACAAAACATATGTTCCACTCATTTCTGTGTTTGGAAATTTTCTTTTTCTCAATCTCTTTTCTTTATCATCCTTGGACTTAAATATTTCATCTGATATGTTTAAAAAAATTAAATATTCTTCATCTGATTTTTAAAAGATTTTAAAAAACATTATTGATTTATTAGTGACGTGTCCTAATATAATTCGATTATTTTGTATGAATTTAAGTACTTTCAAAGCTTCAAGCAATTATAATAATTATATTTTTAATGATTTTTAAAATTATTCGTTAATTTATTAGCGCTGTGTTTTAATATAATTTAATGTGTATAAACTTAAAGTAGGTTAACACATCAAACCCATAGAATCTATACATATATTTATTAGAACTTCCCACAATAGTTTAAACTCCAAAAACACAAGGACTATCGTTTAAATGTTTTTGAATAATTTTAATGTGATTATAAGATAATGTCTATTTTATATTTTTTTGGCCCTTTGATAAGACACACACTTTGCAGACAAAGTTGTTCGAACCAAAATCACCTACGATGAACATCAATTTCTTTTCTAATAGGACGACTCATTAGATTTTAGTTTAAAATAATAATAATATAAGAATGAAAGAATCATTATCATTAAGATATGTATCACTTGCATAATGGAGAATCTAAACTACCTTTGATGTTTCATTCAACTCTCTCTCTCTTTAAAATTTATTTGGCAATACCTTTTATAGATATTGTCACGGTCCATTCGTCGTGACAAGCGGGACCGCACGAGATGCTTTCTAGTTGTGCTTAATGCGGGATGCGGGATAGCAATAAGGGTGTAATACGTGCCGTACAGCCGTCCAGTCCTCGGATGGGCGTGCTGGTTAGGCACCACACTGGTCGGGAGCTGTCCCCGCTTCCCTGATGAGCCCATGGGAGGGCGAAACCAGTAAGCATCAAAGATGGAAAAGGCTTAGCCTCGGGCGTGTGGGAGCCCTGAGGTGCCGCACGGGGGAGATGTCCCTGCGCCAAGACTCTGACCTCGTGACAAGTGGTATCAAAGCGAGTCGAGGGGGCTTGCATTTGAGCCTACTTGGTGTTGCAGTCAAGATAGGCGAGGATTTGCTTCGAAGTAGTTCATGACAAAGAGGTGATCGAGATGGCGAAAATAGGAGATGATGCTTCCACACAACAAGGCAAAGAGTGTCGTGGTGGAGACTATTGGAGACGACTGACATTGAACGAGGTACGAAGTACTCTTGGTGAATTTGACGAGAGAATTTCCTCTCTTAGTTCGCAGGTGAACCACCTGGGGGTAGTGGCAAAGAAGGTAGTTGGGAACACGGACTCCATCAAGGATGAAGTTGTGGACATCGTTCATGAAAAGCTCAACAATTTCTACGGTGAGTCGTGCCACACAGATGATACCCTTCAAGAGAACTTGGACAAAGTCTCAACATTGTTAGAGAAAAGGATCGTTGGACTTGAGGAATCTGAGCTAGAAGCGAAGGAGACTCAAGGTGTTTTCGAGTCCCGCCTTAAAAAAGTAGAATCCATGGAGGATCGGTTCAAGGACGAGATGCGACGAGTCCTCAACGAGTTAGAGACTGTTCGAGGGAGTAATGCTTGCGAAGCCGAGGTGAAGGCTTTGCGGATCAAGATGAATGAGCTCAAGGAAGAGCTACTCAGTTGCAAGATTGCAATGAGGAAATGGGGTGTGCTCAAGACCGTCTTGGAGGGACTTAGACTGGGGGTAAAGCTTGCATTGGAGCTAGGTGATGCCCAGATGTTTTCAGAGGCCCAGAATGCGGCCAAGTTGCGAAGTGAGCTTGCGGGAGGCAAGCCAACTAGCAAGGAGACACCCAAGCCCACGACGAGTGATAGTGGGAGTGGCGAGACTAAGCCCGTGCCGACTAAGAAGGTGAGCAAAAAGATCAAGTGCTACTTTTGCGACGGATCTCATGTGATCAGAGAATGTCCCGAGAAGAATCGCCTTGCTACCCTCATCAAGAAAGAAGATGAGCCAGAAAGGAGAGTAGCATACCTTGGCGCTATTGTGAGACAGCCAAGGAAGGATCATGGTGCGACTACGTATGTCAAAGTAGCCAAGCCAGAATCGAGACCCGGTGAGATAGCGAGTGTTAGAGCAGTCGAGCCGAGGGTGACGAGGAAGCAACTAGAGTGCTACCATTGTAAGGGGCCACACAAGTTGCGAGGATGCCCTGATCGAGTCAAGCCAACCAAGGTGTTGGGTGAGCCCAAGGTGAACGAGGCTACACAACATGATTCGATGAGTTCTACCAAGGCCAAGGTAGACCGAGTGCAGAAGAAAGTGACCATGTCCAAGAAGGCTACAAAGGGGTCCAACAAGCATGTTCGTGAGAAGAACATGGCTACAGTGACCAAGGTGAAGCGACGGTCGAAGGGAAAGTTTTTCGAGGATGTTCTTGGGGAAAAGAACATTGCTTCAGAGGCCATGAGTATAGTAGAGCCGAAGGTAGAGGAAGCCGAGGGTGTTCGTGTGAAGAGCACTCCTTTAGAGGCCAAAACTATCAAAGTGCCGAAGGAAAAACGAGCCGAGGGTGTTCATGTGACAAACACTTCTTCAGAGACCAACATTAGAAAAGGGCCAAGTAAGGCCAAGCCGTCGAGAGACATTGGGACCGTGGAGACACCATCCATGGGCAAGGTGGAGAAGCGAAGGGCTTCGAGTAAGAAGCGCTGAAGCAAGAGAAAGCACCGATCTTCGAGGAAGAAGGGTCGATGCAAGAAGAGTACACCAAACTTCAAGTCAGAAGGCAGATGCAACAAGAAGCAACGAGCCTTGTGGAAAAGGGGCCGATGCATAGGAGAGTGACGGACTTCGTGGCAGAAGGGCTGAAGCACGCAAAGAACTCCAAGGTGGGAGGTTCGATGCAACAGGGGCCAGACTTCGTGGAGACAGAGGGGTTGACCCATTTTAGAGTAAATGCAACATCCGAAAGGAAGGTACATCTCAAACACAACTCTTGTGGTTTTGAGTTTGATTTTCCACCATTGATGAGTGTAGGTCGAGTTAGACCTAGCTTTCATTGCGAGAAAGACGAAGCTTGGAAGGGACCTTTCAGAGTTCTAAGGAGCCAATCAGATGGACTGACGAGTCTGAGATTTCGTCCCTTGTTCAATGTGGTGACACCTAAGACTTTTCCGCGAGTCCATGAGTGTCCGAGACAAGGTAACTCAAAGCGAGTAGGAGAAGGCTCCTACAATCGAGATGTATCTGATGGCGTCGTAGCACGCGACAATGAGGCAAAGGATTGAGAGGTTCGATGGCGACAAGATCCGAGGCGAGCAGTTCATATGGAGGAACCACACCAAGCCGAGGCAATGAGTAGTAGCAGCATCCAAGGTGGACCAGCCCAAGATCGTTCTAGTGGAGCGAAGAGGGCGTCGCTAAGTTCGATGGGGGAGAATGTCACGGCTCAAACTTATTGGAACGAGACAATGTCACGATTATCCGACGGAGGGGTTCGAAACGAGGCAACAGACTTGCCAAGGCAACCAGACTTGGCCCATGCCGAGGTGATGGCTCGAGTAGATGTTCCATACGGGACATTGGGCTTGCCAAGTTCATCAGTAGAATTGGTCCAAGCCAAGACGAGGGCACAAGGATCCGTGGGAGTTGTTCTATGTGGGACATCGGGCTTGCCAAGACAATCAGAAGACTTGGCCTAGTCCGAGAGAGTAGCGCATCAATCTGCCCATGGTGATTAGCGCGGAGCATCGAGCTTGCCAAGTAGACCAGACTTGGCCCAACGAGGGACAATGGCGTATGAATCCACCCAAGTGGTTGAGTATGGACAACCGGGCTTGCCATGTTCACAAGACCGGGCCCAACACTTGAAGAATGCTAGAGAGCCCGATCACGTCAGCTTTTCAGAAAAGGCAAGAGGCAACAAATCAAATGAGATTGTGGGAGAATCTTGCCATATGAAGCGTGATCAGCTATCCGAGGAAAGAACTCTACCAATTGATGTAATTAGGTAGAGATTTGATTTAGTTTCCTTAGATAGTGTATCTTGTAAAGATAGCAGGCTAATCTGGGCCATCAGTGTAAATCGATCTAAACCATTGGTTAGGAGGGAGCTCAACTATAAATAGAGAGCTCCTCCCCTCATTTGTACTCAGACTCAGAATCTCATTCTTCATTCATCTTCTCATTTGAGAGAGAGTAATAAGACTCCGAGGCGTTTAATCTAGATTGCTCGCTTGTTCTTTCTTTCAGTTGTTCTTAAAGTTCTCTTTGTGTTTCCATTGCCTCTCGAGTGGCTAAGAGTAGCCACCCTAGTGATAAAGCGCTTCCGCATCCATCGAAGCCTTGAGGGCTTGTCCGAACTGTTGTCGAGCAGGAGTACTCGCAAGGCGTGGTTAAGGCTTACTTAGGCGCAAGAGTTTGATCAGTTAGTGTCAAAGCGTCTAAGGCCACACGTCTCCAGCGATGTGAATCTCTAGGGGCGTGACAAGTGGTATCAGATCCAGACTGTATGGTAGTTGTGAGTTTACCAAACGCTCCTTGTACTGCGTAGCGAGTCAAGTGGACGAGCATGTGCCTCGCACCCTAATGAGGGGGTGTTCGCGAGTAGGTCCTCTAGAAAGAGATTAAGACGAGGACGGGTAGGTAGGAAGCCACAGCGAAAGTTCGCCAAGCACTCGTAGCTGCATGTGTCGGAGCCTCAGTGAAGAGGGCGAGCAGGCAGAGAATTGCACACGAGATCTGGGAAAGAGTTTTCTCCCCATGCACGAGGGCGTGAATGAATTGAGTGAGGGAGATTGTCACGGTCTGTTCGTCGTGACAGGCGAGACCGCACGAGATGCTTTCTGGTTGTGCTTAATGCGGGATGCGGGATAGCAGTAAGGGTGTAGTACGTGCCGTACATCCGTCCAGTCCTCGGATGGGCGTGATGGTTAGGCACCACACTGGTCGGGAGCTATCCCCGCTTCCCTGATGAGCCCATGGGAGGGCGAAACCAGTAAGCATCAGAGATGGAAAAGGCTTAGCCTCGGGCGTGTGGGAGCCCTGAGGTGCCGCACGGGGGAGATGTCCCTGCGCCAAGACTCTGACCCCGTGACAAGAAGCTTTTGTTGACATATTCTTTTGAGTTGTCTTCAATAACCACATCAGTAATGGAAAATCAACTAATTCCATCCAATATATCAACAATAAACTGAAGAATTTACCGCTCCAAATTATAATTGAGGGTAAACTATATAAATAACCACCAAACTTTTAGGATGCTTTTATTTTGGTCACTAAACTTTTAAAATTTACGATATAGTCACTGAACTTTTAAAATGCTTTCATTATGGTCACTCTCGTTAAGTTCTGTTAAAAACGTGTTGACATGACATGTTGCATTTCCTTCTTCCTCTCCTCTATTTTTCTTATGAGCTTTCTCTCTTCAGACTTTCTTTCTCTCTCTCTGTTTTTTTACTTTGTGGGACTATTCTGTCTCTATCATTTTTTTTGCAAAACAAAGTGTATTGATATTAATATTTTATATCACAAAGGTGGGTTTAAAACAAAAAGGCCAATGCCAAGTTAGAACAAAGACATAAACGAAAAAACGTCTTACAAGACAACCTAAAAATAACTTTTCCAAATACTACACTACCTATAGAAAGTAAGCCAACGATAACCAGGATGAATAATATAACTTGTCAAAGCCCTTGATTAAATTGACCAACTGAACAATCGAGATATCCAACAATACCACGAAAAAACACAACACCATAATGTAATATCGCTACCCCTCTTTGCTCATTGTTGTGTAACAACAATGGAGCAAAGACAAAAAGAGACTCAATTACGTCCGTTCCGATTGAGTTCGACTTTTTGGTGTGGCTTCCGTCTTCAGTTGATATTCTCTGCTCTGCTTGGGGAGGTAGAAAATGCAAATTAGATGACCCTCTCCGTTTCAAATTCAAGGAGAAGGGTATGTTTTCGTAGCTTCATTTGTTTCACTGTAACTTTAGGGAGACAAGATTGATGTTGAATTTGTTCTGCTGCAACTTTAGGGAGACGAGATTGTTGTTGTGTCCATTCCATTGTAACCTCAGGAAGATATGACTGATGTAGCTTCATTTGTTTCACTACAACTTCAGGGAGACAAAATGATTATTGTATCTGTTCCACTGCAACTTTAGGAAGACAAGATTGTTGTTGAGTTCGTTCCACAACAACTTCAGGGAGATGAGGTTGATGTAGCTTTATCTATTCCACTGCAACTTTAGGGAGACAAGATTGCTAAATTTGTTCCACTGCAACTTCAGGGAGACAAGATTGCTAAATTCGTTCCACTGCAACTTCAGGGAGACAAGATTGCTGAATTTGTTACACTACAACTTTAGGGAGACGGGATTGTTGTTGTGTTAATCTATAACACCATTTTTTTGGAGAGATAGAGCTTGTAGATTTTTTTTGTGGACACACTTTTCAGGATGCTATGATCAGTATGAATCTAATGCTCCTAACTTAAGTATGTCTATTGCAACAAACATGAATGCAAGAATGATTTTAGTATGTAAGGGTGCTTATTGAGTTGAGCAACTAGCAAACGACTTGAGCTCGACTCGTCAAAACTCGGTTAACGCTCGACTCGAAATCTAGCTCGACTTGAGATATTAGCGAGTCAAGTATAGCAAGGCCCAACTCGACTCTATAAGTTCGTGAGTAGCTCATTATTTTTTTATAAAGTCTTTTATGATTTTTTGGTGGTTATCTTAAAAAAATTATGTTCCAAGAAGTTTAAATACTAGGTGAAAACTCTAAAAAAGTTCAATGAATTGCTAAGTAATTACCCATAAAAATTTGTTTTTGTTGTCACTAAATTTTCACCTCGATTTTAAATAATCCGAAAAAAATAAAAAACTACCTTTTCCCTTTAAATAATAAAAGACCCATTCTTTTTAAATTAAATTTAAAAAAACAATAAAAACCCATCTTTTAAAGCCCATTTCAAAAGAAAAAACAAAGCCCATTTTGAAGCCCACTTTTAAAGTAAAAGAAAAATAAAAGAAGTAAAAAGGAAATAAATGCTTTTAAAAGGAATAATAAAAAGGGTAAAATTAAAAAGAATAAAAAGTTTGCTTGCTTGTTATAGAAATAGGTGAAAACTTAGGATTAGGGACTAAAGCTTAGATAAAGACTTGTTTGTTGAAATTTTTTTTTCACAAAAATAAAATACACTTAAGTAAACTTAAACTTTAAATTAAGAATAAAAGGCTTAAACGTTTTTAGGGCTTTTTAAATAATCAAACCTAGAATTAAATAAAAATGCTCAACGCACTAAATTTCTTTGTTGTTTGAAAAGTGAAAACTTAATTTAATGCGGTGTCTTATCAAACTGGAATGACGGGTTAGCGCCAGAAATGTTGGCGGTGATTAAAGTATATCTCTCGGGCGATAAAGCCGTTAAAATAGACTAATATTCATTAAATGGACAAGTAAAGTTGAACCTTTTTGAACTTGCAAATTCTAGTTTTGAAAACAATTTTAAAACCAATTAGGTACCAATTTTGGGCGTCGTGGGGGTGCTAACCCTTCCGCACGCGTAACCGACCCCCGAACTTGTTTTCTAATTTTCGCAGACCAAAACGTCATTTTATTAAAACCAAAAATGTTTTATTAAAATGACACTATTTTTAAAAGTGATCCAATCACACTTTTTTCCAAAAAAATGATGGCGACTCCGTTGATTTCTAAAAGTGTTTTTCAAAAAGTCGAAGCCTTCTTAAAGGCGGTTGCGACAGCTTGACAACTCCGCTGGGGATGTGTTTTTGTTTTTTTTTTAAATAAAAACAAAAGAGAGTCAGACCACAAATTGGTTTTAAATGATTTTCAAAAAATGTTTTTTTTAAAAAATATGGAATTTGCAACTTCATCATAGGTTCTATTTATTTGTCCATTTAAATGAATATAGCTCTATTTTACGCATTTAAGACTTAATTCCAAGCTTTGTCCCGTTCGTTTAAGTGGGGGGAACACGCTTTGCTCATGTAAGAATATTGATTCTTCGTATGACCATCGCAAAGTACCTTTGAGACTCAATCCCTTTGCCTTCGCAAGAATATTGATTCTTCGAGAATTCTTCAGTGGTGAGTCCTCCTGAGTTGAACTTGATTCGTTTGTAGCCTATAATGGGTGAGAATCGAGGGCCTTGCTACTCTTAGTAGAGGATAGCAAGGAAAGCTCGGGTACCTTTTTAGAACCAAACCAAGTTTGAGAATTTAGAGCCTACCCCAATAGAGCCATGCAGAAAAGCCTAGGGTGTTGAGTCTGGTCAGAGTCGTAGGAATAATCTGTGGAGACATGTCCTGAAATGTTGGAGTGTCAGCCCAGAATCATTATGTAATTGAATTTTTTAGGTTTTGTTTCTGTTTTTTATTTAAAAAGATTACCAACCTTTGTGTGTGTGAATTTTGCTTTGTTTGTAGCATATTTATTTGTTACTAACCTTTTTGAGTTGTTTTGTAGCATACTAACCTATTGTGTGTGAATAGTATATTTATTTATTGCATGCATCCCATATTTAGAAGGGGATGATTTTGGAAAATTGTTCAAGTTATGAATGGAAATATTGGCGACTGAAGCTGCAACCCTTTGTCGGTACATCAAGCCTGTTGGAGAAGCTGGACCAAGGCTCATATGGCTAGTTGAAGAGATCAAGGAGTTAGGCGTTCAAGCAGAAAAATATTTGTAATTCACAAAAGATGTAATAAAAAACTTTTGAATTTGATAAAGAGTTTCCTTTCATGAGCAGATTTTCAATGGAATTGATGGCCCTTCGACTGCATTAATGCATTTGAACTTATTTGCTTGCTTCGTTGTTTGCTTTTGTGAAGTTGTTCGTACACACATATATTTGCTTCTATGCATTTTTTTGTTTACATTAAACAATGTTTCAATCATTGCATTCATTCATGTATAATAAAAAGATTAATTTTGGAACATTCCATTTAAATAGTAAAGATTACGCACAAGCACGAATCGAGCCATAAGCACTGAGGAAAGATTGACAACTCTGGATGCAAATCAGAAGAGCATTTGTGACAAGCTTGAGAAGATGGTAAATAATTTGAAGAAAGAGATTGAGATATCACACCAAAAAACAGTCAGCCAAATCGCAACCATGTTTGGGTTCAAAGACCCAGAAGTGAGAGAAGGCACCAACACTTTCCCAGGGATGGCTTTCGTACAAAAGGAAGAGGCTTCACCACATTTCATAGAATCTTCTGCCCATACTGAAGACAACACCGACGAGGTTCGCAGCCCCGAGATGCCCGACCTCAAAGAAGAAACTGACGTAGCAAACTTCGAGAAGAAATGGGAAGACCGCTACAAGAAGCTGTTGGAAATGATTAAACCTTATCAAGAAGGAAGCATTTATGGTGTCAAGGATGCTAGAGATCTAAGTCTAGTTTCTGACTTGGTGGCTCCTCCAAAGTTCAAGGCCCATGACTTTGAAAAGTATAATGGAACTACATGTCCATTGGCACATTTGACCATGTATTGTAGGGAAATGTCACCACACCTAGAAAACGAGAAATTACTAATCCACTGTTTCCAAGACAGTCTATTTGGGTCTGTTATCTGATGGTATGCTCAATTGAGTCGGGCCAACAAACGCACTTGGATAGATCTGTCAAAAGCCTTCCTTAAACAGTACGAGTATGTAGCAGACATGGCCCCAAGCAGGATTGTGTTACAGAGTATGGAACAAAAGCCTAATGAGAGCTTCCGCCAGTATGCTCAGAGATGGCGAGATGTGGCATCCTAAGTTCAACCGCCACTATCGGAAAATGAGGTTACTCCAATGTTTGTGGAGACTCTAAATGGACCTTTCTATGACTACATGATAAATCACGCCACCGAAGGTTTCACAGACATGGTCATGAACGGAGAGTTGATATTGACAGCCATCAGAAACGGAAGACTTGAGAGAGAAGAAGATGATGAGGACGAGCGCATTTAGAGTTTTGTCACGAAGTTTTTGGAGGCAAGATTGGCCGGGATTTGTGCTTTCATGGAATAATACTTAATTTTCTCTAGACGGTTGAGATCATGCTTAGAACCAACCCTCTTGCTTTTGCCCGCAAGCTTTAGGGATCTTTTGTAAGGGATTCTATGTCAGTTTACTTGTTTAAAGATGCATTTTTTTTCAAGTGGCAAATGTTTCTCATTTTTGTTTCGTCTTCTTCTCTTCTTTTCATTATATATCAATTTATTTTCAAGCATACTTTTTATTTGCAAAGTCCCAATTATTGATTGTATGAATGATTCTTGAATCTAATCCCGAGATAGAGGGGCAAAATGTGTGTTAAGGATTAATGGGGAAATCCCATATACAGATTATGAGTGTATTTTCCTCTTAGACATTGTTGTTAAGGTCCTTGAATGAAGTGATAACTCTAAAACATCTACCAACTGAAGACTACTTTTCTTCCCCGATATTTGTGTGTGAAATGACATTTGGCATTCCTTCATTTCCCTTCACGAATAAGAAAAATCCATTTGTTGTTCCCCTTTGAGCCTGATATTTTTTTTCTTGTGATTTAATCCTAACCAAGGATCACTCCCCACAACGGGGCATAGAAAATGAAAAGCTGTTTGAAAGAAACATGTTAGATTAAGTTGAATGTCCTAAACTCCAAATAAAGGACATAAAAAGGAAAAACAAGAAAAAGGATAGAAAGAAAAAGAAAAGAAAAAGAAGAAAGAAAAAACAAGAAAAAGAAAAAAACAAGAAAAGAAAAAGAAGAGGAAAAGAGAAGAGAAGAGAAGAAGAAGAAAAATAAATGAAGAAAAAAAAAAGTTGAAGAGTGAAGGAAACTTTGAAACAAATCCTTCAAATGGGACATGTAAAGGAAATGAACTTTAGGGTGAAAACCCAACATGGGCATACTAGAGTGATCCAAAGAATAAAAGAAGAAGAACATAGATTTCATCAGAAAGGTTGATCCTTGGTTTAATCACGCTTAAAGTATGTATTTGAGCCTTTATATCCTTTCTTTGACAACCCGAGCCTAGCCTACATTACAAGCCTTAAAAGACCATTTGGATCACACATGAATATTTGAGAAAAGGTGTTCGTCTTCAAAACACATTCCGCCTAAATTGAGTTAACCTTTCTTCAGGGACTTCGAGCTTTTAATGTCTGATTGAGATTAGAAAAGTGGGAAAATTTTAAATTTAGGGAGTGTGTGAGTAAAAGAGAGCCACCAAAAGTGGGGCACTATCCGGTTGATAGATTCTTGAGTCATTCATGCGTTGAATTTTGGGGCATCTGATTTTGCCTTTTTCTTGTGTTTTCCATGACTATTTTCTTAAGATCCCTATTTTTAGCCTTTTCTTGTGTTTGCTGTGATTTTTTTGAATTATCTTTTCTAGCCTTTTCTTGCATCTTACAAGTAGGCTGACATAGATTCATATAAAGCAAAAGATTTCTTGGTATTGATCTCAATTGTAGGAGACCATGAACAAATCACCTCAGAAAACAATTGAACCTCAGTTTGAATAGGGGCATCGCCTTGCATGAGAAGAAGCACATGCGATGAAGAGTTTGAAGTGGGCCGTGTTGTCAAGGAAAGATCCACATACAAGATGAAGAAGCTCAAAAGCATGAAAAGAGAAAGAATTGCACTTGATAAGCAAACGATGTCGTCAGATTGGGGCAGTCTACATTGGCTAATGATTTCAGACCCTCAGTATTAATAGGCGAAGAGATCAAAGTGCCAAGATCATTCGAAGATGTTCAAGGTGGAAATATGCTTTCACATGCAAGCAATTCAAGATGTCCTGCAAGGGCAAGAATTTGAGAATTCACAAGAAGCATTGAAGATGCTTGATAAGGGGCATATGAAGACTTGAAGCTTTCAAAACCACAAAAGGAAGCCTTTCACTCAGCATTGATGTATCAACTACAATGATGGTAGACCTTGGGACATTTGCCTATGAAGATCGAATGTTTTCGACAAAGCAAAGAGATATGATGAATGAGAATGACGAAGCAATGGCAATTGAAGGAGTTCGTCCTTTCAACCAAGAGTACATGATCACCGGATCCAGTGAGCAAATATTGAATGTTTTCCATGAGTCGGAAAAACAATGAAAAAGTATAATTGCTTATCTGGAGTAAGCGAGTAAACGTATGGAAAAAATAATTTTGAGAAAAAAAGAAATGAGACATGCATTCATGTTTTAGGCATCCCTAGGGGCATGCATATCATAATTGCATTGAATATCGCATTTTTCAGGTACACGAAGGACCTTTTAGCAAAAGAACCCGCCCATCCGTTCGAGCATTTAGAGAATGGAACCCGCTTATTCATCCAAGCGTAAGGTGGATGAAACACTTTTTGGAACCTGCTTATTCATCCGAGCATGAGGAGGATGGAGCCCCTTTTTAGAGCTTGCTTATTCATCTGAGCGTAAGGTGGATGAAACACTTTCTGGAACCTGCTTATTTATCCGAGCATGAGGAGGATGGAACCCTTTTTAGAGCCTGCTTATTCATCCGAGCATGAGGAGGATGGAACCCCTTTTAAAGTCTGCTTGTTCATCCAAGCGTAAGGAGGATGAATTTTTTCAGAAGATTGCTTATTCATCCAAGCATAAGGAGGATGAATTTTTTTAGAAGATTCGCTTATCTCTTCAGGCATAAGAAGAATGGAGTTCGCTTATTCATCCAGGCACAAGGAGGATGGAATTTTTTAGAAGACCTACTTATTCATCCAAGAATAAGGAGGATGAAATATTTCAGAAGTTTGCTTATTCACCTAAGCATAATGAGGATGGAATTTTTCAGAAGATTCACTTATCCGCTTAGGCGTAAGGAGAATGGAGTTCGCTTATGTAACCCCTCGTCCCGGTCCGGGAGACTGGCCGGTCCGAGCGGGCTACACGGGGAAAACTAAGGCGAAACCCGTTAAGGCTCCACTTCGGTTAACAACCCGAGAAAACTTTTTCATTTATTATCTTGTCTAGATGGATTTAATTAGGCCTATGTGAGAAGCGGCAGCGGAAAACAAGACTCACAAGAAGACTAACATCAAACTGGGCCTAAGCCCAACACTTGAGAACATTTAGAGATGTCAAAAGCCCACTTTTCAGGCTTGTGTTTCGAAACGGGCCCGTTTTGAAACACGGGCTCAGTTTAAAAAGCCAGACCAACCGTTCCGATACGCATCCATCCTGTTTCGGAACAGGGGTCCATTTCGCCTAGACGTTCCGAAACAGACAATCACAGTAGCCAAAACGTTTCGAGACTCGTATCGGAACAAGGGTTCACAGTGGCCAAACCGTACCGAAACGTGTTCCAATACGAGTGTCCCTGGAGCCACACCCGTTCCGAAACAACCTTACCCGTTCCGAAACACCTACAACCAATGAATTTCCAAAACTAGATTTAAACATCTCTAAACGATCCCAAATGATCCCAAAGACTTCAAGAAGCAAGACACAACATGCAAGCACAACTCTAGAGGCATACACCCTATTACAACATGCTTAAACACTTAACTCACATGTAAAGACCATACATTTAAAGGATCAAGCATTCACCACAAAAAGACATACATAGCATATTAAGGTTTCATGCCATAGAATTAAACATACGCATAAGAATTCATGTTATGCATCATAAGCATGGTTTACAATCCAAAATGAGGCATCAACGAGCCACACCAAACATCAACATATCAAGGAGTCTAATCAAGCTCCTAACACAAAACAACAACACAAATCCCCATTGCTTAACTATTACATCAATTACTTAAAAGTCCATACTTGATGTTAGCAAAAGCACAAATAGCACACTTGGAGGCCTTCTCCTTGCACAAGCAACCCACGAACTAAGGATCTGCATTGTCGAACAAAAGAGAGCGTAAGCGTAAAGCTTAGTGAGAGTAAGCTCATAAAACAAACCTCGACAATGCAGGGTCCAAGCACGAGCAACACAATCAAGGAAGAATGCATGTTTTCTTACCTTCGCAGCCACAAGAGTCAAATATAAATGATGCATGAACATAGTATCAAATATCATGCCATGCTCAACATGTCCATAAACACAACCATATGGAATCACATTTGATAATACATATTGGCACCTAGCTATGACCCGAATACGCGCATAACAACCTTTGGAACTCACATCCAACAACTCAACCATTACCTTACGGTGGGATTACACTCATCACCGTTTCACGCGGAAGGGATTCCACTCATCCTCACGCCCCGTCGATGGGATTCCACTCATCACCGACTAACATGTAAAAGAAGATTTCCTGGCGTACCCGTACTCCATCTTGATGACTACCATCACCAAGACCACGTGTGCATTCCGACTCTCGTGTGCACACTAACATCCTAATGATTGTTCATTTTTACCCAAGCATACTAGTTCCAATACTAATTCATTTCACAATCTTTCATAACACAAATTTCTTACCATTTCCCGCGCCTAGCACGTAGCCACCACGGTTTACAATCATGTACCCACATTACATCAACCACATGCATATCACAATGCATCAACAAATCATCATGCCTCAATAACATACATAGCCACAATGTGCATATCAACATTAATCACAAATAACATACGGGGCATAAACACAACATTCAAAGTTCATCCAAAGGTCTCTAACTAAATCTTGAGATTAGACTACCAATCTAATCTCAACTCTAGGTGGGTTTACCAAGCCCGACCTAGGTCTACATGCTCGAGCCAACATTTGAAAACCAATTTAAAACCAAAGAACCACTCACCGGACTTTCCAAACACAAGAAACCAACCAATCAAGCTCCCAACGGTTCCGGATTCGAATGCGAGGCTTCACCAACACAAAACCTTGATGCTATCAATCAAACACAAGCAAAACAATCACATTTCAGTCCACAATTCAACTGAGCAAACCCGGAACACAATTCAAGCTAATACTCGACCCAAAACACTATCAAAACACCATTTTCGAGCAGCCCATAAACTCAGCAAAGAACCAATGTTTCCAACACTTTTAACACACCTAATAGCTTCCAAAATAACCCCTAACCATCATACAACCATCAGCCATCAATTCCAACACTAAACAACCCTAAAACTCATCTTTAAACCCCTTTAAACCCCCCCAACAAACCCATATCCGAATTTCTTAATAAAACCAAGTAAAAATCATATATGTTGGACTATTTGGGTTGCTAATAACATAAATAATGATAAGGAATCAAAATCTTTAACAATGGACAATAAAGTTTGGATTTTTAACTTAGAACTTGAAAAACTCAAAACTCAAAACAATGGGTTTTAATGAAAACTAAATGTATAGACATGAAAAGAACGATGAGGACAACTCAAAAACGTATTTACCTTTCAAAAACCTTCAAAGATGAAGCAAGGAGGTGATGGAATAGTGAACTTGAGGAGAAAGGGAAGTTTGTCGTTGGATTTTGAAGAGGAGGGGGAAGAAGATGAGTGAAAAATGGGTGTTTTATTTGTTGTGTTTTATTTTTAAAGACAAAAGACTCATTTACCCTTAATGAAATAGGATATTCACAATAGTATGAAATCCATGGCTATTTGGGTTTTAATTTAAAACAAGCCCAACATAAATTTATTTGTTTTGAAAATACGAGGCCCAATAATATTTTAATATTTTAATTTCACCCGACCCCTAAACCTGGGTGCTACAACTCTCCCCCACTTAAGGAATTTCGTCCCCAAAATTACCTGGCAGAAACAAGTACGGAAACTGCTCAAGCATATCAGCTTTCCTCTCCCACGTGGCCTCTTCCACACCTCTATGTCTCCACAACACCTTGACCAACTCTATGGTCTTGCCACGCAACACCTTGCTATCTGAAGCAAGTATCTCAATCGGTTCTTCATTGTAAGACAAATTCGAATTCAGTTCTATCTTCTTAATGGGCATAACATGAGATGGATCTGATCTATATCTCCTAAGAATCTACACATAGAAAACATCTTGGATCTTCTCTAACTTTGAAGGCAATCTCAAACGGTAAGCTACTGGCTCAATCCGCTCAACTATCTCATACGGACTAATAAACCTCGAACTCAATTTGCCTTTCCGGCCAAATCGCATTACCTTCTTCCACGGAGACACTTTCAAAAACACCTTCTCACCCACTGAAAACTCAATCTCTTTTCTCTTCAAATCTGCGTAAGATTTCTGACGATCGGAAGCTGCTTTCAAACACTCACAAATCAACTTCACTTTACCAATAGTCCCCTTGAGCAAATCTGGCATAGGTAACAACTTCTGACCCGTTTCGGCCCAACAGATCAGAGTCTTACATCATCTACCATACAATGCCTCATAAGGAGCCATCTGGATACTAGCCTGGTAATTGTTGTTGTAAGCAAACTTGACTAAGTGCAAATGCTTCTCGCAAGAACCCTGGAATTCAATCACACAACAACGGAGCATATCCTCTAATACCTATATCACTCGCTCTGACTGACGATCTGACTGCAAATGAAATGAGGTATTGAAATGCAAATGACTACCTAGGGCACTATACAAACAACTCCAGAACCTCGATGTGAATCTCGAGTCTCTGTTTGATACAATAGACTTCAGAACTCCATGCAACCTCACAATCTCGCGGATGTACAAATCTGCCAACTTGTCTAAAGAATCTGTGGCGTTCACTGCTAAGAAATGAGCACACTTAGTGAATCTATCCACTATCACCCAAACAGAATTCTTCTTCGAAGAAGACAACGGAAACCCTGACACAAAGTCCATGGTGATTCTTTCCCATTTCCATTCCGGAATCTTCAAAGGCTGTAACAAACCTGAAGGAACTTGATGTTCTGCCTTTACTCTCTGACAAACCATGCAACGACTCACATACTCGGCTACATCCTTCTTCAAACCAACCCAGAAATAATCATTCTTCAGATCTCGGTACATCTTAGTACTGCCCGGATTCATAGAAAAAGGACTCGAATGTGCTTCACTCAAAATCATACGTCTCAACTCAACATCTTCAGGTACTACAACTCTGTCTCTGAAACACAACACATTCTCATCACTGAAAATGTATTCTGTCGGTCTACCTTCTGCAATGTCCTGAACATGAGAAACTAAAGATACATCTTGAAACTGTTTCTCTCTAATCATCTGAATCAACGAAGGCTTCACTTGCAACTCTGTAATCAAACCACCATCCCCAGATACACTCAGCCTAGCAAACATAGCTCGCAACTCAACTGCAACTTTTTTGCTCAATGCATCAACCACTACATTTGCCTTACTCAGATGGTACTCGATAGTCAAATCATAGTCTTTCAACAGTTCAAGCCATCTTCTCTGTCTCAAGTTCAGCTCTCTCCGAGTCATCAGATACTTCAAGCTTTTATGATCAGTGTAAACCGTGCACTTCTCACCATACAAGTAGTGACACCAAATCTTCAACGCAAACGCAACTGCTGCTAACTCAATGTTGTGCGTAGGGTAGTTCTTCTCGTGCACCTTCAACTGTCTCGAAGAATAAGCAACAACTCTCTTGTCTTGCATCAGAACACAACCTAAACCTACGTAGGAAGCATCGCTATAGATCACGAACTCTTTCCCTGAAACTGGCTGTACTAACACTGGAGCATTCGTCAAAGTTTCTTTTAATTTGTCAAATGCCTTCTATCTCGCATCTGACCACTCAAACTTAACTCCTTTTTGCAACAATTTAGTCAACGGAACAGCTACTCTAGAGAAACCATCAACGAACCTCCTATAGTATCAAGCTAGTCCTAGGAAACTCCTAATCTCAACCACTGACTTAGGTTGTTTCCACTCAACAATAGCCTCAATCTTCTTCGGATCAACACGAATACCTTCAGCTGATACCACATGGCCAAGAAACACTGAGGCCATCAATCTCTGCAAAACAAGTCTCAAATGCTCATCATGCTCTTCTTCTGATCTCGAGTACACAAGGATGTCGTCTATGAAAACAACTACAAATCGGTCTAGATAGTCTCAGAAAACTATATTCTTCATGTCTATGAAAGCTGCTGGTGCATTCGTGAGCCCAAACGACATCACAAGGAACTCATAATGATCGTATCTAGTCCTAAAAGCTGTCTTCGGAACATCACAATCTTTTACCTTCAACTGATAGTACCCTGATCTCAAATCTATCTTCGAAAACACTGAGGCACCCCTCAACTGATCAAACAAGTCATCTATACAAGGCAACATATACTTGTTCTTCACTCTCAACTGGTTCAACTGTGTAGTCGATACACATTCTCATACTACTATCTTTCTTCTTCACAAACAACACGGGAGCACCCCCAAGGCGAACTACTAGGCCTAATAAAACCTCGATCTAACAACTCCTAAAGCTGACTTTTCAACTCTTTCTACTCTTTTGGAGCCATACGGTACGGAGCAATAGAAACTGGAATAGACCCTGAAACAGTCTCAATCACAAACTCTACATCTCTGTCAGGAGGCAAACCCGGTAACTCTTCTGGAAACACATCCAGAAAATCACAAATTGTCCTGATATCTTTCGGTCTAACTTCACTCATATTCAGATTCATCACATACGCTAAATAAGCCCCACAACAGGAGTCCATCAACCTATGAGCCTCTAAAGCTGACACAACGTTCAACAAGAACTTAACGTTCTCGCCTACTACCACTACCTAGTAGCTATCGAAAAGCTTCAACGAAATTCTCTTTGTCTCAAAATCTACACTAGCTATGCGCTCAACCAACAAATCCATACCCAAAATAATATCAAAACTGTAGAACAAAAGCTCCATCATATCAACAGGAAACACATGACCCTGAATCTTCAACGGACACCTCCTATACATCCGTCTAACTACAACTGTCTCACCGAAGGAACTAGTCACATGCATCCCTATGTCTAAAACCTCAACAGGTGTGTCTAACTTCTTTGCATGCTCACTCAAAATGTAAGAATGCGTGGAACCCGAATCAACTAAGGAAAGCAAATACATGGACTGTAACTCAAAATTACATGCTATCACATCTGGGTCATTCCCTGCCTCTCTCTGTGCGTAGACTCTTGCTGGTCCACCGATATCTGGCTGAACTGCCACAACATGAGCAAAACTCCTCGGTGCCTCTATCCTAGGTGCATCAGCCCTCGGCTGGAAGTAACCACGACCGCGCCCACGACCTCTCTAATAGTCGATCGCTCTCACATGAGCTTATGCCAGATTCGGTGTAACACCCAAAATTTGGGCCTAGATGTTTAGAGTCTGAACTGGATCGGTCTGAGAATCTGTTCGAATCTAAAAGGGGGGTTTTAGGGAAAACCTAGTTCGAGATGCTTTAAAAATATAGAAAAATATCTAAAAATCCTCATTTAATATATAAAATAGAATGGTGAAATCAATTTTACAAAATAAGGATTGGAAATACTACATTTTGGTGTAGTGACCAAATCACACTTTTTGCAAAGTTTAGTAGTGACTGTTTTGTAAATGATTGAAACTTTAAATCTTTAAGGAGCTAATTTTATCAAAAATGTTTTCATCAGATTTTTCCTTAATTTGGGTGATTTAATTAATGATTTAATTAAAGAAAATAAAGGTGATTAAAATAGAAAAACTACCTTTGACTTTTCATAACCACTTTTCACTAATTTTCTCTCAAAATCCTATCAACCAAACACTTTTTCTCCAGCAAATTTACTTTGATTTCCACTTCATTTGATGAGTATTCAATCACTCTTTGATTCCTAATCAATCCTTCAACAAATCCACTTGATTTCAACATCGAATTTTCAAGAAAACTTGCCCAAATCAAGGAGAAATCATCTATTAGAGGTAAGCTTCGTCCTTCTCCTATAGTGATCAGTTCTTTACTGAAATTCCCAAGTTATCAATCCTTTATTAATGATTTTTAAGTGGTTTTAATGTTAGAAACAAGAATTTGGCTTAAAACTCAAGATTTTGGAAGAGATCTTGAAGATTTTCGTGGTGATTGGTTGGACTTTGTTTTGAGATGGTTTTCTAATGTATTTTGGATGTTAAATGATGTTATAAATGAGATTTTATCAATCTAATCTCGAATAGGTTGTTTTTCCTAAGTTTTTCTTGTTAAAATGGTGGTTTTTGGGGTGATTTTGGTGTTCTTCTATAGCTAGAGGTATAAGGACGTGGTTGTGTTAGTTTTTGATGTTAATTGATGTTTAGAAATGATTAGAAGTGATGGATCTTGGCTGAGTTTGGTTTTGGAAGAGTTTGAAGGTGATTTCGGTAGTGTTTGGTAGCCGAATTGTGGATTTTGTGTAGAGCAGCGAATTTAGGTGTGTGGCTGATGATTTCAATGCATGATGATGCATTAATCCTCTGCGCTTATGTGTTTAAAACAGGGGAGACATCTTCGGACACCTTTGGAGTTGATCTGGAAGCGTAGATAGTGTTTCGGCAAGCAAGCGAAACGTAATCGGTGAGTGCGTATGGTTTTAGAAGTCCTTGAGGGACAAAGAATCAAGGTTTGGGGATTTAGGAAAGGTTTGAAACACCTTCCTAAGTCCGGAAGCAAGTATTGGCTAGATTGCTCTCTAGAATGTGGTGATTGCCCCTTAAATGCTTTTACATGCTCATGGTTTTAGATTGATAAATTCCTACTGTGTTTATGCATGAAGTAAAACATGAGATGATGCTTGAAATGATTTCATAAAGTAACATGTTGCATAATTGAGATTTGAGCTTTTATGTTGAAGTATGGCAAATGTCATGATTTTGAAATGAGATGAGAATGTTGAGTTTTAATGCATGAAAAACAATAGGTGAGATGTTGATTTGACATAATATATTAGCATAGATGTTGAGATACTTACCGGATATAATTGATCGATCAATAGGATGAGAGTGCACTATAAACTAAAAATTTGTACGTGCTCTTTGGTTAAGCCAAAGGGAGAGAACCGATGATGGGCATTCCATCGGGTAAGACTTGGTGAAATACCCAAGCTTTGTGGCGATGAGAGATTCCACCATGTGAGTACGATGATGTGAGATACCACCGGAAACTATGTTGCTAGATGAGTGAGTACGATGCTGAGAGATGCCACCGAAAGTGTCTAGTGAGATGTCCGCATATCCGAGTAATAAAAACATGTGAAATGCCAATATAAAATATGTTATGGTTTTTGGATTCACATGTACCTTTGATGTAATGGTTTATGCTATGATAAATGCATATGTGGTTTGTTATGAGATGCTTTAGAGTACAAGCATGATTTTGGCTTTGCCATGAGTTTTGCATTGGTTTAAATGCATGAGATAGAATGAAGGTACATGTGGTTTCAATGAGAAATTGCTTTGAAAGATTTCCAAGCATGAGATAGAAATGAGCATGTGGTTTAAAAGCTTTTGATGAAAGTGTTTCCAAAATGTGCATTATTGTGTTGGTTTTCTTTAGAGCATGCCTCACTAAGCATTTGTGCTTACGCTCTCTCTTTTACCAATAATGCATATAATTGAGGTGTTTTCGGGCATCAAGGAAGCTAAGTTCATCCAAGGAAGTCCAAGCTCATATATGGTGAAGTTTTCGTAGACTTTAGTTTTGATAGATTGGCAATGGGAAACCAAGGATTGTATTTGGGAGATGTGTTAAACTCACTAAGGTTGTGGCATGTTTGTTTTGGTTTGTTCAGATTGTAAATGGCCTTAATTGCTTGTTTTGAGGTTGGATTGTGTATTTGGGTTTTGATATTAGGAAGCATGCCTCTAGACTAATGAGATTTTGTGTTTGATGCTATGATTGTGTTTGAGTGTTCCAATTATGTTCCTTATATGTATGATGACTTGTTGGTATGCTTAGAGGGTCTTTGGGATAGGTTTGAGTAGGTTAATGAGTGAAAAACCAGCATTTTCTGCTGTTTCTGGGAAAACCATATCGAAACACCCTCTAGTGTTTCGAAACAGGGGCCTGTAATGGCCTTCGTGTTTCGAAACGATGGAGGCTATTTCGGAACGATTTGGCTACTAGAATGCCATGTTTCGGAACTGGTCTCGTAACATACCCGTGTACCGAAACGGTCAACACCATTTCGATACTGCATTTCGATTCGGTAGGTGGGTGTTCCAAAACGGGTGACCGTTGGACACAAATTTGAATTGCTTTGATGTTTGCATGCTTTACATTTTAGTCCTAAATGTTGAGATTGCAATTGCTTGAGCTTGAGATGTCTTTTTAAGTTGAAATTTGGCAGAGAAGCATGTATTATGACTAATTTCATAATGGTAACCTTAAAACCAATGAAGTCCCTCTAATTTACAGAATTTACATTTTGGTCCCTAATCTTGTGTGAAGTACAATTGAGTCCTTAGATGTTATCCGATCGCTGTGCCTTTCTCAATCATGATTCGTGAGTATTCACTTAGGGTTAACAAGTATCTAGACAAGATTAAAAAGAAAAAAAAGGGTCGTGAATCAAGGTTGACTTTCGGGTTGACTTTGGTTTTCCCTGTGTAATCTTCATAGTTCGGTCAATCGTCTAGGCCAGGCTAAGTGGTTAAATTTGTTGGTATCAGAGATTGGTTATCGATTGGGGTTTGATATGTGGATGATGTATGTGTTTTTACATGATGTGTCTTTTGGGTGAAAGAATGATGCGTGAATAGTGATGTATGATTCAATGGAGATGTTTTTGCGATGCTATGCTATGTTTGGAGTGTGATAGGAGATCCCATTGCCATATAAAAACTAATGAGGGGAATTGTTTTCGAAAATGAGCTTGAGTACTTGGATTACTTACCTTATTGTGCCTAATTGTGTTTATTGCATTTTTGTCAGTGCATTGTTTTCTATATAATGGGGCCACGTAGAGAGCTAAGAATCAATACTAGATCAACCGCTGGTAATGAGAATCTGAGAATGCTGAAGTTTTACCTCCTCCTCCTCCTGGTGGTGGACCACCCGGTGCTGGTGGTGTTGGAGCTGGTAATGCTGGTGCAGGGGTCGCTGGACCTGAGGGTGCGCAGGGGCAAGCTGCTCCTGACATGACCATGTTAATTCAGGCTATTGTTGGAGCTTTCTAGGCAGTAGTAGCTGGAGCTCATGGAGCTGCGCATCAGGATGATGCCAATGTGAGGTTGCCTTTGGAACGTCTTCGCAGTCTAGGAGGGACTAAGTTCAGTGGTTTATCTCCGGAAGGATATAGTCTTGGTTGGAGAGCACCAAGCGGATTTTGGGGTAGATGAACTGCAATAATGTACAGAAGTTGGGTTGTGTTGTATCACTGCTGCATGGTGATGCTTATACGTGGTGTGTTGCGTGTAAAAGAGTCTATCGCAATTGTAGTGCAAGTGTACACGACGCAAGTAGTAAGTGATACGAAGTATCGGATATCGTCTTCACAGGGATTGGGCTAATAGCTTCACCTAAATTCACTGCACGAAGTAAAAGAAATATTTGAGAGTTGTCACGAGAATACTAAAGTAAAAACGTAAATAAAAGAATTGAGTTATCAAGATAGAGAGAATGGGCTGGTATTGAATTGCTCAGTAGTGCAGGTATTGGATTGCTTAGGATCTCCAGTTCTGTCGTCGCGCCCGTCGCCGACAGCACCTGTCGCAGCGGCTGTCTGTTAGCTGTCGCGGCAGCAGACACACCAACTCCGTACTTCAAGCTTGGCAAGAATCCCAGATCTGCCTTGGCCTATCCCTAGGTCCAAGTCTGTCGATGATCATGTCTTTGATGATACCTCCCGGCGTGAATCGAAGGATGAACATCGATGTGTATGAATTCATCCTTAGCCACTTAACCTCGCCCTATCCCTAGGCACGAGATGGTTCAACTATGAACTAGAGAATGCGCTCTTATCTCTTTCGTATACTTAACTCTCCCGATGCTAAGTAAATAAATAACCTCACAATGCTCTCCCGATGCTCTTGCAAGATATTAAAACCAAAATAAGAGAACTTGAAGTTTATTTTATTGAACTTGGAAAATCCTAAACAAAACAATCCTTGCAACTACTTTACAAAACAACCCGTAGCCCTAGGGGGAATTTAAAACATGTCGGTGACGGGTAAACGACAGGGGTTTTTGGTTTCGGTTATGGGGTAATCGGTTGTTCCTAGGTTTAATCTATGCCCTTATATAAGCTTTGGGCTCAAGTTATCTAAGGTAACAAGGATTACAACTTTAATTAAAAGTAAGATTCTAATAAAGACTAAATCTCTAAAGACTCCTACTTTCCAGCCGCATCCTTGCTTTTAGGAATTTCCTCACCTTGGGGTTTGGCTTGACATATCTTTTGATCCGGGGCTTGGAAAAATATGTGGCTTTCACACGACAGACGAGCAGATTTTTCTCTATCTATCGAGGTCCACTTTGCTTTTCCTCTTCATAAGTCTGCTGTCACCATGCTGTCACGACAGGTCCATGGCAGCTTCGTCTTCTTCGTCTGCTTGTCCAGTTCAGCTTTCCTGCTTCTCTGCCCTGCGCCTGCCTTCAACGTCTACTATGGCAGATACCTGCAAAAATAGCCATCTTTTAGTAGAATCCGTGCCTTTTATATAATTGTGATGTTTTATTGAAAACTAACCTAAATGCAATGCAAAGATGCTTGAATGCAGCAGAAATATGGGTTAAAAAGGGTGTAAATAATAGAACTTTTACACACTCAACACACCCCCAAACTCAAGTTTTTTCTTGTCCTCAAGCAATCAAGACTTAAAAGAAAAGCGAAAATTTTTGTGTTGGCTTTCAAACAGTGAACTGTCCCTTACCTGTCGCTCATTCTCTATGGCGGCAGCAACCTGTCGGAAAGGTTAGGATCTGTCCGAAATCTCCCTATAGCTCTCGTGCAGTGTGTGCATGCTTGTGAACAGTTATATGCTAAGACTCTCTTAGTTTCACTAGAATATTCAACTTCTAAACTCGAATTTTTATGCCAAAGTTTATTTATTTATTTATTTTTTTATTAGAAGGCACATTTTCATGCTTCTATTCTTCTATTTTCAAGCTAAATTTTTCTAGAGCCAGTTTCAGGCACCTCTAGTTAGCTTCCTAGAGCCGGTTTCGGGCACCTCTAGGTTTTTGATTTTCTTTTGCTAAACTTCTTTCCTAGAGCCAATGTTAGGCACCTCTAGGGGCTATTCAAGTTCTAAGCTTCCTATTCTAGTTTGGCTAAAAGAAATCTAAGCAATATAACAGTCACAAAAGTGTTTAAGTTTTCAGAACTATAGAAAGGCTCTAAACTTTTCCTTAACCTGTCCTAAAGATGCTGCCACAACAGAGCCGTCATGACAGGTAAGTTAACTTCAAAGTTTTAAGCCAACCGTTTAATTTTTTTAAGAGAACTTAAATAAAAAAACACAACAGATAATAAAAAGATGCAATTAAGACTCCATTTAATGATGGAGGGTTGCCACCCCCAAACTCAAGGGTTGCATTGCCCTCAATGCAAAATGACAGAAAATAAAAACATGAAAAATACATCACAAAAGATAAAAGCAGGCAGCAAAAAGAGGAAAATAAGAACTTAAATTTTTAGTCGCTGCCCTCGCTGCTGCTGCTGAGACGGATCTAACGGCAGCGTCTGGGCTGTGGAGGGGGCTGGGCAGGTTCAGGAGCAGGCTGCTCTACAAGTTGAACATCGGAACTGCTGCCACTGTCCCAAGAGCTGCTGGTGGTGGTGCTGGCCTTGGGCAGCCGTTTCTTGTTTGCCACATGTTTGATCCGCTTGACCGGCGTAAATTCCCGCTCCAAATTCCTCCTGATCAGAGGGCTGTCGTCGGAGGCAGGTCTCTTTGTTCCTCTAGCAGGGGTGTCGGCCGGTTGGCTGCCTGCTGCCGTCTGGGCAGGTGATGGGGTGGAAGCGGCAGTATGTGTATGGGGAGAGACATGTGGTGTGGGTGTAGGGGAGGGGATATGGAAATAATGGGCGGGGAAGGTGGGGAAGATGACATCAGAATAATGTAAAGTATCGGTAATGAAAGTTACCGTTGCGTTAGTGAAATCGCGAATGAAAGTCATCAATCCCATTTGCCGCTCCTCTACCCGTTGGATTGCAGCAAGGATGTAAGCAGACTGGTCTGTCGGAACGGTGTCGGCGGCAGGCTCAGTGGTAGGTTCCTCATCCGAGTCTGCAGGAGGGGCATTTGGATCGAAGGCGTTGATGGGTGATGCGGCGATGACCTCCATGAGGTTGGAGATGTTGTTGTTAGTCAGGCCACTGCCCTTCCTTATTTTGTCGGATGGGTCCTCGGGTACAGCAGCACATCGGCATAGGGAAGTTATGGTGAATGGCAGACAGAGGCGTGAGTCGGAGCGGAAGGCGCAGTCCAGGATGCTGTCCCTCATATATCTGCCCACATTGATGGGCCTGTCGTGCATGATGGAGTGGATGAGGGCGAGCCGCTGCCGGTTGACTGTCGTGTGGTGGAAAGACGGCAGGATACGCTTTTTGATGAAAGCGTTCCAAAGTTTGGCTTCCGGTAGGAGCTGCCCCCGGTTGACGGAGTGGGGGTTCTTCTTGCTGGTTGTCCATGATGTTCCCTCCTCTGTCAATTCCATCATGACAGCATCATATGCGGCAGCGTCGAGGGTGTCGAGAAATTTTTTGGTGAGCGTCATCATCGGGGCCAAAGAAGAGGCCAAACATATGATTGATGCTGTCGGCAGTGAAGGGCACTTCCACTCCTCGAACGGTGACAGATGTTGCCGTTTTGCTGTCTATGGCCGCATAGAATTCCCGGACCAAGGTGTCATTGAGCTCTGTCGGTTGTTCGGAAAAGTCCTCCCATAGCTGAGCCGTGATAGCCTTTACAATGAACGGCCGGAGTCCCATGTGGGGAGCTTTTCGGTTGTACATGAAGCCACGTTCCTCCCATAACTCCTTGTTGGCAAAGGGCGTCGCTGCTGCTGAAGAAGAAGCGGAGGCAGCGCTACGACGGGTTTGTCTCGACGACATTTTAGTTGCAAGGGCTGTGAAAGAGAGAAAACAAATAAAACTAGAGGAGAAAGCAAAGAAGAATAAGCAGAAGTGAGAAAAAATGAAAATGAGAGTGGGGTTTTATAGCGGTCGGGTAGCTGCCCATTTAATGCCGCAACGGCAGGCGTGAATAACGGGGCGACAGATTGGATTTAGCGTGTCTGACACGTCTGACACGCATTTATGCGTCTGTTACGCGTCTGCCGCACGCTTCTGCGTCTGCCGTGTCAGTCTGTTGACAGCCTGTCATATCCGTCCGCGACGGCAGCCGAAACGACAGGTTTCCATAGATGGGCTGTATTGGGCTGATGGATGGGCGGTGGGCTTGGGTCACTTCTCCTTTCCTTCTTGACTCCTTTATTTCCTAAAAACTGAAATTAGAAAAACAAAACATTATTCGAACAAAATAAACCTAATTAGGGATGCCTTGTGGGACATCTCCTAAAGTAACCACTTCCTGTATTCCTGGGGCTTCAGTCCCCTGATAATGCTTGAGGCGTTGTCCATTGACTTTGAATTGGTGCCCGTCCTTTAATGATTGAATTGTGATGGCACCATGGGGAAAAACTTGTATTACTTGGAACGGGCCAGACCATCTAGATTTTAACTTTCCTGGGAAGAGTTTAAGTCTAGAACTAAACAACAACACAAGCTGCCCTGGGTAGAACTGTCTTGGCAGCAGTTTCTTGTCATGCCACTTCTTAGTCTTTTCCTTGTAAATTCTTGCATTGTCGTAGGCCATTATCCGTAATTCTTCAATCTCGTTCAGATCTAATAACCTTTTCTGGCCGGCCTTGTCCAAGTCCATGTTCACTGCCTTGATTGCCCAATATGCTTTGTGCTCGATCTCGAGAGGCAAGTGACAGGTTTTCCCATAAATCAGTCGGTATGGAGATATGCCCAATGGAGTCTTGAAAGCTGTCCTGTATGCCCATAATGCATCATTCAGAAGTAAAGACCAATCTTTCCTAGTTGGTTTAACCATCTTTTCAAGAATGTTTTTCACTTCCCTATTGGAAATCTCAGCCTGTCCATTGGTCTGTGGGTGGTATGCTGTCGCGATCCTGTGCTTGACACCATATTTATTCAAGGCGGCAGCAATTACCCTATTATCAAAATGTCTCCCTTCATCACTGATAATCGCCTTAGGGATGCCAAATCTAGAAAAAATGTTTTTGTGCAAAAACTTTTGGACCGTTCTGGCATCATTCTTTTGAGTTGCGATTGCTTCTACCCACTTGGAGACATAATCCACTGCTAGGAGGATGTAAAGATTTCCACACGAAGATGGAAAAGGTCCCATGAAATCAATCCCCCAAACGTCGAAAATCTCGACTTCTAAAATGTTTTGCAGTGGCATCTCGTTTCTCCTCGAGATGTTGCCTGTCCGCTGGCACCTGTCACAGTTCTTGTAAAATTCCTGTGCATCTTTATATAGTGTCGGCCAGTAGAACCCTGACTGCAGCACCTTGGCAGCAGTCTTATTGCCTCCTAAGTGACCTCCATATTGTGAAGCATGGCAGTGATGGAGAATGTCTTCTTGCTTTTCCTGTGGTACACACCTCCTTATAACCTGATCTGCGCACATTTTGAAAAGAAGAGGTTCGTCCCAATAATAATGCTTAACATCATTTTGGAACCTCTTCCTGGCTTGATAATTAAGATCAGAAGGTAATATTCCGCTAACTATAAAATTAACGAAATCAGCATACCAGGGAAGGTCAGAAGACTTACCTGCCGCCATGGCTGTCGCGACAGCGATTGCGGCAGCGAAGAGCTGCTCATCTGGGAAGGTCTCTAGTATGTGTGTCTCATCGAACGGTAGACTCTGTCCCATCTCCAATCTTGACAAGTGGTCTGCCACCTGATTTTCTGTCCCCTTCTTGTCTTTGATCTCAAGGTCGAATTCTTGTAGTAGCAAGATCCACCGTATCAATCTAGGCTTGGCATCCTTCTTTGCGAACAAGTACTTAAGGGCAGAATGGTCGGTGTGCACTATTACTTTCGTCCCAAGTATGTAAGAACGAAACTTGTCGATGGAGAACACCACAGCTAACAGCTCCTTTTCTGTGGTGGTGTAGTTCACTTGGGCATCATTCAACGTTTTTCTGGCATAGTATATGACGTGAAACAGCTTATCTCTGCTCTGCCCAAGTGCTGCCCCGACAGCATAGTCACTAGCATCACACATGATCTCAAACGGCTGCGTCCAATCTGGTGGCTGTACTATGGGGGCTGTCACTAGCTTTTCCTTCAGAACCTTGAATGCTTCAGTACATTCTTCATTAAAGTCAAAGGGTCAGTTCTGCTCTAAGAGATGACATAGGGGCTTCGTGATTTTTGAGAAATTCGCGATAAATCTCCTATAAAAACCAGCATGCCCTAAAAAACTCCTAATTCCCTTGACTGTAGTCGGCGGTGGCAGCTTCTCTATGACTTCTATTTTGGCCCTGTCGACTTCTATCCCACGGCAGCTAATCTTATGGCCAAGGACTATCCCTTCATCCACCATAAAGTGGCATTTTTCCCAATTCAGAACAAGATTAGCTTTTTCACATCTTTCAAGTACCTTTTGAGGATTGCCGAGGCAGCTCTCAAAATTGTCTCCAAAGACGGAAAAATCATCCATGAAAATCTCTAGGAAGTCCTCTACCATGTCGGAGAAAATAGCCATCATGCACCTTTGGAAGGTGGCAGGTGCGTTATAGAGGCCAAACGACATCCTCCTAAATGCGTATGTTCCGTAGGGGCATGTGAAAGTCGTCTTTTCTTGGTCCTCCGGTGCAATAGCAATTTGGTTATAACCTGAGTAACCATCAAGAAAACAATAGTAAGATTTACCCGCTAATCTATCAAGCATTTGATCAATAAAGGGTAAAGGAAAGTGGTCCTTTCGGGTAGCTTTATTAAGCTTCCGATAGTCCATACAAACCCTCCAACCGGTCACAGTCCTGGTTGGGATTAGCTCATTGTTCTCGTTGGTTATCACGGTCATTCCTCCTTTCTTGGGGACACATTGCACCGGGCTCACCCATTTGCTGTCGGAGATGGCGTAAATAATACCAGCATCTAACCATTTAATTATCTCTTTACGCACTACCTCCTTCATCGCATGGTTTAGCCGCCTTTGGGCATCAATAGTCGGCTTATGATCTTCCTCTAGAAGAATTTTGTGCATGCATAACGCCGGACTAATGCCCTGAATATCAGCAACCGTCCATCCAATCGCCTTCTTGTGCTGCCGTAACATGTCGATTAGCTGTCGTTCCTGTTCCTGCGGCAGCTTAGAAGAGATGATTACGGGCAACGTATCATTTGAACCAAGAAAAGCATATTTAAGCTGCCGTGGCAGGGGCTTCAGTTCTAAAGCAGGTGGTTCAACAATAGATTGCTTTTGGATTAAATGGTTATCCGAAGTATAATTTAAAGGTTCGAATAACTTACCTGGACGATTGTCCATCTAGTTTACCTCCTCTTGACCTTCAGTATCAGATGTATCGGATTCAGAGGAGTCGCTGTCGTCGGTGCTGTCATCATATCTGTCGTGGCAGGCCTGTAGGTGGTTGTCGCGGCAGTGACCAAATTTTATATCACGGCAGCCCGACCTGATGCAGGGGTGATCAAGAGTCACCTCAATGATGGCCTTGCATTCCTCGTCCACATCAGCATGTTTCATCGCTTGGAGAACATTCAACTTAATCTCTTGATCATTCACGCGCATGGTGAGTTCTCCTTTCTCCACATCAATCAATGATCTTCCCGTGGCTAAGAAGGGCCGCCCAAGGTTGACTGGTGCGTTTTCATCTGCCTCACAATCTAAGATAAGAAAGTCAGCAGGAAAAATAAGCTTATCCACTCTTACCAAAATATCTTCAATTTTCCCTCGGGGTGAACGTAAGAGCGGTCGGCTAGCTGTAGAGTTACTGTCGTGGGCCGCGCCTTGCCAATACCTAGTTTCTGAAAAACAGATTTGGGCATTAGATTAACACTGGCACCAAGATCACATAATGCCTTACCCACAAATTTGTCGCCGATTACACAAGGTATGATGAAGCTCCCCGGATCCTTCTTTTTATGGGGTGGCTGCCGATGAAGAATGCTCATGCAACCTTCTGTCATCTTTACCGTTTCAAATTCCCCAAGTTTAGATTTTTTTGACATAACATCCTTGAGAAATTTAGCATAACCGGGCATCTCC
Organism: Hibiscus tridactylites; assembly: GCA_958450335.1. NCBI lineage: Eukaryota > Viridiplantae > Streptophyta > Magnoliopsida > Malvales > Malvaceae > Hibiscus > Hibiscus tridactylites. Next base: position 18,239,644 of record OY288292.1, on the reverse strand, counting down.
CTAACAGCATCTAACAACGGAATATTAATATGAACCTGTTTAAAAATATCATAAATCTTTTTAAGTTGAGATTCATGCTTAGCTTGCTGTATCCGTTGAGGGAAGGGTGGTGGGGGACGGTAATCAGCAATACGCCCTTCCCACTGAATGCGAATCTGAGGACAGTAATCATCTTTTTTCTCCTCTGTCGCTTCTACTGTCGTGACAGGCTCATCGGCAGCAGTCTGTTTATCACCTGTCGGGGCAGCTTCCTCGGCAGGTTTATCTAAGGCTGGATCCTTTTCTGTTTCAGCTTCCTTTTCCAGCCCTGGTAGTTTCTTCCCGCTCCTAGTAGTAATCGCCTTACATTGCTCATGTGGGGGCGGTCTAGCATTTTCAGTATTGCTAGGGAATCCTCCATTCTTCCTTGGTTTAATATGTTGCGACACCTGACCCATTTGTGTCTCTAGGGATTTCAACGTGGCCTCATGATTTGTCATTCTCATCTCGGTTTTATCTATAAAATTTTCCGTCTTCTTGACAAACTGATTTATATTCTCCATATACGTACCGGTCTGAGACATAAAGGTGGCCAGAGTCTGTTCCAATATACTACTTGTGGCAGGTGGTGGCTGCTGTTGCTGCTGCGGTGGCAGGTTCTGCGGCGGCAGTTGCTGTCGCGTCAGCAATCTAGGACCCCCTTGATTCTGATGATGTGCTTGCGGATTCAGGGCATTGTTAGGGTTACTCCAGGAAAATTTTGGATCCTTCCTCCAATTAGGGTTGTAGTTGTTGGAGTTATAATTCGGCTTGTAATTTCCAACATATTTTCCCTCTTCTATATTTATTGGACATTCATCCCTACTATGATTTCCCTCACAAGTAGCACAAACTTCCTCGACAGCAAATCCTTGTAATTCATCATCATTCAATAACTTTTTCATTGCTTTAGTAAGGAATGCTACCTGCGATTTCATAGTGCTGTCGGCCTCATAGTCCTTGACAGCAAGTACCCGTTTACCTCCTCTTCTAGCGGTCGGAAACTGCTCCTCATTCTTGGCCAGATTTTTCAAAACTTGCAACGCCTCGTCCGGATCTTTATCCAATAATAGTCCATTTGCTGCAGAATCAATTCGAATGTGAGTTTGTAAGTTAGCAGCATTATAGAACTTAGTTACCTGATTCCAGACGGGAAATCCATGCATTGGGCAGTTTCGAAGAAGAGTTGTAAATCTGTCCCAGGCCTCGTGCATTGGCTCGTCATCTTCCTGTTGAAAAGTAGCAATTTCGTTACGTAATCGCTCAGCTAAATGCGAAGGATTAAAACGAGATAAAAATTCACGAGTTAAATCTGCCCAAGTCATAATAGAACCCGACGTAAGTTTATTCCACCAAGTTTTAGCTCTGTCCCTCAATGAATGGGGGAATAACCGAAGCCTCAGTATCTCCGGACTAACTCCTGGCAGTCTAAACGAACCACAGATCTCCTGGAACGTTTTGAGATGCTCCCTAGCATCTTCTGTCGCAGAACCACTAAACTGTCCGGCGTTGTTGATCATACTAAACATGACAGGCTTAAGCTCGAAGTTGTCAACATCAATATCCGGCAACGTGGTCTCCAGTTCTACATGATCGTTCAGCATGTAGTCACGACATGACCGTCGTCCATCTGCCGCGAGCGGGTCGCCGACAGGCGGGATACCTCCACCAGCGGGCTGATTACGGGCCATCTGCTCTAGCTGTTCCTCAAGGTACTCGTTCCGGTCTAAAAGGTGGCGAATTTGTTTCTTGAGATTGAAGGAACGCTCGATTTCCGGATCTAATTTATACTTAGGATCTTCGCCTCTTTTAGATCTGCGCATAAACAAGAAAACCTCGTGAAAAGCAAGAGTTGAAAGCAAAAAATAAAAAAAATAAAACTAAAACTAAAAATAAAAACGAAAAGTGCAATCAAAGAAAGGTGTAGTTATGTTGCCAATCCCCGGCAACGGCGCCAAAAACTTGTTGCGTGTAAAAGAGTCTATCGCAATTGTAGTGCAAGTGTACACGACGCAAGTAGTAAGTGATACGAAGTATCGGATATCGTCTCCACAGGGATTGGGCTAATAGCTTCACCTAAATTCACTGCACGAAGTAAAAGAAATATTTGAGAGTTGTCACGAGAATACTAAAGTAAAAACGTAAATAAAAGAATTGAGTTATCAAGATAGAGAGAATGGGCTGGTATTGAATTGCTCAGTAGTGCAGGTATTGGATTGCTTAAGATCTCCAGTTCTGTCGTCGCGCCCGTCGCCAACAGCACCTGTCGCGGCGGCTGTCCGTTAGCTGTCGCGGCAGCAGACACACCAACTCCGTACTTCAAGCTTGGCAAGAATCCCAGATCTGCCTTGGCCTATCCCTAGGTCCAAGTCTGTCGATGATCACGTCTTTGATGATACCTCCCGGCGTGAATCGAAGGATGAACACCGATGTGTATGAATTCTTCCTTAGCCACTTAACCTCGCCCTATCCCTAGGCACGAGATGGTTCAACTATGAACTAGAGAACGCGCTCTTATCTCTTTCGTATACTTAACTCTCCCGATGCTAAGTAAATAAATAACCTCACAATGCTCTCCCGATGCTCTTGCAAGATATTAAAACCAAAATAAGAGAACTTGAAGTTTATTTTATTGAACTTGGAAAATCCTAAACAAAACAATCCCTGCAACTACTTTACAAAACAACCCGTAGCCCTAGGGGGAATTTAGAACATGTCGGTGACGGGTAAACGATAGGGGTTTTTGGTTTCGGTTATGGGGTAATCGGTTGTTCCTAGGTTTAATCTATGCCCTTATATAAGCTTTGGGCTCAAGTTATCTAAGGTAACAAGGATTACAACTTTAATTAAAAGTAAGATTCTAATAAAGACTAAATCTTTAAAGACTCATACTTTCCAGCCGCATCCTTGCTTTTAGGAATTTCCTCTCCTTGGGCTTTGGCTTGACATATCTTTTGATCCGGGGCTTGGAAAAATATGTGGCTTTCACACGACAGACGAGCAGATTTTTCTCTATCTATCGAGGTCCACTTTGCTTTTCCTCTTCATAAGTCTGCTGTCACCATGCTGTCACGACAGGTCCATGGCAGCTTCGTCTTCTTCGTCTGCTTGTCCAGTTCAGCTTTCCTGCTTCTCTGCCCTGCGCCTGCCTTCAACGTCTACTATGGCAGATACCTGCAAAAATAGCCATCTTTTAGTAGAATCCGTGCCTTTTATATAATTGTGATGTTTTATTGAAAACTAACCTAAATGCAATGCAAAGATGCTTGAATGCAGCAGAAATATGGGTTAAAAAGGGTGTAAATAATAGAACTTTTACACACTCAACATGGTGGACGACCACTATCTCTGGGATGGAGGATGATGAGGTGACTTGGACGTTTTTCTTGAATGTGTTCAAGCGGAAGTATCTGGGTGTGCGTTACCTAGATGAGAAGAAAAGAGAGTTTTTCTCCCTTATGCAAGACAGCATGTCAGTAGCCGAGTATGAAATTTAGTTTGTTCGCCTCAGTCAGTATGCGCCTGAGCTAATCCCTAGTGAGCGGGAGAGGTGTGAACGATTCCGTTATGGGCTAGTAACGGATGTTAAGACTTATATGCTTGCGGTTGATTATACGGATTTCGATGTCTTGGTCACTAGAGCCAAGGACATTGAGTCGAATCTTGGTCTGGCTGGTCGAGCGGGTGGATCTAACTCCGGGAAGCGAGCGGATGAATACGATTATGGTAGAGATCGCAACAAGAGGCATAAGGATAGGAGGCCGCATTATGATGCTATGCGTGGGGGTGGTAACCCTGGTAGAGGTCAGCAAGGACCTAATGATGTTCTGAGGACTCCTGAGTGTAACCGTTGTGGTAGACGACATGGTGGCGAGTGTTAGGTAACCTTGGGACATGCTAGAATTGTGGGAACTGTGGACATTTGAAGAAAGATTGTCCTCAGCCTCTGAGAGAGGGACAGGCTCCGGTGAGAGCAGCTGAGCCACAGAGAGGTCGTGGGCGCGGTCGTGGTAATTTTTAGCATAAGGATGATGGTGGCAGGAACGTAGCACGTGTTGTGGCCGTTCAACCTGAGGGTGGCAGACAGGCTCGAGTGTATGCCCATTGTGAGGGAAGGAATGATACGGATGTGATCATAGGTACTTTTACTTTTCAATCCTTGTCATTACTTTCTTTGATTGATTCTGGATCTACACACTCGTACATATTGCGTGAACATGCTCAAATGCTTGGTTTACCTGTTGAGTCTTTGGATGTTGGTATGCGTGTGACTAGTTCCTTTGGTGAGACTGTTGTAACGCGGAAGTTGTATGGGAGATGTCCCTTGAAAGTGCAAAATCATGTTTTTCTTGTTGATCTCATGGAATTGCCATTCTATGGCTTTGATGTAATCCTTGATATGGATTGGCTTGTTGAGCATAGAGCCGTAGTGGATTTCAAAAGCAAGCGGGTTTCGTTGAAACTTGCGGATGATTATGAAGTGGTGGTAGTGGGCGAGAATGTGAAGTTTCTTGCCAATGTGGTGTCTACATTGGAAGCAAGTCGAATGTTGAGGCAGGGTTGCGAGGCTTACCTAGCCTTTGTGATGAATCCTAGATCAAAGGAGTTGCGCGTTCAGGATATAAGAACGGTATGTGAGTTCCCCATAATGTTTCCAGAGGAGTTACCTGGATTGCCGCCTAGTCGAGAGGTGGAGTTTGGGATTGAGCTGTATGAAAACACAACTTCGGTGTCAATTGCCCCCTATCGCATGGCACCTAAGGAGCTGAAGGAATTGAAGACGCAACTTCAAAAGTTGCTTGACCGTGGCTTCATTCGGCCTAGTGTGTCACCTTGGGGTGCACCGGTCTTGTTTGTGAAGAAGGATGGCACTATGAGAATGTGCATCGATTATCATCAGCAGAACAAGTTGACTATCAAGAATAGGTATCCTTTGCCAAGGATTGATGATCTTTTTGATTAGTTTCGGGGAGCGACTGTGTTTTCCAAGATTGACTTGAGGTTAGGGTACTATCAGCTTAAGGTGAAAGATGTGGATGTGCCGAAAACAACCTTTAGAACGAGGTATGGGCATTATGAGTTCCTTGTAATGCCGTTTGGCTTGACGAGTGCTCCTACTGCTTTCATGGACATGATGAATAGAGTGTTCCATGAACACTTGGAAAAGTTCGTTGTGGTGTTCATCGATGATATCCTTGTGTACTCTCGTACTGAGGAGAAGCATGAAGGTCATTTGAGGGTTCTCTTGCAAGCGCTTCTAGAAAATCAGCTTTATGCTAAGCTGAGCAAGTGTGAGTTTTGGCGAAAGGAAGTTGTGTTCCTTGGTCATGTGGTTTCGGCTGAGGGGATTCGTGTTTATCCTCAGAAGATTGAGGCGGTGATGAATTGGAAGCCTCCTAAGTCTATTCATGAAGTCCGTAGTTTCCTTGGGTTGGCAGGATATTACCGGAGGTTTGTGGATGGGTTTTCAAAGATTGCTGCCCCTTTGACGAAGTTATTGCAAAAAGATGTTAAGTAACAACAAGCTTTTGAGAAGCTTAAGGCATCTTTGACGCAAGCTCCTATCTTGTTTCAACCTGAATCAGGAAAAGAGTTTTTGGTGTACAGTGACGTATCCTACGTTGGATTGGGGTGTGTGCTAATGCAAGAGGGTAAGGTGATGGCTTACGCATCGCGACAATTGAAGGTTCATGAACGCAATTATCCTACGCATGATATTGAGTTAGCTGCGGTGGTTTTTGCTTTGAAGATTTGGAGACATTATCTTTATGGTGAGAAGTGTACTGTGTACACGGATCACAAAAGTTTGAAGTATTTGATGTCTCAGAAAGAGTTAAATCTTAGGCATCGGCGTTGGGTGGAGTTGCTTAAGGATTACGATCTAACGATCAAGTATCATCCGGGAAAAGCTAATGTTGTGGCGGATGCCTTGAGCAGGAAAGTGGCGGTAGAGTTAAGGGCTATGTTTGCTAGCTTGAGCATTTTGCGAGATGGAGGTCTTGTGGCTGAATTGCAAGTGAAACCATCTCTGGTTCAGTTGATAAAGGATAAGCAGTTGTTGGATGATTCTTTGGTGCCACATGTTCAGGATATTGCTGAGGGTAGACCATCGGATTTTTGTTTTAATGATGATGGAGTTCTATGTTTGGGAAATCGGATAGTAGTGCCGAATGATGTGGAGTTGAGGTGTACTATTCTGACCGAATCTCATAGTAGTCCTTTTGCTATGCACCCTGGTAGTACAAAGATGTACCGTGATATGAAGGATGAGTACTATTGGGTGGGTTTGAAGAAATATGTTGCGGAATATGTGAGTATGTGCATGGTTTGTCAGCGAGTTAAGGCTGAGCATCAGTTTCCTTCAGGGTTGTTGCAACCGTTGAGGATTCTTGAATGGAGGTGGGAAAGAATCACCATGGAGTTTGTGTCTGGTTTGCCTTTGTCGCCAACGAAGAAGAATTCGGTGTGGGTGATTGTGGATCGCTTTACAAAGTGTGCGCATTTCTTACATGTGCATACCACGTATACCTTGGATAAGCTTGCAGATCTGTACATTGCTGAGATTGTACATCTGCATGGGGTACCAAAATCTATAGTGTCGGATAGAGATCCGAGGTTCACATCGCGATTTTGGGAATGCTTGCATCAAGCTTTGGGTACGCGGTTGAATTTCAGTACTTCTTATCATCCACAGCCGGATGGACAGTCTGAGCGTGTTATCCAAGTGCTTGAGGATATGTTGAGGTGCTGCGTGATTGAGTTCCAAGGCTCTTGGGAGAAGCATTTGCCTTTGGTGGAGTTTGCTTATAATAACAGCTACCAGGCAAGTATTCAAATGGAACCTTATGAAGCCTTGTACGGGAGGAAGTGCAGAACTCCTATTTGCTGGGTTGAAACAGGTCAGAAGTTGGTCTCGATGCCAGCTTTGTTGAAAGGAACCACCGAGAAGGTGAAGCTCATTTGTGAGTGGTTGAAGGCAGCTTCTGATCGACAGAAGTCTTATGCGGATTTGAAGCGTAAGGAGATTGAGTTTGCGGTGGGTGATCGTGTGTTCTTAAAGGTTTCACCTTGGAAGAAGGTGATGAGATTTGGTCGGAAGGGTAAGTTGAGCCCTAGGTATATTGGACCATATGAGGTGATGGAACGTGTGGGTCCTGTTGCTTATATGCTGAGGCTACAACAAGAGTTGGAGAAGATACATGATGTGTTTCATGTCTCCATGGTTCAGAGGTATAGATCGAATCATCCGCATGTTATGCCTGTGGAGGAAGTTGAGTTGAATCCAGATTTGACCTATGATGAGGAGCCGATTGAGATTCTGGATTCGGACAGTAAAGTTCTTCGAAGTAAGACCATTGAGTTGGTTAAGGTGTTGTGGAGGCATCGTGGTGTTGAGGAAGCCACATGGGAAAGAAGAGATGATATGAAGAAGCAGTTTCCTTACCGTTTTCCTCCAGGTAAATTTCGAGGACGAAATTTCATAAGAGGGGGAGAGTTGTAACACCCCAAATTTGGGCCTATATGTTTAGAGTCTGAACCGGATCGGGTTGGGAATCTATTCGAATATAAAAGGGGGTTTTAGTGAACACCTAGTTCGGGATGCTTTAAAAATATAGAAAAATATCTAAAAATCCTCATTTAATATATAAAAGAGAATGGTGAAATCATTTTTATAAAATAAGGGTTGGAAATACTACATTTCGGTGTAGTGACCAAATCGCAGTTTTTGCAAAGTTTAGTAGTGACTGTTTTGTAAAGGATTGAAACTTTGAATCTTTAAGGAGCTAATTTTACCAAAAAAATATTTTCATCAGATTTTTCCTTAATTTGGGTGATTTAATTAATGATTTAATTAAAGAAACTAAAGGTGATTAAAATAGAAAAACTACCTTTGACTTTTCATAACCACTTTTCACTAATTTTCTCTCAAAATCCTATCAACCAAACACTTTTTCTCCAGCAAATTTACTTTGATTTCCACTTCATTTGATGAGTTTTTAATCACTCTTTGATTCCTAATCAATCCTTCAACAAATCCACTTGATTTCTACATTAAATTTTCAAGAAAACTTGCCCAAATCAAGTAGAAATCATTCGTTAGAGGTAAGCTTCGTCCTTCTCCTCTAATGATTAGTTCTTTACTGAAATTCTCAAGTTACCAATCCTTTATTAATGATTTTTAAGTGGTTTTAATGTTAGAAACAAAAGTTTGGCTTAAAACTCAAGATTTTGGAAGAGATCTTGAAGATTTTCGTGGTGATTGGTTGGGCTCTGTTTTGAGATGGTTTTCTAATGTATTTTGGATGTTAAATGATGTTATAAATGAGGTTTTATCAATCTAATCCCGAATATTTTGTTTTTCCTAAGTTTTACTTGTTAAAAGGGTGGTTTTTGGGGTGATTTTGGTGTTCTGCTATAGCTGGAGGTATAAGGACGTGGTTGTGTTAGTTTTTTATGTTAATTGATGTTTAGAAATGATTAGAAGTGATGGATCTTGGCTGGGTTTGCTTTTGGAAGAGTTTGGAGGTGATTTCGGTAGTGTTTGGTAGCCGAATTGTGGATTTTGTGTAGAGCAGCGAGTTTAGGTGTGTGGCTGACGATTTCAATGCATGATGATGCATTAATCCTCTGCTCTTATGTGTTTAAAACAAGGGAGACATCTTCGGACACCTTTGGAGTTGATCCGGATGCGTAGATAGCTTTTCGACAAGCAAGCGAAACGTAATCGGTGAGTGCGTATGGTTTTAGAAGTCCTTGAGGGACAAAGAATCAAGGTTTGGGGATTTAGGAAAGGTTTGAAACACCTTCCTAAGTCCGGAAGTAAGTATTGGCTAGATTGCACTCTAGAATGTGGTGATTGCCCCTTAAATGCTTTTACATGCTCATGGTTTTAGATTGATAAATTCCTACTGTTTTTATGCATGAAGTAAAGCATGAGATGATGCTCGAAATGATTTCATAAAGTAACATGTTGCATAATTGGGATTTGAGCTTTTATGTTGAAGTATGGCAAATGTTATGATTTTGAAATGAGATGAGAATGTTGAGTTTTAATGCATGAAAAACAGTAGGTGAGATGTTGATTTGACATAATATATTGGCATAGATGTTGAGATACTTACCGGATATAATTGATCGATCAATAGGATGAGAGTGCACTATAAACTAAAAATTTGTACGTGCTCTTTGGTTAAGCCAAAGGGAGAGAACCGATGATGGACATTCCATCGGGTAGGACTTGGTGAAATACCCAAGCTTTGTGGCGATGAGAGATTCCGCCATGTGAGTACGGTGATGTGAGATTCCACCAGAAACTATGTTGCTAGACGAGTGAGTACTTTGATGAGAGATGCCACCAGAAGTGTATAGTGAGATGTCCGCATATCCGAGTAATAAAAAGATGTGAAATGCCAATATAAAATATGTTATGATTTTTGGATTCACATGTACCTTTGATGTAATGGTTTATGCTATGAGAAATGCATATGTGGTTTGTTATGAGATGCTTTAGAGTACAAGCATGATTTTGGCTTTGCCATGAGTTTTGCATTGGTTTAAATGCATGAGATAGAATGAAGGTACATGTGGCTTCAATGAGAAATTGCTTTGAAAGATTTCCAAGCATGATATAGAAATGAGCATGTGGTTTAAAACATTTTGATGAAAGTGTTTCCAAAATGTGCATTATTGTGTTGGTTTTCTTTAGAGCATACCTCACTAAGCATTTGTGCTTACGCTCTCTCTTTTACCAATAATGCAGATAATTGAGGTGTTTTCGAGCATCAAGGAAGCTAAGTTCATCCAAGGAAGTCCAAGCTCATGTATGGTGAAGTTTTCGTACACTTTACTTTTGATAGATTGGCAATGGGAAACCAAGGATTATATTTGGGAGATGTGTTAAACTCTATAAGGTTGTGGCATGTTTGTTTTGGTTTGTTTGGATTGTAAATGGCCTTAATTGCTTGTTTTGAGGTTGGATTGCGTATTTGGGTTTTGATATTAGGAAGCATGCCTCCAGACTAATGAGCTTTTGTGTTTGATGCTATGATTGTGTTTGAGTGTTCCAATTATGTTCCTTATATGTATGATGACTTGTTGGTATGCTTAGAGGGTCTTTGGGATAGGTTTGAGTAAGTTAATGAGTGAAAAACCAGCATATGCTGCTGTTTCTGGGCAAACCGTATCGAAACACCCTCTAGTGTTTCGGAACGGGGGCCTGCAATGACCTTCGTGTTTCGAAACGATGGAGGCTGTTTCGGAACGATTTGGCTACTGAAATTCCATGTTTCGGAACTGGTCTCGGAACATATCCGCGTACCAAAACAGTCAACGCCGTTTCGATACGGTAGGTGGGTGTTCTGAAACAGGTGACCGTTGGACACAGATTTGAATTGCTTTGATGTTTGTATGCTTTTTATTTTAGTCCTAAATGTTGAGATTGCAATTGCTTGAGCTTGAGATGTCTTTTTAAGTTGAAATTTAACAGAGAAGCATGTAACATGACTAATTTAATAATGGTAACCTTAAAACCAATGAAACCCCTCTAATTTACAGAATTTACATTTTGGTCCCTAATCTTCTGTGAAGTACAATTGACTCCCTAGATGTTATCCGATCGCTGTGCCTTTCTCAATCGTGATTCGTGAGTACTCACTTAGGGTTAACAAGTATCTAGACAAGATTAAAAAGGAAAAAAAGGGTCGTGAATCAAGGTTGACTTTCGGGTTGACTTTTGTTTTCCTAGTGTAATCTTCATAGTTCGGGTCAATCGTCTAGGCCGGGCTAAGGGGGTTACATTCGGTGCCTGTGCCGCCTGATGCATACACTCTCTCCTGAAGTGGTCTCTCGATCCACAGTTCCAGCAAGCATGATAGTTTCCCAAACACTCTCTTGAATGTTGTCTCCCACATCGGGCACACTTGGGCAAACGCCCTCTAGCTCTCTGGCCCTGATGGCCTCTACCGTGGTGGCTGTAATCACTAATTTTGTCCGGGGTGTTAAACCTGTTTTCTTTTCTTTTTAGTAATGGGCTTTAATAATAAGAACTAATAAAAAAGGGAAAAAAGAAAGAAAAACAAAAAAACAGTATATATATACTAATGTTATATACCTATCATTACTATTCTATTATCATATATTACTATCCATTATGATTATCATAAGTGTTATTACTATTTATTATTACTATTATCTTATTACTATTATTATCTTATTATTACTATTATTAATATCTAATATTATTATTGAAACTGGAAATAAAATTAAGTCTAATGTAAATAAACAAAGCCCGATATTTTAATTAAATAAAAAGCCCAGTAGTTTATTTATTTAAAGTCCATATTACAACCCAAAAATATTATACATATATCAAGGCCTGTTTTGGCCCAAATAGTTAAACCCTAACAGAAAAAACCCTGATGCCCCTTCTGATATGTACAACCGCCACCCCCTTTCCACCGTCAGATCTGATCTGGATCTGACGGTCCAGATTGCACCAGGAGAAGGAAACCCTAGCTGAAGCCTCAACAACCCTCGCGCCGCACCCCTCAAGACCATTGGATCGGGAGTGCATCAAAGGCTGAAGTTGTGCCGGAGAAGGTTCCAGATCCCCACGCGCGACGCCCCGTCTCCTACGCGCGTCTGTCCGTCTCCTAGATGCGCGCGTGCAGTACACCAGTGGCCTTTTCAAATCCCGCCGATCGTCCGGATCGCTCGACGTCCTCCTCTGGTCCCCCCTCTCCAACAGTCACATACAGCCAAAATACAACCAAATGTCAGGAAAAACGTGCATCAAACAAAAATCAGACGCAAAAACAGAATGGTAGAGGCAAACAGAAATTGCAGACATGAATACCAACAAGAATCGCCAGCAATATCAGCTTTTTATGTAATTAAGAAAAAAGGGGAAAACGTGTAATTTTCCGGCTATAAAAGCCGAAGCAAGCATTGTAATGGGGATTAGATTCGAAAATTTTTAGAGAGGATTTCCATTCGAAAATTTCAGAGAAAATTTGTAATCGGAGAGGATTCAGAGAGCATGAGAGGTTTTTAGAGCATTAGGGGGAATCATTCAAAAACTTCAGAGAGACATTGTAATCAGAATTTTTATATCAATACAAGCAAGAAGATTATCGGAGGTATCTTTCCTTTTCATTTCCATTTTAGTTGAATCGAAAGCAGAAAAACAAAAAAAAAAAAACAGAAAGGGTTAGGGTTTTACCTTCGCATCTCCTCCTTCTCTGTTTCGTTTCCCTCGCCGGCGACAAGCACTTGGGTCTCCTCCGAGACTGCATGCGGTGAGTCGGTGAGGAGCAAACACTAAAAAAGGTTTTTTAAACATTTTCGGGTTTCGATTTGGGTTCGAAAACAAGGGGAAGAGGTTTCTTTGGTGTTGATTTATTAAATAAAAGGGGTTCTTTTTGTTTTCGGGGTTTCAGAAAGAAAAAGTTTTTTTAGGGTTCCGGCGCCGGATTTTTTAGAAGGAAAGGGAATTCTCTCGGTTTAGGGTTAGGTTTTTGAAGAAAAAGGGATGAAAATGTTTTAACCGGGTTTTTAGAATGTTTTTTGTAATTAAATTTGGGTTAATAGCCTTTTAAACCCTCATGTGTTCTCAAAATCACGCGGTGAGGACTTCCGCTTTTTAAAATCCCTCTCGTGGTCCCTGCATCTTTCCAATGGTTTTTAATTTCGTCACCGCTTTTATTTCGATTGATTTCCGGACGGTAAAATCCCAGTTTTGGTCCCTGTAGTTTTTCGAGTCTTTTTAATTTAGTACCATTTTGCACTTTAATTGTTTTTTAAATGGGTTTATTTGATGTTTGGGTCCTTTCCAGTTTGCTTTCTTTTACTTGGCATTTTATTTTGGTTACATTACATTTTATTATTCATGCATTTTGCATTTTTTAGTATGCTTATATCGAATATATATATTTTGCCATATTGTTTGTTTTTATAAATGTATGATATGTGGTATATTGCATGCTCTTTTTTATGTGTGTTCTTTAGCCCTATTTTATGCCATTTGAATATGTGTTTCATGGCATGCATATTAATCGTCATTGCACGTGAGTTTTACAATTTTGATAAGCATATTAATTAATTTTAACTATAAAATGGAGATTCCTATTAATTCGCGTATTCAGGTCGACTAGCCTAGCTTATTGGATGTCCCGCGAATATTCGGATTAATTCGAATCGTCTAAAGGTAAATCCGTAATTAAAACGGACAAAGACCATGACATCATTCTTTATTTTGCTTGCATCATGCATAAAGGTAACGTATGGGATCCGAACCCTAAACTAACACGGTAGTCGGTCTTATATGATGCCGGTTTAGTCTTTGGTCCGGTGTACCGTCATCCTTTTTAATTAAATGTTTAATTAACTTGAAACTACCAATTTGGATAAAGCTTGTATAATTAAAGTCCGGTTTTCAATTAAGAACCCCTAATTAAAGTCTTTTTAAATTTCGAATAATTTCCATCAATTATAAGCAACAATTGTTTTGGTACCGATTTCCGGGCGTGATGGGGGTGCTAACCCTTCCCCACACGTAACTAACTCCCGAACCCTTTCAAATGAATCTCTGGTTTAGTTCTTACGGTGTCTGGCCTACCTTAGTGGCCGGTGGAGACTCCAAACCGAGAAAAAGATTTTTTTAAAGGTTTTCTTTCCTAAAACCCGAATTAATTTAAAAATTTCCCCTTTTTAAATCAAATTGAATATTTTTCAAAGTAGCGGGAACTTGAGTTGCGAAAAAAACCCCCTTTACAGTGGCCACCGCCACGCCTATGATCAAACTGCTTTCCACTGCCCCGATGCCTCTTGGCATCATCGTGATCAAAGTTGTTGTGTCTCTTCCCTGAACTGGATCCTCCCGAACGCTTGGTCATCCCCAAGCTATGCTCGATGTCCTTGGCCCTAGCGACCAAGACATCCAAATCAGAATAATTAGTGGCCAGTGTGTACCTCTTGACTTCCTCATGAAGCCCATACCTGAACTGATCACAACGGTCCCTCTCAGTAGGAACAAACTCCAGAGCATACTGACTCAGTCGGACAAAGCGGATCTCATAATCTGTCACTAAGGTGTCTCCCTGAACAAGAGCCATGAACTCCCTCTTCTTCTCATCTAACTATCTCGAGCCAAAATACCTCTTTCTGAAGGCAGTCTCAAAGAAATTCCAACAGATCTCGGCCTCAGGCACGCCAGAAGTAATGGTGACCGACCAGGTGTAGGCATCACCCTGAAGCAACGAAACTACACAGCCCAACATACGAGCCCCAACACATCCCATCTGAGCTAGAATACGAACTATCTTCTCTAGCCATAACTCTGATCTCTCAAGTGTAGATCCCCTGAACTCATCAGCTCCGAGGGTATGGATCCTCTCTAAAGGTAAGCTAGCATCATCTCCTCTCGGTTGAGCTGCAGCTTGAGCCCCGGCAACTACAGCCTGAAACGCTCCCGCTATAGCTTGAACTAGCGGAGCCATATCTATCCCTACAGGACCTTGGCCACCCTGGCCAACCTGAGGTCCCGCTCCCTCAGCTCCAGCCTCGCCTTCCACTTCAGGCTGAGGAGGTGGTGGTGGAGCTCCGGCTCCAACAGTAGGCTCTTCCACAAGATCCTCCACTCCAACCACCGACTCATTAACATGAGCCGTAACACGGGGTTCCTGGCGAACCAACTTGGGTCCAAGTTATGGTTAGCAAGGGCAAGGGTCCAAGTGGCTCAAGTATGTTTCCCTCACTTAAAAATCTCTTTTTCCGATGTAATAGAAGCAATGAGACTCTACTCAACATGCTTCAAACAACACACACAAACGATCAATCAAGCAAACATCAAGCATACTTGATAAGCAAGCAAACATCGTGCAATTGCAATACAAGAATTTAACTTACCTCACTTACCTGCCCGAGGTCTCGGAAACCTCGGGCTCTGATACCAACAAGTGTAACCCCCTCGTCCCGGTCCGGGTGATTGACCGGTCCGAGCGGGCTACACGGGGAAAACCGAGGCGAAACCCGTTAAGGCTCCACTTCGGTTAACAACTCAAGAAAACTTTTTCATTTATTATCTTGTCTAGATGGGTTTAATTAGACCTATGTGAGAAGCGGCAGCGGAAAACAAGACTCACAAGAAGACTAACATCAAACCGGGCCTAAGCCCAACACTTGAGAACCTTTAGAGATGTCAAAAGCCCACTTTTCAGGCATGTGTTTCGAAACAGGCCCTGTTTCGAAACACATGCTCAGTTTAAAAAGCCAGACAAATCGTTCCGATACGCATCCATTCCGTTTTGGAACAGGGGTCCATTTCGCCTAGACGTTCCGAAATAGGAAATCACAGTAGCCAAAACATTTCGAGACTCGTATCGGAACGTGGGTTCACAGTGGCCAAATTGTATCGGAACGCGTTCCAATACGGGTGTCCCTGGAGCCACACCCGTTCCGAAACAACCTTACCCGTTCCGAAACGCCTACAACCAATGAATTTCCAAAACTATATTTAAACATCTCTAAACGATCCCAAATGACCCCAAAGACTTCAAGAAGCAAGACACAACATGCAAGCACAACTCTAGAGGCATACACCCTATTACAACATGCTTAAACACTTAACTTACATGTAAAGGCCATACATTTAAAGGATCAAGCATTCACCACAAAAAGACATACATAGCATATTAAAGTTTCATGCCTTAGAATTAAACATACACATACGCATTCATGTTACGCATCATAAGCATGGTTTACAATCCAAAATGAGGCATCAACGAGCCACACCAAACTTCAACATATCAAGGAGTCTAATCAAGCTCCTAACACAAAACAACATCACAAATCCCCATTGCTTAACTATTACATCAATTACTTAAAAGTCCATACTAGATGTTAGCAAAAGCACAAATAGCACACTTGGAGGCCTTCTCCTCGCACAAGCAACCCACGAACTAAGGATCTGCATTGTCGAACAAAAGAGAGCATAAGCGTAAAGCTTAGTGAGGGTAAGCTTATAAAACAAACCTCGACAATGTAGGGTCCAAGCACGAGCAACACAACCAAGGAAGAGTGCATGTTTTCTTACCTTCGGAGCCACAAGAGTCAAATATAAATAATGCATGAACATAATATCAAATATCATGCCATGCTCAACATGTCCATAAACACAACCATATGGAAACACATTTGATAATACATATTGGCACCTAGCTATGACCCGAATATGCGGATAACAACTGTTGGAACTCACATCCAACAACTCAACCATAACCTTACGGTGGGATTACACTCATCACCGTTTCATGCGGAGGGGATTCCAGTCATCCTCACGCCACTTCGATGGGATTCCACTCATCACCGACTAACATATAAAAGAAGATTTCTGGGCGTATCCGTACTCAATCTTGATGACTACCATCACCAAGACCACGCGCGCATTTCGACTCTCGTGTGCACACTAACATCCTAATGATCGATCATTTTTACCCAAGCATACTAGTTCCAATACTAATTCATTTCACAATCTTTCATAACACAAATTTCTTACCATTTCCCGTGCCTAGCACGTAGCCACCATGATTTACAATCATGTACCCACATTACAACTGTTGGATGATTCTCTGGTACCGCATGTTCGGGATATCGCAAAAGGAAGGCCTTCAGATTTTTATTTCAATGATGATGGTATTATATGCTTTGAAAGTCGGATAATGGTGCCGAATGATGTTGAGTTAAGACGCACTATTCTAATTGAAGCTCATAGTAGTCCTTTAGCTATGCACCCAGTTAGTACAAAGATGTACTGTGATTTGAAGGATGAGTACTATTGGGTGAGATTGAAGAAAGATGTCGCTGAGTTTGTTAGCAAATGCATGGTTTGTCAGCTTGTTAAGGTCGAACATCAAGTTCCTTCTGGGTTGTTACAACCGTTATGGATCCCAAAATGGAATTGGGAGAGGATCACTATGGACTTCGTGTCTGGTTTGCCACTATCGCCATCAAAGAAGAATTCTATTTGGGTGATTGTGGATCGCCTTACGAAGTGTGCACCTTTTTCCTCCAGGTAAATTTCGAGGATGAAATTTCTTAAGTGGAGGAGAGTTGTAACGCCCTGGTTTTGGGCCTAGATGTTTTAGAGGTTGCATCGGGCCGGTCGAGAACGGTCTGAATCCTTTAAGGGTGATTTAGGAAACACCTAGTTCGGGATGCTTTAAAAATATGGGAAAATATCTAAAAATCGTCATTTGTTATATAAATGGTTATGGTGAAAACAATTTTACAAAATGTGATTTGGAAATACTACATTTCGGTGTAGTGACTAGTGACTTGTTTTGTAAAGGATTGAAACTTTGAATCTTTAAGGAGCTAATTTTACCAAATTGTTTTTATCAGATTTCTCTTTAATTTGAGTGTTTTAATAATGATTTAATAAAAAGAATTAAGAGAGAAATCCTATTTTAACTTTTCAAAACTACTTTACGATCTTTTTCCCTCTTTTCATTTTCTCTCAACTTCCACTCAGCCAAACACAATTCCCTCACCAATTAATCTCTGATTTTCATCTCTTTTGCTGAGATTTCATTCTCCTAAGGATTTCTAATCTTTATCTCATCAAATCCTTTTGTTTTTACTCTGGATTTTCAAGAAATCTTGCCCAAATTGAGGAAAAAATCAGCCATTAGGGGTAAGCTTCGTCCTTCTCCTCTAATGATCAGTTCTTTACTGAAATTCCAAAGTTCTCAATCATTTGTTAATGATTTTTGAGTTGTTTTAATGTTAGAAGCATGGAATTGTTGTAAAACTCAAGATTCTTGGTGAGATCTTGATTATTTTCGTAACTCTTTGTTAAGATCTGTTTTGAGGTTGATTTTAATGTATTTTGGATGGTAATTGATGTTATGAATGAGGTTTTAACCAATGATTCCCGAATAGGTTTGGTTTCATATGTTTTAGATGCTAGATTTGTGGTTTTGGAGTGTTCTTGGTCTTCTGTTGTTGCTGGAGATATAAGGACGTGTTTATGGTTATTTTTGGTGTTGATTGAGGTTTAGAAATGATTAGAATTGATAGATCTTGGCTGGGCTTTGTTTTGGGAAAGTTTGGAGGTGATTTCGGTTATTTTGGATAGCCGAAATGGTGGTTTTGAGTAGTGCAGCGAGTTTGAATGAGTGGCTGGTAATTTCAATGCATGATGATGCATTAATCCTCTGCTCTTATGTGTAATAAACAAGGGAGACATCTTTGGACGCTTTTGGTGTTGAACCGGAGGTGCCGGAAGCCTAGATATCGTTTCGGCAAGCAAGCGAAACGTAATCGGTGAGTGTGAATGGTTTTAGAAGTCCTTGAGGGACAAAGAAACAAGGTTTGGGGATTTAGGATTGGTTTGAAACACCAACCTAAGTACGTAAGTAAGTATAGCTAGATTTGCTCTCAATATGTGGTTGATGCCCCTAAATGCTTTTACATGCTCTTGTTTTGAGATAGACAAATTCCTACTATTTTTATGCATGATTTGTAGCATGAGATGATGCTATGTATTGATTTCATGAGATAGCATGTTGTAGTAAAGAGTTTTGAGATTTTGATTTAATGCAAAGCATGAGTTATGGTTTTGAAATGGGATGAGATAGATTCGAGAAATGTTGCATCAACACAGTAGGTGAGATGATGTTTCTGATATAATATATTGGCATAAATGATGAGATAATTACCAGATATAATTGGTCGACCAATAGGATGAAAGTGCACTATAAACTAAAAATTTGTACGTGCTCTTTGGAGTCGGGCAATGGGGGTAGTGCCATCCCGATCCAAAGTGAGAATCCGATGATGAGAGATACCATCAGGGTGGGACTTGGTGAAATACCCAAGCTTTGTGGCGAAGAGAGATGCCGCCATGAGAGTCTGGTGATGTGAGATTCCACCGGGGTAGGACTTGACTTTGAGTCAAGCTAATCCGCATATCCGAGTAAAGATGTAATATGAAATGCCAATATTTGAGATTGTATTTGATTCACATGTACCAAATGTTGAGATGTTTTATGCTATGAGAAATGCATATGAGATTTGTGGTTTATGAAATGCTTTTGTTTTCATTAAGCATGTGTATGGCTTTGCCATGAGTTTTGCATTGGTTGAATGCATGAGCTAGATTGAAGGTACATATGATTTTCAAATGGAGAATTACTTTGAAATGGTTTCAAGCATGAGAAAGAAAGAGCATGTTGTAGAAAATGATTTTCGAGATAGAGTTTTAAGGTTGTATTATTGTGTTGGTTTTCTTAGAGCTTGCCTCACTAAGCAAATGTGCTTATTCTCTCTTTTACCAACAATGCAGATAATTGAGACGTTTTCGGGCAGCAAGAAGGCTAATGATATCCAAGGAAGTGAGAAGCTCATGTATGGTGATGTTTTTGTATGCTTTAGTGTAACCCCCTTAGCCCGACCTAGACGGTTGACCCGAACTACGAAGATTACACGGGGAAAACCAAAGTTAACCTGAAAGTCAACCTTGATTAACGACCCTTTTTTTTAATCTTGTCTAGATACACATTAACCTTATGTGAGTACGCAAGAAACATACAGGTGAAAATCACATCGATCGAACAACCCGAGGGACTCAATTGCACAAAATACAAATATTAGGGACTAAAATGTAAATTCTAGAAATTAGAAGGTCTTAACTTTTTTTTAAGTTACCAATATTAAATTAGTCATATTACATGCTTCCCTGTCAAATTTCACCTTAATCTGACATCTCAAACTCATATAATTGCAATTACAACTTTCGGGACTAAAACGTAAAGCTTGCAAACTTGAACACCATTCAAATCAGTGCCCAACGGTCACCTGTTTCGAAACAGTGTTGACCGTTGTGAAACATGGGTTCGTTTCGAGACTTGTTCCGAAATAGGGCCTTCCAGTGGCCAAACCGTTTCGAAACAGTCAACATCCGTTTCGAAACACTAAGACCATTACATGCCCCTGTTTCGAAACACCAACGAGTGTATCGATACGGTTTGCCCTGAAGCTGCAGATTTTGCTGGTTTTTCATGCATAAACCCAATCAAACACTTCCTAATGACCCTCTAATCATACCAACAAGTCATCATTCACATATGGCATAAGATTGTCACCCCTAAACACATTTATAACATCAATCATGAATCATCACATGTCTATAGGCATGCATCCTAATATCCAAAAGCCAAACAACCAACCAAACTCTAAATCAAGCATCAAAAGGCCAATTACAAAACCAAAACATCAAAAGCATCATGCCTCAAACTAGGGAGTCCAAAACATCTCCCAAAACACATCTTAGGTTCCCATTGCCAAATTACCAAAACTAATAGTGTATGAAAACATCACCATACATGATCTTAGTTTCCCCTTGGACTCTTAGCTTCCTTGTTGCCCTCAAACACTTCAATTGTCTGCATTATTGGTACAAAAGAGAGAGCGTAAGCACATTTTCTTAGTGAGGCATGCTCTAAAGAAAACAACACAATAGTGCATATTAGAAAACACTTTTACAAAGCTTTTAAACACAAGCTCATCTCTTATCATGCAACCTTGCATACTTTACAAGAATCTCATGCTTCAACACAATCAATAAATCATATTGGCTTTCAATTGATAACTCATGTCCATTTACAACTCAAAACACAACCGAATACGCGAATTACAAGCGTTGTCCCATACGCTTCATACACACTACCGAACAACACAAGGTGGAGTTTACCGGTACAATCACAACCCCTCAACACCCGTGATGGAGTTTAACGGTACAATCACAACCCCTCAACATCACTCATCGGTAGTTGTATAATTCCACTAACGAGAACACGAGACACATAACACAAGATCCACACACGGACTTTTAACCACCGTTGTGATCTTACCATACTCGTTAGTGTACTTGGATGGAGTTTACGGTACAATTACAACCCCTCAACATCCAAGGCGACTTTATTCACGGTGCAACCAATCCTATAGCCGGCTAACTATATCCGATTCAAGCACTTTAAAACCATTACATCACTTGCCAATATACATCATATAACATCAACAATTCACTGTTTTAAAGCATTAAACAAAGTCATTTAACATCATGCATCACCATGCATCAAATCCATATTTACAATATGACAAACCAAGGATCTCTTACCTTGAGCATCCTTCAACACATGGCTTTCAAAACCAGCATTAACCATGCTAAAAACATGTTTTTAAAACAGAATTTAAACATGCAAATATAATCAATGCATCGAACCACTTCATGGCTCATCCAAGGAAGTTTCTCCGAGAACTTACTCTTGAGCTTAGTTAAGTTGCTTAGACTTAAAATAAGCTCCCAAAACCTTCAAACATTTGTTTCAAAGCTGGAAACCCAACTCCACTCACCAATTCCGTTTCGCAAGCTTGCCGAAATACCGATCAAGCCTCCGGATCAACTCCAAAGGTGTCCGAAGATGTCTCCCCTGTTTTAAACACATCAAAGAAGAGGATTAATGCATCATCATGCATTGAAATCTTCAGTCAACACACTCAAACTCGCTGCTCTACCTAAAGCCAACATTTCGGCTACCAAACACAACCGAAATCACCTCCAAACTCTTCCAAAACTTAACCTAGCTAAGATCCATCACTTCTAACCATTTCTAAACATCAATCAACATCCAAAATAAACCTACACTCGTCCTTATACCTCAAGCTATAACAGAACACCAAGATCACCTCAAAAACCACCATTTTCATAAGCAAAAACTTAGGAAATGCAACCTATTCGGGATTGCATTGATAAAACCTCATTTATACATCATTAGACATCCAAAATACATTTAAAAATCATCTCAAAACAAAGCCCAAACAATCACAACGAAATTCTTCAAGATTTCTTCCAAATCTTGAGTTTAAAGCCAAAATCAAGTTCCTATCATTAAAACCATTTATAAAACTTAAATTAAGGATTGATAACTTGGGAATTTCAGTAAAGAACTGAGTATTTAGAGGAGAAGAACAATCTTACCTCTAAATGGCGATTTCTCCTTGATTTGAGCCAATTTCCTTGAAAATTCAATGAGGAAATCAAGAGGATTTGATGCAAGATTGATTAGGAATTAATTGATGGTAGAAATCTCATCAATTGAAGTGAACATCAATGCAAAAGTTGCTGGAGATAAGTGTTTGGATGATGGAATTTTGAGACAAAAAGAAATGAGAAAATTTTAGGAAAATGTAGTTATGATTTTTCCAAAATGTAGTTTATCTTCTCTTTTAATTAATTAAAACATTAATTAATTCACTCAAATTAAAGAAAAATCTGGAGAAATCATTTTTGGGTAATTAGCTCCTTAAAGATTCAAACTTTCAATCCTTACAAAACAATCACCACTAAACTTTTCAAATATCGCATTTTAGTCACTACTCCAAAATGTAGTATTTCCAAACCTTATTTTGTAAAATTGATTTTACCACTCTCTTATATATATTAAAAGAGTATTTTTAGATATTTTTCCATATTTTTAAAGCATCTCGAACTAGGCTTTCCCTAAAACCTCCATTTATATTCGAACCGCAAATCAGACCGGTCCGGTTCAAACCCTAAACTTCTAAGCCAAAAATAAGGGTGTTACAACTCTCCCCCCTTAAGAAATTTCGTCCTCGAAATTTACCTGGAGGAAAAAGGTACGAAAACTGCTTTTCATATCACCCTTCCTTTCCCACATGGCTTCCTCAACACCACGATGCTTCCACAACACCTTAACCAATTCAATGGTCTTGCCTCGAAGAACTTTATTGTTCGAATCCAGAATTTCAACCGGCTCCTCATCATAGGTCAAGTCTGGATTCAACTCCACTTCCTCCACATGCATAACATGCGAAGGATCCGATCTATACCTCCGAAGTATAGAGACATGAAACACATCATGAATCTTTTCCAACTCTTGCGGTAACCTCAGCTTATATGCAACAGGACCCACACGTTCAATCACCTCGTATGGTCTAATATACCTAGGGCTCAACTTACCCTTCCAGCCAAACCTCATCACCTTCTTCCAAGGCGAAACCTTCAAGAACACACGGTAACCTACCGCAAACTCAATCTCCTTACGCTTCAAATCCGCGTAAGACTTTTGTCGATTAGAAGCTGCTTTCAATCGCTCACAAATGAGCTTCACATTCTCGGTGGTTCCTTTCAACAAAGTCGGCATCGAAACCAACTTCTGACCTATTTCAGCCCAGCAAAGAGGAGTTCTGCACTTCCTCCCGTACAAGGCTTCATGAGGTGCCACTTGAATACTTGCCTGGTAGCTATTGTTATAAGAAAACTCCACCAAAGGCAAATGCTTCTCCCAAGATCCTTGAAACTCAATCACACAACACCTCAACATATCCTCCAGCACTTGGATAACACTCTCAGACTTTCCATCCGACTGTGGATGATAAGAAGTACTGAAATTCAGCCGCATACCCAAAGCTTGATGCAAACACTCCAAAAAACGCGACGTAAACCTCGGATCTCTATCCGACACTATAGACTTTGGCACACCATGCAGTCGCACAATCTCGGCAATGTACAACTCTGCAAGCTTGTCCAAGGTATACGTAGTATGCACAGGTAAGAAATGTGCACACTTCGTAAGGCGACCCACAATCACCCACACCAAATTCTTTTTCGATGGCGACAAAGGCAAACCAGACACAAAGTCCATGGTAATCCTTTCCCACTTCCACTCAGGAATCCTCAACGGTTGCAACAACCCAGAAGGAAACTGATGTTCAGCCTTAACTCGCTGACAAACCATGCACTTACTCACATACTCTGCAAACATCTTTTTTTAATCCCACCCAATAGTACTCATCCTTAAGATCACGATACATCTTTGTACTACCAGGGTGCATAGAAAAAGGACTACTGTGAGCTTCAGTCAGAATAGTACGCCACAACTCAGCATCATTCGGCACTACTATCTGACTCCCAAAACATAGAACCCCATCATCATTAAAGCAAAAATCCGATGGTCTATCCTCAGCAATATCCTGAACATGTAGCACCAAAGAATCATCCAACAACTGTTTGTCCTTTATCAACTGAACCAAAGATGGTTTCACTTGCAATTCAGCCACAAGACCCCCATCTCGCGAAATACTCAAGCTGGCAAACATAGCCCTCAACTCCACTGCAACTTTTCTACTCAAGGCATCCACTACAACATTAGCTTTTCCCGGATGGTATTCGATCGTCAGATCGTAATCTTTAAGCAACTCCACCCAACGTTGTTGCCTAAGATTCAACTCTTTCTGAGACATCATATACTTCAAACTTTTGTGATCCGTGTACACAGTACACTTCTCACCATACAGGTAATGCCTCCAAATTTTCAAAGCAAAGACCACCGTAGCTAACTCGATATCATGCGTAGGATAATTGCGCTCTTGCACCTTCAACTGACGCGATGCATAAGCCACCACCTTACCCTCTTGCATACACACACCCCAATCCAACATAGGATGCGTCGCTGTACACTACAAACTCTTTCCCTGATTCAGGTTGAACCAAGATAGGAGCTTGCATCAAAGTTGCCTTAAGCTTCTTAAAAGCTTGTTGTCTTGCCTCTGTCCACTCATACTTGACATCCTTCTGCAACAACTTCGTCAAAGGTGCAGCAATCTTTGAAAATCCATCCACAAACCTTCGATAGTATCCTGCCAACCCAAGGAAACTACGGACTTCATGAACAGGCTTAGGAGGCTTCTAATTCATCACCACCTCAATCTTCTGAGGATCAACATGAATCCCCTCAGCAAAGACCACATGACCAAGGAAAACAACTTCCCTAAGCCAAAATTCGCACTTGCTCAGCTTAGCATAAACCTGATTCTCCAACATCGCCTGCAACACAATCCGCAAATGCCCTTCATGCTCCTCCTCAGTACGAGAGTACACAAGGATATCATCAATGAACACCACAACAAACTTGTCAAGGTATTCATGGAACACTCTATTCATCATGTCCATAAAAGTTGCAGGAGCATTCATCAAGCCAAACGGCATCACAAGGAACTCATAATGCCCATACCTCGTTCTAAAGGTTGTTTTTGGCACATCCACATCCTTCACCTTGAGCTGGTAATAACATGACCTTAAGTCAATCTTAGAGAACACAGCCGCTCCCCTGAACTGATCAAAAAGATCATCAATCCTCGGCAAAGGATACCGATTCTTGATAGTCAACTTATTCAGCTGACGATAATCGATGCACATTCTCATAGTGCCATCCTTCTTCTTCACAAACAAGACCGGTGCACCCCAAGGTGACACACTCGACCGAATGAAACCACGATCAAGCAACTCCTGAAGTTGCGTCTTCAGCTCCTTCAACTCCTTAGGTGCCATTCTGTAAGGAGTAATGGACACTGGAGTTGTGTTTTCATACAACTCAATTCCAAACTCCACCTCTCGACTAGGAGGCAATCTAGGTAACTCCTCCGGAAACACTCCAGGAAACTCTAGCACAGTCCTGATATCTTGAACTTGCAACTCCTTAGAGCTAGGATTCATCACAAAGGCTAGATAAGCCTCACAGCCTTGCCTCAGTATACGGCTTGCTTCCAACGAAGACACCACATTGGCAAGAAACTTCACATTCTCACCAACCACCACTACCTCGTAATCATCCGCAAGCTTCAACGAAACTCACTTGTTCTCAAAATCCACTACCGCTCGATGTTCAACAAGCCAATCCATACCAAGGATTACATCAAAACCATAGAATGGCAATTCCATGAGATCAACAAGAAAAACATGGTTTTGCACTACCAAAGGACATCTTCTATACAACTTCCGTGTCACAACGGTCTCACCAACGAAACTAGTTACACGCATACCAACATCCAAAGACTCCACAGGTAAACTAAGCAATTGAGCATGTTCACGCAATATGTATGAGTGTGTAGATCCAGAATCAATCAAGGAAAGTAATGATAAGGATTGCAAAGTAAAAGTACCTGCGATCACATCCGTATCATTTCTCCCCTCACGCTGAGCATACACTCGAGCCTGGCCACCACCCTCAGGTTGAACAACCACCACATGGGCCACATTCTTCCCACCATCATCTCTACGCTGGAAGTTACCACGGCCGCGCCCACGACCTCTCGGTGGTGCAACTACCCCAGGAGCACGTCCCTGACCACCACCGGCCAATAAAGGACACTCCCTCCTCATGTGGTCTGTCGAACCACAATTCCAGCACGAATTACCGGTCACAGCTACAAGAGCCTGAACCTCCCTCGCTGCTCGAGGACAATCTCGCCTCAAATGACCACGTGATCCACACGTCCGGTACGTATTCTGATCAGCTCTCATCCTATCTCCCTGAACAGGCGCACCATGCCCTCCATTACCACGCCTAGCAGAAGACTGATATCTCTTATCTCGTCCTCTCTTGTTCCGTCCACCACCAGAACTATAATCAACAACTCTTTTGCCCGAGCTAGAACTAACACCTCTGGAAGACAGACCCAAGTTCTGCTCAATGTCCTTCGCTCTACTCACCAGCACATCAAAATCTGTATACTTAGCAGCAAGCATGAAAGTCTTTACGTCCGTCACCAAACCATATCGGAAACGTTCACACCTCTCCCGCTCATCAGGGATTAGCTCAGGTGCGTACTGACTAAGGCAGACAAACTGAACCTCAAATTCAGCCACCGTCATGCTTCCTTGCACAAGAGACATGAATTCTCTTTTCTTCTCATCTAGGTATCGCACACCTAGATACTTTCGCTTGAACGCGTTCAGAAAGAATGTCCAAGTCACATCATTTTCCTCCATTCCAGAAACAGTGGTCGTCCACCACGTATAAGCATCATCATGAAGCAGTGATACCACACCACCCAGCTTCTGCACATTGTTGCAGTTCATTTGCCGCAAAATCCTCTTGGTGCTTTCCAACCAAGATTCAAAACCTTCAGGAGATAAACCTCTGAACTCAGTCCCTCTCAGACTGCGAAGACATTCCAAAGGCAATCTCAAGTTAGCATCACCCTGATGCGCAGCTCCGTGAGCTCCAGCTACTGCTGCCTGAAAGGCTCCAGCAATAGCCTGTATCAAAACAGTCATGTCAGGAGCAGCTTGCCCCTGCACACCTTCAGGTCCAGCGACCCCAGCACCAGCACCAATGCCAGCATTATCACCTCTAGCACCACCACCGACGGGTGGTCCACAACTAGGAGGAGGGGGTATATCCACAACATTATCAGCATTTCCCTCGTTCTAATTCTGAGCCATAGCTCTCGTATTCACCCTCATCTCTCTACGAGGCCCCATTTATAAGAAAACAATGCACTGACACAAATGCAATAAACATAATTAGGCTCAACAAACATATCATAGCATCATAATTGCAACCATACATCACAATTCAACAACATTCTTTCATCCAAAAAGCATATCACGCAAATACTCGTACATCACCCACATAACCATTCCCATTTACACGAGAACTCAGCTCTAATACCACCAAATGTAACCCCCTTAGCCCGGCCTAGACGGTTGACCCGAACTACGAAGATTACACGGGGAAAACCAAAGTCAACCTAAAAGTCAACCTTGATTAACGAGCCGTTTCGATTGTCAACGGGGAAGATTACTCGTACATCACCCACATAACCATTCCCAAACCGTTTCGAAACAGTCACCAGCCGTTTCGAAACACTAAGGACATTACAAGCCCCCGTTTCAAAACGCCAACGAGTGTATCGATACGGTTTGCCCTGAAGCTGCAGATTTTGCTGGTTTTTCATGCATAAACCCAATTAAACACTTCCTAATGACCCTCTAATCATACCAACAAGTCATCATTCACATATGGCATAAGATTGTCACCCCTAAACACATTTATAGCATCAATCATGAATCATCACATGTCTATATGCATGCATCCTAATATCCAAAAACCAAACAACCAACCAAACTACAAATCAAGCATCAAAAGGCTAATTACAAAACCAAAACATCAAAAGCATCATGCCTCAAACTAGGGAGTCCAAAACATCTCCCAAAACACATCTTAGGTTCCCATTGCCAAATTACCAAAACTAATAGTGTATGAAAACATCACCATACATGAGCTTAGTTTCCCCTTGGACTCTTAGCTTCATTGTTGCCCTCAAACACTTCAATTGTCTGCATTATTGGTACAAAATAGAGAGCGTAAGAACATTTTCTTAGTGAGGCATGCTCTAAAGAAAACAACACAATAGTGCATATTAGAAAACACTTTTACAAAGCTTTTAAACACAAGCTCATCTCTTATCATGCAACCTTGCATACTTTACAAGCATCTCATGCTTCAACACAATCAATAACTCATATCCATTGCCAAATATCATTACTAAATGTAACACCCCAATTTTGGGCTTAGAAGTTTAGGGTCTGAACCGGACCGGTCTGATTTGCGGTTCGAATATAAATGGAGGTTTTAGGGAAAGCCTAGTTCGGGATGCTTTAAAAATATGGAAAAATATCTAAAAATCCTCTTTTAATATATATAAGAGAGTGGTGAAATCAATTTTACAAAATAATGTTTGGAAATACTACACTTTGGAGTAGTGACTAAAATGCAATATTTGAAAAGTTTAGTGGTGACTGTTTTGTAAGGATTGAAACTTTGAATCTTTAAGGAGCTAATTACCCAAAAATGATTTCTCCTGATTTTTCCTTAATTTGAGTGAATTAATTAATGTTTTAATTAATTAAAAGAGAATAGAAACTACCTTTTGGAAAAATTATAACTACCTTTTCCTAAAATTTTCTCATTTCTTTTTCTCTCAAAATTCCATCATCCAAACACTTTTCTCCAGCAACTTTTGCATTGATCTTCACTTCAATTGATGAGATTTCTATCATCAATTAATTCCTAATCAATCTTGCATCAAATCCTCTTGATTTCCTAATTGAATTTTCAAGGAAATTGGCTCAAATCAAGGAGAAATCACCATTTAGAGGTAAGATTGTTCTTCTCCTCTAAATACTCAGTTCTTTACTGAAATTCCCAAGTTATCAATCCTTAATTTAAGTTTTATAAATGGTTTTAATGATAGGAACTTGATTTTGGCTTTAAACTCAAGATTTGGAAGAAATCTTGAAGAATTTCGTTGTGATTGTTTGGGCTCTATTTTGAGATGATTCTTAAATGTATTTTGGATTTCTAATGATGTGTAAATGAGGTTTTATCAATGCAATCCCGAATAGGTTGTATTTCCTAAGTTTTTGCTTATGAAAATGGTGGTTTTTGAGGTGATCTTGGTGTTCTGTTATAGCTAGAGGTATAAGGACGAGTTTAGGTTTATTTTGGATGTTGATTGATGTTTAGAAATGGTTAGAAGTAATGGATCTTGGCTGGGTTAAGTTTTGGAAGAGTTTGGAGGTGATTTCGGTTGTGTTTGGTAGCCGAAATGTTGGCTTTAGGTAGAGCAGCGAGTTTGAATGTGTTGGCTGAAGATTTCAATGCATGATGATGCATTAATCCTCTGCTTTGATGTGTTTAAAACAGGGGAGACATCTGCGGTCACCTTTGGAGTTGATCTGGAGGCTTGATCGGCGTTTCGGCAAGCTTGCGAAACGGAATTGGTGAGTGGAGTTGGGTTTCCAGCTTTGAAACAAATGTTTGAAGGTTTTGGGAGCTTAGTTTAAGTCTAAGCAACTTAACTAAGCTCAAGAGTAAGTTTTTGGAGAAATTTCCTTGGATGAGCCATGAAGTGGTTCGATGCATTGATTATATTTTCATGTTTAAATTCTATTTTAAAAGCATGTTTTTAGCATGGTTAATGCTGGTCTTGAAAGCCATGTGTTGAAGGATGCTCTAGGTAAGAGATCCTTGGTTTGTGATATTGTAAATATGGATTTGATGCATGGTGATGCATGATGTTAAATGGCTTTGTTTAATGCTTTAAAACAATGAATTTTTGATGCTATATGATGTATATTGGCAAGTGATGTAATGGTTTTAAAGTGCTTGAATCAGATATAGTTAGCCGGCTATAGGATTGGGTGCACCGTGAATAAAGTTGCCTTTGATGTTGAGGGGTTGTAATTGTACCGTAAACTCCATCCAAGTACACTAACGAGTATGGTAAGATCACAATGGTGGTTAAAAGTTCGTGTGTGGATCTTGTGTTATGTGTCCCGTGTTCTCGTTAGTGGAATTATACAACTACCGATGAGTGATGTTGAGGGGTTGTGATTGTACCGTTAAACTCCATCACGGGTGTTGAGGGGTTGTGATTGTACCGGTAAACTCCACCTTGTGTTGTTCGGTAGTGTGTATGAAGTGTATGGGAAAACGCTTGTAATCCGCGTATCCGATTGTGTTTTGAGTTGTAAATGGATATTAGTTATCACTTGAAAGCCAATATGATTTATGATTAGGGAGCATGCATATAGATTCAATGATCACATGTTTGATGCCATGCTTTAGCTTAAGCTTCATAATAATGATCTGTGTTATTTAATCACGTTAATAATGTGTTATGCTATATTTTGGAATGTGTTCGAATGACAAAAGATGTGAAAAACCGGAAAAATATATAGTTGCAGGGCAGGGTGTATCGAAACACCCTTATCTGTTTCGGAACAGGGGCCTGAAATGGCCATAGTGTTTCGGAACGGCTAAGAGTGTTTCGGAACACTTTAGCTATTGGAGAGCCATGTTCCGATACGGGTCTCGGGACGCACCCGAGTATCAAAATGGTAAACTCCGTTTTGATACGGCTGTTTCGATACAAGGGTCATCATTTTGAAACACACGACCGTTGGTCTGCATTTTGAATGGTTTCAAGTTCTTGTTTCTTACATTTTAGTCCTTGATGTTTATGGATGCAATTAGTTGAGTTTGGAAGGTCTAATTAATTTGATTTTTGGTAGAGATGCATGAAATATGACTAGTTGAATATTGGTAAACTTAAAATCTGCAAATTTCTTGTAATTTGCAAATTTTACGTTTTGGTCCCTAAAAGTCTAATTCTTACTATTAAACCCCTAAAAATTGAGATGAGAATGTTTTGAGAATTGTTGCAAGAAAAACAGTAGGTGAGATGATGATTTGACATAATATATTGGCATAGATGTTGAGATACTTACCGAATATAATTGATCAATCAATATGATGAGAGTGCACTATAAACTAAAAATTCGTACGTGCTCTTTGGTTTAATCCAAAGGGAGAGAACCAATGATGGGCATTCCATCGGGTAGGACTTGGTGAAATACCCAAGTTTTGTGGCGATGAGAGATTCTGCCATGTGAGTACGGTGATGTGAGATTCCACCGGAAACTATGTTGCTAGACGAGTGAGTACGGTGATGGTAGATGCCACTGAAGTGTCTAGTGAGTTGTCCGCGTATCCGAGTAATAATGAGATGTGAAATGCCAATATAATATATGAAAATGCTTTTGATTCACATGTACCTTTGATGAAATGATTTATGCTATGAGAAATGCATATGAGATTTGTATATGAAATGCTTTGGTGTTACAAGCATGAGTGTGGCTTTGCCATGAGTTTTGCATTGGTTTAAATGCATGAGATAGAATTGAGGTACATGTGTTTTCAAGGAGATGTTGCT
This sequence comes from Hibiscus tridactylites, assembly GCA_958450335.1. Lineage (NCBI taxonomy): Eukaryota > Viridiplantae > Streptophyta > Magnoliopsida > Malvales > Malvaceae > Hibiscus > Hibiscus tridactylites. The sequence continues at coordinate 18,207,985 of OY288292.1, read as the reverse complement.
TTGAATGGTTTTCAAGCATGAGATAGAATGAGCATGTTGTTTAAAAGCTTTTCAGAAAGTGTTTTCAAGAAATGCATTATTGAGTTGGTTTTCCTTAGAGCATGCCTCACTGAGCATTTGTGCTTACGCTCTCTTTTACCAACAATGCAGATAATTGAGGTGTTTCCGGGCATCAAGAAGGATTAGAACATCCAAGGAAGTACAAGCTCATGTATGGTGATGTTTTCATACACTTTAGTTTTGATAAATGGCAATGGGAAACCAAGGTTGTATTTGGGAGATGTGTTCTGAACTCCCTAAGTTTGTGGCATGTTTATGTTGGCATTTATGGGTTGTAATTGGTCTTAAATGTTTGGTTTGAGGTTTGTTTGCTTATATTTGTTTTGAGACTAGGGAGCATGCCTTTAGACTATGTGATTTTGTGTTTGATGTCATACTCTTGTTAGAGAGTCTTAAAGGTGTTCCTTAATAGTAAAATGAGTTGCTGGTATGGTTTGAGAATCTTTGAGGCATGTTTGAATGGGTTAAAGGGTGAAAAACCAGCAATTTCTGCTCTCACTGGGCATAGTCTATCGAAACGGCTTCAACAGTTTCGAAACGAGGGCCTGTAATGGCCACAACATTTTGGAACGGGTTGCAGAGGTTTCGAAACAGTTTGGCCACTGGAGTGACCTGTTTCGATACCGTTCTCGGAATATACCCACGTACCGAAATGGTCAACACTGTTTCGATACGGGCATTTTGGTACAGAGGGTGGGTGTTCCGATACGGTTGACCGTTGGAGGGTGATTTGAATTGTTTAACGTTTCATGCTTTACATTTTAGTCCTAAATGTTGTGGATGCAATTGCTTGAGCTTGGAATGTCTTTTTAAGCTGAAACATGACAGAGAAGTATGTAACATGATTATTTTCATATTGGTAATCCTAAAATTAGTTAAGTCCTTCTAATTTCCAAAAATTACAATTTGGTCCCTAAACGTGTAATTTAAGCAAATGAGTCCCTAAATGTTATTCGATCGTTGTGCCTTTCTCTTTCATGATTCGTGAGTGCTCACTTAGGCTTAACATGTATCTAGACAAGATAAAATGAAAAAAAGGGGTCGTTAATCAAGGTTGACTTTGGTTTTCCCTGTGTAATCTTTGTAGTTCGGGTCAAGCGTCTAGGCCGGACTAAGGGGGTTACATTTGTTGGTATCAGAGCCAGGTTATCGAATAATTGGGGCTTGGTATGTGGTTGTTGTATGTGATTATGCATGATTGTGTCTTTTCAGTGACAATTTGATGTAAGAACATTGATGTGTGATGCAATTGAGATGCTTTTGAGATGTAATGCTATGTTGGAGTGTGGTTGGGGATCCCATTGCCATATCAAAACTAATGAGGAGAATTGTTTTCGAAAATGATCCTGAGTACTTGGATTACTTGCCTTGTTATGCCTAATTGTGTTTATTTCATTTTTGTCAGTGCATTGTTTTTATTATGGGACCACGTAGAGAGCTGAGAATCAATACTAGATATATGGTTGATAATGAGAACGCGGAGAATGCTGAGGATTTGCCTCCTCCTTCCCCTGGTGGACCACCTGGTGGTGGTGGAGCTGGGGCTGGTGCTGCTAGAGTTGGTGATGGGGTTGTTGGACCCGAGGGTGTTCAGGGGCAAGCTGCTCCTGACAAGACCGTGTTGATTCAGGCTATTGCTGGAGCTTTCCAGGCAGCAGTAGATGGAGCTCATGGAGCTGCACCTCAGGATGGTGCTAATGTAAGATTGTCGTTGGAGCGTCTCCGCAGTCTAGGAGGGACTGAGTTCAGAGGTTTGTCATCGGAAGGATTTGAGTCTTGGTTGGAGAGCACCAAGAGGATTCTTGGTCAGCTGAATTGAAATAATGTGCAAAAGCTGGGGTGCATTGTGTCGCTGCTGCATGGTGATGCTTATACATGGTGGACGACCACTATCTCCGGAATGGAGGACGATGAGGTGACTTGGACATTCTTCATGAATGCTTTCAAGCGTAAATATCTGGGAGTTAGCTACCTCGATGAGAAGAAGAGGGAGTTTATGTCTCTTATGCAAGGGAACATGTCTGTAGCTGAATATGAGATTCAATTTGTTCGCCTTAGCCAGTATGCGTTTGAGCTAATTTCTTGTGAGGGAAAGGTGCGAACGGTTCCGTTATGGGCTGGTAGCGGATGTTAAGACCTATATGCTTGCAGCTGATTACACTGATTTTGATGTCTTAGTCACTAGAGCCAATGCATTGAATTGAACCTTGGTTTGGCAAGCAGAGCGGGTGGATCTAGCTGTGGAAAGTGAGCTGCTGAACGCGATTATGGTAGAGATCGCAACAAGAGGCATAAGGATAGGAAGCCGCATTATGATGCTAGACGTAGGGGTGGTAACCCTGGTAGAGGTCAGCAAGGACCTAATGTTGTCTTGATGACTCCTGAGTGTAACCATTGTGGTAGAATACACGGTGGTGAGTGTTGGGGTAACCTTGGGACATGTTGGAATTGTGGAAATCGAGGGCATTTGAAGAAAGATTGTCCTCAACCGCTGAGAGAGGGACATGCTCCAGTGAGAGCAGCTGAGCCATAGAGAGGTCGTGGGCGCGGCCGTGGTAATTTTCAGCGTAGGGATGATGGTGGAAGGAACGTAGCGCATGTTGTGGCTGTCCAACCTGAGGGTGGTGGTCAGGATCGAGTGTACGCCCATCGTGAGAGAAGGAATGACACAGATGTGATTGCATGTACCTTTACTTTGCAATCCTTGTCATTACTTTCTTTGATTGATTCTGGATCTACACACTCATACATATTGCGCGAACATGCTCAAATGCTTGGTTTACCTGTTGAGTCTTTTGATGCTGGTATGTGTGTGACTAGTTCCTTTTGTGAGACGGTTGTAACAAGAAAGTTGTATAGGCGATGTCCCTTTAAGGTGCAAAATCATGTTTTTCTTGTTGATCTCATGGAATTGCCATTCTATAGTTTTGATGTAATCCTTGGCATGTATTGGCTTGTTGAGCATAGAGCCGTTGTGGATTTCGAAAGCAAGCGTGTTTCGTTTAAACTTGCGGATGATTATGACGTGGTGGTGGTGGGAGAAAATGTGAAGTTTCTTGCCAACGTGGTGTCTACGTTGGAAGCGAGCCGGATGTTTCGGCAGGGTTGCGAGGCTTACCTAGCCTTTGTTATGAATCCTAGTTCAAAGGAGGTGCGCGTTCGAGATATAAGAACCGTGTGTGAGTTCCCTGGAGTGTTTCCGGAGGAATTACCTGGTTTGGCGCCTAGTCGAGAGGTTGAGTTTGGCATTGAGCTGTATGAGAACACAACTCTGGTGTCCATTGCTCCCTATCGCATGGCACCAAAAGAATTGAAGGAGTTGAAGACGCAACTTCAAGAATTTCTTGACCGTGGCTTCATTCGGCCTAGTGTGTTACTTTGGGGTGCACCAGTCTTGTTTGTGAAAAAGAAGGATGGCACGATGAGAATGTGCATCGATTATCGTCAACTGAATAAGTTGACCGTCAAGAACAAGTATCATTTGCCGAGGATTGATGATCTTTTTGATCAGTTTCGGGGAGCGGCTGTGTTTTCAAAGTTTGACTTGAGGTCAGGGTACTATCAGTTAAAGGTGAAAGATGTGGATGTGCCGAAAACAACCTTTAGAACGAGGTATGTGCATTATGAGTTCCATGTAATGTCGTTTAGCTTGACGAATGCTCCTGCAACTTTCATGGACATGATGAATAGGGTGTTCCATGAATTCTTGGACAAGTTCGTTGTGGTGTTCATCGACGATATCCTTGTGTACGCTCGTACTGAGGAGGAGCATGAAGGCCATTTGAGAATTGTTTTGCAAGCGCTGTTGGAAAATCAGCTTTATGCTAAGTTGAGCAAATGTGAGTTTTGGCTAAAGGAAGTTGTTTTCCTAGGTCATGTGGTTTCGGCTGAAGGGATTCGAGTTGATCCTCAGAAGGTTGAGGCGGTGATGAATTGGAAGCCTCCTAAGTCTGTTCATGAAGTCCTTAGTTTCCTTGGGTTGGCAGGATACTACCGGAGGTTCGTGGATGGATTTTATAAGATTACTGCCCCTTTAACGAAGTTGTTGCAAAAGGATGTTAAGTATGAGTGGATGGAAGCGAGACAACAAGCTTTTGAGAAGCTTAAAGCAGCTTTGACGCAAGCTCCTATCTTGGTTCAACCTGAATCAGGGAAAGAGTTTGTGGTGTATAGTGATGCATCCTACGTTGGTTTGGGGTTTGTGTTAATGCAAGAGGGTAAGGTGGTGGCTTATGCATCGCGTCAGTTGAAAGTGCATGAGCGCAATTATCCTACGCATGATATTGAGTTAGCTGCGGTGGTTTTTGCTCTGAAGATCAGGAGGCATTATCTTTATGGTGAGAAGTGTACTGTGTACACGGGTCACAAGAGTTTGAAGTATTTGATGTCTCAGAAGGAGTTAAATCATAGGCAACGACGATGGGTGGAGTTGCTTAAGGATTACGATCTGACGATCGAGTATCATCCGGGAAAGGCTAATGTTGTGGCCGATGCTTTCAGCAGGAAAGTGGCGGTGGAGTTAAAGGCGATGCTTGCTAGCTTTAGCATATCGCAAGATGGGGTCTTGTTTCTAAATTGCAAGTGAAACCATCTCTAGTTCAGTTGATAAAGGATAAGTAGTTGTTGGATGATTCTTTGGTGCCACATGTTAAGGATATTGCTGAGGATAGACCATCCGATTTCTGTTCTAATGATGATGGTGTTCTATGTTTTGGAAGTCGGATGGTGGTGCCGAATGATGTTGAGTTGAGGCATTCTATTCTGACCGAAGCTCATAGTAGTCCTTTTGCTGTGCACCTTGGTAGTACAAAGATGTACTGTGATCTGAAGATGAGTACTACTGGGTGGGTTTGAAGAAGGATGTCGCTGAGTATGTGAGCAAGTGCATGGTTTGTCAGCGGGTTAAGGCTGAGCATCAGTTTCCTTCGGGGTTGTTACAACCGTTGAGGATCCTTGAATGGAAATGGGAGAGGATTACCATGGACTTTGTGTCTGGTTTGCCTCTATCGCCAGCAAAGAAGAATTCTGTTTTGGTGATTGTGGATCGCCTTACGAAGTGTGTGCATTTCTTACCTGTGCATACTACGTACACCATGGATAAGCTTGCAGCGTCAGATAGAGATATGAGGTTCACTGCAAGGTTTTGGGAGTGTTTACATCAAGCATTGGGTACGCGGCTGAATTTCAGTACTTCTTATCATCTGCAGACGGATGGACAGTCAGAGCTTGTTATCCAAGTGCTTGAGGATATGTTGAGGTGCTGTGTTATTGAGTTTCAAGGCTCTTGGGAGAAGCACTTGCCTTTGGTGGAGTTTGCTTATAATATTAGTTACCATGCAAGTATTCAAATGGCACTTTATGAAGCTTTGTAAGGGAGGAAGTGCAGAACTCCTCTTTGCTAGGCTAAAACGAGACAAAAGTTGGTCTCGATACCGACTTTGTTGAAAGGAACCACCGAGAAGGTGAAGCTCATTTGTGAGAGATTGAAGGCAACATCGAATTGAAAAAAGTTTTACGCGGATTTGAAGCGTAAGGAGATAGAATTTGCGGTGGGTGACCGTGTGTTCTTGAAGGTTTCACCTTGGAAGAAGGTGATGAGATTTGACCGGAAGGGCAAGTTGAGCCCTAGATACTTTGGACAATACGAGGTGATAGAACGTGTGGGTCCTGTTGCTTATAAGTCGAGGCTACCACAAGAGCTAGAAAAGATACATAATGTGTTTCATGTATCCATGCTTCAGAGGTATAGATCGGATCCTTCACATGTTATGCATGTGGAGGAAGTTGAGTTGAATCCAGATTTTACATATGATGAGGAACCAGTTGAGATTTTGGATTCAGACAATAAGGTTCTCTGTGGTAAGACCATTGAGCTGGTTAAGGTGTTGTAGAGACATCGTGGTGTTGAGGAAGCCACGTGGGAAAAAGGAGGACATGAAGAAGCAATTTCCTTACCTTTTTCCTCCAGGTAAATTTCAAGGACGAAATTTCTTAAGAGGGGGAGAGTTGTAACACCCCAAATTTTGGCCTAGATGGTTTAGGTTTCGAATCGGACCGGTCGAGAAACTGTTCGAATCTTAAAGGGAGATTTGGGGAACACCTAGTTCGGGATGCTTTAAAAATATAGAAAAATATCTAAAAATCCTCATTTAATATATGAAAGATTATGGTGAAATCAATTTTACAAAATAAGGTTGGGAAATACTACATTTCGGTGTAGTGACCAAATCACAGTTTTTGCAAAAGTTGAATAGTGACTGTTTTGTAAAGGATTGAAACTTTGAATCTTTAAGAAGCTAATTTTAGCAAAATGTTTTTCATCATATTTTTCATTAATTTAGGTGATTTTATTAATGTTTTAATTAAAGGAAATGAAGGTTAATTAAATGAGAAACTACCTTTGACTATTCATAACTACTTTTCACAAATTTTCTCTCATTTCATTTTCTCTCAAATTCTTTTCAGCCAAACACATTCTCTCCAACAATTATACTTTAATTTTCACTTCATTTGATGAGATTTCAATCTTCTTTTGATTCTTAATCATTTCCCCTTCAAATCCTCTTATTTTCTACATTGAGTTTTCAAGAAAACTTGCCCAAATCAAGGAGAAATCATTCATTAGAGGTAAGCTTCGTCCTTCTCCTCTAATGATCACTTCTATACTGAAATTCCCAAGTTATCAATCCTTTGTTAATGACTTTTGAGTGGTTTTAATGTTAGAAACAAGAAATTGTATTAAAACTCAAGATTTTGGAAGAGATCTTGAAGATTTTCGTGGTTAATGATTGGGCTCTGTTTTGAGGTGGTTTTCTAATGTATTTTGGATGTTAATAGATGTTACAAATGAGGTTTTATCAATCAAATCCAGAATAGGTTTGGTTTCCTAAGTTTTGTATGCTAGAATGATGGTTTTTGGGGTGATTTTGGTGTTCTATCATAGTTGGAGGTATAAGGACGAGTTTGTGGTGGTTTTTGATGTTAATTGATGTTTAGAAATGATTAGAAGCGATGCATCTTAGCTGGGCTTTGTTTTGGAAGATTTTAGAGATGTTTTCGGTTGTGTTTGGTAGCCGAAATGAGGTGTTTGAGTAGAGCAGCGAGTTTAGGTGTGTGGCTGATGATTTCAATGCATGATGATGCATTAATCCTCTGATCTTATGTGTTAAAAACATGGGAGACATCTTCGGACGCCTTTGGTGTTGATCCGGGAGCTTAGATAGCGTTTCAGCAAGCACACGAAACGTAATCGGTGAGTGCGTATGGTTTTAGAAGTTCTTGAGGGACAAAGAATCAAGGTTTGCGGATTTAGGAAAGGTTTGAAACACCTTCGTAAGTAAGTATTGACTAGATTGCTCTCTTAAATGTGGTGGTTGCCCCCTAAAATGCTTTTACGTGCTCATGGTTTGAGATAGATAAATTCCTATTGTTTTTATGCATGTTTTATAGCATGAGATGGTGCTTGAAATGATTTCATGAAGTAACATGTTGTATGGTTGAGATTTGAGCTTTTGTTTAAAGCATGGAAAATGTTATGGTTTTGAAATGAGATGAGAATGTTTTGAGAATTGTTGCAAGAAAAACAGTATGTGAGATGATGATTTGACATAATTTATTAGCATAGATGTTGAGATACTTACCAGATATAATTAATCAATCAATATGATGAGAGTGCACTATAAACTAAAAATTCGTACGTGCTCTTTGTTTTAATCCAAAGGGAGAGAACCGATGATGGGCATTCCATCGGGTAGGACTTGGTGAAATACCCAAGCTTTGTGGCGATAAGAGATTCTGCCATGTGAGTACGGTGATGTGAGATTCCACCGGAAACTATGTTGCTAGACGAGTGAGTACGGTGATGGTAGATGCCACTGGAAGTGTCTAGTGAGTTGTCCGCATATCCGAGTAATAATGAGATGTGAAATGCCAATATAATATATGAAAATGCTTTTGATTCACATGTACCTTTGATGAAATGATTTATGCTATGAGAAATGCATATGAGATTTGTATATGAAATGCTTTGGTGTTACAAGCATGAGTGTGGCTTTGTCATGAGTTTTGCATTGGTTTAAATGCATGAGATAGAATTGAGGTACATGTGTTTTCAAGGAGATGTTTCTTTGAATGGTTTTTAAGCATGAGATAGAATGAGCATGTTGTTTAAAAGCTTTTTTGAAAGTGTTTTCAAGAAATGCATTATTGAGTTGGTTTTCCTTAGAGCATGCCTCACTAAGCATTTGTGCTTACGCTCTCTTTTACCAATAATGCAGATAATTGAGGTGTTTTCGGGCATCAAGAAGGATAAGATCATCCATGGAAGTACAAGCTCGTGTATGGTGATGTTTTCATACACTTTAGTTTTGATAAATGGCAATGGGAAACCAATGTTGTATTTGGGAGATGTGTTTTGAACTCCCTAAGTTTGTGTCATGTTTATGTTGGCATTTATGGGTTGTAATTGGTCTTAAATGTTTGGTTTGAGGTTTGGTTGCTTATATTGGTTTTGAGAATAGGGAGCATGCCTTTAGACTATGTGATTTTGTGTTTGATGCCATACTCTTGTTAGAGAGTCTTAAATGTGTTCCTTAATAGTAAAATGAGTTGCTGGTATGGTTTGAGAATATTTAAGGCATGTTTGAATGGGTTAAAGGGTGAAAAACTAGTAATTTATGCAGTCACTGGGCATAGTGTATCGAAACGGCTTCAACAGTTTCGAAACGGGGGCCCGTAATGGCCACAACGTTTCAGAACGGGTTGCGGAGGTTTCGAAACAGTTTGGCCACTGAAGTGACCTGTTTCGATACCGGTCCCGGAACATACCCGCGTACCGAAACGGTAAACACCGTTTCAATTCGAGCATTTTGGTACGGAGGGTGGGTGTTCCGATACGGTTGACCGTTGGAGGGTGATTTGAATTGTTTAAAGTTTCATGCTTTACATTTTAGTCCTAAATGTTGTGGATGCAATTGCTTGAGCTTGGAATGTTTTTTTAAGCTGAAACTTGACAGAGAAGTATGTAACAAGATTATTTTCATATTGGTAATCCTAAAATATGTTAAGTCCTTCTAATTTCCAAAAATTACAATCTGGTCCCTAAACGTGTAATTTAAGCAATTGAGTCCCTAAATGTTATCCGATCTCTGTGCCTTTCTCTTTCATGATTCGTGAGTGCTCACTTAGGCTTAACATGTATCAAGACAAGATAAGATGAAAAAAGGGTCGTTAATCAGGGTTGACTTTCGGGTTGACTTTGGTTTTCCCCTTGTAATCTTTGTAGTTTGGGTCAAGCGTCTAGGCCGGGCTAAGGGGGTTACACACCAGCCTCTGGCTGTACTGCCACAACATGAGCAAGATTCCTCGGTGCCTTTATCCTATGTGCATCAGCCCTCGGCTGGAAGTAACCACGACCGCGCCCACGACCTCTCTGATAGTCAATCGCTCTCGCAGGAGCCTGCGCTAGATTCGGTGCCTGTGCTGCCTGATGCGGACACTCTCTCCTGAAGTGGTCTCTCGATCCACAGTTCCAACAAGCATGAAAATTACCCCAACACTCTCCTGATTGATGTCTCCCACAACGAGTGCACTCGGGGAAACTCCCTCCAGCTCTATAGCCCTAATGGCCTCTACCATGGTGGCCATCGCCACGCCTATGATCAAACTGATGTCCACTGCCCCGATGCCTCTTGGCTTCACCACGATCAAAGTTATTGTGCCTCTTTCCCGAACTGGATCCTCCCGGACGCTTGGTTAGCTACAAGCTATGCTCGATGTCCTTGGCCCTAGCGACGAAGACATCAAAATCAGAGTAATCTAAAGCCAAGGTGTACCTCTTGACTTCCTCGTGAAGTCCATATTTGAACCGATTACAACGGTTCATCTCACTAGCAACCAACTCCGGAGCAAACTGACTCAAACGGACAAAGCGAATCTCATAATATGTCACTGAAGCGTCTCCCTGAACAAGAGCCATGAACTCTCGCTTCTTCTCATCCAGATATCTCAGCCCCAAATACCTTTTCCTGAAAGCCATCTCAAAGAAGTTCCAACTGATCTCGGCCTCAGGCACACCGGTAGTAATGGTGACCCACTAGATGTAGGCATCACCCTGAAGCAACGAGACTACACAACCGAACTTACGAGCTCCCACACATCCCATCTGAGCCAAGATACGAAATGTCTTCTCTATCCACAACTCTGACCTCTCAGGTGTAGATCCTCTGAACTCATCTGCTCCGAGGCTACGGAGCCTCTCTAACGGTAAGCTAGCATCATCCCCTCTCGGCTGAGCTGCAGCCTGAGCTTCGGCAACCACAGCCTGAAACGCTCCCGCTATAGCTTGAACTAGCGGAGACATATCTATTCCTGCAGGACCTTGGCCACTCTGACCAACCTGAGGTCCCGCTCCCTCAGCTCCAGCCTCGCCTCCCACTTCAGGCAGAGGAGGTGGTGGTGGTGGTGGTGGAGGAGCTCCAACTCCAACAGCAGGCTCTTCCACATGAGCCTCTTCTCCTGCCACCAGCTCATTAACAGGAGCCGCAACCCGAGGTTCCTGACGAACCATCCTCGGTCTACCTCTAGGCCTCGACATACGCGCTCACAGATAGCAACTACAACGCAACAACAACATACAAGATTGGGTTAGTAAGGGCAAGGGTCCAAGTGGCTCAAGTATGTTCCCTCACTTAAAAATCCTTTTTCCGATGTAATAGAAGCAATGAGACTCTACTCAACATGCTTCAAACAACATACATACACGATCAAACAAGCATACATCAAAGCATACTTGATAAGCAAGCAAACATACATACATGGCAAGCAAACACCGTGCAATTGCAATACAAGAATTTAACTTACCTCACTTACCTACCCGAGGTCTCAGAAACAACAGGCTCTGATACCAACAAGTGTAATCCCCTCGTCCCGGTCCGGGCGACTGACCGGTCTGAGTGAGCTACACGGGGATAACCAAGGCGAAACTCGGGAAAAACTTTTCATTTGTTATTATCTTGTCTAGATGCATTAATATGTCCTATGTGAAACGACAACAACAGAAGCAACAAGCGAGGTGAACAACCAAACAACCAACCAAAAACAGCCCATTTTATCTTAAACTGCAGGCCGTATCGATACGCCCAAAGAGTGTACCGATACGCCTTGACTAGGTCAACTGGCCAAAGTCAACTCGAGGAGACCGTATCGAAACGTTGGTTGACTGTATCGATACGCCCTCGTCGGTCAGCATCTCGTGGTCAACGCTACGAAGACCGTTCCGAAACGCCTAAGCCCGTTTCGATCCCTCAATTTCTCGTTTAAGGCACAAGAGGATCGTATCGAAACGAGCCTAACCGTTTCGATACGCCTGCTGCGAACATACATGTTTTAGCTGGTTTAAGGCACAAGGCTGCCTCAAAACACCAACTAAGACCTCCCACAACCCACATGCATTAACTCTTGATGCAAGGCACCCTATAACAAGCATGCTTAACACACAACATACTTAAAAGGCCATACATTGAAAGGATGCATCAATTCAACAAAAGATTCATACAAAGCATTTAAAGGATTTCATGCCTTAGAGCCAACAACATATAGGCATTCAAGGTAAGCAACACAAACATGGTTTACAATCCAAAAAATAACATCAACAAGCCGCGCTAACATCAACATTTTAAGGAGTCTAACATGCTCCTAACACAAAATAACCACATAAGTCCCCATTGCTTGACTAGTACATCATTAACTTAAAATTCATACTTGAGGTTAGCAAAAGCTCAACTAGCGCACTTGGAGGCCCTCTCCTTGCACAAGCAACCCACGATCTACGAATCTGCATTGTCGAACAAAAGAGAGCGTAAGCATAAAGCTTAGTAAGGGTAAGCTCATAAAACAAACCTCGACAATGCAGGGTCCAAGCACGAGCATACAACCAAGGTAGAATGTATGAGTTCTTACCTTTGAAACCTCTAGAGTCAAATACATATGATGCATGAACATAAACTCAATATTATGCCATGCTCAAAAGTCCATAAACACAACAAATGGAAATACATACATCAATGTATTATCAAGCACATTCCACAATCCGTATTGGCACCTAGCTATGACCCGAATACGCGGATAACCGTTGGAACTCACATCCAACAACACAACCATTACCTTACGGTGGGATTACACTCATCACTGTTTCACGCGGAGGGGATTCCACTCATCCTCACGCCCCGCCGATGGGATTCCACTCTTCACCGACTAACATATATATAAGAAGATTTATGGGCGAACCCGTACTCCATCTTGATGACTACCATCACCAAGACCACGCGCACATTTAGACTCTCGTGTGCACACTAAACATCCTAATGATCGATCATTGTACCCAAGCATACTAGTGCCAATACTAACACATTTTGCAATCTTTCACAACACAATTTCTTACCAATATCTGTGCTTGGCACGTATTCACCATGATCTACCATCATGCACAATCCACATTTCCACAACCACATGCATATAACAATGCATTAATATCATGCCTCAACACACATGTATATAACAATATACATAACCACATTAATCACAATTAATATGAAACAAGAGGCATACACAACATTTGAAGTTCAACCAAAGTTTCTAACTAAAGCTTGAGATTAGACTACCAATCTAATCCCAACTCTAGGTGGGTTTACCAAGCCCAACCTAGGTCCACATGCTTGAAACAACGTTTAAAAACCATGTTGAAAACATTAACCACTCACTGACTATTCCAAGCTCAACCACTCTAGCCGATCAAGCTCCCAATGGTTCCGGATTCGTTCCCGAGGCTTCACCAACAAAAATCCTTGCTTCTAATCAATTCAACACAATCAAAACAACCATAATTCAGTCCACAAATCACTGTAGCAACCCGGAACACAATTCAAGCAAGTATCACATGATTTCAAGCTAAAGACAACCCAAAAATGCCATTTTCGAGCACCCCTTAAGCACAGCCTAAAACCATTGATTTCAACACCTTTAACACTCCCAAAAGCTTCCAAAACAACGCTTAACTAACAACCAACCATCAACCATCAAACTTCCACACAAAACAGCCCACAAAATCACCTTTAAACCCTTCTAAAACCTCTCTAAAACCCCATTTTGGGAATCTTTATAAAACCATGTAAAAATCGAGTATGTTGGACCTTTTAGGTAGCAAACAACTTATATAACATCAAAAAATCAAAATATTAAGTTAAAGTTGATAAAGATGACATTTTTAATCTAAAACTTCAAAACACCAAAATACAAAACCATGAGTTTTAATTAAAAATAATGGTACAAGCTTGTAGAGGAAAGAGAGGACAAGTCGAATATGGGTTTACCTTTAAAAAATCACCAAAGATGAGGAAGAATGGTGATGGAATAGTAACTCCAATGGTGAAGGGGGGTTTTGTCGTGGAAAATGTTTGAAGAGGGGGAAGAAGATGAGTTAAATGAGTGTTTTAAAATAAAATGAGTTTTTATTTTCCAAGACCCAATATTTACAAGAGTGCCATTAATGAAAATGGTCATCTTGCACTATTCCAAAATCCATGAAATTTTTGGTTTCAAATTAAAATTGGATCCAACATATTAAATAAATTTTAAAACAAAAAGGGAAAACCCGAAACATTATTTTAATATTATTTTCACCCGACCCCCAAACCCGGGTGTTACAGGCAGCCTCTATTGAAACCTTTCTCACCCCATTCATTCACTTTACTTTCACCTCCTTGCTATCTTATTCTTGCATCAGCTGCTCTCTAGCTAATTATATTCTTTTAAGTTTCAGTTAAATTTCAACCATCTTACACATGGCTTCAACATCGGCACCCAAACCCACCTTCAAACGCTTCTTCTCCATGGAAGATGAGAAGAGATACAAAGATCAATTTCCCAAGCAAGCAGTTTGGGAGGAGCAAGGTTTCCACTACACAAAGCAAATAGGGGACCTTGGCTTAGAGCTCACCTTGTTCGAGACAATCCTCAGAAAGGGAAGGGAAATATTCGCACGACTGCCGGAGATGGGAAACATCACCATGGTCGGAGAGTTTTATGCCCATCTCCCCTGCCCAGAGCTGTCATTTGTATACGTCCGAGGGGAGCCTGTCAAGCTGAACGCTGCCATCGTCAACAGTTTCTACAGCCTAGAGATGGACGATAACCTTCACGATGAGTGGAAGCAGTTAATGAAGGTTGCCGATTATGACAGACTCAAAGCCAAGCCGTGCAAGCCCATTAGGTCATGGTTGGAAGGAAAGCATGGCGACTCTATCCAACGCCACCACCTGTTGCCCGAGGTAACATTGTAGATTACCTTCATCAAAGGCGTCTGCTGCCCACCTCCCACAACTCCACTGTCAATCGGTCGCGCCTCGCACTCATTCACAACATCATGGTGAACCGGCCCATAAACGGCGAGGAGATTATATGCAAAAAGATCCACAACTGCTTCCGCAAGACGAAGGGTAGGCTATACTTCCCGTCACTCATAACCAGACTTTGTGCCAATTTTAACGTCCCAACCGACACCGAGGATGAGATGACAACCGCCAAAGAGGGGTGGACCAGGAAAGTCCGCCTACAAATGATGCAGCCCCAGGAAGCAGAGCCCATCACCCCAACCAGCCCTTTGCCGCCCAGCCACCCTCGGCAGTACCGAAGCTGCCTTAACAAATGAAGTCCTCAATCTGCTGCATACCCTCGTCGACAGCAACAAAAAGATCGAACAGTAGCAGCTGAGCTTCATGAAGTATGTGGGGGAAGTCCAAGAAGACTTTGTGGCCTATCTCCTGCAGAAGTACCCAGATGACAGCCCCACCTTGCCACCCTACCCCACTGATCGCGCTGCTGCAGCTGCCCCGCACAAGGAACACCCTTAGCCCAGCTGCCTACCACGTCGCCTTTCGCAGATAGATGCCATCTTCAACGCACTACCCATCGTATTCTGCCACATCCACTTCTAACACGGTGACAGACTCCCCAGAGCGGCATCAACAACATCATTCCGCCATCTGCACAGAGGCAACATTGGCCAACACATCCTCATCAGAAGAGATGCAGCAACAGTAGAAGTAGCAGCCCCAATGGCGAATGACCCTCCGGAAGCACAAACAAAGGAAGGAACAAGGATGAGGAAGTGACACATCATAGTCGCCGAGCCAGAGGACGAGGAGACAAAATTAGAAGAAAGCGAAGCCCCTCCTGCCGCTCCTCCTGCAGAATAGCATGAAGAGCCTCGCCCTACTCTCAAGAGAGTCCATCCGCTGTGAACAACAAAGACCTCACCATCTAAGTCTACCGCCCGCCGCCTTATCATTCAATCCTCCTCCTCCTCCTCAGCAGCAAAGACACAAGCCTCATCTCAACCGTCTGCTGGCTTCTAGTTTTTTTCTTTTCTTCTCCTTATTTTATTTTTCTGTTTTTTATTTTAATTGTATTTTTTCATGTTTTTATTTTGTGCATTGACGGCAATGCCCATCTAGAGTTTGGGGGGGATAGCACTCATCATGTTTAGGCATACTTTAGTGCATATTAGATTGCATATTGTACTCGCCTTACAAAAATTAAGTGAAAAGAAATTTTATTGTTAGAACTTGTACCTATGATAGGATAGCCGACTTTAAATTTTCGCACCAAGATAAAAAGAACTTAAATTATGGGGGAAAGCATGAAGTAAACTTAGGATTTTTCTATAGTTGCCAAAAAAAACAATATTGTTACTTGCTGAATTTGTTAGAATTTCTGGTAAACATTGTGTACTTGATTTATTTGTAAAATTCTATCAATGGATGCAGGAAGCTGCCGCCTCAGGCAACAAACAGAAAAACAAAAGCACTGCCAAGACAGGGAAAAGAAAATTTTATGATGTCTACCCCTAGAGGTGCCCGAAACTGACTCTAGGAATAATCGTGTGCGAGAACACTTTGCTGCTATCAAAGTCCATGCATCTGAAAATTTTGAAGTGACAGACAAATTAGCATGAGTTGATGAAAGTCTTCAAGGGATGACTCTACTCCATGGGTTCGGGGTTTTGTAGTTTGCTCCTATCTTAATTTCAGACCTAGAAGAGTAGTTGTGATTAGATGAAGCCCTCATTGCCATGATTATTTAAATTGTGCTTGAATATGTTGTCTCGACAACAACCTTGTATATCATGACAACATCTCTGTTTACTTAGAATGTTCTTCATATTCAACTTGTTCACAGTTTCTGCACACACTTCACTAGCATATTATAGTTTAATTCTTGAGTTAATTCATGTTATTCTACTCTCACTAAATTAATGACAGGTATCACAGCCTTGAGGTGTTAAATCATGTTCAAAACAGAAAATTTTCTTTTTGATTAGTTTAAAGGGCAAATATGTTTAGGTTGCATTGCTTGAGAACAAGCAATATTTCGAGTTTTGGGGTGTGTAAAGTGTCCATAAGTTCTATATGTCATGCACTTTCCATCTCATATCATTGTTGTTTTTAGTACATTTTAGGCATAATTAGGACCATGCATTGCATTTTTTTTTTACTTTGCCATGCTTTGTATTGATTATCTTTTATTTGGTAAGGAAAAGATATTGTTTTAGCTTTAGCTTCAGGTACTAGAGGCTGACAGAAGGAGATAGGAGCTAAGGACATGATGTAGAGGCAACAAACTAAGGAGTTGTACTGATGCAGTTCTAGACAGAGACAACAGCTGTCGAGTAGCTGCCGCCGCCCCACCTGTCGCCCAAGACAGCAAAATGAGGAACTGGAGAACTGGAGTGCGATATGTAGAGTAGAAAATCTTGATCTTAACGATGTTGTCCACTCAATTTTTCGATAACTGTATCAGCAGACAGAGCTGCCGAAGGAGGAACTCAAGCTTTCTTGTAGAGCAAGGGAACATGATAAAGTCCACATTCAACTCAAAGAATCCAGAGCTTAAAGTTGCATTTAATGTAAAAGTCACTTTGAAGACTTATACTCCAAGAAGGACTAGACCTAGATAATGCCTATATATACTCATATAATTGTACATCAAAAAAACTAAGGTTTTCCCTTAGGCACAGTTTAGGTTTTCTTGCCGCCATTATGTTCTAAAATTCTCTTTGGGTTTGGGTTATGTTGTAATTAGTGTTAGAACGGTTGCTTAGGATTTTAAGTTTGTTTTTGCAAAAAAGCTTCAAGGTTTACTTATTCCATGTGCTTCATAGTTTTCAATTCAGGTGAAAGATTAGTTGATTACTATCCATTTGTTCGGTACCGAGAGAGTCGAACTCACGAAAGAAGTAAGTATGATTGCATCTATAGAAGGTGCGATCAATCCGGCCTAGACATAGGTTAGGGTTTAAGGCGGCTAAGAGAGGACGAGTTAACATTGTTGTCTTTGCACGATTCACGCCGCGAATGGTATTATCTGCAGTGGACATCAACAGAATTCTGACTTAGACATAAGCGGTATCACTTTTGAAGCGTTCTGCCGAGCCTTGTAGTTCAACCGAGTTTGCCGTCGTGACACAAGTCCATTCCCCTGTCGAGGCAACGAGAGCGTCTTAGCAGCATATCTGCCATCCCTCGCCGAGGCAGCAGAGTCTGGCAGCGCAAAACAACTTGTCCTATTCAACGCAGTTTCACACTAAGAAGCAGCATAACCCTGCCCATTAAACCAATCTGATTTCTTCCCTTTTATTTACTTGTGTTTTATTTTATTTTCTTCTTAAACTAACAAACTTATTTGTGCAATTTACTTTTCTTGTCCAGGAACAGCGAAGCAAGTTAAGCTGTCCAATCCCTGTGGGAGACGATATTTTTTATACTATTACTTGACAGGAGTGTGCATTTGTGCTCATATTTAGAGAACACTAAAACGCTCTACAGTAACCTAGTTAAGTCTTTAACCAATATTACAACCAACAAATATCACTTGCTTATTCTTCGCGTTTGGCCAAGATAGATACACGTACCTCACTTTAGCAGAACCTATATTGTATCGTTCTAGACTTGAGGGTTAACATTGGGAAGCAATAAAAGACTTAATATTTTATTGAGGGTTTTTGTTATTATTATCTCACCATTTAACATTTGATCTTATCAATTAACTAGCATGCGTCTCATACATTCATTTTATCACATACATGAAATACAGTAAATATGAATGCAATAATTATATCCCATATCCTAAAGGGGGCCCGTCCCATGCCAATGGGAGAACCAAATTATTCTTAGGATAAAAACACTTCTCAAGCATCTTTCAGTCGTCCCGCACTTCTGTTCCTCAGGTCCATGCTTCTTATTATAGATTACAATTTCAGAAACTCATTTTACATACGATGGAGTAAGATGAGAATAGAATTACAATAGAAGTAGAAAAAAGGAACAACACGCAGACCGTATTTATAAAACCTTATAAATAAACTAAATGTGTCATTGGGCTATAACCATGCATTCCAAACATCGTGCATATCAAACATAATAACGACGCAGTTTGTTATTAAGGTCTTACCAGATTGTTCCTACGCAATATTCAAGCCCCTTGCGGGGTTTTAAGAGGGTGAAGCCCCTTGCAGGGTTTTGGTGGGCTCGCAACTATTGGCGGGGTTGCTGATGCACGATCAGCGGCGGGGAAATTTTTAAGATCAACATCTTAATTGATGTATAAAAACCTCACGATTTGATAACTTTTATCAACATTATCGCATTTTTAGAATTTTAAAATCTACGAGGCTTTTACTGAAACAACTTTTGTTACTTTCCCGCTCGAAATCTATAGGCTAACCATTAGTCCAATAAATAACTATAACCCGCGTATGTTAACACTTAACATCTAAAACCCTATCGACAAAGATCTTGATGATTAACATTTAATCATCAATCTTAGGAACATTTTTTAACTAGATTAATATATTAACCGTGATTGAATAGATTTGCTTGTAACCCCCTCAGCCCGGCCTAGACGCCCGACCCGGACTAAGAAGATTACACGGGGTAAACCAAAGACAACTCATTAAATTCAACCTCGATTAACGATCCTTTTTTTTCATTTTATCTTTTCTAGATGCACATTATAATCCTATTTGTCCAGCAAAGCGATTAGGCGAAAACGACACATCGATCGAAGTTCGATTAGGGATTTAATTGCTTATAATACAACTTTGGGAACTAAACTGTAATTTCCATATATTACAAAGAGTTTTTGGATTTTAAAGTTACCAAACCATAATTAGTCATATTACATGGCAGCATGTAAAATTTCACCTCAAACGGATCATCCAAACTCATCCAATTGTATATACAACATTCAGGGGTCAAAATGCCACATTTCCAAACTTAAAAAGATTCTTTTAACTGAACTTCAACGACCCGAATCGATACGCCTTAGCATGTATCGATACACAAAATGGTAGTAGCCAAAGTTGGCAAAAGGGTATCGATATGCTTGAGCCCGTACCGATACGGCCTTCAAACTTTTGCCTAGGCATATCGATACGCGGGCAATTTGTATAGGCGTATTGGCTCAGACATATCGAAAGCGATCACATCGATGTCTCTCACTTGGCATCAACTCAGGGGCGTATTGGCTCAGACATACTAACTGGACCTCGTACTCAACCACATAAAGACTTCCCTGAACAAGCGACACAAACTCGCGCTTCTTCTCATCCAAGTATCTCACACCAAGATACTTCCTCTTAAAGACACCTCGAAAGAACTCCTAATCTATCTCATTGGGTTCCATACCAGCGGTGATAGTCGTCCACCAACTATAAGCGTCACCCTCGAGCAAAGAAACTGTGCATCCCAACTTGCGCACATCATTACATCTCATATGATCCATAATACGGGCCGTGCTAACTAATCAGGATTCCACAACTCAGGAGACATCCATGGAACTCAACCGCTCCCAAACTCCTCAGCCTTTCCAAAGGCAAACCCTTTTGCCCAGCTGCAGGGGCCCTAACATGCGCTCCGGCTACCACAGCCTGAAACGCTCCAGTGATCGCCTCAACCAACGGTTTTAGATCACCCAATCCTGGACCAGCTTGTCCTAGTTGCTCCGACTCTCCACCCCATGTGGTGGCGGAGGTAAAGTCTCATTAGCTGGGTTCTCAACCCCCTGATTACCCTGATTGCCTTGCTCAGCCACAGGCACAATCGTATTCGACCTGAGCTCTCTTTTCGGACCCACTTTGCTATTTTTAACAAGGCATAACACAAAAAAAAATCAAACTATGATTTAGGCCAGCCTCAAGCAAGGATCCAAGCTTACAACGGCAGAACATATTCAGCATGCCTCACATCATCCACATCATCAACATGCAATCATATTTAACTTTCATAGGATTCACAACAACCAAGCATGTCATAAGCTCCAACATTCAATCCAAAAACATGCTTTTTCAAATAGCATGCCATTCAACATTGCATCAAACATCAAAACATACCAATTTCACTCACCACCATCCCCAATTCATTCGAAACCTGGCTCTGATACAAACAAATGTAATCCTCCAGCCCAACCTAGATGCCTGACCCGAACTAAGAAGATTACACGGGGAAAACCAAAGTAAACTCGTTAAACTCAACCTCGATTAACGACCCTTTATTCATTTTAACTTTTCTAGATGCACATTATAATCCTATTTGTTCAGCAAAGCGATTAGACGAAAATGGCATAGCGACCGGAGTTTGATTAGGGGTTCAATTGCTTATAATACAACTTTAGGGACTAAATTGTAATTTCCATAAATTACAAGAACTTTTCGGATTTTAAAGTTACCAAACCATAATTAGTCATATTACATGCCATCATGTCAAATTTCACCTCAAACGGATCATCCAAACTCATCCAATTGTACACACAACATTCAGGGGTCAAAATGCAACATTTCCAAACTTAAAAAGATTCTTTTAACTGAATTTAAACGACCCGTATCGATACGCCTTAGCATGTATCGATACGCAAAATGGAAGTAGCCAAAGTTGGCAAAAGGGTATCGATACGCTTCAGCCCGTACCGATACAGCCTTCAAACATTTGCCTAGGCGTATCGATACGAGCAATTTGTAACGGCACACCTAAGCCACCAAGCCTGAATTTAACCTTAGTGTATCGACACTCTTCCCCGAGTATCGATACACATACCAGATTTTCACATTCAACAACCATTTAAACACATTTATCAACATCTAATCATGCTTAGAACATACATACATGTTATAAACAACTTACCAACACATTTGCATCATCAAATATTCATCATATAAGCACCAAGCTTGGCAAATCAAGGTGAACCTTAACCACACAAGCATGCTTTAGAAATATAAACCATAGCATAGCCAAAACATTATAAGCAAGACCATAAACCAAATAGAGATCCTTTGCAAATCCAAAAACATAAACCAAACATGCCCAAGGTGTTAAACATCACCAACAAACCAAGAGTAGAAATCCCACGAAACATTCATCAATGAATTTTGTAAAACCAAAACATCATCGTTTGTTAACATATGCCTTCCTTTAAAACATGCTCTTTAAAGCCACAATGCACTATTAAAATTACATGCTCATAGCATCATTAAAATAACATCAAAATCCTTTGCTCATGCTTAACCAAGCATCACATGCATTCTAGCATAATTCCCAAGCATCACATGCTTAAAACATTAATCAACAACATTATATTGGCTCACAAGTGATCAATCTCAAACCATGTCAAAACCAACACAATTGACAAATCGGATACGCGGATTACAAGCGTTGTCCCAAACGCTTCATACACACTACCGGACTACACAAGGTGGAGATAAATGACACAAACACAACCCCTCAACACACGTGATGGAGAATAATGGCACAATAATCTCAAACCATATCAAAACCAACACAATTGACACAATCGGATACGCGAATTACAAGTGTTGTCCAACACGCTTTATACACACTACCGAACTACATAAGGTGGAGATAAATGGCACAATCACAACCCCTCAACACCCATGATGGAGAATAATGGCACAATCACAACCCCTCAACATCACTCATCGGTAGTTGTATAATTCCACTAACAAAAGTACGAGACACAAACCACAAGTCTCACACACGGGATTAAACCGTCTACTGTTGTGATATTAGCATCAATCATTAGGGTCCTTGGATGGAGTTTACGACACTATATCCGATTAAAGTAACCAAAAACCATTTTCATCACTTGCCAATATAATCATTCAACATCATAATTTTACTGTTTTACAAGCATAAATCACAATGCCATTTTCACATTCTTAAACTCAAATGTAAATATCTCATAAATCCAAGGACCACCTACCAAGTGCATCCTTAATAAAATGGCATTAAAAACCAGCATTCTCAAAGCTCAACAACATGCTTTAAAACAGTAATTAAACCATATTTAATTCAAGTGCATTTCAATCAAAACATAGCACATTCCGAGAGAGACTTTCGATTTACTTACTCTTGAGCCTAGCTAAGTGATTCAAATTTACACTAAGCTCCCAACACCACGCTCAAAGCGTTATAAAGCTGGAAAATCCATTTCCACTCATCGATACGTGAAACCTCGTTCGTCGACGCAATGATCACCCTTCTAAAGCCTCCAACAATTCTTCGCTTGCTTCTGGATCAAGATCCCCTGTTTTTAGATCATCAAAACAACGATCCAAATGCATTAAAATGCATTTCAACACCAACAACTAAACACAAACTCGTTGATCACCAAAACTACACAAATTTATACATCCGAAACAACCGAAAACTCAATTGATTGCTTCTTAAACCAAGCCCAGCCAATATACATCACTTTCAACCATTACTAAACATCAAAACACATCTAAAAACACCCTAAACCCTTCCTCATACCTGTAGCAAGCATAACACAATCATTTCACCTCAAAAACCCAACTAAAACCATCAAGAAACTCAAGGATATCAAAGATTTCAGGATTTATAATATCAAAAATCTTTTTCAACATAATAATCAACTCAAAACTCAATTAAAATCAATCCAAAACATAGCTCATCAATACGACTCCGAAAATAAAGATTTAAACCATAATTTTGTAAGATTTTGATCTTAAATCAAAACTATAATAAAAACTCAGCCAAAAACAACAATTAGAAGTCAAAGATCTTGGGAATTGCAATAAAGAACCTAGATTGAAGGTTGAGAATGGAATTTACCTCCAATCCTTGCCTTCCTCAAGGTTTGTCAAGTTTTTGCTTCACGAAAATTGAAGAGAATTCTTGGAAATGATTTAGAAATCAAAGAGAGGCTGTTTGGGGAAAAGAATTCTGGAGAATGGTTTTGCTGAAAATGAAAGTTAGTTACGTGAAATGAAATCTCAATTTCCTATTTTACCAATTTAATTAAATAAAATCATTTTTATTTTAATCATCCAAAAATCATTTTAAAACACATGTCAATTTAAGGAAGGTGTAATTGCACCATAGCTCCCTAAAGATTCTATGATTTTGACTCTTTTTTTTAATTTGTAAATTTCCAAAGTTTTGAAACTTTACATTTTGGTCACCGCCCAAAATGTATCACTTCCAAATCTTATTTTGTAATATTGATTTAACCAATCCCTTAAACATGATTTTAGAGGATTTTAGAAAAAACATCATATTTTTATCCTTTCCCGATCCTTGATTTCCCTAAACTACCTAATACGTTTCGAGCCATTCCCGACCGGTCCGATCTGATGTCTAAAACATCTAGGCTCAAAACTAGGGTGTTACATTGCTCATACAAATATTATATATTCACTAGATAAATCAAAAAGTAACATGTATCTCATACAATTACATCACCCAAGTAATTAAAACTCGAATCTGTATCGTACAAGTGGCTCTGATACAACTGTTGGGTCACTCTAGCACACCCCATGGCGCAGCTTTAAAATTATCCAGCGATTACCACCTGAGATCCATGTATGAGGAATGAATCGGGGTGAATAAGGGTGAAGAGTTATCTGTTTAAAATATGGAAATCTGAATTTGGAGAATATAGATATTCAATCACGATTCCACAATGTTGATTCCTAAGCTGCAATGATAACTCTCTGACCTCTACATAGTTTACCCAGTTGAAACAAGCATATAAAAATTCTCTAAACTATTTAGAAGGGAATGAGCAAATAAAAACTCTCTAAACTATTTAGAGGGTTTTTTCCAAAAGGTATTAATGATTGATAGATCTCTCATGCCTTTATATAGCCTTTGAAATCCTAATTTAACTCTTACTAGGATTTCAATATATATATATATATATATATATATATATATATATATATATATATATATATATATATATATATATATATATAAAACTCATACTAGGATTTCAATTCAATTTAATTAGGATTTTAATATATATATATATATATATATATATATATATATATATATATATATATATATAATCATAATTCAACTTTAATTAGAATTTTAATATATATATATATATATATATATATTAAACATGTATATAATCTCAATTCAACTTAATTAGTATCTCAATATATATAATCCTAATTCAACTTAACTAGGATTTCAATATTTATATATTAAATATATATAATCTCAATTCAATTTAATTAGTATTTTAATATATATATATATTAAATATATATAATCTCAATTAAAATTAATTAGGATTTTAATATATATATATATATTGATTTAAACCGAATTATATTATTTGTATATTAAAAGATACATAATTAAAATAATTATTTTTCTTTTAATATTTACCCAATAGTTAAATTATATATATCAAATATATATTAATTTAACTAAATTCTTGTACATATATAATTCGTTTAATATATGCTCATTTCAACTGTGGGTGTGACTCTGTAGGTTTATGTAACGTTAGTAGTAAATATTAGAACATTTTTAATATTAGAAACAATGAGTGACATCTAGCAATATGTCATTGTAACCTAAGTTACAATTAATTATTATTCGACATAGCATTTTCGTGATTAACTCTATTTATGAATTAAATCATTTTTTCCTTTATATCTAGATTGGACACAAGTCATGGAACGATCACACTTGTATACTCCATCAAATAATTCTTGATATCTTGAGTAGACTATTTTAAACGAATAATTATAATAACTCATATCAACTTATTCAAGCATGGTTATGCATTTCTAGTCTAACCCAATCAAGTGGTCTACGATATTACTCCTATTATGTAGGAGGGACAAATTCTATCTTGATCAACCATATTCCACTACATAGATTGTGTCATATTCAAGATCAGCCTTTATAGTGTAGTCAGTTACAACACACGTTTGACCGTATTAAAATATGTCACTCACGATGTTTTGACTGTCACATAATAATCCAAGAAACATGCTCATAGCGGGTTAGTCCAGTATGTCGTTCTATAATACATACTTATGTATTGATTTTGACATCTTCACGGCAATGACAACACTTTGTCATCAATCATTACATAATAGTCTTAATGCATTATTGTTGTCCATGACCACAATAATACTCGACTAAGGATATTTTAAAATAACCATATTATTCTAAGGACTTTATTATAATTCGGTTTATTTATGCACACAGAATTGTAACTGAAAATAATAATGACAATGCCTCTTTATGAATAAACAATGTAAAAACAAATCTCATTTATAATCATCTTATGATTGGTCTTTGGGCATACTCTAACACTTGCCACATGGATTCACTCCCACCGGTAGCCCAAATACTGAAATGGAAACTTCCCCACCTTACATTCCAACAACGCCGCACAATCCCCCACAACCAGCTCATCCATGCCAAAAGTAATCAACTTAGTTTTCTAAAAATTAATCTCCAAACCAGAACACATTTGAAAACTAATCAGAATTCATCGGATAATCTCTATACTCTCCTTAGTCCCGTCTATCAATAAGATTGTATCATCTGCAAATTGCAAATGAGACAATGAAAAATTTGTCGCAATATGGATCCCACGGATCAAACCAACACGCTTCGCATTAGAAAACATCAAATGGAATGCTTTGGCCACGATGACAAACAACAAAGGTGATAAAAAAATCACCTTCTTGCAGCCCTCTATACATGCCAAACTCTTGAGATGCGCTACCATTTAATAACACTGATAAAGGAGCCGAGCTCAAACACTCCCATATCTAGTGTCGCCAAACCCCATACACTCCAAAACTGAATCCAAAAATTCCATCTCACGCAATCATATGCCTTAACAAAGTCTAACTTCAATATAAATCTCAGTATCTTAGGCCTCGCACTCTGCAGAGAATGAATCACCTCATTTTCTAATAAGATACCATCAACAATTTTGTCTACCCTGGATGAACGCGCTTTGAGTGTTACTTATAAGCTTACCTAGAACACTTTGAGGTCGTTTAGCAAGAACCTTAGCCAAGATTTTATAAATTGAGTAAGTCAAACTGATAGGACGAAAACCATTAATATCCGTCAGAGAATCGTGCTTCGGAATTAATACAATAAATGAATAGTTGCAACCTCTTGGCAATCTCCCTTTCGCAAAAAAAAAAAAAACTCTCTCATAAAATCCATCACATCCGACTTCAGGAACTCCCAACCTTTCTTAAAGAACTCAATACTAAACTCGTCCGGACCCAGGGCCTTCGAACCATCGCAAGACCATAATGTTGATCGCACCTCCTCAATCGAAAAAGGCAACTCAATATCGGTCACCTCCTGTAAAGATAGTTTCTTAAAATCCAAATTTGGCACAAATGCACAAAGAGGAGAGACCAACAAAAACTTCTTTTTAAACACTAAAACAACATGGTGCTTCAATGCAGATGGACTCGATACCTACCGCCTAGTTACAAACAACCCTTTACTTTTATTACCCATAGCTTGAATCTTGGTTGCACTGTGAAAAAAAGGCAGAATTCTGATAGCCTAGACGCAACCAGGTAATGCGTGACTTTTGACACCACAAAGACTCTTTTTAATTGCAACGCCTTCTATAAGGAAAATTGCCATTGTTGTCGCTCCTCGAGCACAGGCTGAGAAATATTTCCGTAACCCAAATTCCCATGCCCTTCATCAATTAATTTTTTAAGATCACTAATACATTTTTTGATATCCCTAAACTCTTTCTTATTCCAATCCTTCAAGAATAATTTCATTTCCTAAAGCTTTACCATAATATCAGCCGAACCAACCAGAGAATTTGAAATATAACCCCATTGATTCGACATTCTACAAATATTTTTGCAGTTGTCTATCCAAGAATTGACGAATCTAAACGGACGAGGACCCCAATAAACCTCTTCACTAACTAGTAACAAATGTGTATGATCAGATAAAGAACGAGCTAAGTTCACCTGTTTCAGCTGAGAGAAGCGATATAACCACATATTAGTCACCAAAAATCTGTCAATACGGTTGCACTAAGCCCCCAATCCAAATCACGTAAATCGTTTTCCAACAAGTGGAAGATCGATCAACCCTGACTCCTCAATAAAATCTAAAAATTGAGTCATACCAGTAAACATGGTAGAGCAACCCGATCTCTCAGTCGGATATCTTTAGTTTAGTTTAGTTTTTCATATTACATTTGCATAGTTGTTTTTCTTTTCTTTTTATTTGTTATTCTCGTTTCCTTTTTGCATTGAGGACAATGCTCTTGTCAAGTTTGTGGGAGTACTATCCCATGTATATATTAGGTTAAATCTACGTAAAATTTTAAAAACAATTAAATTTCTTTGCTAACTTGTAAATAGTCTGATATATTTTGATGGTTCACTTTGCTATGATTCCATTGATTCTGAAAATTGTTGTTGTGTTGATCGTGATTTCCTATGATTAATCTATGCTTAATGTTTTGCAATGTTTTAAGAGCTTTCGTGTTTTGAACTTAGAATTGAATCTGTTGTAGCCCTTAAAACACATGTTGCATACCTTCTAAAAGCTTAAGAAGCCTTAGGGATATTCTAGGTCGACTCTCTGATGCCAATAGATGAATTAATGTGAATAAAATGAATGCTCAATGTAGAAAATTAAAGGCTTAAGAACTCCCAAAAATTGAGAAAATAATGAAAATTAATTGAAAACTCAATCACATTAGCAAAATTGTTGAGGGGCACTCTTCTATGCATCTTTCTACCTTTGTACACTATGTGATTTGTGTTTGCTCCATTTAACTTTCCTTGGTAGGAATTATAGTATAGGCATAAGAGTGAATGAAAGTCTTCACATGATGACTCTCCTCATAGGGCTCAGGGATGGGATGTTTGCTCCACTCCATCTTCAAGTCTGAATAGTGGATGTGATAAGCTGAAGTCCCGATGATACAATTTTTAAATTTAAAAAAAAAGAATGACGTAGATTATAATATTGTGCTTAAAAAGAAAAGAAAAATGCATATGCAATAATAGAAAGAAATCCTTAAATGTTTCTACGGTGATTAAGTAATGAATGCATGTAACATCTTGGAACACATCTGTGAGCTCTAATGTATTGCATCTTTTTAAAATAGCTGAGGAATGAATTACTGATGCAACATGTCTTGGAATCCTTGTAATCATACCTTAGTTGGAACCTTTGGAACTATGGGTTGTTTACTATTTTTGTTTTGTTTTCAGTTTTAGTTAGCATTGCTTGAGGACAAGCAACATTTCAAGTTTGGGGGTATTTAACGACTGTGTAGATATCCTATTTTGCATACCCTTTCTACACGACTTTTGCATGTTTTCAAGCTCATTTAGTTTCACTTAAGATATATTGCATATAGTATGCATGTAGATAGGGAGTTACACTGCATGTGCTTAAATATTATATATTTTGGTGCTTTTATGGGAAACATAGTGTTTTGTAGTGTATGTGCAAGAACTTAGTGGATGATGGAGGAATGTTGGAGCGGATGAGTAGTGGATCTCATGGCTGCAGCTGACTAGGCAAAGAAGAGTTGGAGAAGCATTTGCTTTGACCCACGTGGACTTTCTTCTAGATACAGAAAATTAAAAGATAACAGGAAATCAATGGCCCTCTTTAATGAGGTTGCGCGCACTATAGGGTTATGAAGCCCTAGTTTCACCGCCTTTATAAGGAAGACTTGGACGATAATTCAAGGGATCTCGATATTAGACACAGTCCTAGTCTTTAGCTATTAGAGAACCACCAGATTCAAACGTGGGTCAAAACAGATCTTTTACTCTAGTGGTTCTCCCTGTTCATAATTCTTCATACATAGTTATTGTAAGAGCTATCAGGAGATGCCTTTTAACTATAGATCTGTGGCTTAATATCGAGAGAGTTAGGTTAAACAAATGTGAACAGTAGGGCTAGGTTGTTAACTTAGTCTTAATCTGGCTTAGACATAAGTTTAGGCTTTCAACGACTAAAAGGGTGTTCTTAAACAAATAAAAAAGTTGTTAGGGTTCACGCAAACATGTATCACCTTAGCTTCAATATTATTAACTTACAGGCATCAAGAGAGTCAAAAGCTCATTAGAAAATCATGTCAAGTAGATAAAGATCTTAATGGTTTGTGCAGACATGTATTGCCAGTCACTATAGCATTGAAATAAGTAATCAAGCATATATCCTTAGCAATAAACTCAGCTTCCATAATTATTTTTTATTTGCCGCAACATCTATTTGTCTTAATCATAGTTATCTTTACTTTAAATGTTTTTAGTTTCGATAATTCAACCACAACCAATACTTGCACAACCATTCTTAAGTTCGATAACGTTGTAGTTATTGATTCAATCCTTGTGGGTTGGACACTCTACTCCATCACTTCATTACTTGATTCGACGAGTATACTTGCTCTAAAGTGTATCATTATTCGAGCACAAGCATCGAAAGTGAGAAAAGAGACAAAAAGGATGGATTTTTTGTAGAAATTTTTTCACTTTGAAGCTTCGAAGATGAAGAAAATAGAGAAACTAAGTGAAGATGTTAGTGAAAATCATACTTGGTAAATAAATGAAGAAAAGAGGGAAATGAAAGGGCGCGATTTGTACCGTTTGATGCGATGAGAATTGACGGTCTGATTGTGGCGCAATAATCACACCCATTCGCTACAATTCATGTGCCCACCAAGCAAAGGCTATGATTTGGGTGACTAATCGGTGTAATGGATTTACCCAAATTGCCCCCAAAATTCATGCCTATCTTGTGTTTCCTTCTTGTCGTACAAGTTGTTTGAAGAAATTTCCATATAGAACAAAAGAGAATTTATTCTGCATAAAAGGAATAGAAGAAAATTAAAAATCAACAAGGAAAAGAATAAAACTAAACCTACATCTAACAAGGCAATAAAGAAAAATATAAAAAAATCGACCAATTTAATGGTCTCAACCCTCTTAGAATCAAAGTCACCAAAATAAAGTTTGAGTCTTTGTCATTGACTTTGAATGAGATACCCTATTTAGTATCTTTGATTATGACTGCACCATGTGGAAATACTTTCACGGCTTCAAAAGGTCCGAACCAACGTGACTGCAATTTTCTTGGGTGCAACTTCAACCTTGAATTAAATAGCAAAACCAATTGTCCAACTTTAAATTCTCGCTGCAATATGATCTTGTCATGCAAACGTTTACTCTTATCCTCGTAAATAGAGGCATTTTCATAAGCATTGCGACGAATTTCTTCCAATTCAGTGATGTCTAGCAATATTTTCTTCCCCGCAGCCTCATAATCCAAATTTACTTGCTTTAGAGCCCACATAGCCTTATTTTCAAGCTCTATATACAAGTGGCAGGATTTTCCAAAGACAAATTGATATGGAGACATTCCAAGTGGAGTTTTGTATGCAGTACAAATGGCCCACAATGAATCATCTAAACACGAGGACCAATCTTTCCTAGTGGTATTTACCACTTTCTCCAAGATGTTTTTGATAGCCTGGTTAGAGATCTCGGCTTGTCCATTGGGCTGAAGATGATATGTTGTAGCCAGTCTATGATTTACTCCATGTCCTTTCAACACAACAGTCACCTGGGTGCAGTCAAAATGCTTTTCCTTGTCACTAATTAATGATCTTGGTGTTCCAAAACAGATGACTATATGTTTGTGAAAGAACTTCTTAACCATTTTGGCATCACCTTTGGGCACATCCACAACTTCTATCCACATAGAAACATAATCCACAATGACTAGAATATATAGATTGCCAAAAGAATTCAGAAAAAGACCTATGAAATCCAATCCCCAAACATCGAATAACTCAATTTCCATTATTGGTTGTTGCGACATCTCATTTCTCCTTGATATTGACCTTGTGCGCTGGCAACGATCACATTGTTGGGCAAACTCATGGGCATCTTTGAATATTGAAGGCTAGTAAAATCTAGATTGGGGGACTTTTGCAGTTGTTCTCATACAGCCGAAATGCCCTCCATATAAAACATTATGACAATGCTATAAGATTGACATCATTTATTTCTTAGGTACACAACGTCAAATAATATTATCAATCCAAACCTTGAACAAGTAAGGTTCGTTCCAATGATATTTAGTTGCATCACGAAGAAATCGTGCCTTCTTGTGCCCCGTTACACCTAAAGGAGTTTCTCCACTAACCAAGAAATTTAAAAAGTCAACACACCACGGTGTTGCATCCACAACAAAAGGCTTTTCATCAGGGAATGCGTTGATAATTTGCAATTCATTTCCATCTTCTCTGCCTACTTCTAACCTCGAAAGATGATCTAAAACTTGATTTTTTGACCCTTTGTGGTCCTTTATCTCAATATCAAATTCTTGCAACAATAGGATCCATCGAATCAATCTTGGTTTTGCATCATTTTCGCAAAAAGGTATCTCAATGCAACATGATCAGTAAATATTATAATTTTTGCATGGCCAAACGTTAGAACAAAACGTATCAAAAGCAAAAATCACTGCTAGTAACTTTTTCTTAATAGTTGTATAATTTGAGCTTTAGTTAGAGTCTTACTAGCATAGTATAATTAATTTAAACTTATCAAAATCATGAAATACCTTGTCTCTTTATTACCCTAACACTGCCCCTACATCGAAATCATTGGCGTCGCACACGAGTTCAAATGGTTACTCCCAGTTGGGTGTAACAACGATAGGTGCGTTCACAAGCTGTGTTAACTCCTAGAAAGTACTTATTTTTGTACATATTTTACAATGCTTTTGCTTGTCCTTAGGTATATATGTTTTCATTTAGTTGATTAAATCATGTATTCGCATCAGAATTTAAGGAGTTGTTTCTTTTCTAGTGTGAAAGGTTGCTTTGTTGGCATTGATGTAGATTAGGCCGAGCAAGACAGACTTGGCAGAGCAGCACAGGAGCAGGAGCAGAGAATGCCAAGTTGCAATCGGAAAAGTTGGACCAGAGATTGCCAAACTTCGTTGGCATAGAAATGGAGTCTGATGCCCGATCAAAGTAGCAGTTGAACCCAGTACACGTCAGCCCTAAAATGCAAAATAAAGATAAGATGATAACATGCTTTATCATAAGTGCGGAATCAAAAGTCAAATCCAAACCCTATCTTGGGTATTCATGTGTGCCAATTTAAAGGAGGAGAAGAGATCGATCAAAGGGAGAGCTTGAAAAAGGAAGGCTACACCATGGTGGAAGATGAAGGTTGTGTGGTTCGACCAACTAAGACCGAGAGCTTGGAACCATTGAAGGGCTGCATCGACGTACCTCCTTCTTGCCCATTCTCATAGTCTTATTTATTTTTATTTAAATGGTGATGTTAAGATACGATGATATTTTGTGGATGGAACCCCAAACCATGAACTAAGATTTTACAGTTGGTTGGGGATGTTTGAGTTTAACGCTTTAGTTATGTTTGTTTTTCATAATCTGAATTCCTTGGCATTGTTTTCTATATGGCTAACACTTTGTTTTCCTAAATTCTTTGCCATACGACAGTTGGAATTGTTTGCTTATTACATCTTAATATCTTAACAAACTTGAAGGGTAACGATTAGTTGCCATATTCTAAGGAGAGAAGCTTCGACAGAAGATGTTCAAGTAGATGAGCTTATTTAGGAAGTGAATCTACCCATTAGGAGTATAGATTGAAACCTAATCAAGTTAATTAATGTGAAACTTCACTATAGACATATAGGGGTTTAACATGGTTAACCTAGGGCATTGCAATCGACAGAGGCAATGCCACTTTTGAATCTACTCGGCAATAATTCAAATACATGACGTTATTAACAACTGGCATAGCTAGTGTGAAAACCAGACATTCCTTTCAACGCTCATCACTGAATTGAAAACTTCTTCTTGCCAAACTGTTTTTCCTTCCTTTGCATTTTCTTAATTATTCTCTAAAACAAAACAATCCAACACTCTTGATTCTTTTAACAAGTAAACCATTAAACAGTTAATTTCTTGGTCAATCTATGTGGATATGATACTCAGATTACTGATGTATTACTTGCTAACTGTGTAAACTTGCACGCAAATGACTCATTCTTGGCATTATTCCTTATATATTTACATTGGATTTTCAATCTTTTGCCAAGTGGTAACAAAGTCGACAAGTTTTTGACGATGTAGCCAGGGATTGCTCATTTTTTTGATTTACTTGTTTTGCTTTATTTTATTTTATTTGTTTTGATTGGTGTATGACCAGGAACCGCCCTGGGACGGAAGATTGGACATACGACCCAAAAATTGAACAAACCTTACGCATGTTGAAAAATAAAGTTTGAGAAATGTCTCATCAAGGTAATGGAGTATATGGTGTCCAAAACAACCAGTGTCCACTGATATACAACAGGATGCCACCTACCACTGTTATTGTTGTGGAAGACAAAAGACCTATTAGAGAACACTTGGCACCAAATATGGACAATCTGACGCCATGCCTAGTTGGTCCAGCGAGAAATACAACTAATTGATTTGACTAACCTCTTAAACACCATTTTAGAGGATTATAGGAATTTTTATCCTATTTTTAACCCATCCTGAACCTTGATTTCCCTAAACCACCTTTTAATGGTTCGAACAACCGACACCAGTTCCACCGGCCCAACCCGACTCGCCCGAAACATCTAGGCCCAAAATCAGGGCGTTGCAAGTCTCCCCCGCTTAGGAAATTTCGTCCTCAAAATTTGACATGAAGGAGAAAGGCATGGAACTTACTCAACCCATCCACCTTACCTTCCCACGGAACCTCCTCATCTCCTCAATGTCATAACAATACTTTCACAAGTTTAATTGTCTTGCCACGGAAACTTTGTTACTCGAATCCAAAATTCTCACCGGTTCCTTAGTCACAGGATAAATCCGGATTCAACTCAATCCCCTTGACTGGCATCACATGCGAAGAGTCCAATCTATACCTCTGCAACATAGATACATGAAACACACCATGAATCTTTTCCAATTCGGGAGGCAACCTCAACCGATAAGCCACAGGACCAACTCGCTCCACAACCTCATTGTAGAAAGGTACTGAAAAGAGTCTCAGTTTGAGTACTCTCATTTCTGTTATTTATTTGATAAAGAAAGACCATATTTATAGATTACAAGAGAGAGCCTAAACTAGGAAAAAGGAATTACAAATAAATTACAAGAATCGAATTCCTTATTTACAGCTATTAACAAGATATTAGGAAGATAATTGCTAACTAATAGCAACTTGATATTAGGGAATTTACATCCCTAATTTTATGCAATCACACAATCCACACTCCCCCTCAAGCTGGAGACTATATATTATATAATCCCAGCTTGCATGTAAACTCATCAAAGGTTACTCTAGGAAGTGCCTTGGTGAGAATGTCTTCAAGTTGATCTTTAGAAGAAACAAAATTCAGTTTTACCAGACCACTGTTGACTTTCTCTAAAATGAACTGTCTATCAATTTCCATATGTTTAGTCCTATCATGATGGACTGGATTTCTCACTATACTGATGGCAGATTGACTATCACTGTATAGTTCAAACTCTTTAGAGTCACTGAAGCCCAATTCAACAAGTAACCTTTGTAACCATATTCCCTCACACATTCCAAGTGCAATAGCTCTATACTCAGCTTCAGCACTGCTCCGAGACACAATAGACTGCTTTTTGCTCCTCCAAGTTACCAAATTGCCCCAAACAAAAGTGCAGTACCCATTAGTGGATCTTCTATCTGTCATTTCTCCAGCCCAGCTAGCATCAGTGAAGACTTTTACTGATATGTCATTGGTTTTCTTGAAAATTAGCCCATGGCCAGGTGTCATCTTTAGGTATTTTAGTATTCTGTTGACAGCTTCAAGATGCTCCTCTCGAGGGTCACTCAAATATTGACTAACAATACTCACAAGAAAAGACATATCAGGTCTAGTAAGAGAAAGATAAATTAATTTCCCAACTAACCTTTGATGCAATCCCTTATTAACTGGACTTCCAAGAACATCCTTCTTCAGTTTGAGATTGAACTCCAAAGGAGTCTCAGCTGGTTTGCAGCCTTTCATCCCAAATTCATATAACAAGTCTAGGATATATTTTCTCTGGTTAATTACTAGACCACCTTTTGATCTCGCAACCTCTATGCCAAGGAAGTATCTTAAAGTACCAAGATCCTTGGTTTCAAATTCACTTGCAAGAAATTTTTTTAAATTTCCAATTTCTTCATTGTCATCACTAGTGACGATGATATCATCAACATACACAATGAGGATTGCTTTCTTCTTTTCTGGTCCCTCTTTGATGAACAAGGTGTGGTCGGTTTGGCCTTTCTTGTACCCATTCTTCACAATAGCCTTTGTAAATCGATCAAACCAAGCCCTAGGAGACTATTTCAATCCATACAGTGACTTCTCAAGTTTACAAACTTTCTGTTTGTCAGAATGATATCCCAACCCCTGTGGAATTTCCATATATACATCTTCTTCAAGATTTCCATTCAAGAAGGCATTCTTGATGTCAAGTTGATGTAATTTCTAGTCCTTGTTAACTGCCAAAGACAAAAGAACTCTCACTGTATTCAGCTTTGCTACTGGAGCAAATGTCTCCTGGTAGTCTATCCCATAGGACTGAGTAAATCCCTTGGCCACCAATCTTGCCTTAAAACGTTCAATGCTCCCATCAGATCTATACTTGACAGTAAAAATCCACTTGCAACCCACTGACCTTTTTCCTGGTGGAATATCAGTGATTTTCCAGGTTTTATTGTCTTCTAGTGCCCTTATCTCTTCTTCAACAACCTTCTTCCATCTTATGTCTTTTATTGCTTCCTCTATTGTTTTTGGAATGAAAGTGTTATCTACACTAGAAGTGAAGGCTTTAAAGGCGGGCTTTAAGTTTCCATATGCCACAAACTTCTGAATAGGATGTGTTGTACACTTCCTTACACCTTTTCTCTGTGCAATAAGCAAATCATCAGTATCCACAGTCGGAGCAATACTTTGAGAATTTTTCATACCTTGTGGATTCTCTGAGACTGTAGGAGTAGGTTCCAGGTCTTGGAAGTTACCAGGTTGTATGTAGGTCTCTTTATTGGGCTTTGTTCTCCTTTTATAGACACTGAGCTCTTTGGCCTCAAGTTGCTCTGGTTGGGTTCTTTGTGGTGTGCGAGGTGTACTTGGAGGCTCCAATACAGTAGTTTCAATGGAGTTAGGAATGATAGAAGGTTCATTGGTTTTAGTAATAACAATGGGTTCATGTTCAGAAGAAATAATAGTGGTAATTTTAGTGATAGGAAAAATGTCAAAAGCTTGGAATTCACTAAAGCGCCCCCCTGAATTTCATGCTTGGTATAATATGGCTTTTGTTCAATGAAGGTGACATCCATTGAGGTATAGGTTCTTTTAGTTATGGGAGAGTAACATTTGTATCCCTTCTTAGTAGAAGAATAACCTAAGAAGATGCATTTTAAGGCTCTGGGATCTAACTTAGACCGAGAATGAGGATAAATGTGAACAAAGACAGTGCATCCAAAAACTTTTACTGGGATAGAGGAAGAGAGGGGCTGAAAATGAGGAAATGATTGAAGAAAAAGATTTCTAGGTGTTTTAAAATTAAGAGGTTTACTAGGCATCCTATTGATGAGGAAGGTTTCTGTAGGGATGGCTTCCCCCCAATAAAATTTAGGCACATTAGTAGAGAACATAAGAGACCTAGTAACTTCTAACATATGTCTATTTTTCCTCTCGGCAATGCCATTTTGTTGAGGAGAATCTACACAAGAAGTTATATGAACAATCCCCTTTTCTTGAATAAAATCCCCCAATGCTCTAGAAAAATATTCACTACCATTATCAGTATGAAGGATCTGAATTTTGCTTTGAAATTAAGTTTCTATTAGACTATGAAATCTCTTAAACACTTTTTCAGTTTCTGACTTTTCTCTCATAAGAAATGTCTAAGTGAGCCTAGTGTGATCATCGACAAAAATGATGAACCATCTAGAACCATCAATATTCTTAACTTGGGAAGGGCCCCAAATGTCAATATGTATGGTGGAAAAGGTGTAGAGGTTTTATATTCAAAGGGAGGATAAGTGTTCTTTGTATGCTTAGCAAGAGGACAAATTTCACAAGAAAAAGATTGAGGATTTTTACCGATAAACAATTGTGGTAGCAATTTGGCAAGATATTGAAAACTAGGATGCCCTAATCTGTAATGCCATAAAAGAACATTTTTTGAGGATTCTGATATATTGGAAAAACAAGGAAAAGGATAAATAGAGCTTGAGCGTGCTTGTCCACTTTGAGAAGGCTGCCCTTGAAGAATGTAGAGGCCACCACACAACCTAGCACTGCCAATCACTTTCCCCGAGTCCAAAGCCTGTAATTTACAACTAAGAGGTGAAAAATTAGTTGTGCATTTTAGGTCAGCAGAAATTTTACTGACTGAGATGAGATTACAAGCTAATTTAGGAACATATAAAACATGTTGCAGTATTAAATTTAGAGATATTTTAACAGAGCCACTTCCTGATATGGAGGAGAAAGAGCCATCAGCAATCTTTATTTGAGAGGAGATTGATGAAGGCTGAAATGTATGGAAAAGGGAGGCATTGCCAGTCATATGATCTGAGGCCCCTGAATCCACAATCCACTCGAAATAGTCAGTAGTACTAGCCATGGACGCAAAAAATGGACTACCTTCTGGGATTATAGCTATTGGAGTATGCCCAAAGACCAATCATATGATTATTGAATAGACATACTATTTTACTAGATTTATCAAGTAATGGCATTGCCATTATAATCATTTGGTATGTTTTTGTGCATCAAACTAACCATTGGATAATAATGTCCATACAATAATACGATTATTGTTAAATAGGATCCTTAGTCGAATATTATTACGGGTATGGACAGTGATAATATATAAAGACTAATATGTGGTTGATTGATAACAAGTGTTGTCATTGACATAGAGATGTCAAAATCAACACATAAGTATTTGTTAGAGAACAATATACTGGATTGACCCGCTATGAGCATGTTTCTTGGGTAATTATGTGACAGTCACAACATTGCTCATGATAAACATATGAATAATCCTCAGACTTGAGATCAACATGATTTCAACATAAAGATTTATGTATTTTGACATAGTCAAACGTGTGTCGTAACAGACTACATTATAAAGACTGATGATTGGATACGTGATGACCTATTTTAGCGGAAGTAGAAATATCAACCATGTTGAGAGTTGATAAGATCAAGAAATTAGACCAATACCATGTAGAGAGGTACTGAAAAGAGTCTCAGTTTGAGTACTCTAATTTCTGTTATTTATTTGATAAAGAAAGATCATATTTATAGATTACAAGAGAGAGCCTAAACTAGGAAAAAAGAATTACAAATAAATTACGAGAATCTAATTCCTTATTTACAGCTATTAACAAGATATTATAATGATAATTGCTAACTAATAGTAACTTGATATTAGGGAATTTACATCCCGTAATTTTCAACAATCACACAATCCACACTCATAGGGTCCAATAAACCTCAGACTAAGCTTTCCTTTACGTTTGAACCTCATTACCTTCTTCCAAGGCGATACCTTAAGGATCACACGATCACCAACCGCGAACTCAACCTCTTTACGCTTTAAATCCGCGTAAGACTTCTGACGATCTGATGCAGCCTTCAACTGCTCATATATGAGCTTCACCTTCTCTGTTGTTTCCTTGAGCATATCCAGTAAGGAAAGCAACTTTTTCCCCGTCTCAGCCCAACAAAGAGGCGTTCTACACTTCCTCCCATACAAGGCCTCATACGGTGCCATTTGAATACTTGCCTGAAAACTGTTGTTATAAGAAAACTCAACCAACGACAGATTCTTTTCCCAAGAATCCTGGAAATCAATCACACAACATCACAACATATACTCAAGCACCTAGATAACTCGTTCCGCTTGCCCATCCGACTGAGGATGATATGAAGTGCTGAAATTCAACTACGTACCCAAGGCCTGATATAAACATTCCCAGAATCTCACTGAACCTCGGATCTCTATTCGACACTATAGACTTGGGCACACCGTGCAACTGCACAATTTCAGCAATATGCAACTCTGCCAACTTATCCAACGTATACGTAGTATGCACAGCTAAGAAATGTACATACTTCGTAAGACGATCCACAATCACCCACACAGAGTTCTTCTTCGATTGATTCAAAGGCAACCCGGACACAAAATCCATCGTAATCCTTTCTCATTTCCACTCCGATATCCTCAAAGGTTGTAACAAACCAGAAGGAAACTGATGCTCTGCCTTCACACGCTGTAAAACCATACACTTGCTTGCAAAATCAGCAACATCCTTTTTCAACCCCACCTAGCAGTACTCATCCTTCAAGCCACAATACATCTTAATACTACTAGGGTGCATAGAAAAGAACTGCTATGAGCCTCAGTCAAAATAGTGCGCCTCAACTCAACAAATTCCGGCACCACCATCCAAATTTTGAAACATAGAACTCCAACATCATTAAGATAGAAGTATGTAGCCTTACCATCAACTATAACCTGAACACGAGGTACTAACGAATAATCCAACAACTACTTCTCCTTTATCCACTATATCAAGGAAGGTTCCACTTGCAACTCGGCTATCAATCCACCATCACACGACATACTCAAACGAGCAAACATAGTTCTCAGCTCAACAGCTACCTTCCTACTCAAGGCATCGGCCACCACATTGGCCTTTCCCATATGATACTCAATGGTCATATCGTAATCCTTAAGCAACTCCAACCATCTTCGTTGCCTAAGATTCAACTCCTTTTGAGACATAAGATACTTCAAACTCTTATGATCGGTATAAACCACACACCTTTCACCATAAAGGTAGTGTCACCAAATTTTCAAGCAAACACCATTATCACGAGCTCAAGTTCATGCGTAGGATAGTTGCGCTCATGCACCTTCAAACGTCCATATGCATAAGCTACAACCTTCCCTCCTTGCAGTAACTAGCAACCCAAACCAACAAACAAGGCATCACTACAAACTACAACTCCTTACCTGATTCTAGTTGAATCAAAACAGGAACTTGTGTCACAGCTTGCTACCTAACATCCGTCCACTCAAAGCAAACATTCTTTTTCAATGACTTGGTCAAAGGAGCAGCAACCTTAAAAAACCTTCAACAATCCTTCGGTAATATCCAACTAACCCAAGGAAACTTCGTACCTCTGCCACCGACTTTTCTGGAAAAACACTCGGAAACTCATATACGGTTTGTATATCTTGCACCTCCACTTCCTTCCTAAGAAAACTCCACATCCTAATTCCAACATCCGACTCGCTTCAAGAGCCAAAATTACGTTAGACAAGAACTTTACGTTCTCGCCTACGATTACCACCTCGTAATCATCCACAAGCTTCGGGGTAACTCGCTTAACATCAAAATCCACCACAGCTCGGTGTTCAACCAACCAGTCCATTCCAAGAATCACATTGAGCCATAAAAAGGTAGTTACATCAAATTAACTGAAAACCCGTGACCTTGAATATATAATGGACATCTCCTATCCAGTTTTCTTGTACCAACAATTTCACCAAGGAAACTAACCACTCTTACCCCCACATCTAACACCTCCGCAACAAACATTCGGGTCACAAATTCCAAAGCAACTTACAACAACAGGCGCGAAAAGCTATACCCCACCGATCAAATGTGGACAAGCTCGCCTAACATGGTCATACGATCCACCTACTTAATAGGTATCAAACATTACTCAAGCCTCATATGGTTAGCGGACCCACAGTTCCAACATGAATTAGCTCCAGCCACAGGAGTCTGCACCTCACAAGCCGTACGAGGGAAATCCCTCCTCAAGTGCTCCCCTGAACCACACCTCCAACAGTACTACCGCCTCGCCTCAACCCAGACGGTACTCTTAAAACATGACCATTCGTACACTCACTTCCTAACACTTGAACCTCGCGCACTAACTATTAAACTCATGTTCCGCTAAAATACCTCGCTCGTGTTACCATCACGTCAAAAATAATGTAGCCAGTAAATCAACATTTATGGCTTATCAACATGCATCAATCCATAAAGGTGCCAACACAACGATGTCTCATATCCACTTGAATCCAGGAGCACACATGTTCAACTAAACAATTTGTACCTTAATTCAACCACGACTTACGATTTTCGAACCGAAACCACATATTCACATTTCTCAACATCCAAGTATCTAACCCCCCAGATGCTTCTCCTTTAAAACAGTTCAAAAGAACTCTCAGAACACAACATCAGGTTCTATGCCCACAACCACAGTGGTCCACTAACTAAACAAATCTCCATATAACCAGGATACAACCCATCTTTACACTATGGGCATCACTACACTCCATTTATTCCACAATCGTATTCATACAGGTCATCCACTCCATGGATACCTCTGGTGCCAACCTTCAAACTCAACTTCTATTCGACTTGTGGAAGCGCTAACCACAGCTCACAAACACCCACCGACTAGTACAGTCACATGCACCTTAGCATTAACAGCTTCACAAGCTCTAAACATCGCCTATAAACCTAGCGCCATAAAATCCAACACTTACCCAACCAACACAGGTTGTAGTTACATCGAGGCACCTCGAGGCGTCTAGCCCCCAGGAGACTTTACACACTCATATATCCCTTGCCCAAAGGTAACAACAATCATACCATATCGCTACTCTCTGCTCAGTTTATTGTGCTATTATTTTTAATGCATGATAACAACTTACAAACAAACAAAACAAATTGCTCAGGCCAGCTCCAAGCAAGGATCCAAGACTTTGATTTCAACTTAAAATATTATGGTTACAATAAAGTCACTTACCATCCTCCCAACTTTTTGTAACTTGGCTTTGATACCACCAAATGTAACCCCCTAAACCCGGCCTGACCGAGAGACCGAATCGAACGGATCACACGAGGAATATTGACGCAAACTGGAAAGATTTATCTCAATAAACGCCCCATTTTTTCTTTTTATCTTGTCTAGATGCAACTTAGGTTCCTATGTGTACGTACACAAACATCGGATTCAAAATCAACATAATCACCTTCCAATTAAAGTCAATTTAGGTTTAGAGACCATTTTGTAAATTTGATAACTTATAAGGGCTTTTACCAAATTCAAGTTACCAATCCTCAATTAGATTCATTAAATACTTCTCAGTGAAATTTTAGCTCAACAAGAAATTTACAACTCATTCAATTGCATGCAAGGAAAACAGGGACCAAAATGTAAGAAACAGAACTCATGACAATTCAAATACATATCCAATGATCGAGTGTTTTGGAACAGAAAGCCACGTATCAGAATGACTGTTTCGAAACGTAGTTGACCATTTCGATACGCGGATGCGTTTTGAAACCCCACAAGACACGTATCAGTATGATGGTTCACAGAGGCAAAATGTTCCGAAACGAGCCTCACGTTTCCGAAACTCCAAGGCCATTACAGGCCATTGTTCCAAAATATGTAAGGGTATTTCGAAATAACTGGGCCTGCAACTTTCCAAAAAGCTGGTTTTAATCAGTTTTTTATCCTTCGAAAACATGCCCTAACATGCATACAACTTAAATACACATTAATGACCACATATACGAAGCACGAGCATCATCATAGCATCATTCTCACAAGCTACGACTCTAAAGGCATGCTTCCTAGAAGTTAAAAGCACCAAAAGGCTAAATTCCAAATGCAAGCATAAAACCAAACACAAAGGCCATTTACATGTCCAAATATGCATCTTAAACTTGCATAAAACCATAAAATACCAAACTAACAACATTCAAAACATCGGACACCCACATTGCCTTTATTACACTAGTCTAAAACCAAAGCTTACCTTCAACAAAAGTCTTACATCAATCCCCCTTGCATGTGCTGCCTTCAAAGCTTAAATTGGTTGCATTGATGAACAAATAGAGCATAAGCATACAAGCTTAGTGAGGATTGCTCAAACTGAAAACATCATCAATGCACAAAATCATTTTTCGCTCTTTTTAAAACCATCAAGCATCCCTTGACAAAACATGCACTTAACCTCAAAACCATTGTAATGAACATCATGTAACATGATACACATAAATCCAGCAATTAAACCATTGCTACTCATTATACAAGCCTTCCAAGAATAATCATCTTTATGCTAAGCTTAAACCAAAACATGCATCTTTCAAATTATGCATTAACAATATTTTCCATAATGTTTCATTTCATTATATTGGCTCAAAAGTGATAAACAACAATCTCAAAAACATATATCGGATACACGGATTACCAGGGGTTGTCCGACACCCTTCAAACACTCTACTGGCATTACAAGGCTAACACATGAGAGCGACCCTCCATCGTTGTGACACCCGTGGTGGAGTATTCGGCACAATCACAACCCCTCAACACCACTCATCGGTAGATGTATAATCCACTAACGAGAGACGAGACACACACAAGGTTCACACCTGGGAGCTACCCTCAATTGTTTCAACCTTAAACAATCCTCAATCATTAGGGTACTTAGATGGAGTATTCGGTACAATCACAACCCCTCAACATCCAAGGCGACTTGTTTATATTGCACTCAATCCTATAGCCGACTAACTATATACGATTTCATTTATAAAACATTTTATACAACATCACTTGCCAATATAATCCATTTCACATGCATACCTCACTATTTTTACAAAGCATTCATGATAAGCCATAAATCAAGCATTAAACCATACTTCAAACCTCATACATCAACACATGCATACGAGGATCACTTACCTAGTGCATCCTTAAACCACATGGCATCATCAACCTCATTTCACATATTCAAAACATACTTTAAACAGTAGGTAAATGCAATTAAAACCAAGTGCATTCAAAATTCACAATAGCATAATTTGAGAGAGAGTTTCACATTACTTACTTCCAAACTTAGTAAAGTGTTTCAAGCTCTTACTAAGTTCCTCAAACCTTTTCTAAAATGTTTCCACGCTGG
Organism: Hibiscus tridactylites; assembly: GCA_958450335.1. NCBI lineage: Eukaryota > Viridiplantae > Streptophyta > Magnoliopsida > Malvales > Malvaceae > Hibiscus > Hibiscus tridactylites. The sequence goes on along the minus strand of OY288292.1, from coordinate 18,163,477 downwards.
AAAACCAAGTTCCACTCACCGACTCGTGAAACCGCACTTGCCTACGCGACTACCGATCGTCGGGTGCCTCCAAAACCACCTCGTTTGCTTCCGGATTACTATCCCCTATTTTTAACACATCAAAATAGAGGTTCAATGCATTAAAATCCATCCAAAACTCCAGTACACACAAGAAATCCCGCAGCCCTACTATAAAGCACCAAAACACCCATCCGAAACAATCGCAAACTCAATCGATTGAACTCAAACCTCAGCCCAGCCATTACCCAACTCATCCAACTCATTCTAAGCTTTAATCAACATCCAAAAACAACCTAAAACCAACCCAAAAGCAACTCGAATTCCTCAAGAACACCTCAAAAACTCACCGAAAAACACCTAAAAAACTAACGATCTTAAAGAATTTCGGGATCCGTATGATTAAGACTCCTTCAACACCAAAAACCTTTCAAAACTCATTTAGAAACAATCTCAAACCAGCCAAATCAATCAAAGTCTGAAAATCACTTTTTAAACCTATTTTTCATCAAGATTTCAAGAGTTTATCAATCTAAACACAAAACCTCAATCAAAATCAGTATTAAAGAGTCAAATATCTTTGGAATTTCATTAAGGAACTTAGATTAGAGGGATAGCATGAAAATTACCTCCAATCCTTGCTTCTCCTCTAATTTGGCAATATTTGCTTGAAGAAACTTGAAGGAAAATGAAAGAAAGCAATGGAGAAAAGATAGAAATCAAGAGAGGGTTTGAGAGAGAAGAAAATCTGGTGATTTGAGAGAAAATGAGAAGTGTTTGGCTGAAGTGAAAGAGAGAAGTGAAAATGATCGTGAAAACATTTTAACCGATTAACTAACTTTTTAATTAAACCCAATTAAAAGCCTTTGTAATTTTTAATAACATTTAAAACACATGCCAAATTAGGGAAGAGGCATAATTTCCAAGTATCTCCCTAAAGATTCTAGGATTTTGACACTTCTTAAAAAACTCATCTTTCCAACTTTTAAATCTTTAAAATTTGGTCACTACCCAAAATGTACAATTTAGAAAACCTGTTTTGTAAAATTGATTTGGTCAACCTCTTAAACACCATTTTAAAGGATATTAGGAATTTTTATCATATTTTTAACTCATCTCGAACCTTGATTTCCCTAAACCACCTTTTAACGGTTCGAATAACTGGCATCAGTTCCACCTGCCCAACCCGACTCGCCCGAAACATCTAGGCCCAAAATCGGGGCGTTACACAAAAGGACATTGGATACAATTGACATGCCATAGAATTCATGAGCTCATTGGTACGGGTGGACTACGGTCCTTGGCTACGACCTTTATTGTGGCGAGGCGGGGGGATGTTTGTCATATTGGCGAGGCGAAGGGACTAAATCATTCATTAATTTGGCGAGGCATAAGAATTTGTGTATCCACTATCTCAATTCGATCAAAGGATTAATAATGAAACATGATGTATGACAACGAACATGAATCGTTGCATTGATATAGTTAAAGCATGAGTTGATATCCATTTCATTGTTATTGATATTGTTTTGACTACCTCACTAGGAAAAGTATGCTTAATTCATTTCATCTCATGCATTTCAAGTTAATAAAGTCATCGGTACTAGATCGGAGCTAGTTGGATGTTTTGGCAAGTCACTTTCAAGGTTAAAGTAATGTATTTTATCCCTACAAACTCATAGTATGATGGAAAAGTAGTTGAATTGGTCATTTTTATCTTTATGTTGTGTATATGTGACCTATGGTGTATATATGTTAAAGGCTCTAGAAAGGTGTTTTAGTTTTGGTTAAAAATGGCATCATATGAATATTTGGCCTATAAAGGTGAAAATGTAGTAAATGGATTCGAACAATTATGAAATTTGGCATGCTAGTAGATTATAGTGTTTTAATATTACTAGTAATATTTCATTACATTTGAACATGGTTTGCTAGGTCAAATTTGATAAAATTCAAACAAAATTTGTCATTGCAGTGCAGGGCGTATCGATACGGGTGATGGCATATCAATACAAGTAAGCATATTTGGACATGGTCAACTTGGGTCAACATGGTGTATCGATACGTCAAAAGGCTTATCGATACCAAAAGTCAACACTAGAATATGGATGTAAAAATTGCATCGGTATGGCTTAAGGGCGTACCGAAACAGGTAAACATGTATCGAAACGGCTAAAGCCTTATCGATACGAGTTTTGGCCACTGGAATCTGATAATCATAAAATATGCATCGCGTATCGATATGGGTAGACACAGTATTGGTACGAGTTTATTGACCTTTAACCATTTTAACAGCCATGACACAGGCGTATAGATATGACCTTTCGAGTATCGATACTGATACATGTAAATCAATTATAAGTTGATTGGATTAAGTTTGGAAACATTGCATATTGGTCATTGAATAATGATGGGATTAATTGATGAGGTAAATGAACTCCGTTTGTTATGGAAATTTGCAGGTTTACTAAATACGCGCTGAATTTCATTATGGTAGGGTTAATTTCATGAAAGGGCCTCTAAAATGCAAAATTTACTAATTAATCTTTAAAACCGGTAAAAGTTTTAAATTAGTCTTGAATTGATAATCTTAGCCTCACATTAACCTGCATTTCTCTGTAATGGTATCGCTTGACCTTGTGCTATCGATAAATGTTTTATGGTTTCCGAAACACTAAATTGCTGAATAATGATTAAATACATAATACCAGCTATCGTTTTGTCCATCGGTAACAAATTTCGACCTGGTTCTCAACCAGGCATGGAATGGGGTGTTACACTTGAAGTAATTCATGGAGGTTTGCCAACTATTTCAACAACTTGGAGTTCTTGAGGATACAGTGAAGCTGAAATTAATCACATTTTCCCTGAGAGATAGAGCAATATTGAGGCTATGTTCTTGCCACATGGTTCAGTCACTACACGGGCAAATTTATGCCAGAAGTTTCTTTTGTGATTCCAACCACCTAAGCTTAATGCAAACCTGAGGAACGAGATTACAACATTTAAGCAGGCTGATGATGAGACCTTATATGATGACTGGGAGAGATTCAAGGACTTGTTGAGGAGGTGGCCTATGCATGGATTCCCTAATTGGACTAAGATGGAACCTTTTACAATGGACTCAATGGTCATGCTAGGACTGTTGTTGATGCTTTGGCAAATGGTTCGCTGTTAGAAAGAACCATACAAAGGTAATTGATGTTGCGTGTAATAAGTGCTTCGTAATTGGTGCAAGTGTACACGTTGCAAGTAAAAAAGTGATAAGTATCGAGTATCATTTCCTCAAGGATTGGTTTGGGCCACTTTTCTTAAGATATTGCATTATAAAAGAAAAAAACAAAAGTAGGTGACTGTAGTAGTTCTAATTTATAAATAAAATAAAAGAGCAATAAAAAATAAAAGATAGAGAAATCGAATAAGAGAGAGCAAGTCGGGTTATCGTGAGTTTGAGAAGTGATAATTCAATGGACAGTCTTGGTACTTGAGTGCAAGAATGACTCAATTGTTTTGGCAATTGGCAAAAATCGTATTACCTGGGTGTAACGCCCTGGTTTTGGGCCTAGATGTTTTAGACATCGGATTAGACCGGCCGAGAACGGTTCGAATCGCGTAAGGTGGTTTTTGGAAATCAAGGATCGAGATAGGATAAAATTGTGATAAAAATTGCTAAAATCCTCTAAAAATATAATTGAGAGGTTAGTCAATTTTACAAAAAGAGCTTTGGAAGTGAGACATTTTGAGTAGTGACCAAATTGTAAAGTTTCAAAACTGGGAAAATGTGATTTTTAAAGTGGAAGCCAAAGTCTTAGAATCTTTAGGGGGCTTAAAGTAAATTTGACCTTTCTTCAATATGACATGTGATTTAAAAGGATTTTAATTAAATGATTTTTAATTGGATTTTTATAATTAATTAATTAAAAGGTGGTTAATGAGATTTCACTTACGTTACTACTTTTCCCTTTCTCATTTTCAGCCAAACATCGTTTTCTCTCATCTTTTTTAGAATTCTTTCTCCCAAAAATCCTCTCAACATTTTCTAAATCTTTTTCAAGGGATCTTCTTTAATTCTTCAAGATTTTTGCAAAGAAAACTTGTCATCTATTGAAGGAAGCAGGGATTGGAGGTAAATCTCATTCTCAACCTCTAATCTAAGTTCTTTATTGAAATTCCCAAGATATTTGGCTTCTAATAACTATTTTTGATGGAGTTTTCAATATAGTTTTGATTTGAGATCAAAATCTTGTGAAATTATGGATGAAATCTTGATTTTCGGACTTGATGAGTTGGGCTCTATTTTGTATTAATTTTTATTAATTTCTAAGTTGATTTATATGTTAAAATGAAGTAGTGATAACATAGATCCCGAAATCCTAGAGATCCTTGAGTTTCTTTGTTGTTTTAAGTGAGATTTTGAGGTGTAATGGTGAAATCTTGCTTGCTGGAGGTATAAGGATGTGTTAGGATGTTTATTAGATGTGTTTTGATGTTGATAATAGTTTGGAAGTGATGTATGATGGCTGGGCTTGGTTTAGGAATCAATCGGTTGAGTTTTCGGTTGTTTTGGAAGGGTATTTTGGTGTAGTTTGAGTGGGCAACGAGTTTATGATTTGTTGCTGGTGTGAGAATGCATTTTAATGCATTTAGATCTCTGTTTTGCTGATGTGAAAATAGGGGATCTTGATTCGGAAGCTAGCAAGGTGATTTTGGAGGTTCCGGAGGTGTAATTTTCGTGTCGGCGAACGAGGCTTTGCGTATTGGTGAGTGGAAAAGAGTTTTCCAGTTTTGAAACGATTTGAATGAGGTGTTGGGGGCTTAGTGTAAGTTTGAAACACTTAGCTAAGCTCAAGAGTAAGTAAATCGAAAGTCTCTCTCTCGGATTGTGCTATGTTTTGGCTTAAAATGAACTTGGTTTAAATGTGTTTGATTATTGTTTTAAGGCATGTTTTAAGCATGAATGTTGCTGGATTTTAATGCCATTATGTTAAGGATGCACTAGGTAAGTGATCCTTGGTTTTTATGTGTTGAATGCATATGATGTAAGCATGTTATGCTTGTGGAAATGGCATTGTGTTTATGCTTGTAAAACAATGGATTAATGTGGTTAAATGATTATATTGGAAAGTGATGTAAATGGATTTTGGTTACTTTAATTGGATATAGTTAGCCGGCTATAGGATTGGGTGCACCGTAATTAAAGTCGCCTTGGATGTCGAGGGGTTGTGATTGTGTCGTAATCTTCATCCGAGTACCCTAGCGATTGAGGAGTTAGAGTCACCACGATGGAGGTAGGCTCTCGTGGGTAGACTTGGTTAAGTGTCACTACGGTGGAGGAATGCTCCCTTGTTTGAGCTTGGTTAAGGTGATTACCATGGTTGAGGTAACTTCCATGTGTAAGCCTTGTTTGTGTCCCGACTCTCGCTAGTGGGTTATACAACTACCGATGAGTGATGTTGAGAAGTTGAGATTGTGCCATTAACTCCACCATGGGTGTAGAGGGGTTGTGATTGTGCCATTAACTCCACCATGGGTGTTGAGGGGTTCTGATTGTGCCATTTATCTCCATCACGGGTGTTGAGGGGTTGTGATTATGCCATTTATCTCCACCTTATGTAGTCTGGTAGTGTGTATGAAGCGTGTGGGACAAAGCTTGTGATCCGTGTATCCGATTATGTCAAGCGTGATGTGTTTTATTATGATATACGTTTGAATCACTTATAAGCCAATATGATGATGGTGACTCAATGTTTTAATGAAGAACACTTGTTTTGTGAAAGCATGTGCTGCTTGAGAATTATGCTAGAATGCATATGATCCTTGGTTTAAGCATGAGTAAAGGTTCTTGTTATTGTAATTAATGATGTTATGAACATGTGGATTTGAAAGTGATTTTGCTGCTCTAAAGTGCATGTTTTAAAGGAAGGCATATGTTTACAAAGGACGATGTTTGGTTTTAAAATGCATTGATGAATGTTGGTTTTATAGCGGTCCTCGCTAAGCTTATTGCTTACGCTCATTTGTTTCATCAATGCAGAGAATTGAACAATCAAGGCAGCTCGAGAGCAAGTGAATTCCAAGTGTTTTGTTTAAACAATGTATGTGGTTCTTCTCAAGTGTAATAAGAGACAATGGGTGGGATTTGTGCTTATGAATGTTTGAGAATGTTTCCCCTTTACCTTGAGCATGTTGGTTTGCCTATACATGAGTTGTAAATGGCATTTGGTGATTGGATTTCGGTTTATTTGGAGTTTTGACTCTTTAGGGTGTTGGCAAACTAGGAAGCTTGCCTTTAGTGCCTTTACTTATGTGTTGGTTGCTAAGTTTAAGCTTTAACCTCGTTATGATGATTGTTGATATGTATCCTTGATATATGCATGTTGTGGCATGTCTCGGGGTTGATTCGAGTGTGAAAAAGCATAGAAAACTAGCATTTTCTGCTGTCACAGGGCAGGGTGTATCGGATCACCCTTAACTGTTCCGAAACGGGGGACTGTAATGGTCATAGGGTTTCGGTACGGTTAAAGGTGTTTCGGTACATTTTGCCTACTTGAGAGGCCTATTTCAATACCGGTCTCGAAAAACACCCGAGTAACGAAACGGTCAACACCATTTTGATACGGGCGTTTCGGTACGAAGGTTGTTGTTTCGAAATGGATGACTGTTGGATGATGATTTTGAACTGTACTGAGTTTCCATGATTTACATTTTAGTCCTGAATGTTGTGGATGCAATTGCTTGAGTTTGGATTGTCCTTTTAAGCGGAAATTTGGCAGAGAGGCATGAAATATGATTAATTACATATTGTTAATCTTAAATTCAGCCAAGTCCTTATACTTTCTAAAAATTACATTTTGGTCCATAAAATGTGTAAATCATGTAGTTGAGTCCCCAAATGTTTTTCGATCGCTGTGTCCTTCTCTCCTATGATTCTTGTGTCATCACATAGGCTTAATGTGCATCTAGAGAAGATAAAAAGAAAAAAAGAGGGTCGCTAATCAAGGTTGACTTTCGGGTTGACTTTGGTTTTCTCCGTGTAATCTTCGTAGTTTGGGTCAAACGTCTAGGCTGGGCTAAGGGGGTTACATTTGTTGGTATCAGAGTCAGGTTAAGAAAGAATTGGGAATGTTGGCATGTTAAATTGTTATGTGTTGAAGTATGATGTTTGAAAAGCATGCGATTGGTTGAATTTTGAAGTTTATGCTATGCTTGATTTATGTGAATCACATGTGAAATGAATGTGAGTGTGTGGCGATGATGCAATGTTGTTGTGTTCTGATTTTGGATGATGAAAAGCATATTGAGCATGATGTGTCACTGTATGCTATGCCATGTTGAGGGAAATTGGGGTACCCATTGCCTTATTACATTGATTAATTGTTTTGTAAACTTGGATCCTTGCTTGAGGCTGGCCAAAATCATGGTTTGATTTGTTGTTTTATGCTATTATGCCTTGTTAAAATAGCATGATGAGTCCGAGGAGAGAGTTGGGATCGTATATGATCGTACCTGCGGGTGAGCAGGGTAGTCAAGGGAACGATGTTCCGTCTTTTGAGAATGTGTTTGTTCAGCTGTTCTCATCTGGATTTGAGGCGATAGGGCAGCGTGAAGGGACTAGCCAAGTGGTGAAAGTTTTATCGCCTATGGTTCAGGAGATGTCCGGAGCATCTCAGGTCGCGGGAAATGAAAAGCCTGCGCACATACCGTCTGTCGGACATGCTGGTTTGTCAAAACAACGTCTGTATGATTTGGGAGCTGTTGAGTATCATGGGTCGATGCTGGAGGCGTTCAGGGGTTTGTTAGCCAGTACAATCTCATTCTTGGATCAGGAAGGGTGTGACCATGCTTGTAAGCTGGGAAGCATTGTCACGTTAATGTTGGATGATGCTAGTGTGTGGTGCAAATCTGTGTCGGTGGCATCGAAGATTCAGGATGTGGATTGGGAATTCTTTTTAGTTGCCTTTATGAGGATGTATATTGGAGATAAGCTTTCGGGTAGCCAAGAGCGCGAGGGTATGGTTTCAGTTCGTGATAATGAGCAGAATTTGGGCCTCACATCTCATGGTGGTGGTTCTAGCTCTCGTAATAGAGCTGCTGAATTTGATTTTGGTAGTAAACGGACCAAGAAAGGTCGAGATAAGAGGTATCAATCTGTTGTTAGGCGAGGTAACCTTGGACATGGTGCATTGGTTCAACGGAACAGAGCGAGGGTGGAGCGGCACACGTGCTGGACATGTGGTTCTCGGGAGCACTTGAGGAGGGACTGTCCTCATGTGGCTGGAGAGGTACAGGCTCCTATTAAAGTGACAGGGAACTCTTGCTGGAATTGTGGTTCAACAGAGCATTTGAGGCGTGAGTGTCCTCTGTTAGCAAGGAGAGGCCAAGGACGTGTACCTGCTGTGGCTGCACCTCAGAAAGGTCGTGAGCGTGGCTGAGAAAGGGTTCGAAGGTGGCAAGAAAGGCAGAGAGGTGCAGGGTGTTTGATGGTCGAATCTTGTTGGAGTTGTGGGTATATTGGACATTTGAAGCGAGATTGTCCAATGTTAGCTCGTGGTGACCTAGGTGGGGTGTCCTTTGAAGCTCCCCATGGTCGCGGGTGCAGTTATGGTTCTTTCCAACAAAGAGACCATGGTGGTTCTGTGGAAAAGGGTGTGGGTGTTCGTTGTTTGGAACACAAAGATGTGATTGCAGGTATCTTTTTTTGTGCAATCCGTGTTATTATTATCTTTGTTTGGTTTTGCTTTGCATTCTCTTGGGTAGTGTTGGGATTCAATAGTTAGTGAGTTGTGAGTAGTGTCGTTGTTGTTTTTAGAACAATATTGGTGAAGAGGAATAGTAGTTCAAAAGGTGTTGTAATCAGTTGTGAGGATGATAGAGTAGGAAAAGTTTGGAAATAGGACGTGGAGTTGTTCCAAGTATGGTTCGGAGACGTTATTAGTGGGTGTGAACCGACATGCATGCATAGTTTAAATCATTTGTATACATATATATTACATATGTTGGTACATGCATACATTGGTCATGACATTAGAAGTATGCATACATGTGCATAGGCATTCGTAAGGGCATGTAAGCAATCATGTACATGAATGTTCACACTTACTAATAGCTGATTTGGATCTTGTAGTGGAGTGTTATGATTAGAGTAGTTTGTGGGTTTAAGGTTTGTTTTGGCGGAAGGTGAGGAAGTGAATAAGTTTACCATTAGGAGTGAGTATGGTCTAGTTTGGGCTAGCCGAAAGAAAAGTTTACTAGGTGTTTTAAGTCCTTGACGGATAAGATGGGAAAGGATGTTAATGAATTTGTAGGCAAGTGTTTGGATTGTTAGGAGGTGGAAGCTGAGTTTGTTTATCGTTTAGGTGTGGTAATTGTTGGGGTTATCATGAAGGAAGTTGAGGGGAAGGATTGTTGTGGATTCGTGGTTGGATTATTGTAGATTTTATCTAGAGGAATACTGTTGAATGGTTGTTGATCATTTTGCAAAGAGTGCGCATTCCTTGGCAGTGCATACTACGTGTGAGTTGGGTAGGTTGGTTGAGTTGTTTGACGCTAAGATTGTGCGATTGCGCGAAGAGTTGGAGTATGTTGTTTTGGATAGAGATTCAAGGTTCGCATCGAAGTTTTGGGAATGGTTGAGTTGAGTTTGAGGTACGCGGTTGAGTTTCGGTACTTCTCATCATCCTTTGATGGATGGGTAACCGGAGCATGTTTTTCAGGTACTTGAGGTTATGTTGAGATATTTTGTTTGAATTTTTAAGGTTCATCGGAGAGGCTTTTGCCTTGGTTGAGATTGCTTGTAACATTGGTTGTCAGGCAAGTATCGGGTGGCTCCTTACGAAGCTTTGTATGGGAGGAGATGTAGAACCCCTTTTTGTTGGGCAAAAGATGGGCAAAAGTCTTGCACGGACTTGAAGCGTAAGGAAATTGAGTTCGCGGTTGGCAAACGTGTGTTCTTGAAAGTATCGCCTTCGAAGAAGGTGATGAGATTTGGGCGTAAGGGTAAGCTTAGCCCAAGGATCTTTGGACCTTACGAGATTGTGGAGCGTATTGGTCCTGTGGCATAACGGTTGAGATTGCCTGTAGAGTTGGAGAAGATACATGATGTGTTTCATGTCTCCTTGTTATGGAAATACATATCAGATCCTTCGCATGTGATGCATGTTGAGGAGTTAGAGTTGAATCCGAATCTGTCGTGTGATGAGGAACAACAAAGGTTCTAAACGTGAGTAGCAAAGTTCTTCGTGGCAAGACGATAGAACTTGTGAAGGCGGTCATGTTGAGGCAGTTTCCACATCTTAGGTAAGAATTTCGAGGACGGAATTTCCTAAGTGGGGGAGAGTTGTAGACATCGGATCAGACCGGACGAGAACGGTTCGAATCGCGTAAGGTGGTTTTTGGAAATCAAGGACCAGGATAGGATAAAATTGTGATAAAAATTTCTAAAATCCTCTAAAAATATAATTAAGAAGTTAGCCAAGTAAATTTTATAAAAAGACCTTTGGAAGTGAGACATTTTGAGTAGTGACCAAATTGTAAAGTTTCAAAATTGGGAAAAATGTGATTTTTAAAGTGGAAGCCAAAGTCTTAGAATCTTTAGGGGGCTTAAAGTCAATTTGACCTTTCTTCAATATGACATGTGAATTAAAAGTATTTTAATTAAATGATTTTTAATTGGATTTTTATAATTAATTAATTAAAAGGTGATTAATAAGATTTCACTTACGTTACTACTTTTCCCTCTCTCATTTTTCAGCCAAACACCATTTTCTCTTATCTTTTTCAGAATTCTTTCTCCCAAAAATCTTGTCAACATTTTCTAAATCTTTTTCAAGGGATCTTCTTTAATTCTTCAAGATTTTTGCAAGAAAAACTTGTCATCTATTGAAGGAAACAAGGATTGGAGGTAAATCTCGTTCTCAGCCTCTAATCTAAGTTCTTTATTGAAATTCCCAAGATATTTGGCTTCTAATAACTATTTTGATGGAGTTTTCAATATAGTTTTTATTTGAGATCAAAATCTTGTGAAATTGTGGATAAAATCTTGATTTTCGGACTTCATGAGTTGGACTTTGTTTTGTATTAATTTTAATTGAGTTCTAAGTAGATTTATATGTTAAAATGAAGTAGTGATAACATAGATCCCGAAATCCTAGAGATCATTGAGTTTCTTGGTTGTTTTAAGTAAGATTTTGAGGTGTAATGGTGGAATCTTGCTTGCTAGAGGTATAAGGATGTGTTAGGATGTTTATTAGATGTGTTTTGATGTTGATAATTGTTTGGAAGTGATGTATGATGGCTGGGCTTGGTTTAGGAAGCAATCAATTTAGTTTTCGGTTGTTTTGGAAGGGTATTTTGGTGTAGTTTGAGTGGGCAACGAGTTTATGATTTGTTGTTGGTGTTAGAATGCATTTTAATGCATTTAGATCTCTGTTTTGGTGATGTGAAAACAGGGGATCTTGATCCGGAAGCTAGTAAGGTGATTTTGGAGGTTCCAGAGGTGTAATTTCCGTGTCGGCGAACGAGGCTTCGCGTATCGGTTAGTGGAAAAGAGTTTTCCAGCTTTGAAACGATTTGAATGAGGTGTTGGGGGCTTAGTGTAAGTTTGAAACACTTAGCTAAGCTCAAGAGTAAGTAAATTGAAAGTTTCTCTCTCGGATTGTGCTATGTTTTGGCTTAAAAATGCACTTGGTTTAAATGTGTTTGATTACTGTTTTAAGGCATGTTTTAAGCATGAATGTTGCTGGATTTTAATGTCATTATGTTAAGGATGCACTAGGTAAGTGATCCTTGGTTTTTATGTGTTGAATGCATATGATGTAAGCATGTTATGCTTGTGGAAATGGCATTGTGTTTATGCTTGTAAAACAGTGGATTAATGTGGTTAAATGATTATATTGGCATGTGATGTAAATGGATTTTGGTTACTTTAATCGGATATAGTTAGCCGACTATAGGTTTGGTGCACCGTAATTAAAGTCGCCTTGGATGTCGAGGGGTTGTGATTGTGCCGCAATCTCCATCTGAGTACCCTAGCGATTGAGGAGTTACAGTCACCATGATGGAGGTAGGCTCTCGTGGGTAGACTTAGTTAAGTGTCACTATGGTGGAGGAATGCTCCCGTGTGTGAGCTTGGTTAAGGTGATTACAATGGTTGAGGTAACTTCCATGTGTAAGCCTTGTTTGTGTCCCGACTCTCGCTAGTGGGTTATACAACTACCGATGAGTGATGTTGAGGGGTTGAGATTGTGCCATTAACTCCACCATGAGTGTAGAGGGATTGTGATTGTGCCATTAACTGCAACACGGGTGTTGAGGGGTTGTTATTGTGCCATTTATCTCCACCTTATGTAGTCTGGTAGTGTGTATGAAGCGCGTGGGACAACGCTTGTGATCCGCGTATCCGATTGTGTCAAGTGTGATGTGTTTTATTATGATATACGTTTGAATCACTTATGAGCCAATATGATGATGGTGACTCAATGTTTTAATGAAGAACACTTGTTTTGTGAAAGCATGTGATGCTTGAGAATTATGCTAGAATGCATATGATCATTGGTTTAAGCATGAGTAAAGGTTCTTGTTATTGTAATTAATGATGTTATGAACACGTGGATTTGAAAGTTATTTTGCTGCTCTAAAGTGCATGTTTTAAAGGAAGGCATATGTTTACAAAGGACGATGTTTGGTTTTAAAATGCATTGATGAATGTTGGTTTCATAGCGGTCCTCACTAAGCTTATTGCTTAAACTCATTTGTTTCATCAATACAGAGAATTAAACAATCAAGGCAGCTCGAGAGCATGTGAATTCCAAGTGTTTTGGTTAAACAATGTATGTGGTTTTTCTCAAGTGTAATAAGAGGCAATGGGTGGGATTTGTGCTTATGAATGTTTGAGAATGTTTCCCCTTTACCTTGAGCATGTTGGTTTGCCTATACATAAGTTGTAAATGGCATTTGGTGATTGGATTTCGGTTTATTTGGAGTTTTGTCTTGTTATGGTTTTGGCAAACTAGGAAGCATGCCTTTAGTGCCTTTGCTTATGTGTTGGTTGCTAAGTTTAAGCTTTAACCTCGTTATGATGATTGTTGATATGTATCCTTGATATATGCATGTTGTGGCATGTCTCAGGGTTGATTCGAGTGTGAAAAGCATAGAAAACCAGCATTTTTTGTTGTCACGGGGCAGGGTGTATCGGAACACCCTTAACTGTTCCGAAACGGGGGCCTGTAATGGCCATAGCGTTTCAGTACGGTTGAAGGTGTTTCTGAATATTTTGGCTACTAGAGAGGCCTGTTTCGATACTGGTCTCGGAACACACTCGAGTACCGAAAAGGTCAACACCGTTTCAATACGGGCGTTTCGGTATGATGGTTGGTGTTTCGAAGCGGATGACCGTTGGACGATGATTTTGAACTGTTCTGAGTTTCCATGATTTACATTTTAGTCATGAATGTTGTGGATGCAATTGCTTGAACTTGGAGTGTCCTTTTAAGTTGAAATTTGGCAGAGAGGCATGAAATATGATTAATTACATATTGGTAATCTTAAATTCATCAAAGTCCTTATATTTTCTAAAAAGTACATTTTGGTCCCTAAAATGTGTAAATCATGTAGTTGAGTCCCCAAATGTTTTTCGATCGCTGTGTCCTTCTCTTCTATGATTCTTGTGTCATCACATAGGCTTAATGTGCATCTAGAGAAGATAAAAAGAAAAAAAAGAGGGTCGCTAATCAAGGTTGACTTCTGGGTTGACTTTGGTTTTCCCCGTGTAATCTTCGTAGTTCGAGTCAAACGTCTAGGCCGGGCTAAGGGGGTTACAGTGGGCAACAGGTTAAGCGGTTGCCTGGGCAGTGAATGATTGAAGCGATTGCCTGTGCAATGAGTGAAGCTGATACTTGGGTGATGTAGAAATAGAGCGATTGCCTAGGCAATGCGTGAAGTGATTGCCTACGCAATGTAGAAGCAGAGCGATTTCCTGGGAAACTGTCGACAGCCTTCAAGTTTCTGCGAAGCGTTTTTCAATGGTTTATCCTTATCCCTAATTCGAAACACTGGTTAATTGTGCATGCCTTGATAATACATCCCTGCATGAACCAATGGTGAACAAAAATCGATCTTGCGCTTCTCCTAGTCGTTGAAATTCGCAACTTAATCCTAAGTCGAATTAGTCTTCACCAACGATCGTTTGAATGAAAACCGTGTTCATTCATTTCTTAAATCTAACTCTCTCAATATTAGAAAAATGGATGAATTCACAAGATCCTCTCCCAATTCACTCGCAAACAAAATTAAGAACAAAAAATGAACAAACCTTGAATTAAAATTGCAAACTCAAATACTTAAACAAATCAAGTCATTCTCACAACCACAAAAACACAATAGCCCAAGCCAAATTAAATTAGTTCATGGATGGGTTCAAAAGATATACAAAGAATAATGTCCCTAGCATGAATCTAATCGAACAAAGAGGAAGAAGAAGAAGATGTCGAGTAGCCCATTTTTTTCATCTCTCAATTTGAATCTCTAGAGGCTTGCGGCTAAGCCTTTATTATAGGATATGGATGGGTCAAAATTTTTCTTGAGGAGGAAGTTAAGTTAGAATTAAATACAATATAATAAAAGAAATAGATCTCTTTTAATTTATTATTTTATTCCTCATAAATCTCTCGAAATTTAATCTCATTTAAATCTCCAATTCTTTTAGGATTTATCCCTCTTCTAGTATTTATCTCGAATTAAATGGATTGATCCTATCTAAATCGGAAACTCTCCTTCTCTTCTTGTCTTCAATTTCTTTGGGAATTAAATCCTGCACACACGAAACACACATACGCAACATCTTTTTCCACAATTTTATCTAAAGTATGAAATCAAGCATGACGGTGAAGGAAATTATGAAAATATGCATGAATGCCTAATAATGCAAACTAAAATGTGCCTAAGTCTAAAAATAATATGAGTAAAAATTGTAATAAAAATATTACTTTTTTACACTCATCACACTCCCAAACTCGAACTATTGCTTGTCCTCAAGCAATGCAAAACTAACAATTACCTGCCAAAACTTTAATCTTCAACCACATGCTTTAAACTTGAATTCAAACCTCATAACCGTGGCACAAAGTATGATCACCTTTTGAATTTTTTGGATAGCACAAACATTACCCGAAACCAAACTATAATGCTCGTGACAATGTGTGTGCGTAGTTGTGTACAAGTCGATTTTCAAGATTCTATGTGAACAATAGGCCTTTATCAATTTAATTACCGGAGCATTTATTTTTTTTCACTAGATCCAATTTTAGGCACCTCTAGCGAAACAAGCAATTTCTTATTTGAATTTAATCGGCTAGAGTCAATTTCGGGCACCTCTAGTAATTTTTAATGTGTGACAACAAGAGCCGATTTCGGGCACCTCTAGAAAGAAATTAACATTAAATTTTCAATTTACCCAAAACTCAAGCAACCTAAGTTCACTAAGTTTCCATCAATCAACAAGCCACAACTTTTCATGCAATCCTAAAATTTAGTATTATAGTAAAATTATAAGTTCTTTTCATGCAATCCTAAAATTAAAGGTTCTTTCAATTAAGTGCAGTGGCAAAAATTCATGATTGGATATTCAACAAGTCTTAAGCAATTAAATCCAATCAAAGGCATGACAAGTAATATATGCAATCTATATGCGATTACTAAACATGAATGCAACTAAACATGAATTTAACTACAAACAACCCCCCCCCCAAAAAAAAAAAAAAACTCAAGAGAAGCATTGTCCTAAAAAAAATTTAAATAAAATGCAAATGAGTTAGTCAGAAAGTGTTGTCACTATATTTTCACCCATCATTATCAAATAAATAATGAAAATAAAAACTTTCTAAAAAAGGAAAAACCCTCATTTTAAGTAAAGGCCCCTACTAAAATAAAAGAACCCAAAAAGTCCATCCCAAAAAGCTCATTTTTAAACCCTTTTCAAAAAAAAGCCCAAGTCTAAAAATAAATAATAAACTCATTTATTTTAAAAGGGTCCATTCAAAAACCCATAGGAAGATAGCCCAATAATAAGAACTGTAAAAATGAAAAAAAGAGTTAAAATGAATAAATAAATGAAAAAAAGAGAAAGAAAAAAAGGGAACCAGCGCGCGTCACGCGCGCGGGCTGGTTCCCCCAAAACCTCATCTCGCGCCACTACTAGATGTCGTTCGCCGGCCACGACTGCCATCCCTGTTGGTTTCGGTCGACGCGTCTCATCGTCGCTGACCCAACGGCACCGACACCACTCGCCGTCGTCTACCGTAGCCACCAGAATCTGCAAAAATAGTGAAAAGATGTTTAAATTAGGGCTCGAATCAAAGGGAAAATTCAACCCCGAATTGGAATCAAATCAGATGATTTTGGGGGGGGGGGGTTTACCGAGGATCATGCCTCTTGTCTGATTTTGGCTCCAATTTAGGGATTAAATCTCGATTTTGCTTGATTTGTAAGCTCAAATTCAAGTGTAAACCCCTCAAAACCCCTTTGTTCAACACACACTTGGAGAGCAAAAAAACTAAGCTAAAAAAATCTGAAAATCCTTTAAAAAATTCTCTGAGTTTGCTGAAAAGTTTTAGAGTGAAGTTTGAGTTTTGGGCTATTTTCCGGAGGTGTTTGGGAAGCAATTCGAGAAGGATCGCATACGAGTTCTTCATTTCCGGTAAAAAAATCTTTTCTTCTCTTTAATTTTTTAGTGAATTTCATGATTTTTCTTGATTAAATTTTGTTTTCTTGTGTTGTGTTTGTTTTTGTTTGTTTTTAGGTTGTGGTTGTTGAAGTTGGAATACCATTTCTTGGATCCGGTAAAAATTCTTTTCTTCTCTTTAATCTTTAAAATTCTTGCATGTTTAAAAGATGTTGTTTTTTAGAACTTTGATTTAAAAAAATGAAATAATAGAAACTTTAAATTGTTTTTTTTAGATTTAGGAATAAAAATTAATTAATGTTTTGTTTAAAAAAAACTAAAGTCAAGGGGTTTAATTAGAAGATAATAAATCATAGGTGAAAAAAATATAAAGGGTCTTAATTTGTTAGAAAATAAAGATAGGTTTTGAAATTTAATAATAAAGGTGCTTAGGTAATTTAAAGAAGGTTTTTTTAGAAAATGAGTAAATAAGGGTGCTTTACAAAAAAATAAATAATAATTTTTTTAAAAAAAATAAAAGATAAAAATTTTAGAAATGGACTTTAGTAACCATAAGTAGAAGTTTAGAGTTTCAAGAGAATAAAAGTTTGAAAAACATAAAGAATTTTTTTCTAAAATAAATTTTAAGAATTTTGAAGTCATCTTCTAAGAAAAGCTCTTTAAAAAAAGAAACAAAGAATAACAATCATCTTTAAGGTTTTTAAACAAAAAAACCTCCTTTCTTGAAAAATAAAAAAGAATAAATGTAAAAATTCAATAAGACTAAAATGTCAAAAATGTCAAAAAGAAGAGTTTAGGTTTTAAAGTAAAAAAAAAGATATAAAGGAATTTTTTAAAGGAAACAATAAAAAATATATTCAAGTTTCTTGTTTGCTCATTAGAAATAGGTCAAAACTTAGGACTAGGTTCTAAAAGCTTAGATAGAGATGTGTTTGTAGAAAGATTTTCTGTAACACCCCGAAAACTGGTACGGTCGGAAATAGGTTCCGATGGTCGAATGTTGGTGTTAAAAATCTTAAATTTTGATTAGTTTATGTTCTAAAATTTTTACAAAACCTAAAAGTCAAGTTAAGTTTGTTTTATGTGCCCAAATTAACGTTTCTGGGCCAGGTGTTTCGATACGCCTAGGACCCGTACCGAAACGGCCTAACTAAGGCGTACCGAAACGGATTTCAGGCGTTCCGATACGGTCCAACGGTAATAACTACCTTTTTGGCATTTTGCAAGACCGTATCGAAACGGCCCCGACCGTTCCGAAACGGTACCCTGCAGAAAACAGGGCAGATGCCCCAAAGTCAAAGATTTCGGCTTTTAGGTGACTCACCAGCTGGGCTGGCTTATTTCCTCATGTCTTTAGCTGAACAAATAGCTGGATATCAGCTATTTTTACTGCAAGTGGATGAAGCATCATTAATTTGGAATTCTTGAAGGTGAAGAAAGCTTGTGATTGGATATTAGGAAGGTGTATAGGGTTTAGCAAACCCTTAGACAAGGGAAAGCTTTTAATTGGCTGATATGGGAGGTGGAATTGAATGCCTAATCCCTTAAGTTCTCTATAAATAGAAGAAAGATGGAAAGAGTTTTGTTTTTTGTTCTTGCTACGTAAGATTAAACACTCTTTTTTCCTAAATAAGCTAACACCACCATTGTTGTCTTCTACCTCAAGTTTAAGCAAGCACCTCCATGGAAGCTTGACCGAAGCTTTGCCTTTCCTTGTTTCTAAGTCTAGTTTGATCCGTACAATCGCAAGGAAGAGGACTCAAGCAATCAAGCAAGGTATTATCGACCCTAGGAGCCTTAGCCGATCAAGGTGAGTGTAGTAGCGTATCGAGTTAGGCACGAGCCTACTCGATTATTTGTTACCTTTGTTAATACTAACCTTGAGTTAGTAGTTTTACGCCATTGATTGTATGTTGGTAAGTACATGGTAAGGTTGCATCAATTCTTTGATTTACACTATGTTCATGGTTGTCATGTAAATGTGTATACTTATGATATGATGTTGATATGACTATGAAATATTGTTAAGGACCTTGGATTCGAAGTATCGGATACGGTTGACATGCCAATGAATTCATGAGCTCTATTCAAGAAGAATGACTTGGTGTAGTGGAGGGATGTATTGTGTGATGGTCAAAATCGGTGTAGTGGAGGGTATGGACCATGTTGATTATGAATGGTGTAGTGGTGGAATTCGTGTATCCGTATACAAGGAATCGATCCAAGGGAAATTATGAATTCAAGATAGTGATGTGCCATGAGGCCATGATGATGATGATTTATGTTATGTTATGACTATGATATATGCTATGACCTTATATGTTTATGGAAATGATTTTTGAGCATGTGATATACTATGCATAGTTATGTGACTACCTCACTAGGCAAGTGTGCCTAATGCATTTCATGTATCCATTTCAGGATAAGCAAGTTGAGGGGATCGAGATCGGTGAAGTTGGAGCGTTGTACAAGTCACAACCAAGTCCAAGTAACGTGTTTTGTCTTTTGAACTCCTAGTAGGGTGGCAAAGTCTATGTATTAAGTTTCTATAATAGTTTAGTATGTCTATATGAAGTGCAAGTACTTTTGGTATAAATAATATGTAATGAGTTATGTTGTTTTAAGAGTTAAGCCTTATAGATTATGTTTTGTGCCTAAGTTGGCAAACCGAGCAAAAGGATTCAAAGGACCTTAAAACTTGGCATGATAATAGTTCATGTCCTTAAAATGTTATGGGTAAAATTTCATGTTAATCGGATTAGGATAGCCTTGTCAAAATGTGTAAAAACCAGCTAAAAATTGTCATTTCAGGCCTGCCGTTTCGAAACGGGTTAGTGTGTTTCGATACAGTTTTGCTACTGGAGACCCCTGTTTCGAAACGAGTTCCGAAACGGGTCTAAGTCAAGTCAAGGTCAGTCAACCCGTATCGATACAGGTCAAGCCGTATCGATACGGTCAAGAAGGAAAAGTCAAAGTTTTGACCGTGGTCAAGCCGTACCGAAACGGCTTAGGGCGTTTCGATACGGGCAGCTTCTTTTGGGCTTTTACAAGATCGAATGGATTAATATGTAAACTCGGTAAACATTGCTAGTGTAAGGATTGATTAAAGTTCAGATTAAAAGCCTATTAAGTTCGATGAGTTTTAATAAGACAAGTTGTTAAGAAAGCTTTTGAAGAAAAAGAGTTAAAGGTTTTATCGCACTGTTTTTGGTAACGCTCTCCGACCCGGTTCTCTACCAGGCCGGGAAGGGGGTGTTACATTTTCTTCACAAAAAATTAAGACACACGTAAACAAACTCAAACCCTCAATTAGGAATAAAAGACTTAGACATTTTTAGGATTTAAAATAATAAAACCTAGAATGAATAAAAATGCTAACACATTAAATTTTCATGTTGCTTGAAAAGTGAAATTAATTTAATGCGGTGTCTTGTCAAATGGGAATGAGGGGTTGGCACCAGAAATGTTCGCGGTGATTAAAGTTCATCTCCCAGGAGATAAGGCCGTTAAAATAGTTTGATATTCAGTAAACGGACAAATAAGGTCAAACCTTCGTGAACTTGCAAATTCCATATTTGAAAACAATTTTAAAATCAATTAGGTACCGATTTTGGGCGTCGTGGGGGTGCTAACCCTTCTCTACGCGTAAACGACCCCCCGAACCTATTTTCTGGTTTTGGTAGACCAAAATTGTTGTCTTATTAAAACAAAATGTTTTATTAAAATAACATCGTTTTAAAGTGATCCAATCACAGTTTTCAAAAAAGATTGGTGGTGACTTCGTTGATTTTTTAAGAGTTTTCCTAAAGTCGAAGCTCGAAAGGGTTGAGACAGAAAGGTCGTCACCTTGAATGTGAGTTTCCTTCAGGCCGTGTAACGTCCTAGTTTTTGGCCTAGGTGTTTTGCGAGTTTGTTGGGCCGGTGGAACCGGTAGTCAGGTTTTCGAACCGTTAAAAGGTGGTTTAAGGAAAATCAAGGTTCGGGATGGGATAAAAATATGATAAAAATTCCTAAAATCCTCTAAAATTATATTTAAGAGGTTGGTTAAATCAATTTTGCAAAACAAGTTTTGGAAAGCTTACATTTTAGGTGGTGACCAAAATGTAAAATTTTAAAACTGTGGAAAATTTGTTTTACAAAAAGAGTCAAAATCTTAGAATATTTAGGGAGCTTATTGGCAATTAAGCCTTTTCTCTAATTTGGCATGTGTTTTAAATGATTTTTTAAAAAATTAAAAAGGCTTTTAATTGATTTAATTAGAAAGGTAGTTAATTAGTTAACAAGCAAATTGACGATCTTTTAATTTCTCTTTTTCACTTCAGCCAAACACTCTTCATTTTTCCTCTCAACTTCTATATTTTCTTCACTCTCAATTTCTCTTTTGATTTCCAACTTTTGCTTGCTGATTTCTCTCATTTTCCTTCAAGTTCTTTCAAGAAATCTTGCCAAATTAGAAGAGAAGCAAGGATTGGAGGTAAATTTTGTGCTAAACCTATAATCAAGATTCTTTAATGAAATTCCAAAGATACTTGGCTATTTATTCATGTTTTTTATTGATGTTTTGTTATTAGTTTGATAAAATATTG
Source organism: Hibiscus tridactylites (assembly GCA_958450335.1). NCBI lineage: Eukaryota > Viridiplantae > Streptophyta > Magnoliopsida > Malvales > Malvaceae > Hibiscus > Hibiscus tridactylites. The sequence continues at coordinate 18,142,198 of OY288292.1, read as the reverse complement.
AAATCTTGGTAGAAAGGTGATTTAAAATGTGATTTTCGGAGTTTTGATGATTTGGCTTGTTTGAGATGATTTCTAAATGAGTTTTGAAAAGATTTTAGTGTTGAAATGGAGTCTTAATCATAGAGATTCCGAAATCCTTGAGATTATTGGCTTTTGAAGTGCTTTGGTTGGGTTTTGGGGTGTAATGTGGAATCTGAGTTGTTGGAGGTATAAGGATGGTTTTAGGTTGTTTTTGGATATTGATTGATGCTTAAAAAGTGTTGGATGTGTTGGGTAATGCCTGGGATGAGGTTAAAGGTCAATCGATTGAGTTTTCGGTTGTTTCAGAAGGGTGATTTGATGCTTTAGAGGAGGGCTGGGGGTTTTCTTTTGAGAACTGGTGTTTTAGATGCATTATAATGCATTGAACCTCTATTATAATGTGTTGAAAACAAGGGATAGTAATCTGGAATCAAACAAAGTGATTTTGGAGGCTTCAGACGATCGATAGTTGCGTCGGCAAGTGTGGTATCGCAAGTCGGTAAGTGGAACTTGGTTTTCCAGCATGGAAACGTTTTAGAAAAGGTTTTGGGAACTTAGTAAGAGCTTGAAATGCTTTACTAAGTTTGGAAGTAAGTAAAGTGAATTTCTCTCCTAGATTGTGCTAGTTTGAGCCTTTGGTTGTTCTTGATTTTAAATGTGTTTACCTACTGTTTTAAAGCATGTTTTTAGTATATAAATTGTATTTGATGATGCCATGTTGTTTAAGGAATCACTAGGTAAGTGATCCTTGTATGCATGTGCTGATGCATGAGTGTTGAAGCATGGTTTAATGCTTGAGTTTATGGCTATCATGAATAATTTGTAAAAACAGTGAGGTACATACGAAATGTGGATTATATTGGCCAGTAATGTTGAATAAAGTGTTTTGTAAATGAAATCAGATATAGTTAGTCGGCTATAGGATTGAGTGCACTATAAACAGGTCACCTTGGATGTTGAGGGGTTATGATTGTACCGAAAACTCCATCCAAGCACCCTAACGATTGAGGATTGTTTAAGGTTGCAATGGTTGAGTGTAGCTCCCGGGTGTAAACCTTGTGTGTGTGCCCCGTCTCTCGTTAGTGGCTATACATCTACCGATGAGTGGTGTTGAGGGGTTGTAATTGTACCGAATACTCCACCACAGATGTCACAACGATAGAGGGTTGTTCTCGTGTGTGAGCCTTGAGATGCCGGTAGAGTTTATGAGGGGTGTGGGGCAACCCTTGGTAATCTGTGTATTCGATGTGGTTTGAGAATGTTGTTTATCACTTGCGAGCCAATATAATGGAATGAAATGTTTTGGAAAATGATGTGTTGCATATAATGAAAATGCATGTTTTGATTTAAGCTTAGCAAAATGGTGCTTATCCTTGGAAGGCTTGATAATTATGTAGGAAAGGTATAATTGCCGGAAACTTTCATGAATCATGTTGCATGATGTTTAGTATGATGATTTTGATGTTAAAGTGCATGGTTTGTCAAAGGAGGCATGATGATTTTGAAAAGAGTGAAAAATGGTTTTGTGCATTGATGATGCCTTTGGTTTTGAGCATTCCTCACTAAGCTTGTACGCTTATGCTCTCTTTGTTCATCAATGCAGACAACTAGGTGTTTGGAGGCAACATCTACAAGGGATCCTTCCAAGAAACTCTTTAAAAGTATGTTGAGTTTTTGAACTACAGTAAGGCAATGGGGGTGTCCAATGCTAAGAATGTTGTTGGTGTGGTATTTTCTGTTTTGGTGCAAGTTTATTATGCATTTTTGGTTGTATAAATGGCCTTTAAGTTTTGGTTTATGCATGGTTTTGAAATTTGACCTTTTGGTGCGTATTTCTCCTAGGAAGCATGCCTTTAGTCTCTTTGATATTGATAACGATGCTATGATGATGCCTACGCCACATACTCTTGATTGATGATGTGTATTTAAGTTGGAAACAAGTTTGGGTAGATGTTGGGATGGTTTCGGATGGCTTAAATCGAGTTAAATCAGCTTTTTAAAACATTGCATGCCCAGATGTTTCGAAACACCCTTTCTTGTTTCGGAACGGTGGCTTGAAATGGCCTTGGGTTTTTGAAACGGTGAGGCTTGTTTCGAAACATTTTGCCTCTATGAAACCCTATTCTGAAACGGGTCTTTGATGGTTTCGAAACGAACCCGCATATCGAAATGATCATCAATGTATCAAAACGCCCGTTCTGATACAGGACTCACTGTTCCGAAACGTTTAGTAGTTAATTCAGTTTTTGGAATAATTTGAGTTTCTATTTTCTTACATTTTGGTCCCTATTTATCATGTATGCAATTAAATGAGTTCTAGTGGTCGTTTTGAGCTGAGATTTCATAGAGAAGTTTGTAACGAACTTAATTAAGGGTTGGTAATCAGAATTTTGTAATAACCCTTACAATTTGACAAATTTACAAAATGGTCCTTAAGCCTTAAATTGATTACAATCAATGAGCGTTTGTGATGTTGTCATATTCGCTGCTTGTGTTCACACTTATGAAACTACGATGCATCTAGACAAGATAAAAAGAAAAAAAATTAGGGTCATTTATTGGGGTAAATCTTCTCGATTTACTCCAATATTCCTTGTGTGATCCGTTCGGTTCGGTCTATCGGCCAGGTCAGGTCGAGGGGGTTATAGGTCGTTTTCTTGATTCTTTTTCCACTCCGCGGTGGTCAAATGCTTGTGGCTGGTACTGCCTGAACATCATTTGTTGGGCCTCTATTTGCTCCAATCGGTGTGTTAAGGGGTGTAGTATTGCTTTGATTTCATCCATGTTTACCAAAGTAGAGTCAGTTGCCTAGGCATCAGGACTTGACGAGGCATCAGGAATTGCTGAGGCAATTTTGGTTGCCTGGGCAATCGATGGTGCATGGGATTTTCCTTGGCATGGTGTTGTGAGTTTGATGTGGAAAAACAAAGAAAACTTGGAAACTAAATATACTGAAGAAAGATAAAATATCTCCTAAAATTTTTGAAAATAATAAAAAAAACTGAAATTAAAATAAGGTCCAAAAATTAAAAACGAAAAATTTTAAATTCTTAGAAAGAGCATTTTCATGCATCTTCTAAGGTTATTGCATATCTGGAAAAGGTTGAGAAGGGTTGTTTTCGATACTTCTTATAGTCCATTCGTACCCTACATCGAGTGACAATATTGCCCAAAATGAGTTGGGCCAATGTGCTCGCAGCTACTCCCTTTTGCGTTACCATGGTGGAGGTTTCTTTCCTCTATGTTCTCTTGTAGTCTGTGTATACTCCCCACCTTTCTATTATTCCTGAAGGCATGAATATATTAGTAGAAAAAGTTATATTAACACCCAACCATTTAATTAACTCAATCTTATCGACCTCCATTATGGTTGGATGTAGCCTTCGTTTTCGTGGTAATTGTTGCTCAAGACAATTGGCGTGGCAATCAGTTGCCAAAATTCGTTGTAAGTCAAGGGAAAATCCAATTTTCTGAAAAGCTTTATGAATCCACACACTATTTTCTTTTGGCCTCTCAAACATCTCCATCGGTAGTGATTTCGATGGCTTCAAATCTACCAACATTGGTTCCTCAAGACATACCTGCAATGGACGAGGTGAGTTTTTTAAGAATTCAAAAGGTTCATCCATTACATGCTCATATTCCATTGGCAAAGTATTGTCATCTCATTGATCTTGCGTGTGGTTGTGGAAAAGGTGGATGAGAGCAATTTGTTGTAACATTACTCTTCTTAGCCTCACTGAGTGTTGTTATGGCACCGTTTTGTTCAAGATCCTCAATATTTGCCATGGCGATTCCTTGCATAGGCTCATCATGTGTTGGGCAGTCTCTCTCCTTGGCAGGCTTTTGATTTGAAGGTTTTAGTTGGTCCTCACACATCGAAGAGCTATCTTCGCATTGCTCCTTGTTCTCTTGCCTTGGGACTTCAATATCCCTGGGAATGGATTGTTGGTTCATGTTATCCATGGCATATGTGGACTTCCTCAATCGATCTTCTGAATCCCCCAATGTTGCATCCCACTGAGCTATTCTCGCATCCATTTTCTTTGATAGCTCTCGAATCTCTTCAATTGATTCATCAAGTCTAACCAAGGAAGCTATAAACGTTTCCTCTAAGGGATTGGAATGCTCTTGAAAAGGACTACATTGCCATTGCATATCTATTATCGTTACACTAGGCTGCTGATAAGGACTACATTGTCGAGGCATGTCTGTTGCTGCAACACAATTGTTATGGTAAAAAAATTAAGCTTTTTGATCATACCATGAAGGATTTTTCTACTTGTTCCATCTATGGTCCTCCGTGTAGTCATATGCACCGAGATTGTGAGGGCAATCTTCAAACACATGATGCTCTCCATAAAAAGTGCACGAGTTTTCCATGGTATATGATTTTCTTGGTTGATTCCTATCTTCCAACATCAATTCTCGAATAGATTTACTTTTATTTCCCCACATGTTGATGTCCTTTAACTTGTAGTGCACCTGATTTTTTTATAAAAATAACAAAAAGAAAAGATAGTAAAACTAATAAAAATGCAATAAAAAAAACAACTAACACCAATTGCCAATCCCCGGCAACGGCGCCAAAAACTTGTTGCGTGTAATAAGTTCTTCGCAATTGGTGCAAGTGTACACGTCACTTGTAATAAAGTGATAACTATCGAGTATCGTTTCCTCAGGGATTGGTTTGGGCGACTTTGCTTAAGTTACTAAATTGGAAAAGAAAAAAACACAAGTAGGTGATTGTAGAAGTTCTAATTAATAAATAAAATAAAAGAGCAATCAAAAATAAAAGATAGAGAAATCAAAAAAAAGAGCGGGTCGGGTTATTGTGAGTTTGAGGAGTGATAATTGAATGGCTTGTCTTGGTACTTGAGTGCAAGAATGACACAATTGTTATGGCGATTGGCAGTAATCTTATTTCATGGGCAACGGGTTAAGCAGTTGCCTAGGCAGTGAATGAATGAAGCGATCGCCTGGGCAATGAGTGAAGCCGATGTGTAACACCCTGAAAACCAGTCTAGTCAGAATTAGATTCCGGTGATCGGAGTATTGATATTAAAATATTGGAATTTTGACTTATCGCTAGGCGTTTTGATACACTCAGACCCATACCAAAACGTCCTAGATAAGGCGTTGCGAAACGTTTATAGGCGTTCTGATACGTTCCCAACGGTATTAACTAACTTTTGGACTTTTGCTCAACCTTTTTAATACGGATCCTCTCGTTTCGAAACAGGTCCCCTGTTTCGAATATGTCCATAGGATTAATTGAAGAAAAATGATAAGTGATGACTCACCTAGTTCTTTGCCATCCTTCACGTGATTTCTGATCAGAGAAGATAACTTATAGTCATCTATTGTTTATTTTGGAAAGGATAAAAGAGAGGTAAAAATATTATTAAATAATCTTACCTTAGTTGGAAGGAAACCTTTCTATTGGTTGTTTTGGAGGTGGGTAATGATTAAGGTCATACTTCCCTTAAAATGAATTGATCAAAAGAAAGCTCTCATCTTTGTTTTGAGTTTCACCGAGTCAAACACCCATCTTTTGTTCAAAGATAATCAGCAAGCACCACCATTGCCATCTTCAACCTTGAGCTCCTAAGCATACACCTCTCTATTTGATCTTCTTAAGTTTAAGCTTTCCTTGATTTATGAACACCAAGCCATAGCTATCGATCGGGTAAGTGGAAGCCCCAAGTCAATCATCGATTCTCTTGATTATTAGATGATCAATTTCAAGCTTAAAGATAAGCTTTGTCTATAGCTAATGGCTATTCAAGCATCGATGTCATTATATTGATTATAATGATCCCTTTTTGTTTTTCCTAGCTCAAGAAGTGGAAAAGACTAATCCATCGTCTCATCGAAAGCTAGGAATAAGGGAATTGTCATCCAAGAGCCTTAGGAGCTTCAGATTATCGAGGTGAGTGTAGTCGGAGTCTCGGAATTGGGTGAGGAGCCTTTCCGAATTTACCGTTATTGATTTTATATGATTTACTAACTATTAAATTAAAGGGGCTTTGTATAAAGAATCATTGAAAACCATATTGGTAAGTTTGGTAAGTATTGCATCGATTCATTGTCCATAGCATTGCAATTTTGTCATGGAAATCATTGAAGCATTGACATATAGAATCGTTGACATGAGTTTATTGATATTGCTATTGTTATGGCTACATGATTATTGAGATAATGACATTGAATCATTGATATAGAACTATTTCCATTGAACCATTGATATTGAGCTATTGTTATCGGACCTTGGGATCGAAGTATTGGATACAATTGGCATGTTATAGAATTCATGAGCTCAGTGGTACGGAGATTATACGGTATAGTGGAGGGATATGATGTGTGATGGTCAAAACGGTGTGGTGGAGGATATTGGACCATATTGTTCATTGTTGGTGTAGTGGTAGAATTCGTGTATCCAAATACGGTTGAAATCGATCCAAGGAAAAATATTGATATTGCCATTGATGAAATGGTTATTGATATTGCATTGTCATGTGATTGAGATATTGTTATTGGTGAATTGATTGTTGATGCTATGATTCAACATGATTAAAGAATATGCCATGATAGTTGTATAGTTTAATATTATGATTGTTGTCAAAGCATACCAAGTGCATTTATGATTATTGACTACCTCACTTAGACTATGTAAGTCTAATGCATTCATTGTACATACATTTCAGGATAAGAAAGCATCGGATCATGTAACGCCCTGGTTTTGGGCCTAGATGTTTTAGATGTTGAATCGGGTCGGTCGGGAACGGTTCGAACCCTTGAGGTTGGTTTAGGGAACACCTAGTTCAGGATGTTTTTAAAATATGTAAAAATATCTAAAAATCCTCATTTACTATATAAATGATTATGGTAAAAACAATTTTACAAATGAGATTTGGAAATATTACATTTTGGTATAGTGACCAAAATGCAGTTTTTGAAACAAGTTGGCTAGTGACTATTTTGTAAAGGATTGAAACTTTGAATCTTTAAGGAGCTAATTTTACCAAGTATTTTTCATCGGATTTCTCTTTAATTTGTGGCTTTTAATAATGATTTTCTTAAAGAAATAAAAAGGAATTAAAAAGGAAATCAAAGTTGACTTTTCATAACTAATTTCACGATAGTTTTCTCTTTTCATTTTCTCTCAACTTCCAATCAGCCAAACACTTTTCTCTCCTCTAATTTTCATTTTGTTTGCTTAGATTTTATCTTCCAAAGGATTTCCTATCTTTTTTTCATCAAATCCTTTTTGATTTTGCTTTGGATTTCAAGAAAACTTGCCCAAATTGAAGAGAGATCAACCATTAGAGGTACGCTTCGTCCTTCTCCTCTATTGATCAGTTCTTTACTGAAATTCCCAAGTTATCAATCCTTTGTTAATGGTTTTTGAGTTGTTTTAATGTTATAAACAAGAAATATTTGCTAAATTCAAGAATCATTGATGAGATCTTGGTGGTTTTCGTGTTTCTACGTTAAGTTATGTTTTGAGGTTGATTTCTAATATATTTTGGATGATATTTGATGTTGAGAATGAGGATTTAACAAATAAATCCCGAATAGGTTTAGGTTCCTGAGTTTGAGATGCTAGATTTGTGGTTTTTGAGGTGTTTATGGTGATCTTCTTTTGCTGGAGGTATAAAGTAGTGTTTATGGTGATTTTTTATGTTGATTGAGGTTTAGAAAAGATTACAATTGATAGATCTTAGCTGGGCTTAGTTTAGGAGGTAATCGATTGAGTTTTCGGTTGTTTCGGATGGGTATTTTGGTGTAGTTTTGGTGAGCAACGAGTTTGTGTTTAGTTGCTGGTGTTAAAATGCATTTTAATGCATTTGGATCTCTGTTTTGATGGTCTAAAAACAAGGGATCTTGATCCGAAAGAAAGCGAAGCATTTTAGGAGGCTTCAGACGGGTGATCTTCGCGTTGGAACGTGAAATTTCGCGTATCGGTGAGTGGATGTGTTTCAAAGCTATGTTAAGCTTGGATACGAGGTGTTGGGAGGTTAGTGTAAGCTTGAAACGCTTAGCTAATCTCATAAGTAAGTATGAATACTTGTACTCTTGGATTTCGGTTCCAAATGGACTCCATGGTTTATCATGCTCATGTTTTAATAATGGTTGTTACTCACTGTTATGCATGGATTTAAGCATGTTTTTGCTTGTGTTTATCCCATGGAATGATTTGATTTGAATACAAGATGGGCTGAACTTGTATGAAATGGTTTTGCTATTTAAAAAGCATGTTTAATTTGGGATATGTGAAGATTTTCAGTGATGCATTGAAAGTAGTGAGTTAACATCGTTTTATGAGTATATTGGCAAGTGTTTGATCTATTTTTAATATTTGGATATGTTGGTCGACCAATAGGATGTGAGTGCACTATAATCTATAAATCGTGTGTGTGTCTAGCTACATGACGTAATAGGGGTGAGCTTATTGCGGGTGGTAGTGGTGCATCTATCACAATGGGTTAGGGGTGAGCCTAATTCCATTCGTAGCCATTAAGATGGGGTGAGCCATCATTGAGTATAGGGGTGAGCCTATACAAGTATGTATATCTGATATTGTGAGTGAAAGTGATAGTGGTGAGTCTATCATAACGGATAGGGGTGAGCCTATGCTGAAATGTTATATGCCAATATATGTGTTTTTTTTTGTTACCCATGTATCATGATTATTTGGTGGTTGCATAATGGATTATTATGCATGTGATATGACGATGAGATATTGCATAAGGTATATCTATGCATGTGAATTAAGCAAGTGAGGCTTAACGGAGTTTTGCATTGTGAACAATGCATGAGGCTAATGATACATGTGGAGCATGGTTAAAGAATGTTTTGCTTTGGTTTAGAAGCATGATATGGTTTCAGTTGATGTTTTAAAAACTGCATTGTTGCTGTGTTTTGAGCTTTCCCTCACTAAGCAAGAGTGCTTACCCTCATTTTTTCCCAACAATGCAGATAACTAAGCTTGAGGGCTGAGAAGTAGCAAGTGGGAGCACCTAAGTCGTCACTCAAATTTAAGATTGAACTTTGGCAATGGGGAAAGAACCTCGGTTTGGGAGTTTGGTTTTGTAGTCTCCTAGTTGAGATATGTTTGTTTGCCTATTTGGTTTGTAAAAGGTCATTATATTGGTTTTGAGGACTTACCTTGCCTTTTGGGATGCTTATGGTCTTTTGGTGTTTTTGACTCTTAGGGAGCATGCTTTAGAAGTCAATTTTGATGATGATGATGTTGGACGTTTTACCTTAGCTTGTACGTTTGAGTGTTGATGCATATTGGTGTGCAAGCATGTTTAGCTATATGTTGGAATGGTTTGGATGAGTCGTTGGGGTTCAAAATCTACATTTTGGGTATTTGCAGACTGCAGCGTATTGGTACACCTCATGGAGTATCGATACCGCCTGCTTGTTTTGTGAGGGGCGTACCGGTACACAGGGTCGTATCGATACCCTCTTTAGTCTCTAGACGAGGGCGTACCGATACGGTACCTCAGTGTACCGATACGGTCTGGTGACGCAAGCCTGGGCAATTTGATCATTGAGGGCGTATCGATACCCTTCTTAAGAGTATCAATACGCTGGTCGTTAAGTTGGTTAAACCTCACTTGTGAATGTCTTCAAACGATGTGTTTTAGTCCCTAAACCTCATGCATGCAATTGGATGTGATTGGTTGGTTAGATTGTGATAATCATTGACAGAGAAGCATGAAATATGACTAATTGAATAAAGGTAACTTGAAAATCAGAGAAGTCCTTGTAAATTGCAAAAATTACATTTTGGTCCCTAAATGTCTAGTTGTGCAATTAAACCCCTAAACGAAATTCGATCCATGTGTCGTTTCTTCCTATGCTCATTGGTGATCACATATGACTTAAGTTGCATTTAGAAAAGGTAAAAATAAAAAATGGGTCGTTAATCGGAGTCGGCTTCAACGAGTTGGCTTCGGTTTTCCCCGTGTAATCACCTTGGTTCAGGTCAACCGTCTAGACCGGGCTAAAGGGGTTACAGATCAAGATCGGGATTAGCTGGAAGTTTGGCAAGTCACCACGGGATTAATGTAAAGTACTTTTTGTTCCCTTGAACTCCTAGAATGGTGGCAAAGTAGTTAAAGTACTCGATAATGATATTTTGGTTATGTGTATGAGGATTATGTGTTATATGTGGGTTAAATACCCTAAATGACTTGTTATGTTCGCTTGAAAATGACTTAAAATGCATAGTTGGTCTAAAGAAGTGAAAAAATGGTAAACATATTCGAATGATAATGAAAATTGGCATGGAAGTAGTTTATATCATTGGAATATTGTGTATAAAATTTCATTATATTTGGACGTCGTTTGTTAGGTTAAATTGATTAAAAAACACAAGAATCTGTCATTACAGGTCAGGCAGTATCGAAACGGGTCATGACGTTTCGATACGGTTAAGCATAATTGAACCCAGGGAACAGGGTCTATCGAAACGGTCTAGGATCGTTCCGAAACATTTTGCTACTGGAATCCATCATTTTGACACGGGTTCATAGCGTTTCGAAACTAGTCAAAGGAAGTCAACCCATATCGATACAGGGCTTAACGTATCGATACGGTCAAAGAGAAGAAGTCAACATGGTTGACCATCGTCCACCTGTATCGAAACATGTTTGAGCGTTTCGATACAGGGTTAGTTAAAGTGGTTAAAAAGCTTAATCTGAAGGTCTGCATTGTTTACATTTTGGTCACCGTATTTTACAAGATTAAATTGAATGAGTTAAAGGGATCCATATTGTATGAAAATTTACAGAATAGTTAATGTTGCATTGAATTTCATTGTGGTATTGTTTGTTTCACCGAAGGACCTCTAGGTTGTTAGGTTTTACAAAATAGTCCCTAAAACTTGTAAAAGTTGTGAAATGGTCCTAAATGTTTAACTGTGATCTTCTTATGAATGAATTGGACTAATATGTATATTGGTAATGTTTTGTTTATGTAATATTGATTAAATGTTGTTACTAAGTTGAAATTTTATCGCACCGATCACCGCACTGATCACCGGTAACACGCTCTGACCTGGATCTCGAGCAGGACGGGAAGGGGGACTTACACGATGCTTGGGCAATTTAAAAACAGAGAGATTGCCTGGGAAGTGCGTGAAGCGATTGCCTGGGAAATGTATAAGAGGAGCGATTGCTTGGGCAATTGTTGACAACCTTCAAGGTTCGGCGAAACGTTCTTCAATGGTTTCTCCTTATCCCTAATTCGAAACACTGATTAAGTCTACATGCCTTGATAATATATCCATGCGTGATCCAAGGGTGAACAATAACCGATCTTGCACTTCTCTTAGAAGTTGAAATCCACAACTTATTCCTAAATTGGATTAGTCTTCACCAACGATCGTTTGAATGAAAACCATGTTCATTCGTTTCTTGAATCTAACTCTCTTGATATTAGATAAATGGATGAATTCACGAGATCTTGTAACGCCCGTGTTTTGGGGTTAGGAGTTAGCCGGGTTTATAGTCCGAGTCAATAAAATTAAATTAAAATCAATTCAACCTAAATTGGATCCATTTGAGCTTTAGTATAAAGGGGAGGGACCCATGTTGTAATTTTACCCAAATGTTTTGAAAAGCAAGACCACTTTTAATTAAAAGTTGTCTTCCTCCCCCTTTATCCCCCTTTCCAATGTCTAATACCCCAAACCCCTCTTCAAAACCCTCCCAAACTAAAAACACTATTCTATTGGCTTTCAACTTCATTTCAAGGTTTTTTTGGAAGGTAAAATCATTTTCTCACTCTCCTCTTCATCCTTTATCTATCTATGGTTGTAGATTTTAAAAATATGAGATTTTGAAATTTAGGGTTTGATTTAAAGTTTGGGTTTTTATGGTGATTTTCACCTTGTTTTGAAATAATGAGTTGAGTTTTGTCTTAATCACATCAAGGTATATATTATATGTCAAAATGAGTGGATTTTATTGAAAACCCGAAATGGGTTCTTGGAACCATTTTTGGGAGGTCAAAACTTGGATTTTTGGGAGGTTTAAGGTTGAAATTGAAGGGCTGTTGGTTTATATATGTTAGGAGGGTGTTTTGGGATCTTTTGAGTGTCATTTGGATGATTGGAAGTGGAGTTTTCGGCTAGTGTTGTAGGGAGTACGAAATTGAGATATTTGGGGATTAATTTGATTTGGAAATTTGGGTGAAGCTTGGTTTGAACTCAAAGGTTGATTGTTGTTTGAATATTACCATTGATTGTGGTTGTTGGTTGTGTTTTTGATTGGCTAGAAGCAAGAGGAGTCGTCGAAGGAGCTATGGGACCGAATCCAGGTTCGTAGGAGGATTGTTTCGGTTGCTAAGGAAGGGCGGTGAGTGGTTTCAAACTTGTTTTAAAGTTCAGTTCGAGTGTGTGTAGAGTGTGTGTGTGGAATGTGCTTGGTAGGCCATTTCCCTATTTCAAGTTGTAAATTCTAGCCTTTAATTCCATTTAATGCTATTGTGTAATTGCCTATCTATGCTCTTGTGGATTGTGGTTAAATTGGTGCATGTATATCATGAAATGTATATATGTGGTGAGCATGGAATGTGGTTGATGATATATGATGTGGTTATGAAAATTGGCACTAAATAAATTACCGGTTGTAAATGATCGATCATTAGGATTAGTGTGCACACAAATTGAGTCAAAACGTACGTGGCCTTGATGGCGTTAAGTCATCAAGGAGGAGTACGGTGATGTAATATTCCACCGGAAGCTTTTACATATTTCTACGGGATGATGAGTGGAATCACATCCGTAGGGCATATGGCGATGAGTGCAATCCCGCACATGCAAGGTCCGGTGATGAGTGTAATCCCACCGAGGTAAAGTGTTGTTGAGATTTTAATCCGCACAATCGGGGTAATTGAAAGTGGCCAATTAACTTGTTCATATATTGTGATATGTGATGTTGATATATGATTGTTGATATTGATTCTTGATGCTTAGTATGAAGTAAGATGCCATATTATGCCACTTGAAAGACTAGCTAGGTCTACTTGATTATATGTCAATGTTTGATGTATGTGAGATTAGGATTTACATGCTTGAACCCTGCATTGTTGATGCTTTTCGTTTTAGAGCACCCTCACTAAGCTTATAGCTTACGCTCTCAATGTTCAACAATGCAGATCATTAGAGTGGTGTTAGCTCGGAGCAAGGCAAGAAGGGCTTTCCAAGTTTGTGGCTCAAGTACGGTGGTTAATTTTGTATTAGATAGCAATGTGGCAAGGGTTTTTGTATGAGCTATGTATGACTCATGTATGTTGATGTTTTATTTGGCCTTGGTTTGTAAAGCATGTTATGCCATTTTAATGTTTGTGTGTGATGGCATGTCTTAGAAGTTTAGGTTGCCTCGTTGTGGGTGCAAACCTCATATGTGTTATCTTGTGCCATTCGGGCCTTTTGAGTTCCATGTATTACTTTAAATGCTAAATTGCCTTTTGTTGGAATGCCAAGTATGGATGCCTTGTTTCATGTTTGAATGCTTAAGTTGCTTGTATTGTTGTGCATCACCTTGTGTTGAATTGTGCCTTTTGGCTTCAAGTTAAAGCATGCTTTTATGGTTGGTTTGCCTTAGGATTGATGTTAGTGTGTTGGTTGAGGTTTTAGAAGGATTTTGGGGCATCCTTGTGCCTTAAATCAGCTAAAACTTGTAAGTTCGTAGCAGGGGTATCGATACGGTTGGGCCCGTATCGATACGGCCTTCTTGTTTCAGGCCTCGCGTTTCGATACGCGAGGGGGCGTATCGATACCTTTTTGGTCACTGGAGTCACTGTCGATTTTGGTATCGAAACGGGCCTCTGGCGTATCGATACGGTCTTCTTAGCGTTGACCGCAAGAAGTTGACCGTTGGGGAGAGTATCGATACACTCTTTGGGCGTATCGATACGGTCTCCACGAGGTTGACTTTGACCAGTTGACCTAGTCAAGGCGTATCGGTACCCTCCTTAGGAGTATCGATACCGCCTGCAATTTAAGTTTAAAATTGGGTTGTTAAGTGTTGGTTTGGGTTCGTTTGATTGTCTCGGGTACGTTGTTCCGCTGTATGATCACTTAGGATTTAATATTCCTCTAGACAAGATTAAAATGAAAAGAAAAATAGGGTTGCTAACCGAGGGGGAACCTTAACGGGTTTCGCTTTGGTTTTCCCCGTGTGGCTCACTCGGACTGGTCATCCGGCCAGACCGGGACGAGGGGGTTACAGATCTTCTCCCAATTCACTCGCAAACAAAATTAAGAACCAAGAATGAACAAACCTAGAATTAAAATTGCAAACTAAAATACCTAAACAAATTCAATCGTTCTCACAAACACAAAAACAAAATAGCCCAAGCCAAATAAAATTAGTTCATGGTTGGGTTCGAAAGATATACAAAGAATAATCTCCCTAGCATGGATCTAATCGAACAAAGAAGAAGAAGATGTCGAGCAACCCATTTTTTCTTCTCTCAATTTGAATCTTTGGAGGCTTGCGGCTAAGCCTTGTATTTATAGGAGATGGTTGGGTCAAAGTCTTTCTTAAGGAAGAAGTTAAGTTGGAATTAAATACAATATAATAAAATAAATATATCTCTTTTATTTTATTATTTTATTCCTCCTAAATCTCTTGGAATTTAATCTCCTTTAAATCTTCAATTCTTCTAGGATTTATCATTCCTTCTAGTATTTATCTCGAACTAAATGGATTGATCCTATCCGAATTGGAAACTCCCCTTCCCTTCTTGTCTTCAATTTCTTCGTGAATTAAATCATGCACACACAAAACATACATACGCAGCATCTTTTTCCACAATTTCAACTAAAGTATGAAATCAAGCATGACGATGAAGACAATTATTAAAATATGCATGAATGCCTAATAATGCAACTAAAATGTGCCTAAGTCTAACAATAATATAAGTAAAAAGGGTAATAAAAATTGTACTTTTGAACACTCATCACACTCCCCAAACTTGAACTATTGCTTGTCCTCAAGCAATGCAAAACTAACAATTAACTTCCAAGACTTTAATCTTCAAAGACATGCTTTAAACTTGAATTCAAACCTCAGAACCGTCGCACAAAGTATGATCACCTTTTGAATTTTTTGAATAGCACAAAAAATACTCGGAACCAAACTATAATGCTCGTGGCAATGTGTGTGCGTAGTTGTGTACAAGTTGATTTTCAAGATTCTATGTGAACAATAGGCCTTTATCAATTTAATTATCGTGGGCATGTATTTTATTTTCACTAGAGCCAATTTTGGGCACCTCTAGTGAAACAAGTAATTTCTTATTTGAATTTAATCGATTAGAGTCAATATCGGGCACCTCTAGTGATTTTTAATGTGTGACAACTAGAGTCGGTTTCGGGCATCTGTAACAAGAAATTAACTTTCAATTTTCAATTTACCAAAATTTTAAGAACCTAAGTTCACTATGTTTGCATCAATCAACAAGCCACACTTGTGTCAATAAAATTTAGTTACATAGTAAAATTCTAAGTTCTTTTTATGCAATCCTAAAATTAAAGGTTCTTTCAATTAAGTGCAGTGGCAAAAATTCATCATTGGATATTCAACAAGTCTTAAGCAATTAAATCCAATCAACGACATGGCAAGTAATATATGCAACCTATATGCGATTACTAAAGATGAATGCAACTAAACATGAATTTAACTAGAAACAAACACCCCAAACTCAAGAGAAGCATTGTCCTAAAAAATTTAAAATAAAATGAAAATGAGTTAGTCGGAAAGGTTGTCACCATGAATGTGAGTTTCCTTCGGACCGTTTGCTTGATTCGTTCCTGTCCACGGTGGTCAAATGCTTATGGTTGGTACTACATGAACACGCATGTGTTGGGCCTCCAATTGCTCCAATCGGTGTGTCAAGGGGCGAAGTATTGCTTTTATTTGATCCATGTTTACCTAAGTAGAGTCAGTTGCCTGGGCATCAGGACTTGTCGAGGCCTCGAGAATTGCCGAGGCAATTTTGGTTGCCTGTGTAGTGGTCGGTGCAGGGGATTTTCCTTGGCATGGTGGTTGTGAGTCTTGATGTGAAAAAACAAAGAAAACCTAGAAACTAAAGATACTGAAGAAAGATGAAATATCTCCTAAAATTTCTAAAAAATATAATTAAAAAATAACCGAAAATAAAATAAGGTCAAAAATTAAAAACGAAAAATTAAAAATTCTTAGAAAGAGCATTTTCATGCATCTTCTAAGGTTACTGCATTCTGAGAAAGCTTGAGGAGGGTCGTTCCCGATACTTCTTATAGTCCATCCATACCCTCCATCGAGTGACAATATTGCCCAAAAAGAGTTGGGTCAGTATGCTCGCAGATAACCCCTTTTTCGTTACCATGGTGGATGTGTCTTTCCTCTGTGTTCTCTTGAAGTCCGTGTATACTCTCCACCTTGCTATTATTCCAGAAGGCATGAATATATTAGTAGAAAAAGTTATATTAACAACCAACCATTTTATCACCTCAATCTCATCGACCTCCATCATGGTTTGATGTAGTCTTCGTTGTCATGGCAATTACTGCTCAAGACAATTATCGTGACAATCAGTTGCCAAAATTCGTTGTAAGTCAAGGGAAAAACCAATTTTCTGTAAAGCTTTATGAATCCAAACATTGTTTTCTTTTGGCCTCTCAAACATCTCCATTAGTAGTGATTTCGTTGGCTTCAAATCTACCAACATCGGTTCCTCAAGACATTCCTGCAATGGACGAGGTGAGTTTTTAAAGAATTCAAAAGGTTCAACCATTACCTGCTCATATTCCATTGGCAAAGTATTGTCAGCTTGTTGATCTTGCGTGTGGTCGTGCAATTGTCGTGGCATAGGTGTATGAGAGCAATTTGATGTAGCATTACTCTTCTTAGCCTCACTGAGTGTTGTTGCGGCACCGCCTCGATCAAGCTCCATAGTCTTTGCCATGGCAATTCCTTACATAGGCTCGTCATGTGTTGGGCAGTCTCTCTCATTGGCGGGATATCGACTTGGAAGTTTCAGCTGGTCCTCACACATCGAAGAGCTCTCTTTGCATTGCTCCTTGTCTTCTTGCCTTGGGACTTCATTATCCCTATGAATGGATTGTTGGTGCATGTTATCCATGGCAAATGTGGATCTCCTCAATTGATCTTCTGAATCCCCCAATGTTGCATCCCACTGAGCTATTTCCGCATCCATTTTCTTTGATAGCTCTTGAATCTCTTCAATTGATTCGTCAAGTCTAACCAAAGACGCTAGCAACGTTTCCTCCAAGGAATTGGAATGCTCTTGAAAACGACTACATTGACATTGCATGTCTGTTGCCGTGACACTAGGTTGCTGATAAGGACTACATTGCCGAGGCATGTTTGTTACGATGAAGGATTTTGCTGCTGGTTCCGTCTATGTTCCTCTATGTAGTCATATGCACCGGGATTGTGAGGGAAATCTTCAAACACATGAAGTTCTCAATAAAAAGTGCACGAGTTTTCCACGGTATATGATTTTCTCGGTTGATTCCTATCTTCCAACATCAACTATCGAATAGATTTACTTTTATTTCCCCACATGTTGATGTCCCTTAACTTGTAGCGCACCTGATTGTTTTTTTTGATAAAAATAACAAAAACAAAAGTTAGTAAAACTAATAAAAAATGCAATAACAAAAACAACTAACACCTATTGCCAATCCCCGGCAACGGCACTAAAAACTTGTTGCGTGTAATAAGTGCTTCGTAATTGGTGCAAGTGTACACGTCGCTTGTAATAAAGTGATAAGTACCGAGTATCGTTTCCTAAGGGATTGGTTTGGGCCACTTTTCTTAAGTTTCCGCATTGGAAAAGAAAAAAGCACAAGTAGGTGATTGTATGAGTTCTAATGAATAAATAAAAAAAGAGCAATTAAAAATAAAAGATAGAGAAATCGAATAAGAGAGAGTAGGTCGGGTTATCGTGAGTTTGAGGAGTGATAATCGAATGGAATGTCTTGGTACTTGAGTGCAAGAATGACTCAATTGCTTTGGCAATTGGTAGCAATCATATTGCCTAGGCAATGGGTTAAGCGGTTGCTTGGGCAGTGAATGAATGAAGCGATTGCCAGGGCAATGAGTGAAGCTGATGCCTGGGCAATGTAGAAACATAGCGATTTCCTAGGCAATGCATGAAGCTGATGCTTGGGCAATGTAGAAACAGAGCGATTGCCTGGGTAATGAGTGAAGCCGACGCCTGGGAAATATAGAAACAGAGCTATTGCCTGGGAAATGCGTGAAGCGATTGCCTAGGCAATGTAGAAGCGGAGCGATTGCTTGGGAAACTGTCGACAACCTTCAAGGTTCGGTGAAGCGTTCTTCAATGGTTTATCCTTATCCCTAATTCAAAACACTGGTTAATTGAGCATGCCTTGATAATACATCCATGCGTTAACTAAAGGTGAACAACAACCGATCTTGCGCTCCTCTTAGCTGTTGAAATCCGCAACTTATTCCTAAGTCGGATTAGTCTTCATCAACGATCATTTGAATGAAAAGCATGTTCATTCGTTTCTTGAATCTAACTCTCTCGATATTAGATAAATGGATGAATTCACGAGATTCTCTCCAATTCACTCGCAAACAAAATTAAGAACCAAGAATAAACAAACCTTGAATTAAAATTGCAAACTCAAATACCTAAACAAATCCAATCATTCTCACAACCACAAAAAACACAATAGCCCAAGCCAAATAAAATTAGTTCATGGCTGGGTTCGAAAGATATAGAAAGAATGATCTCCCTAGGGTGAATCTAATCAAACAAAGAGAAAGAAGAAGAATATGTCAAGCAGCCCATTTTTTTCTTCTCTCAATTCGAATCTCTGGAGGCTTACGGCTAAGCCTTGTATTTATAGGAGATGGTTGGGTCAAAGTCTTTCTTGAGGAGGAAGTTAAGTTGGAATTATATACAATATAATAAAAATAGAACTCTTTTATTTTATTATTTTATTCCTCCTAAAACTTCTCCTAAATCTCTTGGAATTTAATCTCCTTTAAATCTCCAATTCTTCTAGGATTTATCCTTCCTTCTAGTATTTATCTCGAAATAAATGGATTGATCCTATCCAAATTGGCAACTCTCATTCTCTTATTGTCTTTAATTTCTTTGGGAATTAAATCCTGCACATACAAAACACACATACGCAACATCTTTTTCCATAATTTTAACTAGAGTATGAAATCAAGCATGACGGTGAAGGAAATTATGAAAATTTGTGTAACGCCCCGGTTTTGGGCTTAGAAGTTTTGGGCTTGGACCGGTTCGGTCAAAGTGTTGTTCGAATATAAAAGAGTGAAATTAGGAAAGCCTAGTTCGGGTTGCATTAAAAATATGGAAAAATGTTCTAAAATCCTCTTTTAATATATATATAAGTGAACTGTGAAATCAATTTTGCAAAATGAGGTTTGGAAGGGTGACATTTTGGCTAGTGACCAAAATGTAATTTTTGAAAACTGCGTGACTGTTTTAGAAAGGATTGAAACTTTGAATCTTTAAGGATCTATTTACCCAAAGGGAGCTTCTCCAGATTTTTCTAAGATATTTAATGATTTAATTATGGTTTTTAAACAAAAGAAAAGTGGAGGGAAGTTATTTCTAACTAATTTTTCTTAAAATCTCATTTTTCTTTTCTCTCATTTTCTCTCAAACCAAACATCTTTCTCCAGAGTTTTTCCTCTGATTTTGTCACCTAAATACCTCTTTTCAATCCTCTTTTGATTGTTAATCATCTCATCAACAAAACCTCATCATTTGCTAGTTGATTCTTCAAGCTTTTTGGTTCTAAAAGGGGAGAAACTCAAGTTTGGAGGTAAGAACGTCCTTCTCCTCTAAACTCTCAGTTCTTTACTGAAATTCCTAAGTTCTCAATCCTTAATTGATGTTTTATAAGTGGTTTTAAAGTTGTGTTATGGATCTTGGCTTTAAATGCAAGATTTGGTGATTTTTGATGGATTTTCGTATGATCTGATTGGGCTGTGTTTTAAGGTGTTAATTTGATGTTAAATGAATGTTAAATTGATATGGAATTGAGTTTTAATTAATGCAATCCCGGATAGGTTGAATTTCCTAAGTTTAGCTTGTGATTCTTGGTTGTTTTTGGAGTGATCTTGTGGATCTGATGTTGCTGGAGGTATAAGGATGTTGTTAGGTCCTTTTTAGATGTTAAATGATGTTAAAGGATGTTTAGTTTTGATGGATCATGGCTGGGCTATGTTGAGGAGTTGTTTGGGTGCATTTTCAGTTGTGTTTGATAACCGAAAATGGAGTGTGGATGAGAGCAGCGAGTTTAGGTGCTTTCATTGAAGCTATTAATGCATGATGATGCATTAATCCTCTGCTTTAATGTGTTAAAAACAGGGGAGTCATCTTTGGATCCAAGTGGTGGTGATCCGGAAGCTTGATTTGTGTTTCGGCAAGAGGCGAAACGGAATCGGTGAGTGGATTTTGGTTTCCAGCTTTGAAACCATTGTTTTGAAGGTTTGGGAGCTTAGTTTAAGTCTAAGCAACTTAGCTAAGCTCAAGAGTAAGTTTTTGGAAAAACTCTCTTGTGGATGAACCATGGTTTTGGTTGTATGCAATGTGGATATTTGCATGTTTTAAATTATGTTTTGAAAGCATGATTAAGCATGTTAGTTGCTGAGATTATAAGCCATGTGTTGAAGGATGCTCAAGGTAAGAGATCCTTGTTTTTGAACATTGTTATAATGTGGTTTAATGCTTAAAGATGCATGATGTTATGGCTTGGTTTAAATGCTTTAAAACAGTGGAATATTGATGTTAATGATGCATATTGGCAAGTGATGCTAAGGTCACAAAGGTGTTTAAAAGTCCTTGTGTGAGCCTTGTTTATTTAAGAACAACATGGTGGTTAAAAGTCCATGGTTGGTTCTTGGTTAAGATCATCAAGGTGGTTAAAATTCCTTGGATGAGTCTTGTTTATTTAAGGACAATATGGTGTTTAAAAGTCCATGATTGGTCCTTGGTTAAGGTTACAAAGGTGGTTAAAATTCCTTGTGTAAGCCTTGTTACTTAAGAACATCAAGGTGTTTAAAAGTCCTTGGATGGTTCTTGTTAAGGACACAAAGGTGTTTAAAAGTCCTTGTGTGGTCCTTGCCATGGTGTTTAAAAGTCCATGGGCCATGGTGTTTAAAAGTCCATGGGGTTAAGGACACAATGGTGTTTAAAAGTCCATGTGTGGTCCTTGGTTAATGTAAGATCACAATGGTGTTTAAAAGTCCATGTGTGAGTCTTATGTGAAATGTATCACTTGTTGCCAATATGACATGTTATGAACTTGATGCATGAGATGCATGTTTTAAATTGCTTATGAGCATGTTTAAATGATGAATGGATTAAAGGTTTAATCATGTGTTTGTAAATGCATTATTGTGTGGTTTTAATGAGCATTCCTCACTAAGCTTTTGCTTACGCTCTCTCTTTTCTTAAACCAATAATGCAGAACATTAAGGTGCATTGAGGGCAGCAAGGAAGGCAAGCAATCAAGTGGAAGTTAAGCTCAAGTATGGGAAGGTTTTCTTAAACACTTTTAGCTTTTGGCATTTGGCAATGGGGGACCTATGTGGATGTTTTGGGAGATGTTTTGAACCCCCCTAAGTTTGTTTAATGATGTCATTAATGTTGGATCATGTAATAGGCCTTTATGTGGTTGATTTGGAGACTTAAAGCTTGAATGGGTTGCTCATTAGGAAGCATGTCATTAGATTTGGGGCTTTTTATATTTGATGCCATAATGATGATTGGTTGATGCAAATATGTTCCTTGCATGTTGTATGTCTTGCTGGTAATGTTTGGTGGCATTTGGAGCTTGTATGGTAAGTCAATTGTGTGTTTTAGCAGCCATTTTACTGCATCCTGTGCAGGCCGTATCGGAACGGCAGCTACCGTTTCGGAACGGGTGCCCTGTAGTGGCCCAGGCGTCCGAAACGGAAGGTACCGTTCCGAAATGGAAATGCCTCTGCCAGCTCTCGTTTCGGAACACGTTGCGGAACGGCCCCGCGTTTCGAAACAGGTTCTCCCTGTTTCGGAACACCTGACCGTTAGGCGCTGACTTTGGCAGTTATATGTTTTGAATTGCTTGCGTTTTGGTCCCGAATCTTGTTTATGCAATTGTATGAGTTTGGAATGTCCGTTTGAGCTGAAATTTGGCGGAGAAGCATGAAACTTGACTAATTGCAAATTGGTAACTTTAATTTGGATGAAGTCCTTATAATTTTCAGAATTTACGATTTGGTCCCAAAAGTTGTAATTTGTGCAATTGAGTCCCTGTTTGTTCTCTGATGGTTATGATCTTTGAGTATGATGTTTGTATGAACATATCTAGGGTTAATGTGCATCTAGACAAGATTAAAAAGAAAAAAAAGGGTCGTTAATCAAGGTTTACTTTCGGGTTAACTTTGGTTTTCCCCGTGTAATCTTCTTAATTCGGGTCAACCGTCTAGGCCGGGTTAAGGGGGTTACATTTGGTGGTATCAGAGCTGAGTTTTCGAGTATTTGGGAATGATTGTGTGGTTGATTAAAGTATGTATGCTTTGTATGCTTGTTGAGTGAAAGCATGTTGAGTGAATTGTATGTGTGATGCAATCGTGGTGTATGCTGGGATGAAGCATGTTGTGGGTACCCATTGCCAAATCAAAGCTAATGAAATGATGTTGTTTTTAAGTGAAAATGAGCTTGAGTACTTGGATTGCTTACCTTGCTGGGCCTGACTTTGTTTGTTTGCATTGTGATTGTGTGTTAGAGTATGGCACCTCGTAGAGAGTTAAGGAGTAATGTGCGAGTTGCGGCTCAAAATGAAAATGAGAATGAGGAGAATGTTGAGAGTGCGGTTTTACCTCCTCCACCTGGTGGTGGTGGTGCTGAGGGTGAAAGAGCTGAAGCTGCAGCTGGTGCTGGGGTCGCTGGACCTGAAGCTGGTCAGGGGCAAGCTGTTCCTGACATGACAGTGCTGATACAAGCTATTGCTGGAGCTTTCCAAGCCGCAGTAGCTGGAGCTCGAGGAGCTGGGCATCAAGAAGATGTTGGTGTTAGACTACCCTTGGAACGCTTACGCAGTCTAGGCGGGACTGAGTTCATGGGTATGTCTGCTGAAGGTTCTGAAGCTTGGCTAGAGAGTACCAAGAGGATCTTGGGTCAGATGAGTTGCACTAATGTGCAAAAGCTGGGTTGTGTAGTATCCTTGCTACAGGATGATGCTTATACGTGGTGGACAACCACTATTGCTGGGATGGATGATGCTGATGTAACTTGGACATTCTTTCAGAATGCGTTCAAGAGAAGGTATCTAGGTGTGAGGTACCTAGATGAAAAGAAGCGAGAGTTCATGACTCTTATCCAAGGGAGCATGACTGTGGCTGAGTATGAAGTGCAGTTTGTTCGACTCAGTCAGTATGCACCTGAGCTTGTTCCGAATGAGCGGGAGAGGTGTGAAAAATTCCGTTATGGTTTAGTGACGGAGGTGAAGATGTATGTGCTGGCTACCGAGTATAGCGATTTCGATGTGCTGGTGGGCCGAGCAAAGGACATTGAGATGAACTTGGGTTTATCTGCTAAGAGTGCTGGTTCTAGTGCTGGAAAGCGAGCTGCTGAGTATAGCTCTGGGGGTGGACGAAACAAGAGGGGACGTGATCAGAGGTATCAATCCTCAGTTAAGTGAGGTGGAGGTGCACCTGCTCGGGGAGGTAATGCTAGAGCCGATCCGAGTGCATGTTGTACATGTGGTTCACGTGGTCATATGAAACGTGATTGTCCTCGAGCTGTGAGGGAGGTGCAAGCTCCTGTTGCAGCAGCTGGTAATGGGTGCTGGAATTGTGGATCTGCGGATCATATGAGGCGAGAGTGTCCTATGTTGGCTGGTGGCCAAGTGCCTGCTCCTGTTGTTGCTGCACCACAGAGAGGTCGTGGCGCGGTCGTGGTAATTTCCAGCGGAGAGAGGAAGGTGGTGGGGGTGTAGCTCATGTTGTGGCTATTCAGCCTGAAGGTGGCGGTCAAGCTAGGGTGTATGCTCAGCGGGAGGGGAGGAATGACGCGGATGTGATCGCAGGTACTTTTACTTTGCAATCCCTGTCATTGCTTTCCTTGATTGATTATGGATCTACGCATTCATACATATTGCGTGAGCATGCTGAATTGCTTGGTTTGTCTGTTGAGTCTTTTGATGTTGGTGTGCGTGTCACTAGTTCTTTTGGTGAAACCGTTGTGACTCGAAAGCTGTACAGAAGGTGTCCTTTGGTTGTTCAGGATCATGTTTTTCATGTTGACCTTATGGAGTTGCCTTTCTATGGTTTTGATGTAATCCTTGGTATGGATTGGCTTGTTGAGCATCGTGTTGTGGTGGATTGTGAAAATAAGCGAGTTTCGTTGAAGCTTGCGGATGATTATGAGGTGGTTGTGGTTGGTGAGAATGTGAAGTTCCTTGCCAAATTGGTGTCTACGTTGGAGGCAAGCCGAATGCTGAGGCAAGGTTGTGAAGCTTATCTAGCTTTTGTGATGAATCCTAGCTCTAAGGAGTTGCGTGTGCAAGATATCAAGGTTGTGAAGGAATTCCCTGGTGTGTTTCCTGAGGAGTTGCCTGGTTTACCTCCTAATCGTGAAGTGGAGTTTGGAATTGAGCTGTATGAGAATACAACTCCTGTGTCCATTACCCCTTATAGAATGGCACCTAAGGAGCTGAAGGAGCTGAAGACGCAATTGCAAGAATTGCTGGATCGTGGTTTCATTCGGCCAAGTGTGTCACTTTGGGGTGCACCAGTCTTGTTTGTGAAAAAGAAGGATGGCACCATGAGAATGTGCATTGATTATCGTCAGCTGAACAAGTTGACTATCAAGAATCGGTATCCTTTGCCGAGAATTGATGATCTCTTTGATCAATTTCGGGGAGCAGCTGTGTTCTCTAAGATTGACTTGAGGTCAGGGTATTACCAGTTGAAGGTGAAGGATGTGGATGTGCCTAAGACAGCTTTCAGGACAAGGTATGGGCATTATGAGTTTCTTGTGATGCCGTTTGGTTTGACAAATGCTCCTGCAACTTTCATGGACATGATGAATCGTGTGTTTCATGAATACCTGGACAAGTTCATTGTGGTATTCATTGATGATATCCTCGTGTACTCGCGTACTGAGGAGGAGCATGAAGAGCATTTGAGGATTGTGTTGCAAGCTTTGTTGGAGAATCAGCTTTATGCTAAGCTGAGCAAGTGTGAGTTCTGGTTGAGTGAAGTGGTGTTTCTTGGGCATGTGGTTTCTGCTGAGGGGATTCGTGTTGATCCTCAGAAGATTGAGGCGGTGATGAATTGGAAGGTTCCTAAGTCTGTTCATGAGGTTCGTAGTTTCCTTGGTTTGGCGGGATACTACCGGAGGTTCGTGGATGGGTTTTCGAAGATTGTTGTACCTTTGACGAAGTTGCTGTAGAAGGATGTTAAGTATGAGTGGACGGAAGCGAGACAATAGGCTTTTGAGAAGCTCAAGGCAGCTTTGACGCAAGCTCCTATCTTGATTCAACCTGAATCAGGGAAAGAGTTTGTGGTCTACAGTGATGCGTCCTATGTTGGGTTGGGATGCGTGTTGATGCAAGAGGGTAAGGTTGTGGCTTATGCGTCGCGGCAGTTGAAGGTGCATGAGCGCAATTATCCTACGCATGACATTGAGTTAGCTGCGGTGGTTTTTGCTTTGAAGATCTGGAGGCATTATCTGTATGGTGAGAAGTGTACTGTGTACACGGATCACAAGAGTTTGAGGTATCTGATGTCTCAGAAGGAGTTGAATCTTAGGCAGCGACGTTGGGTGGAGTTGCTCAAGGATTATGACCTGACGATTGAGTATCACCCTGGAAAGGCTAATGCTGTTGCGGATGCCTTGAGTAGGAAGGTAGCTGTTGAGCTGAGGGCTATGTTTGCCAGTTTGAGTATTTCGCGTGATGGTGGGCTTGTGGCTGAGTTGCAAGTGAAGCCATCTTTGGTTCAGCTGATCAAGGAAAAGCAGTTGCTGGATGATTCCTTGGTACCGCATGTTCAGGATATCGCGGAGGGTAGACCTTCGGATTTCAGCTTTAATGATGATGGCGTGTTGTGTTTTGGGAGTCGGATAGTAGTGCCCAATGATGCTGAGTTGAGGCTTGTTATTCTGACTGAAGGTCATAGTAGTCCTTTTGCTATGCACCCTGGTAGTACTAAGATGTATCGTGATCTTCGTGATGAGTACTATTGGGTAGGTTTAAAGAAGGATGTTGCAGAGTTTGTGAGCAAGTGTATGGTGTGTCAGCGAGTTAAGGCTGAGCATCAGGTTCCTTCTGGGTTGTTGCAACCGTTGAGAATCCCTGAATGGAAGTGGGAGAGGGTTACCATGGATTTTGTATCTGGTTTACCTTTGTCTCCATCAAAGAGGAATTCGGTGTGGGTGATTGTGGATCGCCTGACGAAGTGTGCGCATTTCTTACCTGTGCATACTACGTTTTCTTTGGATAAGCTTGCGGAGCTGTACATTGCTGAGATTGTGCGGCTGCATGGTGTGCCTAAGTCGATTGTGTCGGATAGGGATCCGAGGTTCACATCGCGGTTCTGGCAGTGTTTGCACCAAGCTTTGGGTACAAGGTTGAATTTCAGTACATCCTATCATCCTCAGTCGGATGGTCAGTCTGAGCGTGTTATCCAGATTTTGGAGGATATGTTGAGGTGCTGCGTGATTGAGTTCCAAGGTTCTTGGGAGAAACATCTGCCTTTGGTGGAGTTTGCCTATAACAATAGTTATCAAGCAAGTATTCAAATGGCACCTTATGAGGCCTTGTATGGGAGGAAGTGTAGGACTCCTCTTTGTTGGGCTGAAACAGGTCAGAAGTTAGTTTCGATGCCGGCTTTGTTGAAAGGAACCACCGAGAAGGTGAAGCTCATCTGTGAGCGTTTGAAGGCAGCTTCTGATTGGCAAAAGTCTTACGCGGATTTGAAGCGTAAGGAGATTGAGTATGCGGTAGGTGACCGTGTGTTTCTGAAGGTTTCGCCTTGAAAGAAGGTGATGAGGTTTGGCCGGAAGGGTAAGTTGAGCCCTAGGTACATTGGACCGTACGAGGTGATTGAGCGTGTGGGTCCTGTTGCGTACAAGCTGAGGTTACCTCAAGAGTTGGAGAAGATTCATGATGTGTTTCATGTTTCTATGCTCCGGAAGTATAGATCGGATCCTTCGCATGTGATGCTTGTGGAGGAAGTGGAATTGAATCCGGATTTGACCTATGATGAGGAACCGGTGAAGGTTCTGGATTCGGATAGCAAGGTTCTTCGTGGCAAGACCATTGAGTTGGTGAAGGTGTTGTGGAAGCACCGTGGTGTTGAGGAAGCCACGTGGGAACGGAAGGATGACATGCTGAAGCAGTTTCCGTACCTCCTTCCTTCAGGTAAATTTCGAGGACGAAATTTCTTAAGGGGGGAGAGTTGTAACGCCCCGGTTTTGGGCTTAGAAGTTTTGGGCTTGGACCGGTTCGGTCAAAGTGCTGTTCGAATATAAAAGAGTGAAATTAGGAAAGCCTAGTTCGGGTTGCATTAAAAATATGGAAAAATGTTCTAAAATCCTCTTTTAATATATATAAGTGAACTATGAAATCAATTTTGCAAAATGAGGTTTGGAAGGGTGACATTTTTGCTAGTGACCAAAATGTAATTTTTGAAAACTGCGTGACTATTTTAGAAAGGATTGAAACTTTGAATCTTTAAGGAGCTATTTACCCAAAGGGAGCTTCTCTAGATTTTTCTAAGATATTTAATGATTTAATTCTGGTTTTTAAACAAAAGAAAAGTGGAGGGAAGTTATTTCTAACTAATTTTTCTTAAAATCTCATTTTTCTTTTCTCATTTTCTCTCAAACCAAACATCTTTCTCCAGAGTTTTTCCTCTGATTTTGTCACCTAAATACCTCTTTTCAATCCTCTTTTGATTGTTAATCATCTCATCAACAAAACCTCATCATTTGCTAGTTGATTCTTCAAGCTTTTTGGTTCTAAAAAGGGAGAAACTCAAGTTTGGAGGTAAGAACGTCCTTCTCCTCTAAACTCTCAGTTCTTTACTGAAATTCCTAAGTTCTCAATCCTTAATTGATGTTTTATAAGTGGTTTTAAAGTTGTGTTATGGATCTTGGCTTTAAATGCAAGATTTGGTGATTTTTGATGGATTTTCGTATGATCTAATTGGGCTGTGTTTTAAGGTGTTAATTTGATGTTAAATGAATGTTAAATTGATATGGAATTGAGTTTTAATTAATGCAATCCCGGATAGGTTGAATTTCCTAAGTTTAGCTTGTGATTCTTGGTTGTTTTTGGAGTGATCTTGTGGATCTGATGTTGCTGGAGGTATAAGGATGTTGTTAGGTCCTTTTTAGATGTTAAATGATGTTAAAGGATGTTTAGTTTTGATGGATCTTGGCTAGGCTATGTTGAGGAGTTGTTTGGGTGCATTTTCAGTTGTGTTTGATAGCCGAAAATGGAGTGTGGATGAGAGCAGCGAGTTTAGGTGCTTTCATTGAAGCTATTAATGCATGATGATGCATTAATCCTCTGCTTTGATGTGTTAAAAACAGGGGAGTCATCTTTGGATCCAAGTGGTGGTGATCCGGAAGCTTGATTTGTGTTTCGGCAAGAGGCGAAACGGAATCGGTGAGTGGATTTTGGTTTCCAGCTTTGAAACCGTTGTTTTGAAGGTTTGGGAGCTTAGTTTGAGTCTAAGCAACTTAGCTAAGCTCAAGAGTAAGTTTTCGGAAAAACTCTCTTGTGGATGAACCATGGTTTTGGTTGTATGCAATGTGGATATTTGCATGTTTTAAATTCTGTTTTGAAAGCATGATTAAGCATGTTAGTTGCTGAGATTATAAGCCATGTGTTGAAGGATGCTCAAGGTAAGAGATCCTTGTTTTTGAACATTGTTATAATGTGGTTTAATGCTTAAAGATGCATGATGTTATGGCTTGGTTTAAATGCTTTAAAACAGTGGAATATTGATGTTAATGATGCATATTGGCAAGTGATGCTAAGGTCACAAAGGTGTTTAAAAGTCCTTGTGTGAGCCTTGTTTATTTAAGAACAACATGGTGGTTAAAAGTCCATGGTTGGTTCTTGGTTAAGATCATCAAGGTGGTTAAAATTCCTTGGATGAGTCTTGTTTATTTAAGGACAATATGGTGTTTAAAAGTCCATGATTGGTCCTTGGTTAAGGTTACAAAGGTGGTTAAAATTCCTTGTGTAAGCCTTGTTACTTAAGAACATCAAGGTGTTTAAAAGTCCTTGGATGGTTCTTGTTAAGGACACAAAGGTGTTTAAAAGTCCTTGTGTGGTCCTTGCCATGGTGTTTAAAAGTCCATGGGCCATGGTGTTTAAAAGTCCATGGGGTTAAGGACACAATGGTGTTTAAAAGTCCATGTGTGGTCCTTGGTTAATGTAAGATCACAATGGTGTTTAAAAGTCCATGTGTGAGTCTTATGTGAAATGTATCACTTGTTTCCAATATGACATGTTATGAACTTGATGCATGAGATGCATGTTTTAAATTGCTTATGAGCATGTTTAAATGATGAATGGATTAAAGGTTTAATCATGTGTTTGTAAATGCATTATTGTGTGGTTTTAATGAGCATTCCTCACTAAGCTTTTGTTTACGCTCTCTCTTTTCTTAAACCAATAATGCAGAACATTAAGGTGCATTGAGGGCAGCAAGGAAGGCAAGCAATCAAGTGGAAGTTAAGCTCAAGTATGGGAAGGTTTTCTTAAACACTTTTAGCTTTTGGCATTTGGCAATGGGGGACCTATGTGGATGTTTTGGGAGATGTTTTGAACCCCCCTAAGTTTGTTTAATGATGTCATTAATGCTGGATCATGTAATAGGCCTTTATGTGGTTGATTTGGAGACTTAAAGCTTGAATGGGTTGCTCATTAGGAAGCATGTCATTAGATTTGGGGCTTTTTATATTTGATGCCATAATGATGATTGGTTGATGCAAATATGTTCCTTGCATGTTGTATGTCTTGCTGGTAAAGTTTGGTGGCATTTGGAGCTTGTATGGTAAGTCAATTGTGTGTTTTAGCAGCCATTTTACTGCATCCTGTGCAGGCCGTATCGGAACGGCAGCTACCGTTTCGGAACGGGTGCCCTGTAGTGGCCCAGGCATCCGAAACGGAAGGTACCGTTCCGAAACGGAAATGCCTCTGCCAGCTCTCGTTTCGGAACACGTTGTGGAACGGCCCCGCATTTCGAAACAGGTTCTCCCTGTTTCGGAACACCTGACCGTTAGGGGCTGACATTGGCAGTTATATGTTTTGAATTGCTTGCGTTTTGGTCCCGAATCTTGTTTATGCAATTGTATGAGTTTGGAATGTCCGTTTGAGCTGAAATTTGGCGGAGAAGCATGAAACTTGACTAATTGCAAATTGGTAACTTTAATTTGGATGAAGTCCTTATAATTTTCAGAATTTACAATTTGGTCCCTAAAGTTGTAATTTGTGCAATTGAGTCCCTGTTTGTTCTCTGATGGTTATGATCTTTGAGTATGATGTTTGTATGAACATATCTAGGGTTAATGTGCATCTAGACAAGATTAAAAAGAAAAAAAAGGGTCGTTAATCAAGGTTGACTTTCGGGTTGACTTTGGTTTTCCCCGTGTAATCTTCTTAATTCGGGTCAACCGTCTAGGCCGGGATAAGGGGGTTACAATTTGCATGAATGTTTAATAATGCAACTAAAATGTGCCTATGTCTAACAATAATATGAGTAAAAAGGTAATAAAAATAGTACTTCTGAACACTCATCAATTGACATTCTTGAAAGGATTGTTGCCAATGATTTTCAGTATCCTACTACCAGACTGGGAACGGGGACAACAACTGCTGAAAATTGGAGCTTGATGCACTGACATCCATGAATGCTCAAATTTCCAATCTTACTAGCATTGTGAAAACTTTGCAAATAAGTAATGAATCCCAAGAAGTCAAGGCATTGGGACCATTTTGCACTATTTGTGGAGAGGAACATCATGCGGATGATTTCCCAGCAAATCTTGAATTGGTAAATTATGTTGGCAATTTCAATCGCAATTTTAACCCACGCTACAATACTTACAATGCAGGCTTGAAACATCACCAAAATTTTGCTTGGCGAACCAAGGTGGTAACCAATTCAATACCCAACGGTAGAACAATAATGCACTGCCAGGATTCAACCAGAATGTCATTCCACATAAAGACCAGAACAATTTCAATCAAGGGCATAGATCAAATCAAGGGAACACTTTAACTGATTACATGGAGAGAAATGATGCAATTGTCCAGAGTTTGGTAGCGTTAGTGCGGAACTTGGAAGTTCAGTTAGGGTAGATTGCCAATGCACTCAGCAATCGACTCCAAGGAACTTTGACAAGTGATACGGATGATGCTCGACATAAAGGCAATGAGCAATGCAAAGTAGTAACTCTTCAAAGTGGCAAACAATGTGAGACAGAGATGACTTACAAGCAATCAATTAATTTCCATGTTGAATAGCTGATGCTAGGCAGACGACCCCAAAGAAGCAGAGAAAGAAGAAATGAAAGCCAATGATGCCATACCATTATCTGATGCCAAACACACACCAGATGCCAGCACCATTTTGGCAAAGCCAATGGAGCTAGGATTTGCTTATCCACCGCCACATTTTTCGCAAAGACTCTAAAAGCATAAGCAAGACTATCAATTTAAGAACTTCTTAGAAGTCCTAAAACAATTGCAAATCAACATACCATTGGTAGAGGCTCTTGAGCAAATGCCAAACTATGTCAAATTCATGAAGGACATCTTGTCCAAAAGGATGAAATTAGATGATTTCGAGACTAAAGCTCTTACTAGGGGATGCAGTTCCATGACACTCAATCGATTTCCACCAAAGTTGAAAGATCCAGGAAGTTTCACTATTCCTTGTACCATTGGCAATAGATTTATGGGAAAGGCACTGTATGACTTAGGAGCCAACATCAATTTGATGCCAATGTCAATTTTCAGAAATCTTGACGTAGAAGCAAGGCCTACCACGGTAACACTTCAACTGGTAGACCGGTCTTTTGCACATCCTAGAGTAAGATTGAGGATGTGTTGGTGAAGGTAGAGAATTTATATTTCCAGATGATTTCATCATTTTAGATTATGAGGCAGATGTTATTGTCCCAATTATATTGGGTAGACCATTCCTTGCCACAAGTAGAGCCATAAATTATGTTCACAAGGGTGAACTTACTATGCGCATGAATGATCAACATGTTACATTTAATTTGTTTCAAGCTCTTAAATTCATAGATGAACCTGAGGAATGCCAAGTTGAAGAGATGATGGAGTCCATTTTCACTATGGACGTGGCACAAATTTGCCAAGACCCAGGTTGTGATGCCAGGGAACTAGATGGCAAAGCTACGGTGAATGAAGAACATAAGGCATCAACCTTGGAGACGGAAGATATGAGCTATTTTTGAAAACCAATGCCACTAGAGTTGGTTAGCAGAGAGATCAAGGCACCCAAACCATCAATTGAGGAGCCGCCAGAATTGGAGCCGAAACCATTGTCAGAACACCTCACGTATGCTTTTTTAGGTAAAAACTCAACTTTTCTAGTGATCATTGCTACTGATCTCACTATTGATCAGGAGGAAAGATTATTGGAAATATTAAGCAATTATAAGCAAGCTTTGGGATGTACCTTGGCTGATATCTGAGGAATAAGCCAAACTATTTACATGTACAAAATTATTTTGGAGGAATACCATGGCAAAACCATTGTAGGCTAAAGAAGGTTGAACCCGAGCATGGAAGAGGTAGTGAAGAAAGAGATCATAAAATGGTTGGATGGCAGGATAATTTATCTCATTTCTGATAGTTCATGGGCCAGCCCGATGCAATGCATGCCAAAGAAGGGAGGCATGATTGTGGTACAAAACAAAAAGGATAAATTGATTCCCTCCAGAACTATTACAAGTTGTATAGTGTGCATGGATTATAAGAGGCTGAACAATGCCACACAGAATGACCATTTTCTATTGCCATTCATTAATCAAATGTTGGATAGGTTGGCAGGTAAGGCATTTTATTGCTTCTTGGATGGCTACTTGGGCTACAACCAAATTGCCATCACCCTTAACGATCAACAGAAAACCACGTTCACGTGTCCATATAGGACATTTGCTTTTAGAAGAATGCCTTTTGGGTTGTGTAACACCCCAGCAACGTTTCAATTTTACATAATGTCCATTTTCTCTGACATGATAGAACATAACTTGGAAGTATTAATGGATGATTTCTCGGTGTTTGGCAAAACATTCAAGGAATTTCTTTAGAGTTTGGAACAAGTTTGGAGGTGATGTATTGAGATTAACCTGGTCCTGAACTGGGAAAAGCCATTTCATGGTAAAGGAGGGCATTGTTCTCGGGAACAAGGTGACTAAGAGAGGATTAGAGGTTGACAAAGCAAAAGTTAAGGTAATCAAGAAATTGCCACCTCCTATAAGCGTAAAAGGTATTAGAAGTTTTTTGGGACGTACAGATTTTTACCGTCGTTTCATTAAAGATTTTTCTAAAATTTCTAAACCTTTATGTTTGCTTTTGGAACAAAATGTCGCTTTTGCATTTGATGATTCTTGTTTAAGAGAGTTTTTGGAACTTAAAGAGATGATGATTAATGTCCTTATAGTTGTGGAACCAAATTGGAGTGAGCCATTCGAGATCATGTGCGATGCTAGTGACTACGCTGTTGGAGCAGTGTTGGGACATCGGCATGGCAAAGTTTTTCATACCATCTACTATGCAAGTTGGACGCTAAATGGAGCTCAGCTGAATCACTCCATAACCGAGAAAGAATATCTCGCGGTTGTCTTTGCATTTGAAAAGTTCAGATATTATTTGGTAGGTAACAAGGTTGTGGTGTACACAGACCGTTCGGTGTTAAATATCTATTGGCAAAGAAGGAGGCCAAGCCTAGACTAATTGGATGGACGCTTCTGCTACAAGAATTTGACCTCGAGATCCGAGATAAAAAGGGGAGTGAGAACCTGAAAGCTCACCACCTATCACGACTAGAGCATCACCTTGAGAATGGTAAGACCACTGCCATAAGGGATGAATTCCCAAACGAATATTTATTGACATTCAATGCTACAAGAATATTTACTTTCGATTTGTAGTTGGCAAAGTTGGGCCAGAGATTGCCATACTCGGCTGGCATAGAAGTGAAGTATGATGACCGGTCAAAATAGTCGTTGAACTTAGTACACGTCAACCCTAAAGTTCAAAATGAAGATAAGTTAATAACAAGCATTATCCTAAGTGCAGAATCAGAATTCAAATCCAAACCCTATCTTAGGTACCCACGCGTGCCTATTTAAAGGAAGATAAGAGATCGATCAAAGAGAGGCATGAAAAAGGAAGGTTGCACTATGGTGGAAGAGGAAGGCTGTGTGGTTCGACCAACTAAGACCGAGAGCTTAGAGCCATTGAAGGGCTGCATTGACGGACCTCCTTCTTACCCACTCTCTTATTTTTATTTATTTTTATTTAAATGGTGATGTTAAGATACAATGATATTTTGTGGATGGAACCCCCAACCATGAACTAAGCTTTTACAGTTGGTTGGGGATGTTTGCGTTTAACACTTTAGTTATGTTTGGTTGTTAATAATTTGAATGCATTGGCATTGTTTTCTATCTGGCTAGCACTTTGTTTTTCTAAATTCTTTGTCATACGACAGTTGGCATTGTTTGCTTATTACACCTTAATATCTTAACAAACTTGAGGGGTAACGATTAGTTACCAGATACTAAGGAGAGAAGCTTCGACATAAGATGTTCAAGTAGATGAGCTTACTTCATAAGTGAATTTACCCCTTAGGAGTATAGATTGAAATCTAATCAAGTTAATTAATGAAAAATTTTACTATAGACAAATAGGGGTTTAACATGGTTAACCTAGGGCATTGCCATCGATAAAGGCAATGCCACTCTTGAATATGTTCGGCAATAGTTCCAATGAAGGACATTATTAACAGCTGGCATAGCTAGCGTGAAAACCAGGCATCCCTTGCCAACACTCATCACCCATTTGAAAACTTCTTCTTGCCAAACTAGTTTTCCTTCCTTTGCATTTTCTTAATTATTCTCTAAAACAAAACTCGAAATCAATCCAAACACTCTTGATTCTATTAACAATTAAACGATTAAACAATTAAATTCTTGGTCAATCCTTGTGGATATGATACTCAGCTTACTGTTGTATAACTTGTTGTCTGTGTATACTTGCACGTAAAAGACTCATTCTTGGCATTATTCCTTATATATTTACATTGCATTTTCAATCTTTTGCGAAGCGGTAGCAAAGTCGACAAGTTGTTTTTTGATTTTATTGAATGCATCCAGACATGCATCACCAAAAACAATTTTTTTTGTTTTGCTCCAGCAATAAGCATAATGGTTTTGTGATCTTTCAAAACTACGAATGAATCTTCTATAAAATCCAGCATGGCCCAAAAAACTCTGAATACCCTTTACATTTGTTGGTGGAGGCAATTTTTCAATTACATCCACCTTGGCTTTATCAACCTCAATTCTTGCTTTAGATATTTGATGGCCCAACATTATCCCATCCGTAGCAATAAAATGACATTTCAACCAATTTAGAACAAGATTAGTGTCTTCACATAGCTGCAACACTTTCTCAAGATTGTCGACACAATGGTCGAAGTTATTCTCATACACCAAAAAATCATCCATAAAGATTTCAAGGAAATTACCAATCATGTCTGAAAATATTGCCATCATGCACCTTTGAAATGTAGTTGGTGCATTGCAAAGACCAAAAGGCATGCGGCGAAAGGCAAATGTCTCGAATGGGCATGTAAACGTTGTCTTTTCTTGGTTCTCAAGTGCAATAGCAATTTGATTCTAGCCAGAATACCCATCTTGAAAATAGTAATACTCCTTGCTCACAAGCTGATCAAGTATCTTATCAATAAAAGGAAGAGGAAAGTGATCTTTCCTTGTGGCTGCATTGAGTCTCCAGTAATCCATGCAGATATGCCAACCCGTAGGAATATGAGTCGAAATCAACTCTTCTGTATCATTATGAACTACAGTGATGCCACTTTTCTTGGGAACAGAGTGGACTGGACTAACCCATGTAGTATTAGAAATTGCATAGATAATACATGCGTCCAACCATTTGAGAATTTCTTTCTTGACCACTTCTTTTATCTTTTCATTTAATAAGCGTTGTGGCTCAACAGATTGTTTGCTCTCATCATCCAGCTTGATCTTATGCACGCACAAAGATTGACTAAAGCCCTTAATGTTCGCAATGGTCCAAGAAATAGCATGTTTATGCTGCTTCAGAATATTTGTCAACTAAGCTTCTTGTATTGCATCTAGAGTTGCAGAGACAATGAATGTGAGTGTTTCCGCATCTCCAAAGAATACATACTACAGATTAGCTAGTAATGGCTTCAGGTCTAGAGTCGGAGCCTATTCAATAGATGGTTTAAAAGTAGGAATTGTACGGTGTGCTAGATCTAAAGATTCAACTTGCCAGTTGTGATGAACTGCAATAGTGAGCACTTCCACGATGTGGTCACAATTTGGGAGATCATCTCCTACCATTGTCAGCGCAATATCCTCAACAATGTGTATACTACGATGATTCAAGTCTTCTTGGATGATATTGTCAAGAATATCAATATGATTACATTCCTCGATATTCTTTCCAACATCTGCATTGAACATCCCAAAAGTAACTTGATCATTGTCAACTCGCATTATGAGTTCTCTTTTTGAGACATCAATAATAGCTTTCCATGTTGCTAAGAATGGTCAGCCAAGAATAATAGAGACATCTTTGTCTGACTCACATTCAAGAATAATGAAGTCTGCTAGAATAACGAACTTGTCCTCGTGAACAAGCACATCCTTTATATAGCATTGCTGATTAATGTAGTGTCACTGTAGTGGGTTTAATTTCTCCAATGCCAAGCTTTTGAAAAGTAGACAGTTGCATTATATTATTGCTAGCCCCTACATCACAAAGAGCCTTGCTAAAATAACGATTTCCAATAGAGCAAGGAATGATGAAGCTCTATGGATCTTTCATTTTTTCTCGGTGAAGGGGTTGATATTAGCTCATTGCACTCCTTTGTAAGCACAATAGTTTCTATAGCACTAAGCTTCTTCTTCTTGGATAAGGTATCCTTCATGAACTTGGCATAATAAGAAATATGCGTAAGAGCATCAATCAAGGGGATTTGCACTGTAAGTTGTTGCAAAGTATCTTGAAAGAATTGAAATTGATGATCAGCCTCAGTATTCTTAAATCTCTGAAGAAAAGGTGGAGAAGGATTATTTGTTGGTTGCACCGAAAATAGACATTGTGGCGACAACTTAGATTGCAAAAACCGATGGCAATTGAGTGATAAGTGAAGGATTATCCTCTGCCATGTTATCCTTCATTCCAGCTTTCAATGTGTTGTCAGGTTTTGAAGACTCCCCTTGTTTAGGAGTAGATATGGGGGCTTGTTGTGTCGAGTCAGTAGTTTGTTTGCCACTTTAGAGAGTGATAGCCTTGCAATGCTCTTTACCCTTGATTATCGGGCTCTCAGTATTGCTGGGAAGTGTACTCATTTTTTGATAGTTTATGTCAGTAGCTAGCTGCCCCAACTGAGCTTCCAAAGTACAAACCGATGAAGAATGATCTTGTACTATAGCCTCTGTTCAAGAGAAGTGTTCATGCATCATTTCCTTAAAGAGAGAAAATGGATCAAATATAGATGAAGGAGCATAGTGACTAGCCTGTGACTATATTTGAGACGATGCTTGTAACACCCCAGTTTTGGGCCTAGGTGGTTTGCAAGTCGGGTTGGGTCGGTGGAACCGGTAATCAATTGTTCGAATCGTTAAGAGGTGGTTTAGGGAAATCAAGGTTTGGGATGGGATAAAAATATGATAAAATTCCTAAAATCCTCTAAAATTATATTTAAGAAGTTGGTTAAATCAATTTTGCAAAATAAGTTTTGGAAAGTATATATTTTGGGTAGTGACCAAAATGTAAAGTTTTAAAGTTCTGAAAAAATGTGTTTTTCAAAAAGAGTTAAGATCATAGAATCTTTAGGGAGCTAATTGGCAATTAAGCCTTTTATATAATTTGGCATGTGTTTTAAATGGTTTAAAAACTATTAAAATGGCTTTAATTAATTTAATTAAGGAGTTAGATAATTAGTTAAAAGATTTTTGACGATCTTTTCATTCTCACCATTTCACTTCAGTCAAACAACCTTCGTTTTCTCTAAAATTCCAGATTTTCTTCACTCTCAAATTTTCTCTTGATTTTCAACTTCATCTTTGTGATTTCTCTCAAATTTTCTCAAGTTTCTTGAAAGTTAAACTTGCCAAATTAGAAGAGAAGCAAGGATTGGAGGTAAATTTCGTGCTAACCCTCTAATTAAGGTTCTTTAATGAAATTACAAAGATATTTGACTCTTTATTCATGTATTTTATTGAGGTTTTGTTATTGTTTTTAAGAAAGTGTTGGAAATCTTGTTGAAAAAGATGATTAAAATGTGATTTTTGGAGTTGTGTTGATTTGTTTTGTTTGAGATGATTTCTAAATGAGTTTTGAAAAGTTATTGATGTTGAAATATAGCCTAAATCATATTAATCCTAAAATCCTTGACTTCTTTGGTTTTTAAGGTGGTTATAGTTGGGTTTTTCGGGTGTTATGTGGAATCCGAGTTGTTGGACGTATAAGGATGGTTGTAGAATGGTTTTACCCGTCAAAATAAATAAATAAATTAACCTCTTTCAGCAAATAATAAAATAAAGAAATTAAGTAGTTATAGGGAAAGAAGGTCCATCCACAGGGAGATTAGTCGAAATTCTTGACTGAAAGTTGCTTTGATTAATGCTTCCAAGAATATCTGTGAAAACAAGAAAAGTAAAAAAAGGGGGTGATCGGATATTGAGTGTAAATGAAATAGAAGAATTTAAATGCAAAAGTAAAGAAAATAATAAGAAAGTCCAGATATATAAAATAGCCTCGAGCTAGCCTTGTCAATTCTTTCGATCATTGAAATGGATTTTTACTCCGGGGATCATGTCGGTTACAGTCTGCGAGGCCCAACCCGTCGCAACTTACTTCTCTCTCGAGTAATCAATCCTCCCAAGTCTATCTTTGATGGTTGATTCATAAACAAATTAACCACGTCTAACGCCATTAAAATATTTAGTTTTGAAAACAGGAAAAGCCCGACTCAGAAATTGTCTTAAAAAGAATAGCTTCTGATTTTATATTTCCTTAGCGGACCGCCGCTAAGAGTGTTCACATGAAGTCGAAATTGCCACAGGCCGATCCTTCCTCCCAACTATGTTTTTAAACGATTCCAGACCAATGAACTCTTTTTGATTTGAAAAACGATTAAAAACTTTGGTAAGGCTGATTGCCAAACTATCTAAACAGAAAGATAAAAATGTATTCCCGAAGGAATTTAGGCAATGTTCAATTCTCACGATTTGTATTGACTTGGCTAGTTCATGGCTCAAGAGTTCTTGCCCAGTGTCGTGCCCACGATGCCAGTCATAACCAGAATAATGAAAAGACTGCAGAAAATGCCCTATTTTGCTGCTATTTCCAGAATGAGGTTCCTCGCGCAAAATATAGCAAAACAAAATGGATTAGGTAGCAATAAATCCTAAAAACTAGAAAAATAGCAATTAAAAAGTGTCTTATTTGATAGCTTATCAAATTCCCCATCACTTGTCTCATACTTGTCCTCAAGTATGTCCGAAGAAGATATTAACCCAAATATGCATTTCTCAAACCATCACAAGTATGAAGCATAATTATAAGAGTTCTAGTACAAAACGAGTATCATGAAAGTAACACAAATCAAACCAAGTGGATATAAGTAAAGAACAGCCCTTCATTCTTACAATTGCCTATCAAGTATTAATCAAATCCTAACCTAGTCTTAATCCTCACCAAGATACACTCAAGAGCACTCAAAGTGTTTATAGGTAGAAGTGAAGCAAAAACACTCCAAGTCATACATGAATAAAGGTTTCCATAGGCTTGTAACAAGTTCAATTCTCCACTACTTTATTAGAATCGGGGTGCAAAAATCATTAGGTCTTTTGTTCAAGGTGTAATGTGGGTTTAGAAAAAGGGTAGAAAGATGGAAAGAAAAGGAAAAAGAAGATGATCAATGCAAGAAGTTTCAAACAATAAGCAGTGAAGGCAAAAGATGAGCTAAAAATGGGCAAGCAAACACATATTTTTTCTTCCTTTTTTTCTTTTTTTTTCGAAACTGTTTTTCTTTTTCCCTTTTTTCTGTTTTTTTTCTCTTTTCGAGCAATTGCTTCCTTTTATTCTATTTTCACTCTTTTTCATTTTTCATTTTTTTTTGGAAAAATTATGCCCTTATTCGAATTGCAGCCCCTTATTTGTCTAGTAATATAGTTTCTAGCATTTGATATATCAAAAAAAAGTTTGGTCAAGGAAGAACAAGGTTTGAAGGTTAAGCCAAGAAAAGTGGGATATAAGGCTTCAAGAGGGTTCACTAAGCGATGAGAAAAAGGTAAGAGAGAGAAATGGATAAATCCTAATGCCTAAATCATCTTAAAGCACCTCATTCTAGTGTAGTCTCAAATCGCATACAAGCCACAAGTTCTAGATTCCTAAATTCAAGATGACACTCTCAAGCAAGGAAAAACGAGCATAAAGAATAAGATGCATGCTCAAGGCTCATATTCTCACAAAATTAGGCTAAGTTGATTAATCTAGGTAAGAAATCCAATTATCACAATCAAGGCAAATTGAAAAGAGATGTCAAACTATCATTTTACTCGTGCCATTTGATTATAAAAAATGTTAACATTCAAATATTCCTACGCACTATAGCAATTATAACATGTTGGACATCAAGTAATGGCAAGAAAAATGTCATCTCAAAGTCGAATCAAAGTCAAACATATAGAAAACAAGCAAGACAAGTGGTTTTTCTACCCTCCTCATCACTTAAGTGAATTGCCCCAATTCAAAATAAAAATAAAGAAAATGAGGAACAAATAAGGGTAAAAGATACTCCCCGTGAGTGATGAAATTGAGTCCACCGTTGGCATAGAGTGGAATGAGGGAGACGGTGAACGAGGAGGAGGAGCACGGTGGGAGTTGCATGGGCCAGAGGTGGTGGAAAGCCTTGAACGGCGGCTGACGAACGGTGCTGGAGAAGGTGTAGCGAAGGGCGATTCGGCATTTTCGTTGGGAACCCCGTCGAATGGTTGTTGTTCGGAATCACTGGGCACCTCCACAAAAGCCGCCGACGCAATGAAGCATCATCATCCACCGAGAACAATGTGTGGGTAGAGGCTCGACCCGGTCTTGGTGTTATATGCGGACCACTAGTGGTGGTGTGGTTTTGGTGGGGATCGACTGCACCGCATGATATGGGCATTTCTAACGTGCACCGTTTAATGAAACGGTGCACTTTGCTCCTTAACCCAAACTTTTGAATTTTGCTTGCCACCGATTGATTTTTATTGAAACCCTGGAAGAAAGCAAAAAACAAGAATAAAAAAAATAAAAGCTGAAAATTAAAAAAAAAAGGAAAATTAAAATTAACGAAAATGAAAAGAATGGATTGTCTCCCATTTAGCGCTTTGTTTAACGTCGTTTAGCTCGACGACCTTTGCTAAATTTTTTTCTACAAAAGAAAGTTCTTCAAATAAACGTTGCCGTCCATCCCTCGTCGTTTTTATGCATTCCTCTTTCTTTTTATTTGTGCGCAAAACAACAACTAAGCTTCCACCTCCTTCCTGATGCGACAACTTACTCGAAATGATGATTGGCAAAGTTTGGTTGTCGCCTAAAAATACATAATTAAATTGCTCTAACTTCGGCTTTGGTTCCTACAAAATTGAGGGAAATGTTTAGATCGAGTTGGAATTAATCGAAAATTAGGAAGGGAAGAAAGATTTGAAATGATTTCGCCTATATTTTCATCGTCGAGATCCGTGAATTCCCTACAAAAGTCATAACACAAA
The DNA here is from genome assembly GCA_958450335.1 of Hibiscus tridactylites. Lineage (NCBI taxonomy): Eukaryota > Viridiplantae > Streptophyta > Magnoliopsida > Malvales > Malvaceae > Hibiscus > Hibiscus tridactylites. Next base: position 18,100,048 of record OY288292.1, on the reverse strand, counting down.
TCAGTTTCGATCAAATCATGAGCTAACGGATCTATAATATCAACGAAATTGAAACTTGCGACTGAATCAAGATACTTCATAGCTTTATACATATCAAATTTAACTACTTCCCCTTCAAATTCCATAGTTAAGATGTCATCGCGGTCATCAATCTTTGTATGTGTGGTTGATAGGAAAGGTCGACCAAGCAAGATTTCGGATCCGTTATTGCTGTGATCATTTTCCATGTCAATAATATAAAAATCAGCAAGGAAAATAAGATCTTTTGCCTGTACCAACACGTTTTCTAGTACTCCTTCGGGTAGATGACTGATCGATCAGCTAATTGAACCATCACTTGCGTTTCTTTCAATGGTTCAATTGAAATTTTGTTGTAGACGCTTAACGGCATGACGTTGATAGATGCGCCTAAATCGAACATCGCTCTTTTTATCCCAACATTCCCAATTTTACAGGGAATCGCAAACATACCTTGGTCCTTGTACTTTGGCGGCAACGACTTTTGAAAGATGGCCGAAATATTTTCACCAAGGTTAACTTTTTCATTTCCGGATAGTTGCCTTCGGTTTGTGCATAAGTCCTTTAGAAACCTTGCGTATTTAGGCACTTTCCGAATAACATCAAGAAGTGGAATATTAATTTCCACCTTCTTGATTATATCCAAAATTTCCTTCTCTTCCTCCTTTTTATCTCGTTTCACCAATCTACCTGGAAAAGAAGGAACAGGTTCGTAAGTAGAAACAGAAATTTTAGATTTGGCATTACCTGTGATGGGAGGAGACTTGTCGTTCTGGTCTACCGAAGAGTTTCCCGGTTCGTCGGATTTTCGCTCATCTTGCTTGGGTGGTTTAGGCGTCATCACTGTTCCACTACACAAAGTTATCGCACTAACGTTTTCCCTTGGGTTGGTTTCGGTTTGGGATAGTAACTTTCCCTAGGATTCCAGACGGCTAATGGCTTGAGCTAGTTGGCTTATTTGTTTGTCGATTTGTTGGAGATGGGATTGTGTTTGGGTTTGGAATTTTTCCCGCGAAACTGCCAATCTCTCAACAATAGACTCAAGCGAGGATTTTTGGGGTGCTTGGTTTTGGTGGGGAAGTTGTTGCCTAGGTTGGTAATTCGGGTTCTGATTACCGTAGCTCAAGTTTGGATGATCTCTCCAACCGGGATTGAACGTATTGCTCTGTGGGTTATAGTCTTTGGGGAGGTCCGGGAAAGTTGTGTACGGCGTTAACTTGGGCACCAGATGTATCCCGCAGCAATGGGTATAAGTCGGTTGTGTGATCTAGCATAGTGCATATTCCGCAAACCTTAGCAGCTCTTAACTCCCCTGAAACAAGAGAATTCACAATATTAGTTAAAGTTTCTATCTTATTCTCTAATGAAATTATTCTTACTCTATGAACTCGTCGGTTTGGTTCACTTGCAGAACCAAATTGCTGCGAATTAGCCGCCATCGTAGATATCAAGGTTCGAGCATTTTCAGGGGTCAGGTTAACGAGCGCGCCACCACTTGCTGCGTCTACCATCTTTTTGTCCATTGGCAACATTCCTTCGTATAAGTATTCAAAAAGTGTTTGCTCGGATAAGCCATGTTGCGGACAACTTGCACACAGCTTTTTGAATCTCTCCCAATATTCGTATAGGGACTCATCGTGCATTTGTTGGATTCCCAGAATGTTTCGCCTAAGTTCTATTGCTTTCACCGCAGGGAAATATCTGTCAAGAAAAACATGAGAGAGATCAGACCACGTATTAATCGAATTTGGAGGTAAATAGAATAACCACTCCTTAGCCATTCCGGCTAAGGAAAAAGGAAAAGCCCTTAGTTTTGTTTGATCTTCCGAGACCCCTTGCGGTTTCATGCTGCTGCACACCATATGGAACTCGGCAAGGTGCTTGTGTGGGCTTTCAGTATGGAAGCCATTAAAAGTAGGGAGTAGGTGGATTAATCCCGTTTTGAGCTGGAAGGGAGTATCGCCTTGAGGAAAAGCGATGTCGAGTGGTTGTTGCACGGTAAGGGCTGCGTTTAGTTCTCGAATTGTTTGATCTGCCATCGGTTCTGGTTCTAGTATAGGTTCTTCGACTGGTGTAGTTTCAGAAGTGGATTTCTGATCGGATTGTTGTGTGCTTTGTTCTCGTTGTTGGTTCTTTCGCCGAAGCGTTTCACCGTGAGTTTTACGAGCGCTTGTTTCGATTTCCGGGTTGTATGGAGCTAAAGTACCCGGGTTTTTCCTAGTCATAAAAAAAACAAAATCAGTCGAAAGTAAACCTCCCCGGCAATGGCGCCAATTTTGACAAGCGTCATTTTACCCGTCAAAATAAATTAATTAATTAACCTCTTTCAGCAATTAATAAAATAAAGAAATTAAGTAGTTATAGGGATAGAGGGTCGATCCACGTGAAGATTAATCGAAATTCTTGACTGAATGTTGCTTTGGTTAATGCTTCCAAGAATATCTGTGAAAACAAGAAAAGTAAAAAAGGGGGTGATCGGATATTTAGTGTAAATGAAATAGAAGAATTTAAATGCAAAAGTAAAGAAAATAATAAGAAAGTCCAGATATATAAAATAGCCTCGAGCTAGCCTTGTCAATTCTTTCGATCATTGAAATGGATTTTTACTTCGGGGATCATGTCGGTTACAGTCTGCGAGGCCCAACCCGTCGCAACTTACTTCTCTCTCGAGTAACCAATCCTCCCAAATCTATCTTCGAAGGTTGATTCTTAAACAAATTAACCACGTATATCGCCGTTAAAATATTTAGTTTTGAAAACAGGAAAAGCCCAACTCAGAAATTGTCTTAAAAAGAATCGTTCCTGATTTTATCTTTCCTTAGCGGACCACCGCTAAGAGTGTTCACAAGAAGTCAAAATTGCCACAGGCCGATCCTTCTTCCCAACTATGTTTTTAAACGATTCCAGACCAACGAGCTCTTTTTGATTTGAAAAACGATTAAAAACTTTAGTAAGGTCGATTGCCAAACTATCTAAACAGAAAGATAAAAATGTATTCCCGAAGGAATTTAGGCAATGTTCAATTCTCACGATTTGAATTGACTTGGCTAGTTCTTGGCTCAAGAGATTTAGCTAAGCATGATATTAGTTATCATGCTTAACTTGATTTTATAAAAATAATTAAAGAACATAAAAGAATAAAAGTAAAGAAATGAGAATTTTGATTAAAAACTAGAAATAACAAGTGTTTCAAGCTAAAAGATGAAGACTAAATTTGATGCCTAAGCCTTTACCAAGGAATGGTATTTATAGGCTTGGATTTACAAAGATAAATGATAAGGAAAATTCAAAATAAAGAAAAGATAAACAATTCAAATGTTTTTTGAAATTGAAATACAAAAAATCTAAACGGATAAGCTGATAAGGTCTTTCAGAACGTTCCAGAATCTTCTAGAAGTCGCCACGCATCTGCCACGTCAGACGCGTCGTGCCCACGATGCCAGTCATGACCAGAGTTATGAAAAGACTGCAGAAAATGTCCTATTTTGCTGATATTTCCATAATGAGGTTCCTTGCGCAAAATATAGCAAAACAAAATTTAGGTAGCAAGAAATCCTAAAAACTAGAAAAATAGCAATTAAAAAGTGTCATATTTGAGAGCTTATCAAGCCTAAATCATATTAATCCCGAAATCCTTGAGTTCTTTGGTTTTTAAGGTGGTTATAGTTGGGTTTTGGGGGTTTTATGTGGAATCCGAGTTGCTGGATGTATAAGGATGGTTTTAAGTTGCTTTTGAATGTTGATTGATGCTTAAAATGTGTTGGATGTGTTGGTAGATGGTTGCGCTCAGTTTAGAGATCAATCGATTGAGTTTTCGGTTGTATCGATTGGGTAAATTGATGCTTTAGAGTAGGGTTGCGGGTTTCCTTTTTAGTGTTGGTGTTTTGGATGCATTTTAATGCATTGAACCTCCGTTTTAATGTGTTGAAAATAGAGGATAGTGTTCTGGAAGTGAACGAAGTGATTTTGGAGGCTTCGGATGGGTGATTTGTGCATCGGCAAGTGTGGTTTCGCAAGTCGGTGAGTGGAACTTGGTTTTCCATCATGGAAACGTTTTAGAAAAGGTTTTGGGAACTTAGTAAGAGCTTGAAACACTTTACTAAGTTCGGAAGTAAGTAAAGTGGATTTCTCTCCGGTGTTGTGCTAGTTTGAGCCTTTGGATGCACTTGGTTTTAATTGCATTTACCTACTGTTTTAAAGCATGTTCTTGAGTATATAAATGTGTTTGATGATGCCATGTGGATTAAGGATGCACTAGGTAAGTGATCCTTGTATGCATGTGTTGATGCATGAGTTTTGAAGCATGGTTTAATGCTTGAGTTTATGGCTATCATGAATGCTTTGTAAAAATAGTGAGGTGTGCATGAAATGTGGATTATATTGGCAAGTGATGTTGAATAAAGTGTTTTGTAAACGAAATCAGATATAGTTAGTCGGCTATAGAATTGAGTGCATTATAAATAAGTCACCTCGGATTGAGGGGTTGCGATTGTACCGAAAACTCCATCCAAGTACCCTAACGATTGAATTTTGTTTAAGGTTGCAACGGTTGAGGGTAGCTCCCGGGTGCGAACCTTGTGTGTGTCCCATCTCTCATTAGTGGGTTATATATCTACCGATGAGTGGTGTTGAGGGGTTGTAATTCTACCGAATACTCCACCAAAGGTGTCACGACGGTGGAGGGTTGATCTCGTGTGTGAGCCTTGAGATGCCGGTAGAGTGTATGAAGGGTTTGGAACTGAGATAAGGTTTTTTTTCTCTTGGAAACCTGGAAGGGTCCCACATTTTTAGAAAATCAATTAAAAAGGGGAACTTCTTTTAAGAGTTTCAAGTTTCGAAAAAACCTTAAAAGCTTTGGAGTCGCCACCGGCCACTAAGGTAGGTCGGACACCATAAAAAACTAAAAACCAGAGATTCATTTGAAAGGGCTCAGGAGTTGGTTACGTGTGGGAAAGGATTAGCACCCCATCACGCCCGGAAATCGGTACCAAAATAATTGTTGCTTTTAATTAATGGAAATTGTTTAAAATTTAAAATGAATTTAATTAGGCGTTCTTAATTGAAAATTGACTCGAATTATACGAGCTTTATCAAATTAGTGGTTTCAAATTATTTATACATTTAATTAAAAAGGATGACAGTACACCAGACCAAAGACTAAACCGACATCATATAAATCTGACTGCAGTGTTAGTTTAGGGTTCGAATCTCGTACGTCACCTTTATGCATGATGCAAGCAAATAAAGTATGATGACATGGTCTTGTTCGATTTATTTACGAATTTTACCTTTAGACGATGCAAATTAATCTGAATATTCAGGGTATATCCAATAAGCTAAGATATCTCAACCTCAATACGCGAATTAAACCAGAGATTCATGGCCATCATACGCTCCATTCATACCACTCTCAATCAAGCCCGCCTGCACAGTTGTTCGTACACCCAACTCAGAGGGGACTTGATTTCAGACACTTCCATCCTTATTTTTTTCGCATCTACCTCTTCGAGGGCATTAACACCTTGACCTCCATGGTTTGGAAGTGGATTGACATCCACATTGGGCCCCTCTAATTCGATAACCCCGGTGTTGATCATGTTTTGCACAAGCTTCTTGAACGCTGTGCAATTTTCTATCGTGTGCCTCGATACTCCATTGTGGTACTCACAATGCGCCTTCTCGTCATAACATGGAGGGTAAGGCGGCTGGAAGGAAGTAACATGATATGGACAGACCAAATCAACCTCGTATAGGTGTTTGTACACCTCCTTGTATGGCATTGGTAGAGGGGCGAAAGACAACTTCTCTTGCTCCTTCTTGGGAGCCCTACTTTCTCCACGGTTTGAGCTTTGCGCATTCCCGATTGCGACTCGAGGTGGTGAGATTGTGAGGTGCTTAAGAGCCTCGTAGGTACTGGTGTTGTTCACCTCGTGATCTTTCTTCTGAAATTGCTTCTGAGCATTTTCTCCTCCATCGATTCTACCACTCCTGATAACTACCTCGATACGTTCACCGGTCATAACCATTTTCGAGAAATTTCCGATAGGGTTGCTTATCATGTGGTCATAGAGGGTTCCATTCAAAGTATCGACAAACATAGGGAAGATCTCATTCTCGCGGAGTGGGGGTTGGACCTGTGCCGCTACATCCCGCCAACGCTGGGCGTATTCACGGAGGCTCTCATTGTGAATTTTCTCCAAACCTTGTAACACGAGTCGGTTCGAAACCATGTCGGTTATACGCGTGTAATGATCTATGAAAGCCTTGGCAAAATCCTTCCATGACCTAATCTGAGCACGAGTCAACTGATTGTACCACCTCACTGCGGGCCCCGCTAAGCTATCTTGAAAGCAATGAATTAGCAACCTCTCATTGTCGATGAAACCCGTCATCTTTCTACTAAACATGGTTATGTGGGCAGTAGGGCAAGTTGTCCCGTCAAACTTCTCAAACTCCAGCGTCTTAAACTTGGGCGAGATTACCAAGTCTGGAACCAAACTGAGGTCTCTAGCATTCATCCCATATGACCCTTCTTCTTCCTCCTTTGTTCGGAATTTCTCTTCGAGGTCCTTCCGTGTCACTTCTAGTTGCTTCGAGAACGCCGCCTTGACCTTGATCAAATTCTCAATCACATCCAAATCTGGGACACTATCCCCGACATTCTCTACATGATTAAAAACCAGACCTGATGGAGCAAGGGTAGAGGCGCCCGCCTTATGCGATGTGTTCCCATCTCTTTGAGTAGCCGCTCCTTGCGAGGGCTTAGGGGTATCGGTGACAAAACCAGGGGAATACGAGGGGTCCCCCTATCTTGACTAGGGTTTCCAACAGCACCCTTTCCTTTTAGATTGGCTTGCAGCAACTGAGATATCTCTTTCATCATATCTTGTTGGGACTTGATGATGGTGTCCCTCAATTCTTGCGGAGCTCGCTCAAACTGACCCCTTTAAATCGGCTTCCAACTTAGCAAAACTCTCCTCCATCTGCTTCTTTTGATGGTGAGTAAAGTGTGGGTGTGTAATCTTCGATAGTCAAGAATACTGCCATGACCCCCAACAATTAATTTGATGAGTTTTATGATTTAATGCATGCAATGTGTCGTATGCATGGCAGAAACAGATGATTAAAGGAAATAAATTTAAAAACACAATCGAATGCAAAGAAGTGTTGATTCGACGAACAACCTCATTAAACAACCTTTCATAACGGAGATCAAGTCTTATTGCAACAAGGTAAGAAAATCAATACATAGGGTACAATTTTCAATATGTTTGCTTGTCCCTTCTTTCTAAATTAGCGCGCTCCGGGAACTCCGTTGCTATGGACTCTTTTCTCCCGTTATGAAAGTTTTCAACTTTAGACTGTTCTCGAACCAACACTTCGTATGAAAATGCCATGAATGTGCAAAAATAATCAAACAAAACAAGACAAAAAGGCAAAGGGATTAGTAACAACAATAATGAATACTAATACAATACACGAATGAAAACACACCAGAGCAGATTAACAATGCTAGACCTATTAGCATGAATTCTAATTCTACGGTTATCCGCATGGCTCTAATGGAGTGGGCTTCTTAAATTCTCACGCATGTGACCTCGGTTCTAGGAAAGGGTACCCGAACCTATCTTATCACCTACTAAGGCAACAAGAACCCCAATTTTGGCCCATTATAAGCTTGCGAATTGGTTTCGGTTTAAGGGAAAGCACGACCTAGTGACATGGAGGGATGCTCAAATGTTAAAGTCGTGGATTCCGGAAGTGAATTACTGACCCGTGGAGGGATACTCACGTGGGTATGGGCGTTTCACTCCCACTTAAGGGACGAAGCTCGGGTAAAGAGCTTAATGATCATGATGCAACACATGTCGGTGATTCCTTTGAAATTAAATGAAGAATTAATTCGAACGTCACCAATTATCAAATCTCGTATAATTTAAGTCTTATTTTCAAATAAGAACTACCTCATCAAAATCAAATTAAATTTCAATAATTTCCCTCATTAAAAGCAACAATTATTTTTTGGCTTAACTCTCTTTATGATTTGTAAAACAAAATTTAGTCCCCAGTAGAGTCGCCATGCTGTGATAAGGTTTTTTCTCTTGGAAAGCCTGTAGGGTCCCACATTTTTAGAAAATCAATTAAAAAGGGGAACTTCTTTTAAGAATTTCAAGTTTCAAAAAAACCTTAAAAATCTTTGGAGTCGCCACCGGCCACTAAGGTAGACCGGACACCATAAAAAACTAAATACCAGAGATTCATTTGAAAGGGCTCGAGAGTTGGTTACGTGTGGGGAAGGGTGCACCCCCATCACGCCCGGAAATCGGTACCAAAATAATTGTTGCTTTTAATTGATGGAAATTATTTAAAATTTAAAATGAATTTAATTAGGCGTTCTTAATTGAAAATTGACTCTAATTATACGAGATTTATCAAATTGGTGGTTTCAAATTATTTATACATTTAATTAAAAAGGATGACGGTACACCGGACCAAAGACTAAATCGACATCATATAAGTCTGACTGCTGTTTTAGTTTAGGGTTCGGGTCTCGTATGTCACCTTTATGCATGATGCAAGCAGATGAAATATGATGTCATGGTCTTGTTTGTTTTACTTACGAATTTTACCTTTAGACGATGCAAATTAATCCGAATATTCAGGGTATATCCAATAAGCTAGGATATCTCGACCCGAATACGCGAATGAATAAGTACCTCCTTTTTATAATTAAAATTAATAATTACGTAAATTAGGATGTTGAAAGACACATGAGATGACATTTAAAATGCATGTTACAAATACGCATTCGAGCGATCGAAGAGACTGAGCTATGTACACATTAAAAACAAACACACACACACACACACACACACACACACATATATATATATATATATATGTATAAATAATTTGTTATTTAAACTCTGTACTATATAACACGAAAACATATAATATATATACATTTAAAACTCTATATTATATACATATATATTCTAAAAAACGTATATTATTATATTAAAACCGTATATCGCATGTATTAACTATAGGTTATAAGGAAAACCATCTTTATATATATAAGATCATATGTTATATGAAAACTATATTATATAAAAAAAACTTTATATTATATACATATAATATATATTATTTAAAACCATATATATATATATATATATATATATATATATATATATATATATATATTATGCTATATAATATATACAAAAATAGTTACAAAATATATACATGTATACCATATATGACATACCCATTAAAAACATATATCAACATGGCGAAACCATTAAAAGAACTGAAATGTAATCAAATGTAAAACAAAGCAGAAATTAAAATATGCATGATTACAAGGGCTAAAATAGTAAATAAACCACTAAAAACTAATTGAATTGCAAAAACATGGGCCATATTAAAAGAATACAAGAACCGAAATGGCAATTAAACCACTCGATAATCAATTAACGTCAGAATAGGGGCGAAATTAAAGGTTTTTGAAAAGCTGAAGGGAGTGGTGAAAGGATTTTAAAACATTGAAGCCCTTGCAGCGTGATTAAAGGGACACGGGGGACCAAAAGCGCAGTTAAACCTATTTTAAAACTTTAAAAACTATTAAATTGGTTTTAAAACATTTCAAATTCTTTTCTTTGTTTTGTTAACCTTAAACACAGAGTCCGCCCTCTTTTAGCTCTCTATCGAAATCGACGTCCGAAACGTCGGTCGTCGCTAATCGGCGGTCGGCGAGCCCTTAAACGCCCGAAAACACTTTCGCTTCGAGATCTTTCAAAACCAAAAAATAGGAGCCCTTTCCCTTTTTATTTTGAGAAAAACATAAACCCAAAACGGAGTTTTGAACCCCCCCCCTTTTAAGAAAACCAGAACAGATCGGGGAACAAAAACTCAAAACGATCCTCTTTTGTTATCGCCTTTACCGTCTCACCATGCACGGCCTTGAGAGGTCGGAGGCTTATCGACGGCGAAAAGAGCAACCAAGACACAAAGAAAAAACGAAAGAGGTAAAGAAAACCCTAACTCTTTTTCTTTATGATTTTTTATGTGCTTCGAAACTGTAATGAAAGAAGATGATGGGGATACCTCTAAAATCTGATGTTTTTTCTTCTCTATTTCTCTAAAATTTTCCGAATGAATCTCTTCGAAACTTGGGGTTTACAATGGTTTGGTTTCGGGTTTTATAACACCGAAATTACAATTTTTGTTATTACATGAAATTCGAAAGAAAATTCCTATTGGTTGATGGTTGTTTGTTTGTATTCATCTCTGAAATCTTGTTATTTGCCTCTCTGTAATTTCAGTTAGTTGTTGCGTGTGTCTAAAATTCTTTGTTTGTATTATTGTGACGGCCGCGAGGAGGGAACCATGGAGACGGAGTGGCTCGGTGGCTGAAGAATCAACGTGGCTGGACGTCGTGGAGAACTCTCAGCCACTGGAGAGGGATCTGGACGGTCTGAGGGAACTGGAGCAGCTCGAACTCACGCGTGTGAGAAGCTGAATGATCGCGTGTGCCGAAGTTGGAGAGACGGGCGTGGTCCACAGGCGCGATGGATGTGATCTCGGTCGTTCGATGCATTCTTGATCCAAGGGCTATGGTTGATGCGGCGCTAGAGGAACAAGTGGCCAGCTAAGGTTTCCATCTAAAGTTTGATCTGGATCGTCAGATCTAATTTAGATCTGACGGTGGAGAAGCAGCTGTGCAAGAATAAATAGACTATCAAATTAGGGTTTGTTTTAATTATCTGGGCCTAACGGGCTTTATTATGTAATATGCACATTTTTTAGGTTTTTCAAATGTAATATGGACTTTTTTATTAATAAACTTGGGCTTATTAGTATAATTGGGTTGTTATTTGTATATATGTATTAGTTTTTTTTTTGTATTTTCAGGTCTGTTTCAATACATTAATAATGATAATAATACTAGTAATAATAATAATCATCATCATAATAAATAATACTAATTGTAATAATAATAGACAGATAATAATATTAGTAATAATAATGATAATAGTAATAGTAGTAATAATAATATATGATAATAATATTGGTAGCATAACATATAATAATGTTTAGTTTTTTTCTCTTTTTCAAATGGATAATAATGTTGGTAATAATAATAATAGCAATAATAGTAATAATAATAATAATAATAATAATAATAATAATAATAATAATAACAACGATATAATATGTTAATAATATTTAGGGATTTTCTTTCAATCGAATAACAATGACCAAATATACTAATTAATAGTATCACACACACACATATATATTACTAATAATATCCTAATATATGTTTTGTTTGTTTTTTTTATTTCTTATTTCTAATCATACGATATATATAATTAAGGAAAGTAACAAAGCTCATTATTTTCAAAAAACGTAAAAATGGGTTAACACCCCGGACAAAATTAGTGATTACAGCTGTCCCCCATTGCTTATACTTGTGGAACAAGAATAAATCAATGGTCATAAGCACTAATTTTATCCAACTTTCCTATTTGGATCCTGAATCACCATGCACTTGAACTACTGGCGGTTCGGAAGTTAGTACGAGAAAATGTAACGATCGCGGAGGCTTGAAGCTGTTCTTCTCATTTCGACATTCTTCAACCCTTCGAGGTCCGAACAGATAGACAATTGGTGAAAAATAAAAGCTCCATTCTCAAAGTGCCCGAACTGATAGGCGGACTCCATTCTCCTCATGCCCGAACAGATAGGGGGTTCCATTCTCCTCATGCTCGAACGGATAGGCGGGTTCCATTCTCAAAATGCTCGAACGGATGGGCGGTTTCCATTCTCAAAGTGCCCAAACGGATAGGATGGTTCTGAAAGATAAAAGTTCCATTCTTCTCATGCCTGAACGGATAGGCAGATTTCCATTCTCAAAACACCTGAACGGATAGGCAGGCTCTCATTCTCAAAATGCCCGAACGGATAGACGGATTCCATTCTCAAAATGCCCGAACAGATAGGCGGGTTTCCATTCTCCTTATGCCTAAACGAATAGGCGGGTTTCCTTCTACTGGAAAAGCTTTAATATACCTGTCAAAAATAGGCAAAAATGATATGATGATGTGAGTTAGCATGCCCTTAATCCTAGTGATGCCTAACTGTAAATGATGCATGATTTATGACATCGAAATTGCTCAGACGCTTTCACTCTCCGGGTCGGTTGATCCCGACTTTTTCTTGTCTCTTCTTCTTCTCAATCTCTTTTGGCTTTCTCATCCTTACCAAATCTCCATCCTTGGTCTCTTCTCAAAAGATGACTGCTGACTTCTACTTGTCAGAATAGACATAACACTTCTCGTAGTGCTCGTTCTCAAAACATTGCCCCTATTCAAGTTGGGTGCTCAACCATTCTCTTCGTCTTAACTCAACACGACGACTTTTCCCTTTTCTCAACATTAGGGGAAACACATGCCTCCAAGTCTTTGAACTTTTCTCTGAGGTTCAATAAGGTCCATTTTCGTCTTCTGAAGCACTTCAACAAAAACTCGATTCAAGTCCCTGGACTATAGCATGTAGAATCTTACTATTGTCCTCACCATGGCCACTGGTGAGCTATCATTTGTATTAATGACCTTGCATTCTAAACTTTATCCCTAAAGCAATGAAAGGAATATTTTTTTGTGTCCACTAAAAATTTAGACTACATCTTCTAATTTCAAAATGAGATGCATTTTCGAAAACTAGACTTTCTTTTCACGTCATGGATATATCAAGCTAGATTAAATACCCCGAATATCAAGTGCACGAATGACACTACTATGGCTTACCAAGGATTGCCTCAGGCATCATGTGTCTAAGTGACCTTGAAAACTAAGCTGATGTCTGAAAATGTGAAATACTCTCCAAGTTATTTCAGCTTTTTAATCAATTAGACTTATCTTCTATAGGCTTCGCCTTTATCATTATTACTTTGTCTCAATTCTTTATGATTTTGGGGAAGTCAACTCATCACATTCCTTTGGCTCGAAATCAATGATGGAGCAAACAACAAAACCCCGAGCTACTCGGCATTGTCATGATTTGAAAATATTACCATAACTCATGAAGCTAAGGTTTTTGATTTGAATGGTGCATAGCAACCTTATTGGTCATTTTGCTACAGCGGAGTGCCCCAAAAATTCCACACTCGTATCTGAAAATGCCTATTATCTGGCTTCAAACATTGGAGTGCTTTTGTTATGCTTTTATTATTCTCGACTTTTTTCTCTTTCTCTTTTTTATTTTTAATTTTTTCTTTCTCTTTTTCTTTTTTCTTTTTCTTCTTCTTCTTCTCTTTTTTTAGCACGAAAGATTTCCGGTTGTTCTCCCGAAGGCCCTAATGCTACGTGTACTCAATAGATGACTAAATTAACAAGGAGTGTAAGTCACATATTCATCATCTTCGCATCTTTCGATTTCAACTAGACAATGGTTGCTCGAAATCAATCTTTAGGTCAGGGTCAATGTCCCTTGTACAATTGATATATGGGGACTCAATAGAAAAATATATACACAAAATGAAGAGATAATTGAAACACAAAACACAATGCATCCTTTTATTGAAATTTAAACATGCAGTCTTAGGCCCTTACAAAACAGGTCTTTGCTACCTTCGGGCAAAGGGTAGCAAAGTTGATTTCACACATTACTTCAAGGAAAAGACTAAAATGCAATGAAAGCAAGCAAACTTTGATGCACTAGAATCCTTGACCACCGCTAGACTGACCACTCCTCTCAACCCTTAAGCTTCCTCGAGGAACTCAATCTCCTTGTTGTCCATCAATTTCTGAACCAACCGTTTAAATTCTGGAAAACTCTGAATCTCATACCCCAGAGTTTGATGGTACTCACAAAATGTTTCATGGCCATCATACGCTCCCTTCGTACCACTCTCAATCAAGCCCGCCTGCACACCTATTCATACACCCAACTCAGAGGGGACTTGATTTTCGACACTTCCATCCTTACTTTCTTCGTATCTACCTCTTTAAGGGCATTCACGCCTCGACCTCCATGGTTTGGAAGTGGATTAGCTGCCACATTGGGCCCCTATAATTCGATGACCCTAGTGTTGATCATGTTTTGCACGAGCTTCTTGAACGCTGTGCAATTTTCTATCGTGTGCCTCGGTACTCCACCGTGGTACTCACAATGCGCCTTCTCGTCATACCATGGAGGGTAAGGCGGCTGGAAGGGAGTAACATGATATGAACGGACTAGATTAGCCTCGTATAGGTGTTTGTACACCTCCTTGTATAGCATGGGTAGAGGGGCGAAGTACAATTTCTCTTGTTCCCTCTTGGGATCCCTACTTTCTCTACGATTTGAGCTTTGCGCATTCCCGATTGCGGCCCGAGGCGGTGAGATTGTGAGGTGCTTAGGAGCCTCGTAGGTATTGGTGTTGTTCACCTCATGATCTTTCTTCTTGAATTGCTTCCGAGCATTTTCTCCTCCATCGATTCTACCACTCCTGATAGCTGCCTCGATACGTTCACCGGTCATAACCATATCCAAGAAATTTTCGATAGGGTTGCTTATCATGCGGTTATAGAGGGTTCTCTTCAAAGTATCGACAAACATAAGAGAGATCTCATTCTTGCGGAGTGGGGGTTAAACCTGTGCCGCCATATCCCGCCAACGTTGGGCGTATTCACGGAGGCTCTCATTGTGCCTTTGCTTCAAACCTTGTAACATGAGTCGGTTGGGAACCATGTCGATTATGTGCTTGTACTGATCTGTGAAATCCTTGACCAAATCCTTCCATAACCTAATCTGAGCACGGGTCAACTGATTGCACCACCTCAATGCGGGCACCGCTAAGCTATCTTGAAAGCAATGAAATAGCAACCTCTCATTGTCGATGAAACCCGTCATCTTTCTACAGAACATGGTTATGTGGACAGTAGGTCAAGTTGTCCCATCAAACTTCTCAAACTCCAACGTCTTAAACTTGGTCGGGTTTACCAAGTCTGGAACCAAACTGAGGTTTGTAGCATTCATCCATATGACCCTTCTTCTTCCTCCTTTGTTCAGAATTTCTCTTCGAGGTCCTTCCGTGTCTCTTCTAGTTTCTTCGAGAACTCCGCCTTGACCTTGTTCGAATTCTCAATCTCATCCAAATTTGGGACACTATCCCCGACATTCTCCACATGATTAAAAGCCAGACCTGATGGAGCATGGGTAAAGGCGTCTGCTTGATGCGATGTTGTCCCATCTCCTTGAGTAGCCGCTCCTTGCGAGGGCTTAGGGGTATCGGTGAGAACACCGGGGGGAATACGAGGGGTCCCCTTATCTTGACTAGGGTTTCCAACAGCACCATTTCCTCTTAGATTGGCTTGCAGCAACTAAGATATCTCTTTCATCATATCTTTTTGGGACTTGATGATGGTGTCCCTGAATTCTTGCTGAGCTCGCTCCAACGGACCCCTTAAATCGGCTTCCAACTTAGCAAAAATCTCCTCCATCTGCAACTTTTGATGGCGAGTAAAGTGTGGGTGCGGAATCTTCGAGAGTCAAGAATACTGCCATGACCCCCAACAATTAATTTGATGAGTTTTATGATTTAATGTATGCAATATGTTGTATGCATGACAGAAATAAGTGATTAAAGGAAATAAATTTAAAAACACAATCGAATGCAAAGAAGTGTTGATTTGACGAACATCCTCATTAAACAACATTTCATAACAGAGATAAAGTCTTATTACAATGAGGTAAGAAAATAAATACATAGGGTACGATTTTCAATATGTTTTCTTGTCCCTTCTTTCTAAATTAGCGCGCTCCGGGAACTCTGTTGATATGGACTCTTTTCTCCCGTTATGAAAGTTTTCAACTTTAGACTGTTCTCAAACCAACACTTCGTATGAAAATGCCATGAATGTGCAAAAATAATCAAACAAAACAAGACAAATAGGCAAAGGGATTAGTAACAAAAATAATGAATACTGAATACAATAAACGAATGAAAACACACCAAAGTAGATTAACAATGCCAGACCTATTAGCATGAATTCTAATTCTACGGTTACCCGCATGGCTCTAATGGGGTGGGCTTCTTAAATTCTCACGCATGTGGGCTCGGTTCTAAGAAAGGGTATTCGAACATATCTTATCACCTACTAAGGCAACAAGAACCCCAATTCTGGCCCATTATAAGCTTGCGATTTTTTTTTAGTTTGAGGGAAAGCATGACCTAGTGACGTGGAGGGCTGCTCACGTGTCAAAGGCGTGGATTCCGGAAGTGAATTATCGATCCGTGGAGGGATACTCACGTGGGTATGGGCGTTTCACTCCCACTTAAGGGACGAAGCTCGGGTATAGAGCGTAATGATCATGATGCAACACATGTCAGTGATTCCTTTGAAATTAAATGAAGAATTAATTCGAATGCCACCAATTATCAAAGCTCATATAATTTAAGTCATATTTTCAAAGAAGAACCGCCTCATCAAAATCAAATTAAATTTCAAAAATTTCCCTCATTAAAAGAAACAAATATTTTTTTGGCTTAACTCTCCTTTTTGTTTTGTAAAACAAAATTTGGTCCCCAGTAGAGTCGCCATGCTGTGATAAGGTTTTTTCTCTTGGAAACCTTGAAGGGTCCCACATTTTTAGAAAATCAATTAAAAGTGGGAACTTCTTTTAAGAATTTCAAGTTTCAAAAAAAACTTAAAATCTTTGGAGTCGCCACCGGCCACTGAGGTAGGCCGAACACCATAAAAAACTAAAAACCAGAGATTCATTTGAAAGGGCTCAGGAGTTGGTTACGTGTGGGGAAGGGTTAGCACCCCCATCACGCCCAGAAATCGGTACCAAAATAATTGTTGCTTTTAATTGATGGAAATTATTTAAAATTTAAAATGAATTTAATTAGGCGCTTTTAATTGAAAATTGACTCTAATTACACGAGCTTTATCTAATTGGTGGTTTCAAATTATTTATACATTTAATTAAAAAGGATGACGGTACATCGGACCAAAGACTAAACTGAAATCATATAAGTCTGGCTGTCGTGTTAGTTTAGGGTTTAGATCTCGTATGTCACCTTTATGCATGATGCAAGCAGATAAAGTATGATGTCATGGTCTTGTTCGTTTTACTTACGAATTTTACATTTAGACGATGCAAATTAATTCGAATATTAGGGGTATATTCAATAAGCTAGGATATCTCGACCCGAATACGCGAATTAATAAGTACCTCCTTTTTATAATTGAAATTAATTATTATGCAAATTAGGATGTTGAAAGACACATGAGATGACATTTAAAATGCATGTTACAAATACACATTCGAGCGATCGAAGAGAATGAGCTATGTACACATTAAAAACAAACACACATACATATATATATATATAATTCTTTATTTAAACTATGTACTATATGACACGAAAACATATAATATATATACATTTAAAACTCTATATTATATACATATGTATTCTAAAAAACGTGTATTATTGTATTAAAACTGTATATCACATGTATTAACTATAGGTTATAAGGAAAACCATCTTTATATATATAAGATCATATGTTATATGAAAACTATATTATATAAAAAAAACTTTATATTATATACATATAATATATATTATTTAAAACCATATATATATATATATATATATCAACATATATTATGCTATATAATATATACAAAAACAGTTACATAATATATACATGTATACCATATATTACATACCCATTAAACACATATATCAACATGGCGAAACCGTAAAAAGAACTGAAATGTAATCAAATGTAAAACAAAGCAAAAATTAAAATATGCATGATTACAGTGACTAAAACAATAAATAAACCACCAAAAACTAATTGACTTGCAAAAACAAGGGCAAATTAAAAGAACACGGGAATCTAAATGGATTAAAATGGCAATTAAATCACTCGTGAATCAATTAATGTTAGAACATGGATGAAATTAAAGGTTTTTGAAAAGCTGAAGGGGCAGGGGAAAGGATTTTAAAACACAGAAGCCCTTGCGGACCAAAAGCGCAATTAAACCGATTTTAAAACTTTAAAACACTATAAAACTGGTTTAAAAACATTTCAAATTCTTTTCTTTGTTTTGTTAACCCTAAACACAGAGTCCCCCCTTTTTAACTCTCTTTCAAAATCGACGTCTGAAAACCCTCTCTTCGAGATCTTTCAAAACCAAAAAACATGAGCCATTTCCCTTTTTGTTTTGAGAAAAACAAAAGCCCGAAACGGTTTTCTGACCCCCCCTTTTTTTTAAGAAAACCAGAACAGGTCGGGGAACCAAAACTCAAAATGATCCCCTTTTGTTACCGCCTTTATCGTCTCACCATGCACGGCCTTGAGAGGCCGGGAGGCTTATCGACGGTGAAATGGGCAACCAAGATACGAAGACGAAACAATAGAGGTAAAGAAAACCTAACTCTTTTTGTTTATTATTTTTTATATGCTTCGAAACTGTAATGAAAGAAGATGATGGGGATACCTCTAAAATCTGAGGTTTTTGCTTCTCTATTGCTCTGAAATTTTTCGAATGAATCCCTTCGAAACTTGGGGTTTACAATGGTTTGGTTTCGGGTTTTATAACACCGAAATTACAATTTTTGTTATTACATGAAATTTGAACGAAAATTCCTATTGGTTGATGGTTGTTTGTTTGTATTTATCTCTGAAATCTTGTTATTTGCCTCTCTGTAATTTTGGTTATTGTTGCGCGTCTCTGACATTCTTTGTTTGCATGCATGTGACGGTCGTGGGGAGGAGACCATGGAGACGAAGCGGCTCGGTGGGTGAAGAATCAGCATGGCTGGACGTCGTGGAGCACTCTCAGCCACTAGAGAGGGATCTGGATGGTCTGAGGGAGCTGGAGCGGCTCGAACTCGCGCGCGTGAGAAGTTGAATGTTCGCGCGTGCCGAAGTTGGAGAGCCGAGCGTGGTCCGCACGCGCAATGGATGTGATCTCAGCCA
The DNA here is from genome assembly GCA_958450335.1 of Hibiscus tridactylites. Classification (NCBI taxonomy): domain Eukaryota; kingdom Viridiplantae; phylum Streptophyta; class Magnoliopsida; order Malvales; family Malvaceae; genus Hibiscus; species Hibiscus tridactylites. The sequence goes on along the minus strand of OY288292.1, from coordinate 18,081,038 downwards.
TTCGATGCATTCCCGATCCAAGGGCTATGGTTGATGCGGTGCCAGAGGAACAAGTGGCCAGCTAGGATTTCCATAGAAAGTTTGATCTGAATCGTCAGATCTAAATTTGATCTAGACCGTCAGAAGCAACTACGCAAGAACAAAAAGACTATTAGATTAGGGTTTGTTTTAATTATCTTGGCCTAACATGCTTTATTATGTAATATGCACATTTTTGGGTTTTTCAAATGTAATATGGACTTTATTATTAATAAACTTGGGCTTATTATTATAATTGGGTTGTTATTTGTATATATGTATTAGTTTTTTTTGTATTTTCAGGTCTGTTTCAATACATTAATAATGATAATAATACTAGTAATAATAATAATCATCATCATAATAAATAATACTAATTGTAATAATAATAGACAAATAATAATATTAGTAATAATAATGATAATAGTAATAATAGTAACAATAATATATGATAATAATATTGGTAGCATAATATATATTAATGTTTAGTTTTCTTTTTCTTTTTCAAATGGATAATAATGTTGGTAATAATAATAATGATAGTAATATAATAATAATAATAATAATAATAATAATAATAATAATAATAATAATAATAATAATAATAATAATAATAATAATAATAATAATAATAATAATATATGTTAATAATATTTAGGGTTTTTCTTTCAATCGAATAACAATGACCAAATATACTAATTAATAGTATCACTCACACATATATATATTACTAATAATATCCTAATATTTTTTTTATTTCTTATTTCTAATCATACGATATATATAATTAAGGAAAGTAACAAAGCTCATTATTTTCAAAAAACGTAAAAACGAGTTAACATCCCAGACAAAATTAGTGATTACATGGACAACCCTTGGTAATCCGTGTATCCTATGTGTTTTTGAGAATTTTTATTATCACTTGTGAGCCAATATAATGGAATGAGATGTTATGGGGAATGTTGTTGATGCATATCATGAAAAATGCATGGTTTATTTTAAGCTTAGCATAATGGTGATTATGCTTGGAAGGCTTGATATTTATGTAGCAATGGCTTAATTGCTGGAAAATATGTGGTTCATGTTGCATGTTGATTTTAATGATAAAGTGCATGGTTTTTCAAAGAAGGCGTGATGGCATTGAAATGATTGAAAATGGTTTCGTGCATGGATGATGTTTTTGGTTTTGAGCAATCCTCACTAAGCTTGTACGCTTATGCTCTCTTTGTTCATCGATGCAAATAATTAGGAGTTTAAAGGCAGCAACAACAAGAGACCTTTCCAAGAGACTTCTTTAAAAGTATGTTGAAGTTTTGAACTAGTGTAATAAAGCCAATGGATGTGTCCAATGCTATGAATGTTGATTTTTTGGTAATTTCTGGTTTGGTGCAAGTTTGATATGCGTATTTGGTTATGTAAATGGCCTTTACGTTTTAGTTTATGTTTGGAAATGAGTTTTGACCTTTTGGTGTTTATTTCTCTTAGGAAGCATGTTTTTAATTCTCTTGATATTGTAAATGATGCTTTGATGATGTCTTTGCCATGTACTCTTGATTGTTGAAGTGCATTGGGTTACAAGCATGCTTAATTACATGTTGGAATGGTTTGAGAAGGGTATTGAAGTGTTAAATTTGCAATTTTGGGGCAGTTGCAGACTGAGGTGTATCGATACACTTCAAAGTGTATCGATACGGCCTTCATAAATGTGAGGGGCATACCGATACCCTTTTGGCTACTAGTCGAGGGTGTATCGAAATGGTGCCCTAGCATACCGATACGGTCTTGAGGGCGTGTCGAAACGGTGCCCTAGCATACCGATATGGTCTTGTGATTCAGGGCCTGGGAAGCCTGATCGTCAGTGGTGTATCGATACCCTCCTTAAGGGTACCGATACGATGTTCGTTAATTTGGTTGAAGAGCATCTTTCAATGTTTTGAATCTTCACATTTTAGTCCTTATTTCTTGTGGATGTAATTAGATGAGTTCCAAAGGTAGTCTTGAGCTGAGTTTTTGCAGAGAAGCATGAAATGAACCTAATTAAAGGCTGGTAATCCTAATATGGTAAAAACCCATACTAAATGTCAAATTTACGAAATAGTCCCTTAACCCAAAATTGGTGTCAATCGTGGAGCGTTCGTGTTGTCGTTTGATCCGCTACTTTGATTGAACACATAGGAACCTAACTTGCATCTAGGCAAGTTAAAAAGGAAAAAAATAGGGTTGTTTATTGAGGTAAACTTTCTCGGTTTACTTCAATATTCCTCGTGTGACTCGTTCGGTTCGATCTACTGGCTAGGTCGGGTCGAGGGGTCACAGTGCTACATATTGTGATTGTGCGCCATACTGTGATTGCTGAGTTTGTGAAAGAGGGTGTTGTGATTGAATCCTATTTTGTTGTATATTGTTGTTGCGGATAACTGAAATTCCCTTGGCACACACTAGAATTCCCTTGAAAAAAATTATTCCCAGAGCGAAATGCTCCTAAATTATGTGCAGAATTGGAATTTCCCCAAGATTTCCTATTGGCTGTGTTGTAAGAGGTACCCATAGTATTTCCCTAATATTGCTTACATAGCTCGCTTTTTCTGCATATTGAGGGTAATCTTCATAGCTATGATTTTCAACACAAATCTAGCAAGAGAACACATGAGTGGTAGATTGTTGAGCTTGCTGAATGGGAGCAACTTCACTTGTGCCCTTCATATTCTTGATTTTGTTCTCCAAAGAAGAAATTTGAGCCTTGAGGTACGAGATATCATTAAGCTCGAAGACTCCCGGTGCAGCCTTGTATGAAGAATCTCTCGAAATAGAATATTGAGAATCATTCTGAGCGAATTGCTCCAACATACCAACAGTAGCTGTGTAAGTGCAATCCAGTAGAGGTTCATAAGATGATCCATCGACAAGATGTCTTGTGGCTGCATTCAACCCATTGTAGAAAATCTCAATTTGAGTTTCTTGTTGAAGGTGATGGCTGAGACATCATCGCAACAAGGACTTATATCTTTCACATGTTGTGTGGAGAGTTTCATTATCTGACTGATAGTATGTAGTAATATCATTTCTCAGGCGTGAGTTCATTGTCAGTGGATTAAAGCGCAATACAATATGTGTTGCAAGATATTTCCATGACGTAATAGATCAGGCAGGGAGTCCACGAAACCATGTGTGGGCTTTTCCCTGCAAAGAATATGGAAATAGTTGCATTCATATGGCATCATCTAGAACACCTTGTTGACTAAAAGAAGCACAAATTAACTAGCGTCTTCATGTGGTAACTCAACGTACTGCCCATTGGAGTTGAGCATTTGAAACATAACTGGCTTCAACTCAAAATTTCCAGCTTGGATAGGTGATCTAACAACTCCCGATTGAGAATAGTCCAACTGGGGAACAACAACCTCACAAATTGTTATGTTCTAGGCTGGTGGGTGCAGTGGTGGGATTTCAAGATCATGAGAGATACCCTCGTTGTTAACTTGTCTTGCCATCTCACTTCATTCTCGAATCTACATCTAAGAGTCCTTCCAACTTCTTGATCTAGTATAACAATTGGTGTGGCAGCACTTCTGGTCATACAACACATACAAAACTTAATAAAAATAAAAGCAAATAACAAAAAAGCTATTATAAACAACTACAAACTAGATAAATAAAATGGAATTGCAAGCAGAAACATAAAAACCAAATAATGACATCCCTGACAACGACGCTAAAACTTGATCGGTGAATAATCTTCACATGCTAAGTGCAAGCAAACATCGCTGATGCAAGTATATAAACAGGATGTTCCTGTTAGATATCGATCCAATGAGGATGAGTATTTAGTGATAATATTATACGGCCACAAGCAATTCTATAAATGGAAATATTGTGAGTGTAATGGTTGTTGTAATAAAGAAATGAAGTATTCCCTCCGTCCCACAATTTTTGTCCCTTATTGACTTTTTTGGGTCAATTTTTTTCAACTTTGACTCATAATTATTTAAAATGTATCATTGATAAAAATATGAAAAAATATAATTTAAAAACCTCTAATCGAGTAGTTTTCAAATATATATTCTATAAAATTTAATTATTTAAAATATTTAATATAATAATAGTCAAAATTTAAAATTTTGACTTTTAAAAAGTCAATAAGGGACATTTTTTATGGGACGGAGGGAGTAATAAGTATAAGATCAATGGTGGTAGCAAAACAACAATTATAAAAGAGTAAAGGAATACTAAGATAAAGCTTGGATACCCTCAGTTCAACTTGGCAGAAATTCAAGTACAATCAAAGAAATACGATGGCTCATTTGGCAAGTAAAATGATTAAGCACGGTACTAACTTCCATTCAATCTTCAACTATTGACGCAAATACGTATATCGACTACAACTCTCGTTGTTAGTCAAAACTACAACTCCTTGAACAAATGGATGAACTCTCGTTACATCCTCATTCACCTCTCGTTGTAATGGCTTGTTAACGTGACTTGTCACTGTATCTCTCAATGTCAATGACTATGTTCAACAGTTTCATGCAAACAATAATCAGGTCCAACAATCAAAGTATGAGAAAAACTAATAATAATATATTGCACTGAAAGATAAGATTTAAGCAAGTTCATACAAAGCTGAAGAAATTAAACCATCTTCATTAACAAACAAAATATAAGAAAACTTCTAATAAAAATCTAAAATTAAGAAGAGTTTAAAGAAGATAACAAATATTCTCCTTGATCTAGCACTTGAATCCTTTTCTCCTCGGATATTTCTGCCTTGCTTCGCCTCGGATCACCAAAAATGGAGTTTAAACCGCTATAGAAGGAAAGCTCGAAAGGTTGAAGAAGATAATGAAAATCGCGTGAATTCTCTCTCTCTCTCTTCCCATATTTATCCTTTTATAAGCTGACAAAGAAAGGAGACGTGCCCTCTAGTGTTTTACGTGACCCTCACTCGTACCAAATATGTTATAAGAAATAATACAACTGGCAGGGTCATCCCTATCTTTTAGCAGACTTGACAACTGGCCGTTACAGTGGTGAAACTTCCTTTGCAAGGATATTAGAAATACAACGAAAACAGAGCAAAAAGGCAGAAATATGTGAAATAAGAGCAACTTAGACTAAGTTAGACAAAATGCAAAAAATAGATATGAAAATGCAGAAATGGATGCAATAAACACTGATGTGGGGACAATTAAATCTATAAATGTAGAGGAAATACACGCTCTTTAAAGAGCTATCACTATCCACACTAAGGATTTCACAAATTCACTAATTTGCCTTTCCTTTTAGGCTAAATGAGATAACCTCAAAGTCTAGCAATCCTTTTTCCTAAAAACAGATACAAAGAAACAAACTATTAAATTCCTCTAAAGGAAGTTGTTTGCACAATTTAAAGTTCACTAAACCCAAACACTTTATTGAAAAAGAATTACGATGAAGAACACTCAAGTGTGTACAAGATTTGACAATAAAGAGCTCAAAAACTTGGATATTTGCTTGTATGCTTTAGAATAGTTGTCTTGTTGTTGAAGAATCTTTGGAGACTTGTTTTATACCCCTTCATTGATTTCTAGTCGTTTGGGTTGTTGGGGAATTGAATAGAGCCGTTGGTGATAATTTTCCCCGCATTAAATGCAGTCTGGAAACTATGGGTATTGGTACACATGCTTTCTTATCGGCATCTGCTCAAAGAGGAAGTAGCCCTTACAAATAAGGGGTACCGGTACACGAGTTTGTGTATCAGTACGAAGAGATGAAATAACACGTGGTATATGTACGCTTCGTACCATACCGATACTGAATTTAGTCACTGGAATCTTTTGAAAAACTTTAAGGAGCACGTGTATCAGTACGCAATAGGCCGTACCGGTACTCAATGTAAATTCAAAAATTTCGCTCCAAAATGTGTATCGGACGAGGTTCATCGCACTGGTACTGACAAGCAATCCTTGAATAAAATATTTGAATCTCGTATCGGTACTCTAAAGTTCGTACAGGTACTGAAGAACTAGGTGTTTTGATATAATAATTGAAAAATGTTTTAGACTAATTTGAAAAGAATTTAAAACATGCCTTTAAGTCCAAACAACTTGAAACTTTTGTTTCGAATGATTTCTAACTTTAGCCGATCTTTTTCAAAACATCTATGATCCGTTTTTGCACTAAATCTGTTTTTCCAGTCTCCAAGGCAAAAAGGATCGATCCCCTGATAAAAAGGATCGATCCCTTGGTTGGCAGATTCGTTCCATTTTTGCTTCCAGCCTCCAAGTGCAAAAGGATCGATCCCTGGTTTATGGGATCGATCCCTTCACTGTAACGGTCATATTTTTATGAAAAAGGATTGATCCCCTAGTTTATGGGATCGATCCCTCGTGTTATAAATGTTGAATTTTTTGTAGGTAACAACTATTTTGAATCCCCAACGGCTATGACTTATTCCCAATGGGCATAAACGGCTAGAAACTCATTCCACACTATATAAGCAACCTTGTAACACTTGAAGATGGTTAGAGACTACATCCAAGCAACATGATCAAGAGAATTAGAGTCTAAGTCTTTATTTTACTATTCTCTTGTACATAGTCTTTAGAGAGAGTGCTTAATTGTAAATCTTTGTACTCTTGTGAGCTTAAATTGTGTAAACACCAACCTTGTGAGGTATTTAGTTTACCCAAACAAATCCCTTGTAAAAGGAGAGGTTCTAGTTTAGCCTTAAGAGAAAAACTAGAGTTGGTTCTATTTAGCCAAGTCTAAAAGATAGGGTTGTAACGGTTTCCTCCTAAACCGGGAAAAGGGGACGAATTCATTGTGAGTGAATTGGGAAATCCTTAGTGATGTGCTAAGGTAGTGGATATAGGTGCTTAGTTAATAGCCCGGACCACTCTAAAATCATTGTGTCACTTGTCTACCTTTATTTCGATTTTAGCCAATTCAACCACCAAACATTTACAACCCTCATTAACGGTTTCGGTGATCTATTCGAGCATCATAAAACCCAACATGTACTCGCAAACCAATTTGAAAGCTAGTGACAAAAAGCCATACCATAACGCATAGACCCGTACTGGTACTCACATGCCAATTTGAAAAACAATGTCGAAAAGCCGTACCGGTACGCATGGAGCCGTACTGGTACTCAATAGCCAAATTGGTTAAATTTGAGTACCAAAACACTTAGAAAAATGTTGAGTTTGAAAGGATTAACTTAGAATAATTTTTATCTTTAAATGATTATCAATTGTGAGTAATTTCAAGTACCTTAAAAATTTATTTATTTGCAAATTAGTCATTGTTATATCAAAATCAAAACATTGGTTCAACAAGTTTAAAGGAATAATAAGGATTTTTTTGTCTTTGATAATTATAAAAAAAACTCTAAATAGCATAAATTCAAATAACCAATAAAATTAAAAATAATTTCATATATAAGAAATTAATATATACAACTAAATTTAACATTTAATAAAATTATATTCAAAATATAATTTCGTAAACAAAAATTTGACATATACTTCTAAATTTATTAAAATTACATTAAAGAAGATAATTTCACAAATAAGAAATTAATATATACATCCTTCATATATGCTTAATAATGATACTAACAAAAAATAATTTTCATAATCTAATTAATATTGATAGATACAACATATTAAAAACTAATAAAATATTCAAACAAATATTGAATATAATCATGTCCTTATAAGTTATTTTGTTTGTTCAAATAATCAAACAACTATAAACTATCAGTAATTTTACCAAATACTTTTATACAAATCAACTAATGCAATCTGTTAATCAAATCGGCTAATATTATCTGTCAATGTAATTCGCTATCCACTATTGATTATATAGTAACTGCCAAACAAAGCCTTAAATTTTAAGAACTAATACTACTATTGTACTAAGACACATCATAATTTCCATTTAATATTTAATGATCATTAATATACTTATAATAATATTCAAACAATCTGCTTATTATTAAAATCACAAGGGCGTTGTTTGTACAGTGCTTAAACACATCATGGTTGAATACTTGAATTTATTGGCGAAAAGGCAGGGTTAACAAATAAAATAGAGAATATCACATACACTTACCGTGAAAACAAAAAAAAAATTCGCGCATATTAGTTTTTCGGTTTATAGATTTTTATTTTAGGATTTAAGGATTTATAGTTCTAGTTATAATTTTTAAGGCTTATAGTTTAAATTTATGATAATATGTTAGGAATCTAGGTTTTAACATATAAAATCTAAATTTTAACCATAAACCATAAATTCTAACTACAAACCTAAACTTCTAAACCATAAATTAAATCCTTAAACATTAAAACTAATGTGCTTGTGGAAAATTTGGTTCCACCGCCATCGTATAAAATAATTACTCATAATTAAAAGTGTTTATACATATACGAGAAAATATCATATCCATTGTTGGTGAAAATTTTATCTTCCAGCGTTTAGTTTTTAAGGTTTAAGGATTGTGATTTCAGTTAATGTTTGTGGGTTATATTTTAAAGTTTAAAAATAGATTTTATAATCTAAAGTTTAGTATAAGATTTAAAATTAAAATACAAGCACATTTTACCGGTTGGTCAAATTACTTATCTTTATTTTATCGTATTTTTTAAATTGTCCATTCTAAACGCACTAAAAATAATCCCCTTCTTTTTTCTAAAGTCTCTTATTCCTCTCTTCTATATATGTGAGAGTATAATTAAATTTAAGATTTCTCAAAAAAAAAAAAATTAAGAGATTTAGGGTTGCTAAATGTATTTGACAGTTGTAAAAACCGGCTTGTAGAATTTTTTTTCCAGTGACGGTGCATTCACCTATATATGTATCGTTTCCCTTTGTTCCCTATCTTTTCTCTCATCCCTTCTCCTTTCATTTTCTATTGTGTTTCTTCCTCGTCTTGCAAGAGTGCAAGCCGACACTAAATAACTGATTCTCTGAGCTCTGGTTTTGTTATTTGTCTCCTTCATGCAGATTTCCATCTTGATTTTGCATTGCACGAGAGATTAAACGTTGCCCAAACCTTCAACAATAAATTCTAAGGTAATACTTTAATCCAACTATAGAATTCAATTTCTTTATTTATATGCCGTCTGGTTTTGATTTGTACGTGGTTAGGTTTTTAGGGTTTGTTTAATTTTTGTGTGGTTTCTGATTCTCTTGTTGGATTTAATTTTCAGCAAAAAATCTCTCATCCTGAATTTCTGTTGAATTTCCCCCAATTTATATCTATTCGAAGATTGTAATGAATTGAACTAGGTTTTGATTTTGTTAAACGCCCAAAAAGTTGAAAAGACCCCCCCCCCCCTCCCCCCCCAAATAACATCATTCTCTTGCTATTAGCAGCCAACGTAATATGTTTTCCTATAGCTCTTGTTGTTCCTTTAGTGCTTTGGCATGCTAGCATAACGCAGAAATATGTTTTATACAGGTGGATTCATGGAACCAAATTTAAAGACTCTACCGCCTGATAGTTCTGATGCAAGAGCAGCTTTTCTTAAGCCCTCTAATGATGCATCAAACCGACAATATAGGCGCCACACTCCACTCAGCGGGTTATCTTCTTATGAAGGTTTGATTGTTAATTTTTGCACTAAGCTCTTGCTGGTTCTTCTGGAAACATGAACGTTATCTTCTGCAAACCTCCAAAGTGTAGATATATGAGGAAGCTTTGTTTTGATTGATTTTGCATGCATGATTTCTGTTTGTATGTAAGTAATGACTTTTAGAAATACAATATTGGAGCCTTATACTTTTTTTTTGAAGCAAAGATTGGAGCCTTTTACACTTTGGAAGTCTTGACTGATTTATGGTACAGAGCTTGACTTACTGTTCAACTACCTAGTCATCATCTAACACATTAAGCTTCCATTTTAAGAGGTCAAATATCTTTCTTCCTTTAAGCAATTGCTCTTATGAGTTAGGAGAATTAACTTGACACAAAAATTTGTAAGGCTTTTTTTCTCCTCCAAGCTTGGACCTTGAAAATTTGATTCATATCAACACAGTGTCACATTTCTGATTGTGATGTTTACAGGAATTTCTCCTCAGCGTGACCGCAGTGTTAGTCCCATGGTTTCTAAGGATGATCTGGAAAAAAGTGCTGATACACGAATGGGAAGGGATGGGAGAGAACTAGATAGGGATTCTACTAGGAATCGATACAGTAGAAATGATGATTCTTATAGATATTCTGATCGACAGTCTTCCAGGAGCTCTCATGGCTATTCCAGGCATGAGAAGCGTGGAAACGAAGAGAGCAAGCATGCTAGATTTTCCTCTCGTTCTGATCGAGAATCAAGAATGAGCGCTCATTCTGATCATACAAGACGATACGATGGCACTGGACATAGAAGCAGGGACAAGGAGAAAGAAACACCTTTTCTAGAGCGTCAAAAATATAAGGACAAGGATTCATCTTTTGACAGGGTTGGTTCTGTTAGGAGACATGGCAACTTTATCCCTGAAGAAATGGATAGAGATCGAAGGTGGGACAGGGATGGTCGAGATGAAAAAATAGACTATCATAGAAGCCCAAGAGATAAAAAGGGGAATTACACATCTTACGAAGAATCCAGGATCCATCGGAATGACTCATCATCTGCGAGGGAGAGGGACACTGATAAACATCGCCCTAAAGAAGGTTACAGGAGTGGGTTGGAGGATTTAGATGGCCTGAAGCCTTTCAAAAAAGAGGGAGTGAACTATGGCGAGGGGGAAGATAATGTGGAAAAGAAGGATGGGTATGGTAGACTAGGGAAGGAACAGTTTGAAGAAAAGTCTATATTTGTCAGTAAAAATCAGGAGTCCCCAGCTAAGAAGACGAAACACTTTAGTTTGGGTAAGGGCTCTGATTATGATAAGGGTGGTAGTTATTTTGTGACTTATTCTTATGACTGATTTAAATTTTAGAAGCAGTTAAATCCATTTATGTTTCCATTAGATGTTTATTCTACCACTGTTTAATTACTATGTGATTAGTTTCTGTCTTCTTTTACTACAGGTGATGAAAAACAGTTAAGTTTGGAGCAAGCTGAGAAGACTGTTGAAAGAGTGAACATTGGACAGGTCCATAGCAGTGATGTTGACATCACTAATGACGTGAATGCTGCAAAAGTTGCTGCAATGAAAGCTGCTGAATTAGGTATTCATATGATCTGGCTTAAGGGTGCCATATCTCTCTTTCTCCCTCTCATTTGAACTTTACTCAAATGCATTAATGAAAAATTCATGTGAAATTTATGTTTCCTTTAAATTTTAAACATTGAAATAGCTGTAGCATTACATGAAAATGGGGTCAATAGCTCTTCTTAGAAATTACTTTGAGGCTGAGGTTTACAATGAACATATGATAGCATGTGATGCATTATTCTAATTGGCTGTATTCTGTACTTGTATCATGGTTTTGTCTCTAATAATCACAGGCTTTATAAAATGGAGAGCCTTTTTTGTCATTTCCACCATCGTAGCCCTATTTCAAATTAGTAGCGATACCCATAGACTAGTGCCTGTTTGGCTTGCTTTTGCCCAAACAATGGGGTTTGCTATCTTAAACTTATTTGAAGTGCTTTTTGAACCAAACCAAGAACCTTGCTGCTAGGTGCTTTTCAACCAAATATTTCGAAATTCACTTTTCAACCGTAACAACAAATGCTTAATTAGCCCCAAGTCATTATGTTCCTGCTATTGGAACATTAAAGGCTGGCAGCTGGGCTTCCATGAAAGCTTATTTCCCCCATTGCATTCAGACGGTATCTGATGATTATCAATGCAGTAAATAGGAACCTCAGTGGGGCAGGCCATAGTAATATGACTACGGAGCAGAAGAAGAAAATGCTGTGGGGAAGCAAGAAAAGCACTCCTGCAGAAGAGGTATTTCTGCTGAATTAGCTAATTTTTCAAGATTTAGGGAACTTGATGCATTTAACATAAATTGCTACTTGTATCTATACTATATATTTGGTTGATGGCAGTCTGGTCATCGCTGGGATACTGCACTATTTGGTGATCGTGAGCGACAAGAGAAGTTCAATAAACTCATGGTAAAATCTCTTTTTGATTTCTATGCCTTGGTTGTTTATCTCTGAGCAACTTGTTTGCCTTACAAGTCTGGTCATAGGAACTATGTATTAACAAACCATCACATCTGCTATGACACATTCTCTCAATTAGAGTTTCATCACATTACTAACACAGATTTGAAGTCTGAGGTTGCCTGGGTACCTATGGCCAATTGTAGGGTGTGAAAGGGGATGTGAAGGTGGAGAATAAAGCTGACAATCAAGATGCAGAGAAGCAGCGGGAACTCCAGCTTGATTTGGAGAAGCAGTACACTGCCGGACTTAGACGGAGGGATGGCCGCACTGTTGGATTAGGTCTTTAAGCATCAAAATTGGAAACTTATGGTGCTGCCAAGGGGAATGCTTTGTGACATTCTCTTCTACTTTCTTATTATGTCCTCATCATTCCATGCACTTTGAAGAAAAATGTGTTTCGTTGGATGTTTTAGGTTAACCGTTTTGTCTTTCAACATTATTAATAACCTCATTTAATCCTCTGGTATCGTGTTCAAGGTTTTTCATCAGGAAAAATTCTAGGGTACACTATTAAAACAAGCTTCCCAAACCCAGATGTGTGTAGCCCATTATTCTTGCAAGTTAGGTACGCGTTATAATAATCGATACTTTTATAGAAAGTTTGCTACACATTATAAACTTTTAAAATCAGTTATAAAATTTGTATCTTGGAGAAAATTTAGTATTATTATGGTAGTACACTAGAAATTTTAGAATTTGTTACTTCGATTTCGTGGAGGAAATGCGGTATTAGGATTTGGTACGGGTAATAATATTTGGCATCTTATTAGAAATGTCGGTAGGATGAATCCTAAACAAAAATTGGTTCTGATAAAAAGTACTAATATAAATAAGGTTATTGGTTCTGATAAAAGTACTAATATAAATAAGGTTTTAAGGTCTCATTGGCTTCGAAAGTAAATTATTTTTACGAGTTGTCGCTAAGGTATTTTTGTAATGTTATGTCCCAAGTTTGTGTCGTTTGTTAGAAAAGAATTTCAACCAATCAAAACGTGTCATTCGGCATTTGTCCAAAAAGTTCTACTTTTAGAAAGAAGTAAATAGCGTGTTAAGTTTTTATTTTTATTCTCCCTAAATTTTTTTATTTAATTACCTCGTTTATTTTTAAAATTTATAATTCAATCTAATATTATCTATAATATTAGACATAACTTTTTCCTCAGGAAATCTTGTAAACATACCTGATACTTTACACTTCAAAATGTGTATAAGGAAAACCTTAATCAGTTCAAACTTGTCAATAACAAGGCTAGTGTTGTCGCACGGCATCTGCAATGCAAGTTGTAATGTTTCTTCCCTCTGATATCGTAAGTTGTCACAAGTCACAACCCAAGTATTAAAAATGGTAACTTTGAATAGAAATAATAAATGGTTTAAGTGAAAAGAAGTAGAGAGGAAGAAAATATTAAAATTGTGCACAACAATTTCTCTTTATATCAGTCGTAATATATTTTCCATACATGAGTAATACCAAGTTGTGGATTATTGTTTGGGCCATATGCAGATGATCAATTATGTGGCTTATTAGTAACAATAAATTCGGACCTTCCTTGTTGGAATTCTCCCCTACTAACGTTCTTATTAAAATAAAATGGGTAAAATACTTAAAACATCACTCAACTTTACTTTATGAACTATTTTGGTCACTGAACTTTAAAACGACTTGTTTATTCATTAGGCTTTATACATTGACTTGTATTCGACAATTCTTGATGACAGAGATTATTTTATTATTATTTTTATCTTGACATATTATTTTTATTAATATTAAATATTAAATGTGATTAAAAAATCCAAACACATAGAACACCAAAACCCCCAAAATCAAATCCATCTTCTTAAAAAAAAGACCTAAACCCCAAATTTCTTTGACCAAATCCATATGATCAAGCTGAGGGCTATAACGGAGGGTCATCACCTTTCATTGAAAAGGAATGACAGGGTCCATAGCTTCGGCCTAGATGCACCCATTTGTGATTTCATGGCTTCTACCTTAAACATTGGGGAGAAAAAGGTCTTGAATGGTACTCGAAATGGATTCCATGGCCTGAAAGGAGAAAGGGTTTCTGTTGCAAATAGAAGGGGAAATGGTGATAATTGCTGGAGTGGATCTTCTATCACGTTTTCAAACTCGATGTATGTAGGATTAAGTGTTTTGATATAATAATTGAAAAATGTTTTGGACAAATTTTAAAAAAATTTAAAACATGTCTTTAAGTTTAAACAACTTGAAAATATGTTTGAGGTATTTAAAAAGGTTTTTGGCAAAATTTTTAATGTTTTAAAGTAGTCAAACTTAACTTTTCAGCAAGCTCGTACCGATACGGTATACCCCGTATCAATACCTTTTTCATTCAAGTTTGTTTCTGCCAAAATTCGTACAGATACAGGCTTGCCCGTATATATACGGATAGGGGTCGTTTCGATACGTCTCTTAAGCGTACCGATCCCTGCCTTAACAACCCTCAGCGGCTATTTTCCAACGGTCTTTTAAATTGCAGACCGTACCGATACACTCTCAAGCGTATCGATACGCATAGGCTGACAAAGAGCCCAACGGCTAGTTCTGAAGAAGGGCGTACCGATACGCCTCCACGTGTACCGATACGGTAGGCTGCCGAACTGCATTTATGGTAGGAAATAAAGTCTCCAACGGCTTCGATTCAACCCTAACGGCTAGTAACAGCTACAAACTCAATTAGGAGCATAAAAGGGATCTCCAAGCATTAAGAGAAGGCTAATGCTTAAATTGTTACAACATTATGATGAGAAATTATGTCTAGAGCTTTAATTGTAAATTCCTTGCTTAGACAACACTTTTGAGCTTAATATTGTTAAATTTGCTCAAGTGTTTAGGTTCTGGGTGAGAGCTAACTAGTGCAAACAAACACCTATTAGAGGGATTTCAAGTTTGCTTAGAATTTCTCTTGTAAAGAGGGTTTACTCAAGCTTTGTGTAGAAAGCTTTGAGGATTGTAAAGGTTACCTCCTAAGCCTAGAAAAGGGGATGAATTTTTTAGTGAATTTGGTTGAAATCCTTAGTGGGGAGCTAAGGTAGTGGATGTTGGTGCTTGTTAGAAGACCGAACCACTATAAATCCTTGTGTCCAATTCCAATCTTTAAGCTTCCTCTAAAACACCCAAAAATTCAATCTTCTCCTAACTTGGCAAACACATCGGTTGAAGAAACCGAACACTATAGAACCAACAATGTACGAAATTCAAGAAAACACGATGGGGAACATTAACAACTTTCCTCCACCGATTCCTTGTTTACCTGGTGTTTCTTGGCCTTATTCGTGGAATTCTGCGGTGCCTCCACTTGGTGTTCCTTGGTCAAAGAAATTTAGGGTTTAAATATTTTTTATTGAAGAAGATGGACTTGATTTGGTGTTTTGGGGTGTTTTATGTATTTGAGTTTTTTTAATTCATATTTGACATTTAATATTAATAAAAATGACACGTCAAGATAAAATTAATAATAAAATAATCTATTTTATCAAAGAATGACTAAAATAGGTCAATATATAAAGTTCAGTGAGTAAATTGGTAGTTTTTAAAGTTTAATGACCAAAATAGGCTATAAAGCAAAGTTGAGTAATGATTTAAGTATTTTACCCAAATAATATTGTTCTTCAGATCCTTTCTGACTCTTTTCATTTGAACTGAATTTAGTCATCGACTTTTCCCCTCTTTTCCAATTTCTTTGCAAATCTCTAATTCCACATAACTTTTTCGATTCTTGCAAATTCCCAATTTAGTCATCAAGTTTCCCCCTTCCTTATGATAAGAAGCTTGCATCCCTTAATGTCATCCTTGTAGTGAATCAAGGAGTGCCAGAAGTAGTTGTTGTCTTAATCCTCCCTTACTGCTTACATAAACACCTCCAACTAACTTCAGTGTTCCTTGAGAATAAGTTTATTTTGCAACTTCATCTTTTTGATATTCGTTCCATAGCAAACTCATCCTCTTCATAATTACTACATTGTTTTTCTCTTTCTATAGTAATTTTGCAAGACCTTTTTCTGAATACCAATAATGAGTTTTTGTTCTAGTAAATATTTTTGAGGCTCATGATCAGTTTTATAACATAAAATACACTCTCAAATAGAGTAGATCACAATGTCTAGGTCTCAAAGCCTTGCTCATGTAAGCCACTAGTTTTCCATAATGTGATAATACAACATCAATTCCTTTAAAACGAGCATCAGTTTCCAAATAAATTATTTTGTTAAACTTGGGTAGAGTTAAGATAGGTGCTTGACACATGGCTCTCTTCAGTTTTTCAAAGGCCACATTGCCTTCTAAATTTCAACGATTTTTTTAAGCATGTCAGTTAAGGGTTTGCTTATCTTACATATCCTTTTAAAAACTTTCTGTAATATCATGTTAAACCCAAGAATCCCATAAAGGACTTAGATTTCTTGGTAAAAGCTATTGCTTCATTGTTTCTATATTTGAGGGGCCTACAACTACCTTTAGAGGAAATGATGTGATCCAAATAATCCACCTGATTTTGTATAAAAAATATATTTACGGTTCTTGACAAACAATTGGTTAATTTTCAAAATTTACAAAACTAACTCAAGGTGGTGTAAGTGATCCTTCAAATTAGAGCTATAAACTAAAATATCATAAAAAAATATACTAGCACAAACCGCCTCAAGTAGGGATCAAACAACTCATTCATTAATGACTAGAATGTGGTTGGGGCATTTGTCAACCCAAAGAACATCACATTAAATTCAAAGTGGTCACGGTCTTTGAAATGTCGTCTTTAGGATGTCTTGTTTCTTAATTTTGATATGTCAATACTGAAATCTAAGGTCCAACTTTGAAAAATAAACAATCTATTTACAAAGCTACACATGAAGTGCAGGTCCCCAAGGTAGGCATTGTGTTGTAGCATGAAGGCAAGCCTGAACTTGTGCAAGGGCAATAAGGGTGCCCACTAGGGCCCACCACTTAGGAAACTAAATATTTGTATATTTTTAAATTATATTTATTATTAAAGATTTATTTTCTAAATATTTGTTATTAGGGTCGATTTTTTTAGTACTTGTTAATAAGGCTAAGTTATTTTTAAATATTTATTAATAGGGGTCTACTCTTAATATTCATTTTTTATAATACTTGTTATTAGGGCCCCGAATTTTTTCAATATTTGTTATTATAGCCATAGTCTTAAAATTCACTTTTTTCAATACCCGTTACTAGGGCCCCAACTTTTTCAATACTTGTTACTATTGACCTACTCTTAAAATTTATTTATTTCATTACTTGCTATTAGAGACATAGATTTAAATAGCGGTATTCAACTACAACAACGACCGTTATAGATATAAGTGGCACCATCTGAAACTGTGATACCTGCAACCGTTATGTCCACAATAGCGTATGTTATTAAAAAATTTCACAACCGCGATACTTGCAGTGATTGAAATAGTATATGTTATGTCCGTAATCTTGATAAATGTAACATGATCAAAATACAAATGCAACTGTAATTGTAATATTGTAACGTCCTCAACCCGGCTTAGAAGAAAACCAAAATTAAGAACGTTACTGCAAAGAAAACCGAGAACTAGAACAAGAAATTTTCAAATATCTTTATACACTTAATTATAACAACAATGTGTTTTCTTAACTCTTATAAACCTTCTTGGATTAAGCCTTAAAAAAGTTTGATTATCAATAGCTAAATAGCCCAGCAAGCTCATGAATAAACCTTTTTATTTGTCTTGTATTCCATTGACCTTACTACCTATAAGTTCATTTATCATTAAATTGATACATATCGTATCTAGTTTCTCTTATACTTCAGCTATTACAAATATTAAACATTTTCTCAAACAAGCCGATTCTATACAATGCGATACACCACATTAATCCATTTATTTAACGTTTAACTTCAGGATATCAGTAAGGTAACTCAATCATATCTAACATCTTTATCTTACAAGCCATTAAGCCATTCATACCACAATTCAAGTTTCAAGGCAATACAAGCAGAACTTAATATTTAAACGTTTCCATTATCATAAGATGTTAGTCTTGCAAGTAACTACCTTTAGTATTTCTTGACATGATTCTATAACACATGTATCATTAGCCATGGTGTATCATATTCTTTGTAACCATAAACATATTTCAAAGCTGTTAAATACTTTGATTGAACTACCAACGACTTTACATTGATTCAATAATGCATCCCATTAATTAGGAATCCATTCGAACATAAAATCATACTTAGCTAAAACACATAAATCGGTTACCATAATTACATAATTTGTTCTCCAAATAATCATTCGAACTGGCACAAATATGATATTAATTACATTGTAATATCAAACATTAGAAAGATCATTATATACATGAAATACTCTTCATACAGTAGACAAGTAATGTGCCACCATCCTAGGAGTAAACTATCTAAGATAGTTTCCAACTCTACAGAAACTTCGAAACAAGACTCGTAATTTCTTAATCACATTAAAGACAAGCACGCTTGATTATCCAGCAATGCATGACATGGAGTGCATTGGGCTTATATAGCCTAAGAGAGGTAGCAATAACAAGTAATGTACAATAATAAACAATGCTTGTAAAGAACCAAACAATTCGAGACTTAATCATACACGTACTTTCTTTCTTGTTAAGTTAGCTTAATATTTCCTTGTTTATTAAAAGTTCCTTTGAGAATTATTCTTTGAAGTATTACTTGGAACTTAGGCTTGAACCATTCGATTGTACTACAATATGAGTCATTTGTACTCCTCAAGAGTTATGACTACAAGGCTCTCCACGAGCTATTCATTTCCAGGCTCACCAAGAGTTATCAAATACTGGGCTTAACATAAGCTGTCACATACAATGTTTGATTATATATCTTGTAAATTTTTGGTTTAATATAGCATTTTATATCTTTTATAAGTTTGACTTGGACTACTTGTAACCCCTTCGACCCGGTCTGGGTGAAAGACCGAACCGAACGGATCACACAAAAAATATTGAGGTAAACCGAGAAGTTTACCCCAATAAACGACCCTATTTTTTAGTTTTATCTTTTCTAGATGCTCATTATTATCCTATGTGATAAACACCACTGTAGAACAATTTGCAACTTTATCAGACAACGCTTAGAGACTTAATTGAATACAATCACATGTTAGGGGCCATTTTGTAATTTCATCAAATTACAGAGACTTCTTCACTTTTTAAGTTACCAACTTTTAATTAAACACATTAGATGCGACTCTGTCCATTCTCAGATCAAAACAATCATCCAAGCTCATTTAATTACATCCACAACCTTCAGGGACTAAAACATAAAGAAACAGAACTTCAAAGGATTCCAATAACCAACTTAACAACTGGGTGTTTCGGTACAGGTTGCCTTGTATCGAAACCCCTATTTCGAAACAGGACTGTATGTTTCGGTACACGAGGCCGTTTTGATACAACCTCAACATGTTTCGGAACACGAACTCTAGTAGCCAAATTAAGTGAACACGTAAAGAAACACTCTTCCCTGTTTCGAAACCTCTAGGCCATTTCAGGCTCACCGTTTTGGTACAACCTTAGGTGTACCAAAACACCTAGGCATGTAATGATACTTTTTGCTATTTTTCCACACTTTAATCCATACAAAATCATTCCAACACGCTTCCAACATGCATACAACATATTTAAGCATCAAACCTCAATTATACATGGCAATTCCCACATCATAACATAACAATAAGCATTATGGAATTCTATAGGCATGCTACCTATGCAAAATATACACTTAAGAGCTAAAACACAAACCAAGACAATTATCAACAAGTAAAGACCATTTACAAGTAATCAAAGGCATCACAAACTTCCCAATAATAGGGAGTCTCAAAATACACTCTCCCAAAATATTAAGACATCCTCTTATTGCCAACTATTATTACTAATAGGTAAATATAAAATCATACTTGAGCTAAGTCTCACTCCTTGGGATCCTTCTTGCTTCCTTGCTGCCCAAAAGATGTTATTTCTCTGCATTGTTGGAAAAAAAAAAGAGCATAAATAATAATGCCCATTTAGGGATGCTCAAAACAACCAACAACAACAATGCATTTTAAAACCATTTCTCATTTACAAAATCTCTATTTCATCATGCTCAATCTATCTCATGCTTGAAATCATTTTTAAAGCAAAAAACACATCATTTAAACCACATGTACCATCTATCTCATGCATTAACAAAAATGCAAAGTCTCAAAGCAAAGTCATACATGCTTGTTTCTCATATAGCATTTCTCAAAACATGATCTCATATGAAAATCTCATTTCATTAAATCATTTATAAAAAGGTACATGTGAATCTCATATATTGACATTTAGGCAACATTACTCAGATATGCGGATAGCTTGACGGAATCTCACATCGTCAAGTCCTACCTCGGTGGAATCTCACATCACCGAACTCTCAATAGCAGTATCTCTCATCGCCACAAAGCTTGATGGAATCCCACATCATCAAGACCTACCGCGGTGGAATCTCTCATCACCACACTCTCACTTTGGAACGAGATGGCACCACCCCCATTTTCCGAACCAAAGAGCATGCACGTATTTTGTATATTATAATGCACTTCTCATCCTATTGGTCGACCAATTATATCTAGTAACAATAATCTCATCTCATGCCGATATACTCATTTTAAACATCATTCACCTACTGTTTTCAATGCATCAAAATAAATCATCCTCATCCCATTTCAAATGCATAAATAAATTATGGCATTTTTCTTATCAAATTCTTTCTCTTCAAAATCACAATTCTATCTAATGGGATCACACAAATCATCATATCATTTCTCAAAAATGCATAAAACAATATGTTTAATTCTATCTTCAAAACATGAGCATGATCATAAAAATCAATGGGATAAAAACAGAGAAACGAGAGCGAAACATCTCAAACTTACTTCCGGGCTTAAATTAGTGTTTCAAACTTATCCTAACCCCTTAAACCTTTCTTTCAAGTCTTGGAAAGGCTTTAAAATCAACTCCACTCACCGACAACGCCTCACTTGCTTTGTCGAAGCGTAATCAAGCTTTCGAAGCTCCCAGAACTTCACCGATTGCTTTCGATACGTTTTATCTGAAACAACTGAAAACCCCTTCGATTACTCTATAAACTCAACCCATTCAAAACCTAACACTTGCATCCATTTTTAATCATCAATTAACATCCAAAAATAATCTATTTGCATCCTTATATCTCCAGCAACACCAAAACCACACTATCACCACAAAAACCCAAATCTAACAACTTAAACAACTAGAGATCCAACCTATTTCGGGATCCTTATGATAAAACCTTTATTTTAACATCATTCAACATCCAAATCATGATTAAAATCAATCTCAAATTAACCAAAATAGTACCATTACAAAAATCTTAAGAAATCATCTTTCAAAACTTGATTTAACCTTTTTCATCAAATAGATTATAAAACCTTGTTAATAAACACAATTAGAGAGCCAAAGACTTGGGATTTTCATTAAAGAACCTTGATTAGAGGAGTTGAACGAAAATTACCTCTAACCCTTGCCTATTCCTTCAATTGACTAGAATTGTTGCAAAATCTTCAAGAATCCTTTGAGATAAATGGAACAAACACCAAAGAAATCATTTGCAAACCTAAGTGAAGTGGAAAGATGAAAATCTCTGAACGTTTTGAGAGAAAATGAAGTGTTTGGCTGATGAGAAATAAGAGAAATGAAAGTTAAGTCAAAAATAGATTTTGGAAGCCTAAATCCCCTTTTTAATAAAATCTCTTCTTATTTTTTAATAAAATACATTTAAAATAGTCAATTAAAGGAAAAGGCTAATTAATAACATATTATCTCCCTAAAGATTCTAAGTTTTGGCCCTCTTTCAGAACAGTCCTTTAAAAATAGATTTTACATTTTTACAAATTAGTCACTAACCCGAAATGTCAATCTTCCAAAAATCATTTTCCAAAATTAACTTCACAAGCCTTTATATATATATTTTTAGTGGATTTTACGAAATTTTCCCATAATTTTATCACATCCCAAACCATGTTTTCCATTAACCACTCTCGAACTAACTTGGATCTCTAGTCTTGGTCCTACAAACCCCGAGTCAACCTTAAAGATTCCTAGGCCCAAAACTAGGGCGTTACAACTCCCCCCCACTTAGGAAATTTTGTCCTCAAAATTTTAACTAATGGAAAAAGATAAGGAAACTGCTTCTTCATATCATCCTTCCTTTTCCACGTGGCTTCCTCCACACCACGATGTCGCCATAAGACATTGACAAACTCAATGGTCTTACCACGAAGAACCTTGTTGTCCGAATCTAAGATCTCGATTGGTTCTTCGTCATAGGACAAATCCGGATTCAAATCAATCTCCTCAATAGGCATAACATGAGACAGATCTGATCTATATCTTCGAAGCATGGATACATGGAAAACATCATGTATCTTCTCCAACTCGGGAGGAAACGTCAACCTATAAGCAACAAGTCAAACATGTTCAAGCACCTCATATGGTCCAATAAACCTCGAACTCCTCTTGCCCTTCCGGCCAAATCTCATAAACTTTTTCCAAGGTGAAACCTTCAAAAACACCTTATTACCTACAACATACTCAACCTCCTTACGCTTCAAATCCGCATAAGACTTTTGCCGATCTGAAGCCACTTTCAACCTCTCACTAATAAGCTTCACTTTTTCCGTAGTGCCCTTTATCACATTAGGCAAAGAAACCAATTTCTGCCCCGCTTCCGCCCAACAAAGAGGCGTTCTACACTTCCTTCCATACAAGGCCTTATAAGGAACCATTTGAATACTCGCTTGATAACTATTATTGTAAGCAAACTCCACAAAAGGAAACTATTTCTCCCAAGAACCTTGGAAATCAATGATGCAACATCTCAACATATCCTCCAACACCCGGATAACCCGTTCAGACTGTCCATCCGTTTGCGGATGATACGAATTACTAAAATTCAAACGCTTACCTAATGATTGATGTAGACACTCCCAAAACCTTGCTGTGAAATGCGGATCTTGATTCGAAACAATGGACTTAGGCACCCCATGCAACCTCACAATCTCCAAGATGTACAAATCTGCCAACTTGTCTAACGTATACGTAGTATGTACCACCAGAAAATGTGCACACTTCGTAAAACGATCAACAATCACCCAAATGGAATTCTTCTTGGACGGTGTCAAAGGCAAACATGTCATGAAATCCATGGTGATTCTCTCCCATTTCCATTCTGAAATCTTCAATGGTTGCAAAAATCTAGAAGGAAACTGATGCTCAGCTTTAACAAGTTGACAAACCATGCATTTACTAACAAAATTAGCCACGTCTTTCTTCAAACCAGTCTAATAGTACTCATCCTTCAACCCACGATACATCTTTGTACTACCAGGATGCATGGCAAAAGGGCTATTATACGCCTCGGTCAAAATAGTACGCCTCAACTCAACATCATCCAGCACAACTATTTGACTCTTAAAGCATAAAACACCATCATCATTGAAACAAAAGTATGTTGGATTTCCTTCTTCAATGTCCTGAACATGCGGTACCAACGAATCATCCAACAACTACTTCTCCTTAATTAACTCTACCAACGAGGGTTTCACTTGCAACTCATCCACTAAACCACCATCTCGCGATATACTCAACTAAGCAAACATCGCCCTCAACTCTTTAGCCACCTTTCTACTCAAGGCATCGACTATAACATTAGCCTTCCCCGGATGGTACTCGATCATCAAGTCATAATCCTTAAGAAACTCCAGCCATCGTCGTTGCCTAAGATTCAACTCTTTTTGTGACATCAAGTACTTCAAGATTTTGTGGTCCGTGCAAACCGTACACTTTTCACCATAAAGATAATGCCTCCAATTTTTCAAGGCAAACACCACCATAGCCAACTCGATATCATGCGTTAGGTAATAATGCTCATGCACTTTCAACTACCGAGAGGCATAAGCTATCACCCTACCTTCTTCCATCAACACACATCCCAAACCAACATAGGACGCATCGCTATAAATCGTTAACTCTTTACCTGATTCGGGCTTAATCAAGATAGAAGCTTACGTCAACGCTTCCTTCAACTTCTCGAAAGCTTGTTGTCTAACCTTCGTCCATTCAAACTTTACATCCTTATGCAACAACTTTGTTAAAGGAGCAACAATCCTTGAAAAACCATCCACAAACCTACGATAATATCCCGCCAAACCAAGGAAACTACGTACCTCATGGACCAACTTAGGAGACTTCCAATTCATCACTACCTCAACCTTTTAGGGATCGACCCGAATCCCTTCGGCCGACACTAAATGTCTAAGGAAAACAACTTTCTTAAGCCAAAACTCACACTTGCTCAACTTGGCATAAAGCTGATTTTCCAACAAAACTTGCAACACAAACCGCGAATGCTTATCATGGTCCTCCTTGGTACGAAAGTACACAAGAATGTCATTGATAAACACAACCACAAACCTATCCAAAAACTCATGAAGCACACGATTCATCATGTTCATAAACACATCAGGGCATTAGTCAAACAAAAAGGCATCACCAAATGCTTGTACCTCATACGAAAAGTAGTCTTAGGCACATTCACACCCTTTACCTTCAATCGGTAATATCCGGATCTCAGATCAATCTTGGGAAACACCGAAGCACCTCAGAATTAAGACAACAAATCATCAATCCTTGGCAAATGATACTTGTTCTTGATTGTCAAATTGTTCAATTGACAATAATCTATACACATTCGCATCGAACCATCATTCTTCTTCACAAACAAGACCGATGCACCCCAAAGTGAAACACTAGGCCTAATGAAACCTCGATCAAGCAACTCCTAAAGTTGCATCTTCAATTCCTTCAACTCTTTAGGAGCCATTCGGTAGGGAGAAATAGACACAAGAGTCATATTTTCATACAACTCAATGCCAAACTCAACCTCTCTGTTCGGTGGAAAACCAGGCAACTCTTCCAGAAATATACCCAGAAACTCACATACCGTACGTATGTCCTGAACTCGCACCTCCTTTCTACTTGGCCATGAGAGCTTCACATCCCAAACGCATCAACCGACTCGCTTCAAGAGCTGAAACTACATTAGACAAGAACTTCACATTCTCACCTACGATTACCACCTTATAATTATCAATAAGTTTCAACGAAACTCTCTTGGTCTCAAAATCAACTACAACCCTATGCTCAGGTAACCAATCCATACAAAGAATTACATCAAAACCATAGAAAGGAAACTTCATAAGATCAACCTCAAACACCTGACCTTGAACAGACAAAGGACATCTCCTATACAACTTCCTTATAACAATCGTCTCACCAAAAGAACTGGTTACTCGCATACCAACATCTAATAACTCAATAGGTAAATAGAGCACTTGTGCACGCTCATGCAAAATTTATGAATGAGTAGAACCGGAATCAATCAAAGAAAGTAATAACAAGGATTGCAAAGTAAAGGTACCTATGATCACATCCGTGTCATTTCTTCCATCTCGGTGTGCATACACCCTAGCCTGTCCACCTCCCTCAGGTTGAACAACAACAACATGAGCAACATTCTTATGTCCATCATCTCTACGCTGAAAGTTACCACGACCGCGCCCACGACCTTTCTGTGGCTCAGCAGCTCGCACCGGAGCTTGTCCATCTCTAACAGGTTTTAAACAATCACTCTTCATATGTCCTCATGATCCACAATTCAACCACGTATCCAGGTTACCCCAACACTCTCCCGCGTGCCTTCTACTGCACCGGTTACACTCTAGAGTACAAACAAAAGCATTCTAGCCGTGTTGACCACATCCAGGGTTACCACCACCACGCCTTGGATCTGGTTGATACCTTCTATCCTTGAGCTTCTTGTAACGATCCCTACTATGATCATACTCCTTCGATCTCTTTCCAGAACTAGAACCCAAATTCTGCTCGATATCCTTATCCCGAGTGACTAAGACATCAAAATCGGTGTAGTCACAAGCAAAGATATACGTCTTGACCTCCTTTACAAACCCGTAGCGAAAACGATCACATCTCTTATGTTCTTCAGGAATCAGTTCAGGGGCGTACTGGCTCAACCGAACAAACTGAACCTCATATTCTGAAACAATCATGTTTCCTTGCATCAAAGACATAAATTCTTGCTTCTTTTCATCAAGATAGCGAACACCCAGATACTTCCTCTTAAAAGTAGTTCCAAAGAACTCCCAAGTCACATCGGCAAGTTCCATACTCGCAATGATGGTCATCCATCACGTATAAGCATCTCCATGAAGTAAGGATACAACACAACCCAACTTTTGCGCATCATTACAACCCATCTAACCAAGAATCCTTTGGGTGCTCTCATACCAAGCCTTAGAACCCTTAGGAGACAGACCTCGGAACTCAGTTCCACCCAAATTGCGTAAACGCTCCAAAGGTAAACCATCATTAGCACCAGATTGTGGTGCAGCCACATGGATACACGCTATGGGGAAAAGGTTGGCGGTCTCGGATCAACAGATGGTCGGCGTTAAGCCCTTGGCCGAAGATTGATCGAAAAATTCGCATGTGTGGAGGTTTGGTTATCTGAGAAATTGAGGGAGATAGAGAGAGTGAAGGCTGAAAACAAATTGGAACTGAAAAGTCGATTTAGGGCGGAAATAGGTGATTTTAAATCATACAAAATGGTTAAATTACGAAACAAGGATCTCAAAGGCAGTCCGTTTCACATATTGGTCACCAAAGTTCCGAAATTTACAATTAAGTCATTTAATTTAATTAGGATTTCATATTTAAATTTCAAAAATTAGGTTTAAGAATTAGGAATTTTAACAAATTTAGGGTTTTTAATTTGGGGGAATTTTGGGGTGTTGCATATTAAAAAATCCAGCCAACATAAATATTTTCACTGTGGCTGGTCTTAAATCTGACATCCCCTTCTTTTTTATTGTTTTTGTGGATTGAGGAAGATTTGGTGGGTTGTACGGTGGCCGCGACTTGTTCGGTGTCGAGGATGGCCATTGGTGGAGACACGTGGCGGTCATCGAATGGAAGGGAGGTGCCGAGTTCGTCGATTTGGTGCGTTTCAGGCCGTTAGATCATATTTGATCTAACGGTTGAGACGGTCATAAGATGAACGGTTCAGATGAAGTCTGGATTGTGACGTGGCAGCTTCAGATGGTCATTAAACCCTATACTTTTGAATGATATATCCATCAAACCCTATACTTTTGAATCTGCCCCTAAACTGGCAGTTTGAGTTCCTCAATCACATCTATATAGGTCTTGCCGACAGAGATTTACAGTAAATTTTGGCCATTAAACCCTATACTTTTGAATGATATATCCATCAAACCATGTTACTGTCTTCCCAACTAAATGCATTGAGGTCAATTTCATCTTCTGTTCATCTAGTATGTTTCAAATGGAGAAAATATTTATGACACTTTTTGACCCTACCCCTAAGGTTGTTCGCTTCGAGAGTTTTCAACTCAATTTTCAGTCTATGAGTTGGGTTTTGGCTTCTATAATAATTGTTAGCTGTAGACTTTTCAAACAAGTTAGTCTCAATTCTTATATGAAGCTCTTGGTTTATTTTAGAACTATCTCCTAGGTTTAGTTTAAGTTTGTTTAAGTTTGCCTTCTAATTTGAATTAGGTTTGATGGCCACTGAAGTCTGTTGGGGTAATTTAGGATTGGTGGCTATCAACCTAGGTGAATAAGAATTGTAAGAATACCTCTCATGTTCATCGATAACAATGACATGTATAGGTTTTCTCCTTGAGTTGGAGATTGATTAACATAGGGTACATGATTATCCTTATGTTGCTTAAGTTCATTTTTTTGTTGTTCCAGTTCCTCTGCTCTGTTGCTCATCAAATGTAAAAACCTTTTCATATAGCATTTATTCTCACTCCATCTAACTTTCAAACAATCTAAAATTTTCTCCAAATTGTTTCTTTGCACTTCTCACCACTTGAGAGTTTTAGATTCATCATTTTATTGGTCTATCGTGTTCCAAATAATATCCACCTCTTAAAAAGTAAATAAATCAGTATCTGCTGCCATTTGTTTGTACTCTCCTTGTTCTACCCAACTTGAAATGATGGATCTTGTAACAGACCGAGTATTAAAAATGGAACCTTTGAAAAGAAATAAGAAAAAGTTTCAGAGAAATGAAGTACAAAGGAGTAAGATTTAGAAATTTTTATTAAAATTATGCATAGCCATTTCTCTTAACATCATCTGTAATATATTTCCTATACATGAGTACTAACAAGTTATTTATTGACAAGTTTAACTAATTTGTCTCATTTTGACACCGCCACTTTTTTAAGGAGCAAACTCTTGTTTCTTTGGGCCAAATGCAATTAATCAATTTTATGAATTATCAGTAACAACAGATTTGGGCCTCTCTTGTTGGACTTCTCCCCTATTGACGTTCGTACTAAAATGATGTTGTTCTTTGCATTCTTTTTGACTTCTCTCATATTAATGTTTAGCCATCGAGTTTCTTATTTTCCAGATTTCTTTTCTAATCCTTAACTTTGTAGAACTTCTCACAAATCCCAATTTATCTTCGAGGGCCATGACATCCTTTTAATTTTTTTTAACTTTGATTGTCCTGCCTGATTTTTGGCACCGATAGTTGCAACTTTCAGTCCATTGTAGTTTTCACTAGGATCACTTATATCCTAAAGTTGAAAGTCATTATTTTTGTCCCATCCTACAAAAAGAAATGGAACACCAAAGGGGTGGAAACCACCAAACTATGTGTATCCTTGTTTTGTGTCACAAAATGATTGAACTAACTACTTAACATGTATCATTGTGCTTGCACTCTTTGAGTATTGATGAGACGTTCGATTCATACAGTATTCCTGCCGCAACACAAGCAACATGATCATTAATGTTGTACATCTTCTATGTAGATGTAGAGGTTTGATGGAGCTTGGAAGTAACTTTCTTTTCACCAACCAAGACTATAGCATCCTGTGACAATAGTCTCCTTGCAGATCCAACATTTCTAATGCCATCCATTGCATACTAAACCTGGTAAAGACGACCTCCTGGGAAAAAGATTGTTGTGCGACTATAATATCTCCAATAAACCTTTTGTTATGCATAATTATGCATGCTCGCTTAGAATGTAAGAATACGTGAAACCTGAATCAACTACAGAAAATAAAATACCTACAATCACATCGGTTTCTTTACAACCCTCACGATGAGCATACACCCTAGCCTTCTCTCCGTTTTCTGACTGTATAGCCACATTATGAGCAACAATCATGTGACCCTTGTCACGCCTCTAGAAATTGCGCCTGCCACGACCTCGACCTCTAGCAACTATAGCAACAATAAGTGTCTGAATCGATGCATCTCCAACCAACTTCGAATAACCACACTTCTAATGCTCATTCGAACCACACTCCCAACAAGTTCCAGGTGTTCCCCAACACTTCCCTGGGTGTCGTCTTCCACAATGTTCATAATATACTGCAATAGCAATGACAATTTGAGGATTGACCACGTCTACTACTACCACCACCTCGCTTACAGTCCGACTTGAAATGTTTATCACGCGACTTATTGTTCTGTCTCCCTAGAATAGTTAGACTCAGCAGATCTCTTTTTCAAATTAACATTCACAGACTGAGAAGCTAAACCCAAGGACTGTTCAATATCCTTGGTTCTATTAACCATCACATCGAAATTGGTGTAATCAACTGCTAACAATTATGTCTTGATATCTTTCACAAGACTAAATTGAAACCTATCGCAATGTTGACGTTATCCGGAACCAGTTCATGGACATACGAGCTTAAACAAACAAATTTCACTTCATACTTAGCTACTGACATCCGGTCTTGCACCAAATCCGTAAACTCTCTCTTTTTTTCATCTTGATACTGTGGACCAATGTACTTCCTCTTAAAAGCCCTTCGAAAGAACTACCAAGTGACTTCAGCTTTCGATACTCCAGCTATAGTGATTACCCGCCAATGATATGCATCACCATGCATCAAAGACACAGTGCAACTAAGCATTCGTGCACTCGTACACTCTATCTGACCCAGTATACGATCGATACTTTTTAATTACTCTTCCACAAATTCAGGATTCGTCCCAGGCTACTTAACTACTCTTCCGCATATTCAGAGTTACATCTAACCCAATATACCATACCACATGATTAACTTACCAATGAATATCACTTATTCGATAATAAAATTACAAAAAGAATAATTCAAAATCAAAATTTGTCAATTAAACAACCATTAAATTACATCATACTGGCAGTTGGCAACCTGAACCGACAATTGACTAATAAATATGCAACTACATTACACCATCAAATCCATATTAGAACAAATTTATTGATTCATTTTGAGAAACAAATTAGCTACAAAATGTCTCCGAAGCATCATTAAATTCATATTTAAGCTATAACATGCAAGGATTAAAAAATTAGGTTGATTTCTGCAAAAGTTCATCGCAAGGTTATATAAATTTCATTTAACTTCGTGAATTATTTTAATCATCCGAAAAGGAAATATCAAACCAAAACCTTAATCATGTTGCTCATTATTTATTATATGTTAATCATGAATAATTTCAAGACAACAATCGAAACAATACTTACGGTCACAACCCTTTCAATCATAGGATGGTAGGGGCCCATACCTAGGAAGCACGGGTACGGCAACCCCATGCCGTTTTAAGTACTCGAAACGTCTCAGGGACAGGTACGGCAGGGACGACAAGGGGACGTACTGGGGACGGTCTTTGTTGACGAGGTACGGTCAAAATTGATCGGGGACGTTTCGGGGACAGTAGTTAACCTTCACCGGCGTCCCCAATGTCATTTTACAGATGAGAGAATCGCGGGCTTCGATATGGATTCCGACAATAGTCTCACCGGCGGATGAGAAGCGACCAACGAAAAAAAATCAAAAAGATAAAACCATGCTCAGTTGCAGAGCAAGGAAGAAGACAGGGTTGAGGAAGACAACGCGTGATATTTTTTAAATTTTTATTTGTCATTAATTGGGTCTATTACAACTTTTGTAGGCCCAATAAAGTGCTTTTATTATTATTTTTTAATAGTAATAGTGCTTTTACTTATTTTATTATTATTATATATATATGACCATTTATTTAATTATTTTATTTTTACTGTTTTATTTTCATAATTATATTATTATTTTCATTTAATTATGAACAGTTTATTAAAAAATAGAATTATTTTCTACTTTAATTTTTTATCAACATTTTGTTTTTATTGGTTACTTTAGATATTATTATTATTATTATTATTATTATTATTATTATTATTATTATTATTATTATTATTATTATTATAAATAATTTATTATATATATATATATATAATTTTATATTTGTCGTACCCTTGCCGTACCCGTATCCTGTAATTTTAGGAATTGTCGTTTTTCGTCCCCGTCCCCGTATCTGTCCTCATATCCGTATCAGTGCAACATAGGCCCATACGAGATGAGGTCTACGAATCAAGGGACTGATAGGAAACCGTTTTTTTTTTTTTAAATTATTCATTTATTCGATTGTTCAAGACAGTATACGAGCCTCATTAAAAAACCTCTCTAACCTATATTTGGAGGAAAAAGAGTGCATCGTATACTAGTCGAATACATCACTGATCACCACCTCTCATTACAAGACCACAACCCATTTCCACCACTCTGTATAATCCCATCCGTTTAAAATGCAGAACCACCCTGCACAGCTGCCCCGAAACACCGTTCACCTTTAACAGACCAGACCACCCCACTCGCCCCTAGCAAACACACATTCGGCCATCTACCATTAAGACTACAACCCTTCACATCTGCAAAACATCCCCAGAAACGATATTTCTACCTCAGTCTTCTTCATGGCAGAAATCCACCAAATCTTCAGTCCTCCTAATTCCTGTCTTAGCAAGCTTATGAGCCATCGTATTATTCTCCCTAAATTCAAATGTTACATTCCATTCATACCTATTTATTATCTCAGCTATGTTAGCAACCAATTCAGAGAAAGTGTAAGGAGCCATTGATGGATTGTTTATCCAATGGGACGCTAGCCAACTATCCGTTTCAATAATCAGTCCAACCAACCCACACCACCTGGACGATAGGAACAGCTTAACTGCTCTGTCGATGCTTCTCAGCTCAGCTTCTGTTGGATCTGCGTCTCCGATAGACATCGAGAACTGCAGGAGAATCCTTCCTTCGTTGTTTCTAAGAACTCCCCCTATTCCAGCTTTACCGAAGCACCCAAAAACGGCTCCATCCACATTGAATTTCAGTTTTTGGTTCGGTGGTGCTACCCAACATCCCATATTAGGTCTCTGCTTTACTGGTTCAGGCAAAACTAACTCCCTCGGACATCTTACAAATTCTGCTAATGACGTAATAGCGTTAGGCCATAAGCCATTGCACCAATGACCTATTCTTCTAATAATCACATCAAAGAGTTGATCTTCATCACATAATATGTTCTTGAAAATGACTTCGTTACGGTACAACCATAAGCTCGACGTAACAGCAAAAAACACCATATGCCAGAATTTCTTTAACTGTGACCTTACCGGAGTTGAGCACCAAACCTGTAGAAAATCTGCAATATCCTTGGGGACAGTTACACCTCCACTCCACACACTGCTTACACGTTGCCAAAGTCTCCACGCAACATCACAATGGAGGAATAAGTGGCTCACCGTTTTGTCTTCTTTTTTGCACAACCCGCATATATTGGACACTATGGAGGATACCCCTCTTCTAGATAGCTCCACCAAAGTCGGTATCCGTCGATGAATTGCCCTCCACACCAGTCCCTCCACTTTTGGAGGAGCAACATTTGCCCAAACTAGACTCCAGCAAAAACCATATTTGAATACTTCCCCCGCCTTTACTTTACAGTACCCTTTTGGGGAATATAGCCCAGATGAGTCACCTATCCACTTCATTACGTCCCTGCATAGTCCTGACCGCGAGGCTCGATTAATAGTGTCCATAAAAGACTCCCAGATCTCTACTTCCCATTCAAATAGATTTCGCCTCAGCTCAATATTCCATACCCAAACACCATTATTTAGTTTCCCGAAACTGTCAATTTTCCCGCACTTCTTCACTGCCACCGCATATATTCTAGGAAAGGCAAGACGCAGCGATTGAACATCTGTCCACCAATCATCCCAGAACTCTATGTTTCTTCCATTACCACATACGATCCTAAGGTTTTTGACAAAAGGATTTTCGGGGTCCTCTACTGACTTGACGATGCTGCCCCATACTACTGACGCCTTCCTCAAGTTTCCTTCCCGCAAGGTTAAGGAAGAAGAATCATATCCGTACTTCGCCACTAAAACTTGCCTCCATAGACCTTCTAACTTGCAACCAAATCTCCAAACCCACTTGTTCAACAAAGATTTATTTCTTGTTTTAAAGTCAACCAACCCTAGACCTCCCGCCATTTTAGGTTTACAAACCTCCTCCCATTTCACCCAATGGATACAATTGCCATCACTAGCACCCCATACAAACCTCGCCATCACCCCATTTAGTTTTCTAGCCACCGTTAATGGCATACTGAAAAGAGAAAGATAGTACATAGGCATGTTGGCTAATACCGATTTAGCAAGGGTTACTCGACCCCCGAAGGATAATAGCCGTCCTTTCCAACTTTCCAACTTCTTCTGAACTTTGGAAATTACCGGGTCCCACAAGCTAATCAAATTACGAGTGGCTCCCAACGGAAGGCCAAGATACTCAGTTGGTAGTTTGCCCCAGCCGCAATTAATACCCTCCGCCCACCTTATTAAAACATCATCTTCCACATGCACACCATAGAGCTTAGACTTCTTAAGGTTGAGAGACAAACCCGAAGCGAGTTCAAAATTTTCCAGAATCCTTTTAATCTGTCGAATAGGCTCCTCTTTTGCTTCCATAAAAATAATTAAATCGTCAGCAAACTGAATATGACTCACACTGATATTACTGCCACCAATTCGTACTCCTTGAAAAAAGCCAATATTTTCCGCTTTGAGCAATAACTTACTGAGAGCTTCCCCTACAATGTTGAATAGAAGCGGGGACAACGAGCACCCTTGTCTAAGCCCTCTTTTAATGGTGAAAGGCGCAGAAGGGGAGCCATTTATCAGAACAGAGATAGCAGGGGACGAGATACACCTTTCCATCCACTCCCTCCATTTCAGCCCAAATTCCATGCTGGTCATAACAGAGTCTAAAAATCGCCAATCCACTGTATCGTATGCTCGCTGGAAATCCACCTTGAACACCACAGCATGACGATGGTTTTTATGGAGGTCATCCATTAGCTCGTTTGCTATCAGGGAACAATCAAGGATTTGTTTCCATGGAGTGAAGGCGAACTGATTATCGCCCACCACTTCATCGATACAACCCGACAACCGTTTAGAAAGAACGCGGGAGAGAATTTTGTACATGCTCCCAACTAAAGATATTGGCCTATACTGATCAATCCCAATAGTACCTTGAGTTTTGGGGACAAGCGTGATGAAAGAATGATTCCAGTACTTGCCCAAATCCCGATGTTAGTAACGATAATATGTTTTCCTTGGATTAAAATTAGAATTTGTCTTAAGATTGTTAACAATAGGAAGGATAATTCCAATATAATTTAAGTATAATAGAATAATGTTTTATCGTAAAAAAATATGAATCATATATTAATAGAAAAATAAACAAAGCTGAGAGAAAATAAAAGCTTACTGGTGTAAAAACCCTTTGGACTCTAAAAAACAATTAACTCCTTTTTTTCACACGATAAAGTCTTTGAACTAATAAATTACAACAATTAAATCCTTTAATTAATTTTGGTCAATAAATCTTAATAATATTTTTTTTAGATAAAGATATTTAATTACCCAAAATTAAAGGCTTAACTGGCAACTTGAGACGATACGTAACCAGACCAATCCACTCAATCACCTCGTAAGGTCCTATAAATTTCGGGCTAAGCTTACATTTACGCTCAAATTATAATACCTTCTTCCATGGCGACACTTTAAGAAACACCTTATCACCATCCTCATATTCAATCTCTCACGGCTTCAAATCCGCATACGACTTCTGTCTATCTGAAGTCACTTTCAGTCGATCACATATAATTTTTACTTTTTCCTCCGTCTCACGTATTAATTCTAAACTAACTACCACATGTTTCTCACCCGCTTCAGCCCAGCAAAGCGGTGCCCTACACTCTCGCCCATAAAGAGCCTTAAACGGTGTATCATTTGAATACTTGATTGAAAACTATTGTTATTAGCAAACTCCATCAACAAAAGATGCTTATCCCATGATCCTTCAAACTCAATGATACAATTACACAACATATCTTCAAATATTTGTATCACTCGTTCCGACTAACCATTGGTTTGCAGATAATAAGCCGAACTAAAGTTAAGCGTTGTACCTAAAGCCTCTTGCAAACTTTTCCAAAACAGTGCGATGAATAATATATTTACTTATGCAATGTGAACAATTATTTCCTTGAACCGATAAATTGAATAAATTAATCTTTTTGAATAATTCTGACCCCCTAAATCTTGATATTTTTTTAGATATTACTGCTACATGATACACTATAGTTCTATCATGTAACATTTACTTATAATTATAAAATATATATATATATATATATATTATAAGTTTTTTTTTTAAAATGGACTTTTAAAGAATTTTATAAACAAAATAAAAAAAAATTATGAAAATATCAAGCGATAACTGTATGACTCGACGCACTACATCAATTGATAAAAAAACCCGTTAGATTCAACAGTTAAATAACTTAATTAACTTTTTTTTCAAACGTTCAAAAGTTTCTTACACTAAGCCTAAATTAGGCTATAGTAAATTCCAACCGGTTCGATCATCTCACATTATTACCCACATCTTACGGTTAAAAAACTCAAACCCAATTGGGATTTATTTGTACCACATCACAAGAGGGAGAGCTTGGTTTAAACATTTACTAAAAAATAAATTGCAGATAATTAAACTAAACCAGATGATACAAAAAAAATATTCATATTTGGATTTGAAGCAAGGACCAACAATAACTCAACATATACTCATACCACCAATCCAAATCTTAATAATAAATAATAAATTGGTTCTAGCTTATAAACATCTTTCCATACCTCACACATTTTCAATGTGAGATGAAAGTGTTTTAAGCCCCATTTCCTTCAACAACAATATTTTTATTTAAATTTATAAATTTACCAATAAATAATATGCCAATGAACCATTATTTTTCAACAATATCTAGTAACAGTTGGTTAATATATCTAATCGATACTATTGCCAAAATATTTTGCTTCAACAAAGTATTTTATTAATCTAAAATTTCAAACAATTATCAAAATATGTAAACACCAAAAACTTTTTTTTTTCAAAATATACATCTACCATAATTTATATACTTTACCAAAATTTTAAAATGAGACTAAAAATATCTAATGATTTGTTATTATAAATTGTAATATATTCCTAGAGCACATCATACTTTTAGGTAAAAACGCCGCGAAATTTGTTATTTGTGGTGTTTTATTTAAAAACACCGTTGGATCTTTAAAATTGGTGGCGTTTGATTTAAAACGCCGCTAAATGTGCGGCTATAAACTAAGATTCGTGTAGAGTTTAAAGAGCACAGCATAATTTTACCAACATCCAATAAATGAAATGGTACATCGTATGGTCAAGATTTCAAACTCCAAACAAGGAATCATAATTTGTTTCCAAGAAATGTAGAAGTTAGCACCGGCCAAGAAGGGTTTCTCCTGCATGACCACAATTCACGAGATATAAACTGTAAAGTCTACTGTATTGCTGCAGATGACTAATTTGTGTGTATTCAACCTAAACCCAATCACACATATTTATATTATCATATTGGAGAGGGATAGAAAGTTGTTTGGTTTGAATTCATTTCTTAGCACAATTTCCCATGCAATTTCAGTGCTTGACTTTTGTGGTTTTGTTGTGTTGCTATGTTACACGAATATATATGAAGGGTTAACTATGTTTCCCCCAGTATAAAGTTGGCCACCGATTTTGAAAAACGACCGGTAATGCCACTTACGTTTTCGGGGCGTAAACTTTTGATCACTCAGCCGTTAAACGTTGACGGCTTGCTGACTTGACAGCGAAAAAAATAAAGTAAACTATTGTAATGGCCACTAACGTTTATCCCATGTACATTTATGGTCCCCGATTTTAAAAAATAAACATTATGGTCACTATTGAAAAGGTTTCTTTCTAATTTCATCCTTGAATTTTTAAAAATTCATTTTCAACCCCAAAACTTTGCAATCAATTAGTAAAATAATATTAGAAAGGCTTAAATGAAAATTAGGTGCCTAAAGTATACCCTTTTTGAAATTTAGGTGCCCAAAGTTTTTTATTTTTATTTTTTGTAAAAATAGATGCCCAAAGTTTCGAAAGTTAGAATTTTAGGTATCTAGCCGTTAATGGGTGTTAAAAAATATATTTAACCAATCATTGCTTGACACATGAAACTAATTTGATTTTTTTAAAGAAAACCCCCTAAAAGTTTCAGTTTTTTGTAAAATCTCGAAATTTTGAAAATTTCACAAAGTAGTCCCCAAATCCCTAAAATTACCCAAACCCCAAATCGCTGCCGCTTCTGCCGCCAATCGTCACACCTGAGCACACCTCTTTGGTCGTCGGACCAAGGTGGTCATTTCCCCCAACACGGCATTGTCGAAAACAGCGAACGGCGTGCCAACCGAGCGTCGATTTTGCATTCAATGTTTGACGTTCGGTTACACACCATTCGTCGTTTTCAGTGACGCTGTGTTGAGGAAAATGATCGCCTTGGTTCGACGACCAAAGGGGTGTTCTCAGGTGCGGCGACTATTTGGGGGTTTGGGTAATTTTAGGGATTTGGGGATTGTTTTATGAAATTTTCAAAATTTTAGGATTTTATAAGAAACTAAAATTTTTGGGTGTTTTTTAAATCAAAGTAGTGCCACGTGTCAAGCATTTATTGGTTAAATATATTTTTTAACACCCATTAACGGTCATGCACCTAAAATTCTAGCTTTTGAAACTTTGGGCACCTAAAATTAAATATATATATATATACATACATATATATATATATATATATACTTTGGACTCCTATTTTTTCATTTAAGCCTTTATAATATTATTGTACTAACTGGTTGCAAAGTTTTAGGGTTGAAAATGAGATTTTAAAATTTTAAGGGTGAAATTAGAAAGAAACTTTTTCAGTTGTGACCAACTGTCTATGATCTCCTTACAATCTCCCCCGTTACCTCTTATTGTCTTCAATATATTACATGCATGGGATCGTCATCCCTGTGCCATAGCTCATGGACCGTAGTCCCGAATTATATCTTTGCACCATGCCAAAGTGTCCAAAGACTTCTATTGTTTAGGAAACTTAAATATTATTTTATGCTTTAAATTTAGAAGGAGTATCTTATGTCATAAGGTAAGCTTACTTATTTCTTTCCTTAATATCTTATGGCACATATGAGTAACTAGCTCTGGAGAACTTAAGAGTTCAAAGGCTTATATCATTAGAATTTATATTTCATTTATTAAAATCTTATGGTTTTGGAGATCATAGTTCATTTTCTGAAGTCTTATAACATTATAGGTTAAGATTTTTAATTTAATTTCTAAGCTTCCAAACAATGTTCAGTATCATATATCATACCATTACAAAGTATAATATAGCCAAAAACACAAGATGCGTAAGTAATGCAATCATAATCAAATGTACTTATTAAAAATGCTATGCCATGTATGAACCCACCCAATGTGCTCTAAATGAGCCATATGAATAATGAAATGATCAAATGCATACATAGACATCATGTACTTCAAATTCAAAGGGACAATAATCGGAATGACTTCGTGTTATCCGAGAAAAATACAACTACACTCACCTGATATCCCGAAGTTACGGGATATCCCAAATCCAAAAATTTTATATATCTCTTAAATGATTTCTCCATCCTAGCCTTCGTTTGTTACTAAAAAATTCCATTCCTTTTATGTTCCTCAACGCAATAGCAAAAACAATCAAGTTATAACACATTACATACACATTCCTACTATGAACTCTTTTAGATATTCATTTTCAAAGATCATCAAAACAGCATGCCTAAACCACATACATAATTTGCATACATACTTCATACTTTCTGCATTCATAAACTGCATAGATATTATAATGCATACTGAATTTTAATACCATTCTGCGTGTTATATTTATTTCAAAACTGTTCGCGCGCGCGCACACGCATAATCACATTGCACTGCATTTACTAAATTACACATTGCATCCTAAACATTTCACATATTCATGCTTATACATCTTGTAATTTACCAAAATGATTTCCAATAGCTATCAGACTGATCTTCAATTAACACCAACTGGTTTGCATATTCATATAAACCAAATCCAGTTTATTTACCTTAACATATGTTTTCTTTATTAATCCAAACAACATTCAAAAAAATATTCATTTCAATTCAAAAACTACACATATGAAAACATGGAGACAACATGCATTTCAATTCATTTGACAACTTCTTTAAAAAGAATCTGTTTTAAGTTCTAAAAACTTAATTAACTAATCTATATGTTCATATATATATATATACCAAAACAGACCTTTCCAACATCTACTGAGTTCAAAACATAAATTTCTTATTTATCTCTTTTATTCAAAATGTAATAGATTACATGTTCCAGATCTCCAATTCTTGTATTGTAAATTTAACATGACACCAAATTTTCTAGTTTCCGTTATTTGGCAGCTTGCACTACCTTCAAAGAATGATCTCTATAGGGTAGAATAAACACTAGAATTGAACTTTCTTTACCCCGATAAAAACAAGATTCGGCTACGGTTCTAACGGTATAAGGCACATAAATTAATAAAATCTATAAAAATTATGAAAATTCATAGAGTTCTCAAAATAGAAACTATCCAGAGCAGAAAACTGCTTCAAGTTTTCTACACAATCTTCACATAAAAATTTATAACTTTTGATTTAGAGCTCGAAATAAATAACTTTTTAATGGATATTAAACTAGACTCACACATGATTATATACATATAAAATTCATCTTCTATCTCAACGGATTCAATTTTCTATGATTTTCTAAACTCATTGCCAGCACAGAGTCTCTTGGGCAGATTGCATTCATCCCTATTTTTTTTACTAGTTTAAGTGTTCCAACTCAACCCTAATCAGCAACAAATCAACCTCAACTCAAGCAAACATAATTTTAAGATTCCAGCATGTTTTCGATCTCATAAATTTCCAGCTTAAACATGTCCTTACAAATTATATTTAACAGCTCTCTAATTGGGCAGTTTTATACACAATACAATCAATTGCAAACAATCCTTCTTCTAACCTATTCCTTAAGTACATGGATACAATTCAAACAACTTCAATGAACATACATTTCCAGCATAGATTTTCATTCAAAAATTCTTACGCAAAACATGACTTCACCTAACCTAATTCATCCTTCTCAAGATAAAATCAAAGCTAGATTTCTCTTAACCAAAACATGACATGAAATTGCATTTCAATCAATGATTTAAAGCTCAAATTTACCTTCATAAATTCATTGAATTCCTTAATGACTTTGAACCACAATTTTGCTACCGTAAAAGCCTAAATTTCATGGCTACGGTTCATGGAGGGTTCTTTAATGGAGTTGGGAGGAAGGTTAAAGAAAGCCAAAGCTTTCTCTTTTCCTTTTTTTTCTATCCGGCCACTCCTCCCTTTGCCCCCCACATTTTCTCATTATTTTAAAAGTAAATATTGATGAATAATCAAGAGGAGAGTTGACGGGCCACATGGAGTGAAACATGCATTAGGGGTCTAATAACCATGCAAACACTCAACTTTTGGTTTCTATTCATAATGGTCACTTTACTAAAGGTCTTGAGTTTCTATTTCATTCAAAAGGACACCAATCCTCACAATTTAAACAATTATGTAACACAACTATATCAATTTACTCCTCAAGGGACATGTACACATCTTATAATTCCTATAATATTTATGAAGTTATGAATTTAAAACTAACCCAGTTTTAAGGGTATTGCATTGGAGGTGATTCCACTGTTTTTGATCACACCTCGATTGAGATTGTTCAAGCTTTGATCCTCCGAAAGGGGCATGGAATGGGCGATTCGTTTCGGATTTCAGAACTTGGTACTCGAATCTGATTTTGAAGGATTGACTAAAAGACTCAAGTTTGGAATTCACTCCTCATGGACTTCTTCATACGTTGAAAAGGATATTGTTGGTTGTTGCTCATCTTTTTCTAATTATGCCTTTTCTTTTGTCCATTTTAACTATAATTTGGTTGCTGATTGGGTGGCATGAAAGACCAGGTCCTTGTCTTGTCCTGTTGATTGGTTAGCCTCTTTTCCACCTGATCTGGTTTCCTTTTGTAAGATTTGGTTTATAAATGTAGTTTCGTTTATGTTAAAAAAAATCATGTTTCCCTTTTTTTTACCCAACTTTAAAGGTATCACTTCCAATCATATAACAATTTGAGTTGATGCGGAACAAAAAACCTTAGATTATTTTCACATCTCTTTTTTTTTTTTTTTTGATAATTTTCACATTTTCTATTGTTAATCTCAATCATCCATTTACCTTCATCCAATGGTCCAAAAAATGTAAAACTTTCAAATTTTACATAGTGTAGGTAGATCCTTCAACATTCATAAAGCATTTCCATATAAAATGAAATTAAACCATAATCATCGACGTTTAAACAAAGGAAACATTAAGAACCGAATGGGGAAAACTATTCCTAGATAACTTGATTGCTACCTTATGCTTCCTCTTACCTCACACTCATCGTGGCTACTTAATTCTGCATCGGATTCTCCTCAGTTGCCCCATGGAAGCTTTAAGCCGCCATAACAATCAAGAGAAAGGTACTTTTCAATTAGGTGTTTACATGTATCCTTCATAGATTTTCAGGATAAAATTTCATATAGGGAAGCTGTAGTAATGGATAGCTCATAATTTATTGATCTTATCTTGACAGTTGTCAATGTAACACTCCATTGTTAAAAAAAAATTGAAAAAGGTAGAGGGGGAGTTGAACCCGCAACCTCCCCTTGTTTTAACCGTTACTCAGCCGTTTGAGCTAACAAGCTCTTAGTGCAAGTTCCCCAAAAAAAATTATTTGAACCTTTTTTTGTGAACCTGAATTTAATAAGTCTCTGACTCCTCACCTACCAGCTTTAAGGAAAACCAGATCCCAATAATATTTTTCTCCTCTCCCCGAACTTTTATTTTTCTCCTTCATTGTCGGCAAGCTTGCAACCGCGTCACCACTGCGCCGTCCGTGACACCGCCGCCAGCGGTGTGTTCTCCATCTCGTCGTGAGTTCACCGTTACCGGTCACGCGCGCCCTCGAGCAGCGGTGTGCGGTGGAATATCGATCGAAGTTCGGCAATTTCGTGGGCCACGTTTGTCGCGTTTCCGGCCGATCCACTGCCGTTCTTGGCTCACCGTGGGCACGGCCGAGATCCTTGCGTCCGGATCTGCAAAACCTGAGCATGCCGCCTCCGTTCGCCGCCATTAAGCCCTTCGTCGGAGGTTCGGCAGTTTCGAGACCCCTATTACGTTTTCGGTAACTTTCGACCTTTATCCGGCGATGTTTCGGTTGAATAATTTTGGGTTAAACGTTGTGTAATCGAAAGGCTTTCTTTCAGGTAAAAAATGTCATTTCGAGACTTTTCCGACGAGATTCTGATTGCCGTCGGCGACCTTTTCGATAAGGGTAAGAAACGGGTCTGACCCGACCCATGGGCTCTCCGACCCGACTCGGCTGGGTTGAATCGCCGAGTCAGCTCAGTGAGTCAACTCGCCCGAGTTGACTCAGTTATCTTGACCCAGTTGACTGCTAACATCATGCTGA
The DNA here is from genome assembly GCA_958450335.1 of Hibiscus tridactylites. Classification (NCBI taxonomy): domain Eukaryota; kingdom Viridiplantae; phylum Streptophyta; class Magnoliopsida; order Malvales; family Malvaceae; genus Hibiscus; species Hibiscus tridactylites. The sequence continues at coordinate 18,037,817 of OY288292.1, read as the reverse complement.
CGTCAGTGTTGCCTTCTGCTGATGTCAGCGTTGCCTTCTGCTGACGTCAGCGTTGCCTTCTGCTGATGTCAGCGTTGACTTTGACCTTTGACCAAAAAGTCAAATTTTCGGAAAATTCATAATCTATGTTTTTCGACGTCCTGAGTCCGTTTTTGAAGCCCGTTTCATAAAATTCCGACCCAAAAGCCTCTGAATCTGATCTTGAACCCAAAAAGGCTTATGTGTTTCTTGTTCAGTTTAAAGGTAGTGTGATTGAGGATTAACTGTGGATTTTGTTTAATTGAAGGTATTCACACATCTTCATATCCGCGTGGTTGTGGGATGTTGAATCCGAGTTCGAGGGTATTCGAATGTCGTATCATGAATCGACTGAGGTAGCTCGGAGTTAAGGTAATACACTATTACCCCTTGTATGCTTTATGAACATGTTGATATCCGGTTAACGCATGCATGCTTATGATGACGTATACTGTAAATTCTGCTTAAATTGAATCAGATTCGAGTAATAAGCATGGATATTAATAAGACCAAATTATCCGAATAAGATTACTAATGGGCTAACAGTATCATAAGTTCTAATAGTTAAATTCAGTAAATCCGCAACTCAATCAACAGTGTGTAAGAATCGAGGACCATGATACGGAGTGAGAGATATTAATTATGAAATTACGAAAATGCCATTGGAGCATAAGTATGAAAACTACCCCTCAGATAAAGGAAATGACCTAAAATCTGCATTCGACCTGATTATGTAAATTACACTACCCAAGATGTATGATTTAATGGAAAGACTTCGGCATCATTATGCAATACGTGTGATACAAACTTGGATAATCCCTCAAACTCTGTATAACACATGAATGAGAATTTTTTTGGAAATATTGTTGAAATCCTAAGTCGATCCTTATGATAGTAATACATGAATTAAATGAGAATGATCGTAATGACCAAAAAGACGGTAATGCCCTCGAGCACCGAAATGTCTGATTAATTTGAATGACGTTATACCCTCAAGTTCTGTAATGAATGAATCGTCTGTAAAGGGGGCGGAGAGTTAGGACGACTTAATCTCGTTTGAGTACGTGAATGATGGAGGTGCCAAATGGTAGATTTATCTTAGATTAAAATAACCGAAATACCCTCCTGAGTTAATCGGTAACTTTGTATTTGACGAAATTCAAGATTTGTTAATAAGACTTAAATAGCTAAGGTTCCTTTAAGTGGTGAGAAATACGACACGCGTATGCCCATCGCTCACCATATCAATGTAAGGTAGGAAGATCCGCATAAATTGTATGTTCGATTGCTCAAAGTTTAACCGTATAGTAAAGTATGAGGGCGACTGTTCAGACATACAATACAGTCAGTGTTAAGTTCTGATGCACGCAAATTACTCACATCTGAACGTTGGTAAGTATTGTCAAGTTGGGTTATGCCACATTAAACAAATTATGGAGGTATGATAAATTGTTAGAGCCCCTGAGAATTATAATTTTCGTTCTGATACTCTGAATAGAATATGTCTGTTACATGTATTATGTTACTCATGTCTAGAATCTGAACATCGATTACTATTTGGGGTATACTGTTGGGTTATGTTATGAAGTGTCTGCAGGTACAGCCCTGATCCAGCTGGTAAACCCTTCTGTTAAGCTCCTACACCCACGGGCCTAGGGTAAGTCTTTCTGGACCTAAGGCATTCCCTTAGGTAGGCTCCTACGCCTCAGGCCTAGGGTAAGACCTTCTGTATGCAGTTTTGGGGGACTGCATATTGGTGTAAGGTTGGAGGGTAGTCCTTGTAAACTTCTGTATGAACATTGAACATTTGCATTTAATCTGTTATGTGCTCATATGATATGATGTTAAGTACTTATGTATGTTTGACTTGCAACTTATTAAAAAACACTAGGCTTTGTGGTTTAACTTCTCCAACCCGCCACTCTGTTGATTCTCTGAACAATAAGCTCTCTTTTAGTACTCCGTAACATAGAAAGAACAACCCTTGTTGTCCTCAAGAATAGTGCATCACTAAATTAGCGAAACATAAATGGAGACAAGTATTGCCTGGAACATCATAAAAATGTTATGCCTACCCTATGTCTGCATGAGCTTATAGCATCTTTTGGTAGTTCTGTATTACTGAGCTTTTCCAAGCTCACGTTATTTTTACTATCGCAGGTTAAAAGAATATAGCATGACAAAATGTTGACATCAGTGTTCGGAGTTCCCTCAGCGTTGCCTTTGGAGTACGGTACTGTATAGTTAGGAGGCATGTAGGTCATGTATGATTTCATGTCAGTGTCTGTAAAATACTTTTATGAAATTTTTGTTATGTGTTTAAATGATTTCCTGAAATTGTATTTTAAACAGAAGTTGATTTTACAGTTTAATAAGTGTTTTGAGAAAGAACAAAATGTTTTTATGTGTATTTTTATTGTGGGTCGCTCTTGTGACCCTAATGTGACTTCCTAGGATCCGTTGTAATGCATAGGCGGGTCTAGGGGGTTACATTTAGTGGTATCAGAGCTTAGAGTTGCGTCTTTCTGGGTAGATCGGCCGATCGTCTGTCGTAGGGTGTCTGGTCTGTGCATGCCCTAGATCATAACCGTACTCCTCCGAGCCGAAACCCCGATGTCAAATCCTTTTCGTGTAATAAGTGCATATAACCATTTTGTTCATAATAGCTCGATCTACGCTGGCAACAAACAAAAAAATGGCTATACAGTTCCTTTTCGATTTGGATTAATTAATGGATTTGAATCTGGATAGAGAACCTGAGATGGTTAATGCGTGTGGAATTGAAGATCTGAATCAGATTAAGAATGAATGTTTGACCATATGAGGTAACCGATATAAGATCACATGCAAAGTAGCTCGGTGATAATGAATGTGTTTGAGAATATTTTGATGAAAGAGTGCTGAGGAACCGACGCATTCCGATGGTAAAAATACAGTGGAGAAATCAGAGTCCTAGTGAGGCTACTTGGGAGATCGAAGGATTCATGAGAGAATAATATACGCATCTGTTTGATTCAGGTAAATTTCGAGGACAAAATTTTTCTTAAGGAGGGGAGAGTTGTAACACTCCATTGTTAAAAAAAATTGAAAAGGGTGGAGGTTAGGGGGAGTTGAACCCGCAACCTCCCCTTGTTTTGGTCGTTACTCAGACGTTTGAGCTAGCAAGCTCTTAGTGCAAGTTCCCAAAAAAAAATTATTTGAACCTTTTTTTTAACCTGAATTTAATAAGTCTCTGACTCCTCACCTACCAGCTTTAAGGAAAACCATATCCCAATAATATTTTTCTCCTATCCCCGAACTTTTATTTTTCTCCTTCATTGTCGGCAAGCTTGCAGCCGCGTCACCACTGCGTCGTCCGTGACACCGCCGCCAGCGGTGTGTTCTCCGTCTCGTCGTGAGTTCGTCGTTACCGGTCACGCGCGCCCTCGAGCAGCGGTGTGCGGTGGAATATCGATCGAAGTTCGACAATTTCGTGGGCTACGTCTGCCGCGTTTCCGGCCGATCCACCGCCGTTCTTGGCTCACCGTGGGCACGGCCGAGATCCTTGCGTCCGGATCTGCAAAACCTGAGCCTGCCGCCTCCGTTCGACGTCGTTAAGCCCTTCGTCGGAGCTTCGGCAGTTTCGAGACCCCTATTACATTTTCGGTAACTTTCGACCTTTATCCGGTGATGTTTCGGTTGAATAATTTTGGGTTAAATGTTGTGTAATCGAAAGGCTTTCTTTCAGGTAAAAAAACGTCATTTCGAGACTTTTTCGGTGAGATTCTGATTACCGTCGGCGACCTTTTCGATAAGGGTAAGAAACGGGTCTGACCCGACCCATGGGCTCTCCGACCCGATTCGGCTGGGTTGAATCGTCGAGTCAGCTCAGTGAGTCAACTCGCCCGAGTTGACTCAGTTATCTTGACCCAGTTGACTGCTGACGTCATGCTGACGTCAGCGTTGACTTTGATCGTTGACCAAAAAGTCAAATTTTCAGAAAATTCATATTTTATGTTTTTCGACGTCCTGAGTCCGTTTTTGAAGCCCGTTTCGCAAAATTCCGACCCGAAAGCCTCTGAATCTGATCTTGAACCCAAAAAGGCTTATGCGTTTCTTGTTCAGTTTAAAGGTAGTGTGATTGAGGATTAACTGTGGATTTTGTTTAACTGAAGGTATTCGCACATCTTCATATCCGCGTGGTTGTGGGATGTTGAATCCGAGTTCGAGGGTATTCGAATGTCGTATCATGAATCGACTGAGGTAGCTCAGAGTTAAGGTAATACACCACTACCCCTTGTATGCTTTATGAACATGTTGATATCCGGTTAACGCATGTATGCTTATGATGGCGTATATTGTAAATTCTGCTTAAATTGAATCAGATTCGAGTAATAAGCATGGATATTAATAAGACCAAATTATCCGAATAAGATTACTAAAGTGTGTAAGAATCGAGGACTAGGATACAGAGTGAGAGATATTAATTATGAAATTACGAAAATGCCATTTGAGCATAAGTATGAAAACTATCCATCGGATAAAGGAAATGACCTAAAATCTGCATTCGACCTGATTATGTAAATTACACTACCCAAGATGTATGATTTAATGGAAAGACTTCGACATCATTATGCAATACGTGATACAAACTTGGATAATCCCTCAAACTCTGTATAACACATGAATGAGAATTTTTTTGGAAATATTGTTGAAATCCTAAGTCGATCCTTATGACAGTAATACATGAATTAAATGAGAATGATCGTAATGACTAAAAAGACGGTAATGCCCTCGAGCACCGAAATGTCTGATTAATTTTAATGACGTTATACCCTCAAGTTCTGTAATGAATGAATCGTCTGTAAAGGGGGCGGAGAGTTAGAACGACTTAATCTCGTTTGAGTACGTGAATGATGGAGGTACCAAATGGTAGATTTATCTTAGATTAAAATAACCGAAATACCCTCCTGAGTTAATCGGTAACTTTGTATTTGACGAAATTCAAGATTTGTTAATAAGACTTAAATAGCTAAGGTTCCCTTAAGTGTTGTGAAATACGACACGCGTATGCCCATCGCTCACCATATCAATGTAAGGTAGGAAGATCCGCATAAATTGAATGTTCGATTGCTCAAAGTTTAACCGTATAGTAAAGTATGAGGGCGACTGTTCAGACATACAATACAGTCAGTGTTAAGTTTTGATGCACACAAATTACTCACATCTGAACGTTGGTAAGTATTGTCAAGTTGGGTTATGCCGCATTAAACAAATTCTAGAGGTATGATAAATTGTTAGAGCCCCTGAGAATTATAATTTTCGTTCTGATATGATTGTGCCATAGTATAAAATTTGTCATGACAATCAAATAACTAAAAGGCCATGATAGCCTAAATAATCAGAACATCACTGAAAATATCTGATAACTTAAAAGACTTAAATTTAGAAATTCTTGAATGTCCGGTTAGAAAACTAATGAGCAAATAGGATACCCGAGTTCTGTGAACCATTGCTTTCAATGTTGGTATAATTACCAGAATGTCTATGAACGTCGAAATGACCATAATGCCCTTGTATGCTTAAGGGACTAAAGTACCCATAATATATCTGAACTTTCTAAGATCTTGATGTATCACCTCCTGAATATCTGGGTTAAACCGTTAGTATGAACCCCTTTTTAATAGGGGCCACGTTTCAGAAATCCGTTCAAGTTGTCAAGTGTTCAATATGTCCCATTCCGTAAATGCCAAGTATCTCCAAGAAATGATCTGTCCCACCTAGTGTGTTCCATGTGTGATATATTCTGTTGAATGAACTGTATAATTATTTAATCATGAATAATATTATGTTTGATGAACTTTTCAATTGTTATTGAGATTGCATCACTATGTTAGAAAATGAGATAAAATGATAAACTAGATATATGATGACATTCTCTGCCTACCTGATATATGTCTGCTCAATCTGTATACTTGGTATGTGATCGTTTGATCTGCGATGATATTGTCTGACTGTTTGATGAATGTGTTAGCATGATCTGTTAGTTTGACCTATGATGGGATAATCTGTTTGCATGATGAATACTGAAAATGTCTGCTCTGCTCAATAGTATGCCCATTTATCCGTCAAAAGCATGAACTTTTGTTTCTGATACTCTGAATAGAATATGTCTGTTACATGTATTATGTTACTCATGTCTGGAATCTGAAAATCGATTACTATCTGGGGTATACTGTTGGGTTATGTTATGAAGTGTCTGCAGGTACAACCCTGATCCAGCTGGTAAACCCTTCTGTTAAGCTCTTACGCCCACGGGCCTAGGGTAAGTCTTTCTGGACCTAAGGCATTCCCTTAGGTAGGCTCCTACGCCTCAGGCCTAGGGTAAGACCTTCTGTATGCAGTTCTGGGGGACTGCATATTGGTGTAAGGTTGGAGGGTAGTCCTTATAAACTTCTATATGAACATTAAACATTTGCATTTAATCTGTTATGTGCTCATATGATATGATGTTAAGTACTTATGTATGTTTGACTTGCAACTTATTAAAAAACACTAGGCTTTGTGGTTTAACTTCTCCAACCCGCCACTCTGTTGATTCTCTAAACAATAAGCTCTCTTTTAGTACTCCGTAACATAGAAAGAACAACCCTTGTTGTCCTCAAGAATAGTGCATTATTAAATTAGCAAAACATAAATGGAGACAAGTATTGCCTGGAACATCATAAAAATGTTATGCCTACCCTATGTCTGCATGAGCTTATAGCATCTTTTGGTAGTTCTGTATTACTGAGCTTTTCCAAGCTCACGTTATTTTTACTATCGCAGGTTAAAAGAATATAGCATGACAAAATGTTGACATCAGTGTTCGGAGTTCCCTCGGCGTTGCCTCTAGAGTACGGTACTGTATAGTTAGGAGGCATGTAGGTCATGTATGATTTAATGTCAGTGTCTGTAAAATACTTTTCTGAAATTTTTGTTATGTGTTTAAATGATTTCCTGAAATTGTATTTTAAACAGAAGTTGATTTTACAGTTTAATAAGTGTTTTGAGAAAGAACAAAATGTTTTTATGTGTATTTTTATTGTGGGTCGCTCTTGTGACCCTAATGTGACTTCCTAGGATCCGTTGTAACGCATAGGCGGGTCTAGGGGTTACATGCAATGCAGCGACAATGACTGTTTTATTACGCTGACATCATGTCCGGACAAAAGTTGTTGTAACTAACTGCCAGCTCATTGTCGTTTGATCTTAACTTCTCGCTAGCGTCATTTGATCTTATCTTTTTTACAGCTATCAATGTCGCGCCTGTCCTGGACACAATCTAATCAACGCTTATACAACGAGATCAGTATTGCAGCGGCATCTCAATGCGGCGGCAGTCTTGGCTGCAATTCTGGAAGAACTCATGTAGCGACATTAGTAGCAAAAATGTGACAAATTCAAGGATAATTCAAGAAAGAACGAATGAGTTAATAAAATATAAATACAAAGATAAAAATACTAAAATGTATGCAAATTTTAACTAAATATGGACAAATTAACCAACAAATAAGGTGAAAACGCATGCTCTTTAGAGTACCATCTGTAAAACCTATGTTTGATTTTGATATAATTAAATTGATAAGGATCAAATTGAAAACTTGAAATTGATTTCTAAGTCCCCTTAATAAGTTTTAAATCACGAACACTATAAAACTAATTTGAAAAAATCAAACTCCAAATATTTTCTAAGTGTTCCAAAGCCAAAGTGTTGAAAGCCGTCCAGGTGTATCGATACGCTTCCAGCCATATCGATACCTTTTTTACAAAGTTGGCTACTGGAAAGACGTGTTTCGATACGCCCCTCACCGTATCGAAACAGTGTATCGAAATAGATTGCATCTGTATCGATACGCCCCCTCTGTAAAACTGAAGGAGTTTGAATAATGTACCGGTACGGCTTCACCCGTATCGATAGGGTTTTAATTGAATTTTTAATTCGAAGTGTTTTAAATGTATTCGACCGTCGCTGTCAGCTGTTAGTTAAGCAACATTTAAAATGGCAGTTGACCTGTATCGATACGGTAAATCCTCGTATCGAAACGGAAACTTCCAGTGAGCTAAGTTGAGAAAAAGGTATCGATACGGTCTTATCTGTTTCGATACGCTCCTTGTCACGTACCGGTACGCTCATGTGTGTTTCGATACACCCTTTTTATTATGTACAACGGCTCTTTCTTTTTTGAGACAGGTATCGATACGGCTCCCCGTGTACCGATACAGATAGCTGCAAAAGTTCATTTATGGTGGAAAGAGAGGGTCCCAACGGCTCTAATCAATTCCCTAACCACCCAAACGGCTAGAATTGATAGAGGAGGTATAAATTGAAGCTCTTTGAAGACCAGCAACAACGATTGCATAATAGAAAAACATCCAAGCAAAAATCCAACCTCAAGAGTGCTTATTTTCCAATTTCTTGTAATCCCCAATTTGAGTTGTATCCAATTCTTATTCTATCTTCAAATTTGGGTTGAGTGTTGTACTTCAAGGGACAAAATTGTATTTGAGAGATATACTTCTTGTCCAATTTCTTCTTCGTTCATTTGTGAGGGTTTGGTCAAATTTTGGGTAGAAAATTTGACCGGTTGTGTAAAGGTTACCTCCTAAGCCTTGAAAAGGGGAAGAACAAATAGTGAATTGTTGAAATCCTTAGTGGTTGCTAAGGTAGTGGATGTAGAGTTCATTTGGAACTTGAACCACTCTAAAATCCTTTGTTCTTCATTTTTAATTGCCCATTCACTCCCACAAAGTTTTAAAATCCCAATTCACCCCCCTCTTGGTCTTGATCATTCAATCGATCCACTCAACAATTAGTATCAGAGTCTACCTCTTTGAAGGATTCACAACCACAAGAGAAGTTCCTAGGAAGAGTGTGATCAACTAAAAAATCAAGCCATGGCTTCTACCTCCGGATCAAGTATGTATGAGTCACAATTCACCACAAAGCCACCATTCTTCAATGGTGACAACTATCCTTTTTGGAAGAATAGGATGCGCCTCTTCATCAAATCAAATGACTACTTGGTTTGGGATGTCATTGAAGACGGTCCTTACATTCCATTGAAGCAAGATAATGAAGGAAAGATGGTGTTGAAGAAAAAGATAGAGATGACTGAAGATGAAAGGAAGAAGATTCAAATAAATGACAAAGCTCTTCACATGCTCTTTTTCTTTTTTGGACCCGACATCTATTCCAAAGTCTCATCCATTTAGAGTGCCAAGGAAGTATGGGATACTCTTGAGACCACCTTTGAAGGAACCAATGATGTGAAGGAAACCAAGATTGGAATTCTCAATCTTAGCTATGAGAATTTCAAGATGGAGTCCGACGAAACGGTATCCAAGATGTTTGATCGCTTCTCAACCATAGTCAACGGGCTCAAAGGATTTGGAGAGACTATTCTGGAAGACAAGCTTGTTCGGAAGCTACTTTACTCACTTCCCGAATCTTGGGATGGGAAGAGAACCGCCATCATAGAGGCCAAAAACTTGAAGACTCTAAAGCTTGATGAGCTATTGGGTTCTCTCCTTACTCATGAGATTATGAAGCAAGGAAGAGAAGAAGAAAAGAAGAAGGAGGAGAAGAGAGTAGAGAAGCTAGAGGTGGAAAAGAAGAAGAAAATGGGAATAGCTCTCAAAGCTTCATTACTTGAGGAGAGCTCTTCTAGTGAGGATGATGACCTTGAAGAATTGGCTATGATTGCCAAAAAGTTCTCTCGATTCATAAGGTCCAACCGTGGAAGAAAAATTCAAAGAAATATGGACTTCAAAGGTAAAAACAAAGAAGAAGCGAGGGATCAAATCATTTGCTTCGAGTGCAATAAACCCGGCCACATTCGTTCGGAGTGCCCTCAACTCAAGAAGAATGGCTTTGAGAAGAAGAAGCTCAAAGCCAAGCTTGCTACTTGGAGTGATGAGGAGTCATCCGAGGATGACGAACAAGAAGTGGTCAACCTTTGCCTCATGGCACTTGAGGAAGATTCCTCCATGGTAACCTCTAACTCATCATCTTTAGATTTTACATATGATGAAATAAATGATGCATATGATGAGTTGCAAGAGGTTTATGGTGAATTAGTTGAGAAATACAAGGAGTCGGTCATTAGGAATAAGAAAATTATTTCAGAATTAAATGATAAAAATGACTCACTTTCTCAAGCTAATTTAAAATTTGAGAAAAAAGATTTTAGGTTTGAAAGATGAACTTAAATTCTTCCAAGATGAAAATATAGACCTAAATAATCTTTTCCCAATGCAATAGTGAACACCAAAAGGTGTTAGGTGAGCTTAACAAGCTCAAAAAGTCTCTTAAATATGTTGGTAGTGTAAAGCATGAAAAAGGTGAATCTTCTAAGACAAACCAACCTAGGAGAAAGACTATCAACTACAAACAAAGTAGCTTTCCTAGACATAGTAGAACTAAAAAGGTTAGAAGTGTATGGGTTCCTAAGTAACTTGTAAAATCCAATAATATTGTTGCTATGTCACCTTGGATTACTAAGGGAACCAAGCTATTGGGAGCTAACACTCGTGGACCCAAAATGATTTGGGTACCAAAAACAAAAGTTTAATATCTTTGTTTGTAGGGGGAGCATTGCTACAAGGCCAAAGCACAAAGTCAAAACTTATGGTACCTTGATAGTGGATGCTCGAGGCATATGACCGGAGACAAGAGTAGATTCATGGATTTAAAGCCAAAAAGTGGAGGAGTGGTGACATTTGGTGACAACTCCAAAGGCCACATTAAAGGTATTGGCTCCATAGGTAATCACTCTACCATTCTTATTGAAAATGTCTTGTATGTCGATGGTCTTAAACATAATTTATTGAGCATAATCCAATTGTGTAACAAAGGATTTAATGTTTTATTTGATAAAAATGGGTGCAAAATTGTTGACATTAAATCTAATAATATTATACTCATAGGTCATCGCATAGGTAACATTTACATGGTGCATCTAGATGAAATACATACATCTCATGCATGTTTAGTAGCTCAAAATGAAAATGATGCATGGTTGTGGCATAGGAAACTAGGACATGCTAGCATAAGTGTTTTAGAAAAATTAGTTTCCCTTGATATAGTTAGAGGTTTACCCAAGATTAAGTTTTCAAACGATAAAATTTGTGATGCATGCTCTAAGGGTAAACAACATAAGTCATCCTTTAAATCCATTAATGATGTTTCTACAAGTAGGTGTTTACAACTTATCCATATGGATTTATTTGAGCCAATTAGGACTATGAGCTTGGGTGGTAAATCTTATGCATTTGTTCTTGTTGATGATTTTTCTAGATTTACTTGGGTTCTATTTTTAAGTACTAAAGATGAGGCTTTAGAAAAAATCATCACATTTTCAAAAATAACCCAAAATGATCTTGAACTTAGAATTTCTCATATTAGAAGTGATCATGGAACGGAATTTCAAAATTTAGGGTTTGAAGAGTTTTTAAATGAAAATGGTATTAGCCACAATTTTTCGGCTCCTCGAACTCCTCAACAAAATGGGGTAGTTGAGAGGAAAATTAGAACTTTACAAGAAATGGCTAGAACCATGCTTTGTGAAAACAATTTACCTAAATATTTTTGGGCGGAAGCCACAAACATCACTTGCTACATTGTAAATCGAGTAATGATTAGGCCAATTTTAAAGAAAACACCTTATGAGATTTTAAAATCTAAAAAGCCTAACATTAGCTATTTTCATCCTTTTGGTTGCAAGTGTTTTGTTTTAAATAATGGAAAAGACAACTTAGGTTAATTTGATACAAAAAGTGATGGAGCTATTTTCATAGGATATTCTTTAACCTCTAAAGCCTAGCGTGTATTTAACAAGAGAACTTTAGTAGTAGAAGAATTTATACATGTTGTATTCGATGATAACCTCCTTCCAAGGAAGGATTCTTGTGATGATGATGATGTAGGAATCATAAATGCCTTTGATGGAGGACAAACTTCAAAGGAGGATGAGATTCCAACAAAAGAAGAGGACACACAAGATCCACCTCTTGAAGCCTTGAAGGACTTGGCTCTTGAGGAAAAGGAAGTGAGCTACCCAAAGGAGTTCAACTATGTCAAAGATGGTCCCTACCGAGGTCGCGGAACAATTTGTTAATCCACAAGTTGAACAAGTTCCTCAAGCTCCTCCTCCTCCACCTTCCATGGATACTCTAATGACTTTCCTCAATGAGCAATTCACGGGATTGCGTACGGACATGGCTTTGGGGTTTACCACGATTGATACTCGTTTCACAAGCCTTGAAGAACGCATGACGAATGTAGAGAATCGACTCACCTCTCTTGAAAGCGATCACAATTCTATGAATATCTCTCTCACCGCTTTCCATGATGAGTGGCGTAATAGCATGAAGAGTGATGACCCAATTGTGGATGAAGATGATGAAGAAGGCGATGATGATGCATAGTAGCCTCTCTTTGCATTCCATTCATATCATCTAGGATATTTTATTTATGCACCTTTGCTTCATGTTTTTAGGATTAAGTTTACTTTATTCTAAAGCTATGCTTTGATTTTCTGTGGTTTTGGATTTTTAAGTTGATGTTATGATTTATTTGAACTTAATGATAATTATGTTGCTTGCCTATTTATACCTTTTTGCCTAAGTTATGCACTTTACATTGTCTCAATTATTTTTGATCTAACAAAAAGGGGGAGAAGGAAACTCACAACACTTAAAAATTTTGATTTTCAACTTAAAAGTTACCTAGCTCATATTAAGGGGAGTTAATTTTGCAAAGTTTTTCAAAGTGTCAAAAATTTCAAGTTTTGGTTTTGTTATATCAAAAAGGGGGAGATTGTAAAACCTATGTTTGATTTTGATATAATTAAATTGATAAGGATCAAATTGAAAACTTGAAATTGATTTCTAAGTCCCCTTAATAAGTTTTAAATCACCAACACTTTAAAACTAATTTGAAAAACCAAACTCTAAATATTTTCTAAGTGTTCCAAGGCCAAAGTGTTGAAAACTGTCCAGGTGTATCGATACGCTTCCAGCCGTATCGATACCTTTTTTACAAAGTTGGCTACTGGAAAGACGTGTTTCGATACGCCCCTCACCGTATCGAATCAGATTGCATCTGTATCGATACGCCCCTCTGTAAAACTGAAGGAGTTTGAATGGTGTATCGATACGGCTTCACCTGTATCGATAGGGTTTTAATTGAATTTTTAATTCGAAGTGTTTTAAATGTATTCGACCGTTGGTGTCAGTTGTTAGGTAACCAACATTTAAAATGGCAGTTGACCCGTATCGATATGGTAAACCCTCGTATCGAAACGGAAACTTCCAGTGAGCTAAGATGAGAAAAATGTATCAATACGGTCTTATCCGTTTCGATACGCTCCCTGTCACGTACCGGTACGCTTACGTGCGTTTCGATACACCCTCTTTATTATGTACAACGATTCTTTCTTTTTTGAGATAGGTATTGATATGGCTCCCCGTGTACCGATACGGATAGCTGCAGAAGTGCATTTATGGTGGAAATAGAGGGTCCCAACGGCTCTAATCAATTCCCTAACCACCCAAACGGCTAGAATTGAAAGAGGAGGTATAAATTGAAGCTCTTTGAAGACCAACAACAATGATTGCATAATAGAAAAACATCCTAGCAAAAATCCAACCTCAAGAGTGCTTATTTTCCAATTTCTTGTAATCCCCAATTTGAGTTGTATCCAATTATTATTCTATCTTCAAATTTGGGTTGAGTGTTGTACTTCAAGGGATAAAATTGTATTTGAGAGATATACTTCTTGTCCAATTTCTTCTTTGTTCATTTGTGAGGGTTTGGTCAAATTTTGGGTAGAAAATTTGACCGGTTGTGTAAAGGTTACCTTCTAAGCCTTGAAAAGGGGAAGAACAAATAGTGAATTGTTGAAATCCTTAGTGGTAGCTAAGGTAGTGGATGTAGAGTTCATTTGGAACTTGAACCACTCTAAAATCCTTTGTTCTTCATTTTTAACTACCCATTCACTCCTACAAAGTTTTAAAATCCCAATTCACCCCCCTCTTAGTCTTGATCATTCAATCGATCCACTCAACACCATCACACTCCCAAACTTAAGTTGTTGCTTGTCCTCAGGCAAAAAAATAGCAAGGTTAGGCACCAATTGATGAACAGCCTAGCTACTTGAATCATCTCCACTGATCACTGTGTAGATATCCTATTTTGCATACCGTTTTCACTTGACTTTTGTATGTTTTAAAGCTTATTTAGTTGCATTTAGGTTAGATTTCATATAGTTTGTATGTAGATAGGGAGTTACATTGTTTGTGCTTAAATGTTATATATTTTGGTGCTTTTTATGGGAAAGGTAGTGTTTTGTAGTGTATTACAGGAACCTAATGGATACTGAAGGAATGTTGGAGCGGTTGTATAGCAGACATCTTGGTTGCAGCTGGCAAGGCAAGAAGAGTTGGAGATGAATATGCTTTGACCCACGTGGACTTTCTCCCATATATGGAATATTAAAAGATAGTGGGGAATCAATGACCCTCTTTAATGAGGCTGCACACGCTTTAAGGTTATGAAGCCCTAGTTTCACCGACTGTATAAGGAAGTCTTGGACGATAATTTAAGAGAGCTCGATTTTAGACACATTCCTAGTCTTTATCTATCAGAGAACAACCATAGTCAAAGCTGGTGAAATCTCCACATAACAAACGCCATCAAGAGAGGTAGAATGAGTGAGAGACCTGTAGCAACAGTTGGACAGCACGGAGGAAGACCGTCGAGGACGCTTGGCCCTTTTTATCCCTTGCTTTATAAACTGTCGTACTTTTATTATTTTATTATGGATGTTTTAGGCTTAGACATGAGCTAAATACTTTAATTGGGTTTATTGCTTTCCATGATTTTATGTTTTGAACACGTAATTTTAATGCTATAATTTGTTTCCCTTTATCTATTTTGTTTAATGTTCTTCGTGCATAGTTATTGTAAGAGCTATCAATAGAGGCCTTTTAACTATTGATTTGTGGCTTAATACTGAGAGAGTTAGGTTAAACAAACGTGAACAGTGGGGTTAAGTTGTTAAATTAGTCTTAATCAGGCTTAGACATAAGTTTAGGGTTTGAACGACTAAAATAGAGTTCTTAAACTAATAATAGAGTTATCAGGGTTCACGTAAACATGTATCACCTTAGCTTCAATATTAATAACTTATAGACATCGAAAGAGTTAGAAGTTCTTTAAAAAATCTTGTCGAGTAGATAAAGATCATATTGGTTTACGCAGACATGCATTGCCAGCCGCTATAGCATTGAAATATGTAATCAAGCATATATCCTTAACAATAAACCCAACTTCCATAATTATCTTTTATTTGCCGCATCATCTATTTGTCTTGATCAGAACTACCTTTATTTTATTTGCAATTAATTTGGATATACCGAAATCAATCAATACTTGCTCAAACATTCTTATGTTCGTTAACTTCGTAGTTATTGATCCAATTCTCGTAGGTTTGACACTCTATTGTATCACTTTTTTACTTGATTCGACGAGTATACTTTCTCTAAAGTGCATCACTATTCGACAAGCATCAAATTTTTGACGTCGTTGCCGAGAATTGGCAATTGATAATTACGTTGTAACTGCGCTTAAGATTTTATTTTATTTGCATTTAATTTTTTTTATTTTTGTTTTTTAGGTACGCCTAGTGCATAACCCGACACACAAATCGTGAGGAACCAACTATACCTTTCAACCCGCAACAACAATCCCTACTCCAACACCTACAACCCAAGGTGGCGGTAACATCCAAATTTTGGTTGGGGAGGTAATACAAGTAATTCAGGAGCATGACATAATGCCACAGCAAAACTTAATGGATTGCATCAAAAGACTCAGAGGCGGAACTAGAGAGTTTCTAACCCCAACCCTAATTCTCTTGAGTCTATTTATCAAAATTGTATGGACTGCTCGAGTTATTAAGCATGATCAGTCAACCGATTTCAAGAACCATAGTGACATGCTTACAACGTAAGGAGTTATGTTGCAAAATAAGCAGTTGATCATGTAGAATCACACCGCCTCTTTACGGTCCTTAAAAACAATGGTTGGGCAGATTGCCCAAGTATTAAAGATGCGACCACCAGAGGATTACCTAGTGATACTGAAATCACTAAAGCCTTTAATGCAGAGTAATGGAATGCCATCACACTACGTAGTGGCACCCAATTGAAGAAAGATGAAAAGTTTGGGGGAAGTTCTCTCATTGATTTCATTCCTAGCTAGCCATCCATTGATGCTCATACACCCAAGAAAGCAACTCTCGTGTCTAAAACATCGAAAGGTCTTGCTACTGATGGCTAGGATGACACAGCTAAGGATGCTACTACATCTAGTAAATCACACGAAGAGCCTAGACCACAACCTCCATTGCTACAATGATTGAAGGCTTAGAAACAAGATATCTAGTTTCAGAAATTTCTGGATATGCTCAAACAATTGCACATCAATGTCCCATTTTTGGAGGTTGTTGATCAAATGCCAATATACGCGAACTTTTTGATAGAAATTGTGACTAAGAAAAGGATGGTGGATGAAGTTAAAATTGTTGCTACTACGAGTAAATGTGCGGCTGTACTAAGTGATTTACCATTCAATATGAAGGACCCTGGCAGTTTTACCATTGCATGCTCCATAGGCTCTATGTGATCTCGATGTTGTAAGCACTAAATTTTATCTGGGTATTACTATTATTATATTTTATTATTACAAAAAAAATCAAATATGTATATAATATAAAAAATATAAAAAAAATGAGAGACAAAAGAGGATGGTAACCCATGCCTTTCCTTATTACACCTCGTACCTTTAACACCTTCACCCCATACCTTATGTATGTCACCTCATGCTCCTATATTGTCATTCTCCTAGCCCTACACTATCTGACTTCATCATCTTTAAAACTAGCAACCCTCACTACCACCATTGGACTACCCGGCTGCCCATTTTTTCCATTTTCTTGAAGTTGTTCCCCTCTCACCCACACACACCATTATTTTCCCCCTAATCAATTCCCCCATTGCCTATATTTTCCATAGCCATTCTCGGCAGCCCCCTTTGCCCTTCATAATCATCTCTTCTCACCATCACTCATCAGTTTTCAACTTCTAAAACCATACCCACAAACCACCACAAAACCATTCAGTTCAACACCCAAAAAATCATTCGAACCACAAAAAAATATTTCAACCAAATCAACTTCTCAACCCCAACAACAACCCGTGGGATTTAGTGGATCAAACATAAATACTTGGTTTTGGTTATATTTTTCCTCTTTTTTTTTCATTTGTTGTGTAATCGATTCTTATAGTTTAATGAAATATTGACGAGTATATTGGTAACCCTTTTGTTTATTTAAGTTTTATTCTTGCATGTTATTTTCGATCCTTTATTTATTCGATTAATGTTGTTGGTTTGATTGCTTATTTTGGGTTTCATACATGTTCTTTCTTATGTAGTACAACCTATACATATATATTATATGTATAGTAGTATATAATATAGTTTTGTTTTTTTAACTCATATGCATACACGCAATATATATATATACTACAATACTATTATATAATATGGTTTATATATTAGTGCTCTCTTTATTACACTATATGTTATATATATATATATATATATATATGTGTGTGTGTTGTATGTAATGAATGTGTATATATACATATATATTTGTTCTTTTATTAGTATATGGTTCGTATAATATTACTTTATAATATATATTATGTATTATGTGCATGTATCTTATATTATTGTATATAGTATTATGCTTTAATATAGGTTACAGTATAATATTACTTTATAATATATATTATGTATTATGTGCATGTATCTTATATTATTGTATATAGTATTATGCTTTAATATAGGTTACATACTACTATATATTTTATTATATCCCTATGTTTGTGGTTTAATCCTTTTTGTGTGCTTGTGTTGTTTTTTTAGGTTAGATCTAGTTTAGTTTGAAGTTTAATTTAATTAATTTAAAATATGCCTTGTCTTATTCGGGTGTATGTTTAATTTAATTAAATTAAATTTAGGTTCTTGTCCTAGTTAGATTTTAGTTTAATCAAGTTTATTCTTTTAATTATATTAGAATATGGAAAATTTAATTTAGACTATAACTTTAAAAGGTGTTAACTATCAATTTGATTCTTCTTAAGTAGTGTCCTTAACTTAATGGGGTGCAATTTAAAATTAATCAAATTAATTATTGAGATTTAAGATAATTCCATAAAATGTTAGATTTTGGATTTCTAGGTTTTAATAAATTCAAGGTCAATATTAGAACATTTTAGATAATAATAGATCACTAATTACATTTCCCATAATTTGGGCCTTTTAGGTTAGAACTTTAGTGGACCTCTTGCGTGTTTAATTTAAGCCATAAAGTGACATGCATTTAATTGTCATTCATTTGACCTTAATATTTCAATGGGAGTTTTGACAGTCAATTAACTCTAATTATAATAATGAGGTGCTTATTAACTCGAATATTTTTGTCGTAATATCTTGACTTAATAGATATTGACCAAATATTTGAAATAATTCGTATTGTCTAAAGGTAAATTTTAAAGTGAGTAAAAGTGGAAAAGTCATAACATCATCATACTTAATTGTTTGCATTACACATAAAGGTGATGTACTTGATTCGAACTATAAATTAACACGTCAGTCGCTTTTATTTGATGTCGGCTTAATCTATGGTACGAATGTATAGTCACTCTTATTGATCAAATGATTAATTAATTCAAGCCCATCAAATGTTAAAGCCCATTTAATTAAAGCTTATATTCAATTGATAACATCTAATTAAGTTCAATTTAAATTTCAATGATTTCCATCGATATAAAAGCAACGTATGATTTGGTACCGATTTTGGGCGTTGTGGGGGTGCTAACCCTTCCCCGCACGTAACTAACACTCGAACCTATTTTTTAAATGAATCTCTGGTTTTATGGTGTCCGGTCTAGCTCATATAAGTGGCCGGCGGCGACTCCTCAAAATATGTTTTATTAAAGAAATTTCCCAAAAACCAATTTTTATAAAAAGCAAGGGAATACCTAGTGATTAAAAAAACGTCGCAACAACATGACGACTCCTCTTGGGACCAAATTTTATTTTTACAAAATAAAAAGAGAGTTAAGCCAAAAATCCTACTTTGCTTTTATTGATGGAAATTTTGAAATTTAAGTTGACTTTAATTTACTTGTTCTTTCATGATAATTGGTGGTTTTGCATTAATTGCTCAATTAATTAGTAAGGAATCACCGACATGTGTTGCATCATAATCATCGAGCTTTCTACTCGAGCTATATCCCTTGACTGGGAGTGAAATGCCACATACCCACGTGAGCAGCCCTCCACGGGTCGGTAATTCACTCCAGGAATCCATGTCTTTTGACATATGAGCAGCCCTTCACGTCACTAGGTCGTGCTTTCCCTCAAACCGAATCCAATTCGCATGCTTGTAACTTGCTAAAATTGGAGTTCTTGTTTCCTTAGTAGGTAATAAGATAGGTTCGGGTACCCTTGTATAGAACCAAACCCACATACGTAAGAATTTAATAAGCCTACCCCATTAGAGCCATGCAGATAACCGTAGTAAACTAGAATTTATGTTGTTAGGCCTTTTGCTATTAATCTATTTTGATGTGTTATGTATTTACTTTATGTTCATTATTCATTATATTTGTCACTAATTCATTTGGTTTTTCTTGTCTTGTTTTATTTGATTATTTTTATGCATATTCAAAGCATTTTTATAATAAGGTGTTGATTCGAGAACAATCCAAAGTTGAAGGCTTTCGTAACGGGAGAAAGAGTCCATAATAATGAGTTGAAGAATCTCGAAGTTCAAGACTGATCGAGCGACGAGCAATCTAGATTTTAGTTGTACCCCATGTGGTAGTTTTTTTTTCTTTTCTCGTTGTAATGGGACTTGATCTTCGTTAAGGAAAGTTGTTTAATGAGAATGTTCGTCGATCAACACTTTTTTGTATTTGATTGTGCATTTTTAATTATTTTCCTTCAATTGTTTATTTCTGTTATGTATATGACGCATTGCATACATTAATTCATAAAATAAATAAAATTAATATTTGGGGGATTCGTGACAGTATTCTTAGCAATCAAAGATTCCACATCCACACTATACCCTACACCAAAAGAAACAAATAGAAGAAAGTTTTGCTAAGTTGGAAGCCGATTTGAGGGGACAATTGGAACGTGCTCAACAAGATTTGAGAGACACCATAGTTAAATCCCAACATGACATGATGAAGGAACTATCCGAGTTGATCGGACTCAAGAAAGGGAAAGATCTAAGAGGGAAAGGATCCGTTGACAACCCTAGTCAGAGCAAGAGAGACCCCTCTTTTCCTCCCGTTTTTGTCGCTAGCAACCCTAGGCCCCCACAAGGGGTGGCTACTTAAGGAGATGGGACATCATCGCATCAGGTAGGTGCCTCTACCCATGCCCTACCGGGGTTGATCTTTAATCTATCGAAAATTGTCGGGGATAGTATCCTAGATTTAGATGAGATGGAAAAACTGAACAAGGTCAAGGAAAAGTTTTCGAAGCAACTAGAAGAGACACGAAAGGACCTTGAAGAGAAGCTCTGAACAAAAGAGGAGGAAGATGGGTCGTACGTGATGAATGCTAGAGATCTCAGTTTGGTTCTGGATTTGGAAGTTCCACCCATGTTCAAGACACCAGAATTTAAGAAGTTTGACGAGACTACTTGCCCTACCGCCCACAGAACCATGTTTTGTAGAAAGATGATAGGTTTCATCAACAATGAGAAGTTACTAATTCATTGTTTTCAAGACAACCTAGCGGGGCCCGTAATGAGGTGGTACAATCAGTTAACCCGTGCTCAAATTAGGTCATGGAAAGATTTGGCCAAGGCTTTCACGAATTAGTATAAGCACATAACAGATATGATCCCGAATTGACTCATGCTACAAGGTTTGTAACAAAGGAACAATAAGAGCCTCCGTGAGTATGCCCAGCATTGGCGGGATATGACTGCAAAAGTACGACCTCCACTTCAGGAAAGTGAGATTTCTCTCATGTTTGTGGATACTTTGAAGGGGACCCTCTTTGACCACATGATAAGTAATCATATCGGTAATTTCTCGGATATGGTTATGATTAGTGAATGTATCGAGACAGCTATCAAGAGTGGTAGAATTGATGGGGGAAAACATGGTTGCGATTTGGCTAACTATTTTCTGGTGTGATATCTCAATCTCTTTCTTCAGATTATTTACCATCTTCTCAAGCTTGTCACAAATTCTCTTCTGATTTTCTTCCAGAGTTGTCAATCTTTCCTCGGTGCTCATGGATTGAGTCGTGTTTGTGCGAGATTTTTACTATTTAAATGGAATATTCTAAAATTAATCTTTTTATTTTACATGAATGAATGCAATGATCAAAAAATTATTTAATGCAAACAAAAAACAAATGCATGGAAGCAAATATATGTGTGCACAAACAAATTCACAAAGGCAAACAACGGAGCAAGCAAAATAGTGCAAATGCATGAATGCAGTCGAAGGGCCATCAATTCCATTGGAAATCTGCTCATGAAAGGAAACTCTTTATTAAATTTGAAAGCTTTTATTACATCTTTTGTGAATTACAAATATCTTTCTGCTTGAACGCCTAACTCCCTGATTTCTTCAACTAGCCACATGAGCCTTGGTCCAACTTCTCCAACGAGCTTGATGTACTGACAAAGAGCTGCAGCTTCATTTGCCAATGTTGTCACATGCTTGGTTCTCCTTCTTTTTAAAGAACTTTCCATTCATAATTTGAACAATTTTTCAGAATCAACCCCTTCTAAATATGGGATGCATGCAATAAATAAATATACTATTCACACAAAAAAGATTAGTAATAAACATGCTACAAAACAACTCACACACAAAAAGGTTAGTAACAAATAAATATGCTACAAAAACAAAACAAAACTCACACACAAAAAGGTTAGTAACAAATAAACATGCTACAAAACAAAACTCATATACACAAAGGTTGGTAATAAAAAAATAGAAACAAAACCCTAAAGATCCAAAATAATTCAATTGCATGATAATTTTAGGCAGTCATTCCAACATTTCAGGACATGACCCCACGGATTATTCCTACGACTCAACACCCTAAGCTTTCTGCATGGCTCTATTAGGGGTAGGCTCGAAATTCTCAAACTTGGTTTGGTTCTAAAAAGGTACCGAAGTTGTCCTTGTTGTCCTCTACTTAGAGTAGCAAGGCCCTTGATTCTCACCCATTATAGGCTACAAAAGAATCGAGTTCAACTCAGGAGGACCCACCACCGAAGCCTTCTCGATGAATCAATATTCTTATGAGGGCAAAGGGATTGAGTCCCGAAGGTACTTTGCAATGGTCATACGAAGAATCAATATTCTTACATGAGCAAAGCGTGTTCCCCCTACTTAAAACGAACGGGACAAAGCTCAGGAATAGAGCTTGGAATTAAGTCTTAAATGCGTAAAATAAAGATATATTCATTTAAACGGACAAATAAATTGAACCTAGTGTAAACTTGCAAATTCCATATTTAAAAAAAACATTTTTTTTGAAAATCGTTTAAAACCAATTTGTGGCCTGGCCCTCTTTGTTTTTATTTTAAAAAACAAAAACATGTCCCCAGCGGAGTCAACAAGCTGTCAACCCTTTTTAGGAGCTTCGACTATTTTTGGAAAACAACTTTTTAAAATCAACGGAGTCGCCGCCAATCTTTTTTGAAAAAAAAAGTATGATTGGATCATTTTCAAAAAATAGGGTTATTTTAATAAAATATTTTTGGTTTAAATAAAACAACGGTTTCGGTCAACGAAAATCAGAAAACAAGTTCGGGGGTCGGTTACGCGTGGGGAAAGGTTAGCACCCCACGACGCCCAAAATTGGTATCTAATTGGTTTTAAAATCGTTTTCAAAACTGGAATTTGCAAGTTCACAAAGGTTCGACTTTACTTGTCCGTTTAATGAATATTAATCTATTTTAACGGTCTTATCGCCCGGGAGATGAACTTTAATCACCGCCAACATTTCTGGCGCTAAGCCGTCATTCCCGTTTGATAAGAAACCGCATTGATTATGTATTCACTTTTCAAACAACAAAGAAATTTAGGTACGTTGAGCATTTTATTTAAATTCTAAATTCGATCATTCAAAAGCCCTAAAAGCGTCTAAGTCTTTTATTCCTAATTTGAGGTTTAAGTTTGCTTAAGTGTATTTTATTATTTTTTGCGAAGAAACATTTTCAACAAACAAGTCTCTATCTAAGATTAAGTCCCTAATCCTAAGTTTTCACATGTTTCTAAAACAAGCAAGCAAACTTATTATTTTTTTTGAGTTTTTTTCTTTTTTATTTATTTCTTTTAAAAAACATTTATTTCTTTTTACTTCCTAAAACCAAGACCCTTCTTTTTCTTTTTTACATTTTTACCTCTTTCTCACTTTTTTATGTTTTATGTTTTAATAACCCATTTTATTTTAAAAATTTTATTCAAATCTAAAAAAATCTTTTCCACCATTTTTCGAATTTCTCAAACCATTTATCTTTCTAGTTTTTCCTTTTAAAACCTTTATTTTCAAAATCAAAACTTTTAAAAAAATTTTAAAACATTTTTTAAACTTTTTTATTATTCTATCATGTACTTAGAAATCTTTTCTTTTCAAAATTTTCAAAACTTTTTTTGTTTATTTTCTTTTATTTTCAAAACCCTTATATTTTAAAAGAAAAAGCTCGTCTTTATTTTAAAATGAAATTATCAAGAACCCCTAATTCTAAACTTTTTAAATTTCTTAAGAAAAATCTTTTTATTTTTTTTATTTTTTCTTTTAAAAAAGCACTCATTTTATTCCTAAAAAACCTCTTATTATTAAAACTTTATTATTTTAAACATTGTTTTTATTTTTTTTCAATCTAGCAACTAGTCTTAAATTCGTAACAACAAACATTTTTAATTTTCACCTACCTACTCAAATGGATCAAACAACCAACATTTTATTTTTTAAGTTCACAATTTTTTAACAAAACAACATTTTATTTTATTTAAGAATCTAAAGGATTAAAACAAAATAAAGAGCGGAAATTTTTACCAAAAACCAACTTCGATCCTCTAATCCGAATTGCAACCTAAGAACATAGAGCAAACAAAATTCAACCAAGAAAATAAAATTAAAAACAAAGAAAAGGAAAAAGAAATTACCGAAAGTGTAGAAACCTGGAACTTTCTCCACTCGAATCGATTCCAATCGCAACGAAGAAAAAGCTTACTTCCAACCCAAAATTCTAACCAAAGCTATTCCAAGCTTGAACAATTTTCAGAGGATTTTTAGAGGTGATTTTCGGATGATTTTTGTTGTGCCTTGAACAAATGAAAGGGGGTTTTATAGGTGCAAGAATGCTTGGTTTCAAAGCACAAATCCTTGATTTCTTCCCTCAAAATCCTTTTCAAACCCTTAATCTCAAGCTAACACATGAATTCAGCCTATTTATGATTTTACAGATAAAAAATGGCTCGAATTTATGGATTTTCATATGAAAATTTCTCTAAATTCGAGTAGGGTTGATCACCCTTTTCCCCTTTTTGTAGGTTGTCGACGGTGAGGGCACGTGGCGGCAGCGGCGGTGGAACAGCGGGGCTGAGGGGAGTCGGCCGACACCTCAATTGGCAGTGGCTGGTGACCGATGGTGCAGCGGCAGCCCCCTCCCTTTTTCTGGGCAGCTTCGAAACTGGGGGGAAAGGACCAGCCCAGCGCGCGTGTGGCACACGCGCCAGGCACGTGGGTGCGAGTGGTCCTTCCCCTTTTTTTAAATTTGATCCATCCTATCCCCTTTGATCTTTCTTCCCTTAATCCTGCACAAAAACAAAGGTAAATGGGTTATTAATTGTTTTTTATTTAAATGGGCTCCTAACTAAACCAAATGGGCCCTTTATTTTATTTTAAGTGGGCTTTTATTATTATTTTTAAAACATGGGTCCTTATTATATAATGCCTCCTCTTATTTATTAAGTGGACCAATTTTAAAATGGTCTCTTTTATTATATTTTGCATATTATTTTATTATTATTTTTTGGGGTTTGTTAATAAATATTAATAATACTAATATACATAATAATAATTAAACACAAAAAATGAGGTGAAAATTTAGTGACAACACCTGGTGAAGGTGGAAAATTTTATTTTCCCTGCCGATTTTCTGGTACTAGATTGTGAAGCAGATGAAAAGGCACTAATAATCCTGAGGCGACTATTCCTTGCTACGGGCAGAACACTGATTGATGTGGAAAAAGGTGAACGTAAGATGAGGGTAAACGACCAACAAGTAAAATTGAATATATTCCAAACCATGAAGAAAGCTAATGATTCGGAAGAATGCCAGCTAATGGAAGCCATCTCAGAGTTCAACTTTGTAGTCAGCAGACCATGCCTACAGCAAGACTGCCCGGGCAGAGACCTCGATAGCTATTTTGGCAGCCTTTTAGAAACCTTCCCAGAAGGGGAGCAGCACAGTGAGTGGATAGAACAGGAATTGGAGGAACGGGAAGAAGCATATTGGATAGCAAACAGGCCAAGTAAGTACTTCGAACCAGTGAATTACACAAGAAAGGGGCGCAAATGTTCAAACCATCTATCGAACAACCTCCCACTCTTGAGTTAAAAGCCTTACCTGCACAACTTAAGTATGTTTTCTTGGGACCTGATGATACATTGCCTGTAATAATTTCTTCCAAGTTGCAGCCTAGACAAGAACAACAACTGACAACACTATTGTGGCAGCACAAGAAGGCAATAGGCTAGACCATTGCAGACGTAAAAGGAATAAGCTCAGCCATCTACATGCACAAAATAGAGCTCGAGCAGGACCAAAAGCCAACTGTAGATGCCCAGAGGAGATTAAACGATGCCATGAGAGAAGTTGTCAAAAAGGAGATTATCAAATGGTTAGACGCTAGTATCATATATCCTATCTCAGACAGTGAATGGGTAAGCTCGATACAATGTGTACCAAAGAAAGGTGGCATAATTGTGGTAAGCAATGACAATAATGAGTTAATACCAACTAGAACAGTAACTAGTTGGAAAATATGCATGGATTACCGCAAGCTAAATAAAGCAACAAAAAAGATCATTTTTTGTTACCTTTTATTGATCAAATGCTTGACTGCCTTGCTAGCAAACCTTTCTACTACTTTTTGGATGGATATTCAGGTTATAACCAGATCGACATCGCACCAGAGGACCAAGACAAAACAACATTCACATGTCTCTATGGCATTTATGCTTTTCGAAGAATGCCGTTCGGATTATGCAACGCCCCAACTACATTTCAGCGATGCATGATGGCTATTTTCTCCGACATGATAGAAGACTTAATGGTAATATTTATGGATGACTTCTCTGTCTTCGGTAGCAGCTTCGACTGCTACCTCGGCATCCTTGAAAAAGTACTCACCAGATGTGAGGAAATAGGCCTGGTACTTAATTGGGTAAAATGTCACTTTATGGTCTATGAACGCATAGTCTTAGGGGCATAAAATTTCTGAACAGAGAATAGAGGTAGACAAGGCCAAGATCGAAGTAATTGCCAACTTGCCGCCACTGACCAATGTCAAGGGCATTTGGAGTTTCTTGGGACACGCAGGTTTTTATTGTAGATTCATAGAGAACTTTTCCAAAATTTCTAAACCGTTGTGTACTTTGCTAGAACATGACAAACCGTTCAACTTCGATGAGGCATGTCAGAAGGCATTCAAAACATTAAAGGAAAAGATGGTGACAACACATGTGGTAGTTCCCCCTAATTGGAGTCAAACCTTTGAGCTCATGTGTGATGCCAGTGATACCACCATCGGCACCGCCTTAGGACAGCGCAGAGACAAAATCTTTCATGTAATCTACTACGCCAGCAAAACACTAAATCCTGCCCAAACCAACTACACCGCTATAGAGAAAGACTTACTGGCAGTAGTCTTCACCTTCGATAAGTTCTGACCCTACCTTATTGGTACAAAGGTGATAGTCCAAAGAGATCATTCTTCTTTGAGGTACCTGTTCGCAAAGAAGGATGCAAAGCCTTGCCTAATCCGTTGGATCCTCCTACTGCAAGAGTTTGACTTGGAAATTCGAGACAGGAAGGGCACAGAGAATCAAGTGGAGAACCATCTCTCTCGGCCTGAGAATGGACAAGAAAAGACCTCCAACAGTGAAATTCAAGATGCATTCCCTGATGAATAGTTGCTACTATCCTCTGCGCTTGTAGCTGCCCTGGAAGCTGAAGGCATCTCACTTGCTGCCCACAAAGAGGCCGCGACAGTAGCATCGACAGATACACCCTAGTACGTAGATATTGTGAATTATTTAGTATCTGGTGTTTTACCCTATGAACTTAACTTTCAAGGAAGGAAATGATTCCAACACGATGCTAAGCATTATTTTTAGGACAAACCTTTCTTATTTAAAAACTGTGCAGACCAGGTTATCAGACGGTGTGTCCCAGAGGATGAAAAGCAAGCCATACTATCGTAGTGCCACACAGCACCATATGGAGGCCATTTTGGAGGGCAGCGCAAGGCAGCAAAAGTGCTCCAATCATGTTTCTTTTGGCCGACATTGTATAAAGACGCCCAAGCATTCTACAAATAGTGTGACAGCTGCCAAAGAACGGGAAACATATCGAGAAGGAACGAAATGCCCCTACAAACCATCTTGGAGGTTGAGTTATTCGATGTTTTGGGAATAGATTTTATGAGACCATTCCCATCCTCGTGTGGTAATATGTACATCCTTATAGCAGTGGACTATGTTTCCAAGTGGGTAGAAGCCATTGCCACCCCCCACAATAATGCAAAGATCGTCCATAGGTTCTTACGAAAGAACATATTCACAAGGTTCAAAGTTCCAAGAGCAATCATTAGTGATGAGTGCACCCGTTTCGATAACAAATTGATTGTCAAGGCACTCCAAAAAGTTGGTGTCAAGCACAAGATTGTCGCGGCATATCATCCACAAACAAATGGGCGGACAGAGATTTCGAATAGCGAAGTCAAGACCATCTTAGAGAAAGTTGTAAACCAAGTAGGAAAGACTGGTCGTCAAAATTAGACGATGCTCTTTGGGCATATCGGACAGCATACAAAACACCACTCGGGATGTCCCAATCTCATCTAGTATACGGAAAGGCCTGCCACCTCTCTGTCAAAATAGAACACAAAGCGTATTGGGCAGTAAACATGGACTGGAAACAGGCTGGCGAAAAGAGACTACTGAATCTGACAGAAATGGAGGAATTCCGGTGGGAGGCATACGAGAACTAAAGTTGTACAAGGAAAAAGTCAAAAAATGGCACGACAACAAGATTCAACAATAGAAGTTCCTGCCCGGGCAGCAGGTGTTGTTGTTCAATTCCCGCCTCAAGCTATTTCCTAGGAAGTTAAAATCTAAATGGTCAGGACCATTCGAAGTAGTCCAAACCTTCTCATATGGCGTCGTGACAGTAAAACCAGTAAATGGGGGGGACACAATTCAAAGTTAACGGGCAGCGATTAAAGCATTATACATGAGATTCTGTTCCGAAAAAACATGAAGTATTCACATTGGGGAACGCCCACCCTAATGTGACATAATTTTATCTTTTCAAATCTTTACCGCTTTAGTAGGAGTAGAAATTTTTTGTTTTTTAGGACTAGATTTCATACCTTTCATTTTCTGTATTATTTATTCCCATCTCACAATTAAATATGCAGGTCCAAACTCTGAAAAATCAAGACTGCTAAGCACAGAAGGGCAGCACTACTAAGCCCGCTGCAGTAACCTACAGATGACGACAGAAAACTCCTTGAAAATCCTCTACACCATCTGACTAAGCCTAACTTTTCTTCTTTATCACTTGTATTTATTTTATGTTTTATATTGTGCATTGAGGGCAATGCCCATCTCGAGTTTGGGGGGATAGCTCTCGCATCTTTTGTCTAGGCATACTTAGTAGCATATAGGTTGCATTGTACTTGCTTTAGTATTAATCGGAATAGAAAATTTTGTTATATAACTTGTGCCTATGATAGTTAGCCGATTACTTATGTTTGCACCAAATAATAAATTGAACTTAATAAGGGAAAAGCATGCAAAATGACTTAAAAAAATTTAATTGCCAAAACTGTCAATCACTTCTGTTTACTTGTTGAATTTGCTAGAATATCTAATGAACATTGTCTGCTTTGTTTTTAGAATTCTTTGCAAAGTTCTAACAATGGTTGCAGTCAGCCGCTGAGGCAGAAAACAGAAACAGAAAAATACAGCACTGCCACGGCAATAAAAGAAAAACAAAGAACATTGATGTTTTACCCTAGAGGTGCCCGCAACAGGCTCTAGGAAGAATCATGTGCGAGGGCACTCCGATGCTATCAAAGTCCATGAATTTGAAAGTTTTGATGTGACGGACAAATTAGCATGAGTGAATGAAAGTCTTCACGGGATGACTCTACTCTATGGGTTCGGCGTTTTGTAGTTTGCTCCTATCTTAATTTCAGACCTAGAAGAGTAGGTGTGATAAGTTGAAGCCCTCATTGCCATGATTAAGTATTGTGCTTAACTGTGCTGTCTTGGCATCAACCTTACATATCATAACAACATCTTTGTTTATCTAGTTATTTTGCATAATTCAGCTTGTATACAGTCCTGCACACACTGCACTGGCATTATAGAAATTAATTCTGAGTTATTTTCTTGCTAAGTTCCCTTCACTAATCTAATATAGGTGTCATGGCCTTGAGGTATGAAATCAAGTTGAAAACAAGTTTTTCTTTCTGGTTAATATAAGGGCAAGTATGTTTAGGTTGCATTGCTTGAGGACAAGCAAGAGTTCGAGTTTGGGGGTGTGTAAAGTGTTCATAAGTTTTATATTTTATGCACATTCCATCTCATATTATTTATGTTTTTGAGTACATTTTAGGCATAATTAGGATCATGCATTGCATTTTACAATATTTCTTTACTTTGCCGTGTTTTTCTAGATTATCCTTTATTTGGTAAAGAAAGGTACTATTTTAGTGTACTTTTGGTTTTAGGTACCAGAGGCTGACTGAGGGAAAGAGGAGCTGAGGATGTGATGTTGAGGCAGCAAACTAAGGAGTTGTACTGATGCAGTTTTAGATAGAGACAGTAGCTGCCGAGTAGCTGCCGCCACCCACTGTGCCGCCCAAGACAGCAGGCTATGGTGTTGGAGAACCGGAGTGTGATTTGTAGAGCAAACAATTTTGATTCTATCGATGTTTTCTACTCAATTTTCTGACGTATGTGGCAGCGGACAGAGCCGCCGATGGTGAATCTCGAGATTGCTTGCGGAACAAGGCAACGTGATAAAATCCATATTCAATTCAAGGAAGTCAGAGTTTAAAGTCACATTTAATGTGAAAAGCTACTTTGAAGACTTCTACCTCAAGAATGACTAGACCTAGCTAATGCCTATATATACCCATTGTAATTCTAATTCAAAATAGCTTAGGTTTTCCTTAGGCATAGTTTAGGTTTTCTTGTCGCCCACATGTTCTAATTCTCTCATTGGGTTTGGGTTATGTTGTGATTATTTGTGAGAACGGTTGTTTAGGATTTCAAGTTTGTTTTTGCAAATAAAATTACAAGGTTTACTTATTCCATGTCTTCATAGTTTTCAATTAAGGCGAAAGATTAGTTGAATTCTATCCATTTGTTCGGTATCGAGAGAGTCGAACTCACGAAAGGAGTAAGTACGATTTCATCTATAGACGGTGCGATCAATCCGTCATAGACATAGGTTAAGGGTTTAAGGCGGCTAAAAGAGGACGAATCAACATTGCTGTCTTTGCATGATTCACGTCGCGACTGGTATTATTTGTAGTTGGCATCAACAGAACTCTGACTTAGACATAAGCGGAGTCACTTTCGAAGCGTTCTACCGAGTTTGCCACCGAGACACAATTCCATTCCCCTGCCAAGGCAACGAGAGGGTCTCAGCAGTCCACCCGCCATCCACCACCGAGGTAGCAGAGTCTGGCAGCACAAAACAACTTGACCTATTCAACGCAGTTTCACACTAAGCAGCAACATAACCCTGCCCTCTCTATCAATCTGATCAATACCTTATTAAATTACTTGTGTTTTTATTTTACTTTTCCACTCAACATCCACCTTACTTGTGAATTTACTTTTCTTGTGCAGGATCAATAATTCGAATCAAGCTGTCCAATCCCTATGGGAGACGATATCTTTTATACTGTAACTTGACAGGAGTGTGCACTTGCGCTCATAAATAGAGAACACCCAAACGCTCTACATAAGGCAAGGTAAAAAATTGAGTGCTAAGCTATGAAATGAATATGGAAAAAGGTTGGTACATGGTAATTGTGAATGTGGTTTAGATTGAGGTTTAGGAATATGTTTAAGGGAAGAACGATTAAAATGTGTATGCTTGAATTTTGTTTGATTTCATGATTATTGGTGCCTAATATGTTTGATTGATAAACAAGATGTTGGGTATTGTTTAGGATAAAGATTGAAAGCTAAGGAAGTCCAAAATGGTGAAAAAACATGGTAGAGTTTCAAAACTCTACCATAAGTATCAAAATTTTGAGCAAAGTTTTGAAATCTTTGAGTTGATTTTGATTCTTTTTAGGCTAATTGAGTCCAAAGTTTCAGAACTACACCACGAGTTTCGAAACTCTTCTTCTGATTTTGACATCTTTGCATTTTAGTCCTTAAATTCGATGCTTATTACTTAAAGTTCGATTAAAACCCTTTTTGGGTCAAGAATTGTGTTGTAATTACACAAAGTTCATAAAATAAATGTAGAAGGGTATATTAAGGAAATTTTATGAAAGCCCTAACATTTTAAGAAATTATAGTTCAATCCCTAATTTTTTGAAACTTTGTAAATTGGTCCTTAAATGTTTAAGCAATTATTAATTGGGTAATCTTCACCAGTGGTCCCTTTCATTTAGGGTGTGTTCTATTTTGGTCACCAAAATTCAAAAAAAGATGGTGAACTTATAGGGGAGGGGAGGCAGAGGTTGGGGTTTTGAATTATTTTATGGGGTTTTAGTTTTATAATTTTTGGGGAAGATGGTGAAAAATAAAATTTTGAAAGTTGGGGTTTATATTAGAAACTAATTTTTTTAAGTAACGGAGACTAACGGCCAAGGGACCAAAATAGAAACGATTCTAAATGTAAGTGACCAAAATAATCTTTTTTGAATTTTGGTGACCAAAATAGAACACACCCTAAACCAAAGGGACCACTAGTGAAGATTACCCTTATTAATTTACTTTTAACCCTTAATTTAATGTTTTATCTTGCCTGGTTCATGTTTATTAATATTAATTTGGGTCTTTGATTCTCTTTTTTTCGTTTTTGTGACATCTCTGACTCAATTTTCGCCTATACCAATAAAGGGTGTGATACATTCTATTAATCAAAATCTCTATATATTAATTTTGGTATAATATTCCTTTGAGAATACCATCTTTGCACTATTTTCAAGGCTACTAATTACTTGCTAAATACTTCAATGTTTATTGATTAAAACTCTATTTGAGATATTTTAACATATGGTCGGTTCTAAATATTCTACCAACTATTATCCCCTCCCTAAAAATTGAAAATTTATTAGATTCGATGTCGTCAACGATCAAATCCCAACATAAAAAAATCAGGGTGTTATAGAAAAAGGAATGACTCAAATATACATTTGATACATGAATTATGCACCTTCTCCCAAATTGGTACATGAACTAGACATCTTTTATCAAGTTGGTACCTAAAGAATTTTTTTTACTCTGGAATTGAGATTTAAACTTTAATTTCATTCATTGTTTTAGTACTTCTAATTAATTTTTTTTTACAAATTCTAGTTTTTTAAAAATACATACGTTGCCACCATCGTTGTCATGTGGTACGCTTTTATGTTGTCATGTCATTAAAAGTTAACTTGAAGTACCAAAACAGTTGATGAAATTAAATTTCAAGTACTAAATTTAGAGAAAATAATTCTTTAGGTAAAACTCAGAAAAATGTACTTAACTCATGTACCAAATGTATATTAAACCAAAGAGAGTGGATTGATGTAATGAAAAATCATGAAAAAGATGACAATTTTTTTAGGGGGGGGGGGGGGGATCAAGGATTCAAATGATTGGGCCTTGAAGAAATTTGAATGAATTTGGGATTTTGATGAAGAAAATATAACATTTTTGCAAATGGTAACCGTGGGTGGAAAATTGAAACTACATCTTAAATTGGATATTTTTAAAACTTGGACAAATTACCTTATAAATGCTTATAATTTTCTCCCTTGATCAATTTAGTCCAAAATTTTCTTCCCCATACCTCCTAAATTTCCATTTTATTACAATTTGATCCACAATTTCCATATGATCACAAACACATCCTGATCTAGGATATCATTTAGTAGCATTCATTTGATGTCTCTTTGTGTGGATTATGATACATTCGCAGTCATAAAAAACTCTGACATTTGCTCAAGTCTTGTAATTCCTTTAACCATATCAATAAAAAATTGATGTTTGCGGATTCTTTACGATGTCCAATTAAGGATGTCAGTGGGGCATGTTTCATGGGGATTAGCTTCATTTGCACCTAATTAAACATGAATGGTTACAAGTTTTGTGAGTGGTGGGGCAGAGTAGAGACAAAAATTAGACCTATCGTGGGTGGTGGAACAGGCGTGTTTAATAGATTGTACCCGCCCCGCCCTGCTCACCCAGTATACATAATAAACATATTTAAGAAAAATAATGTTGATAACACTCAACTCACAATCATTGTTATTTTAAAAATAAAAATAAAAATAAAAGCACTCACGAAATCACATTTTCTCAATTCCCACTCAATTTCAATACATTCTCAATTCTTTCCCCTTCACTTTCTCAATAAACGGTCACTATTTAAAAATATAGCCACCTATCAGATAGACATGCAATTTTATTTTAGGTAAACTATGTCAGGTACCACTGAACCATAGAGGGTGACTCGTTTTTACCACCGAATTTTAAATTGGATGCCAAACTAAAATGACGTCGTTTTGTTGGAGGAAAATATGAAAAATTATACAGACAATGGGACTTGAACCAAGAACCTTTAGAATTAAAGGCATCTTCTGGACCACTAAACCAACTTAACATCTTTATTTTATTTCCAGCACAAATAGTATATATTCTAAACTGCAGTTTATCATATAAATAATATTACTCTATATAAATAATATAAATACATTATTTCTAATATAAATATATTAGAAATATATTAATATATAAATAATAAATAAAATAAAAAATATAAATATAAATATAATTTATATTATAAATAATATTAAATGTATAAATATATTATTATAAAAAAAATAAAAGACTAATTTTCAAAACCCGAAATTTTCAAAAAGCCCAAATTCCAACAAAACCTTAAACTCTAAACCCTAAATTATTTATAAATTCTAGGGTTTAAGGTTTATAGTTTAGGGTTTAAGATTTTGTTGGATTTTTAAAATTTTTGGAGTTTTGAACTATTATTATAAAAACTAATTTTCAAAACCCCAAAATTTTCAAAAACCCCAAAAATCTAACAAAACCTTAAACCCTAAACTATAAACTTTAAACCCTAATTTTTATTAAAAATTTAGGGTTTAGAGTTTAAGGTTTTGTTAGAATTTGGGCTTTTTGAAAAATTTGGGGTTTGAAAATTAGTCTTTTATTTTTATAATAATATATTTATCTATTTAATATTATTTATAATATAAAAAATATTTATATATTTTTATTTTATCTATTATTTATATATTAATATATTTCTAATATATTTATATTAGAAAAAATATATTTATATTGTTTATATAGAGTAATATTATTTATATGATAAATTGCAGTTTAGAATCTATACTATTTGTGTTGGAAATAAAATAAAGATGCTAAGTTGGTTTAGTGGTCAAGATGATGCCTTTGATTTTAAAGGTTTTTGGTTCAAATCCAGTATCCACATGCTTTTTCATATTTTCTCCAGCAAAATAGCGTCGTTTTAAGCAATTTAGTATCAAAATAGCGGCACCAAAACGACGTCGTTTTGGTCTGGCGTCCAAGTCATCACAGCGTTAGAAAGTTAACATCGCAGTGATATAAACGAGTCAAAAAATAAAGTTTAATAGTAAGTTTAATAGTAAATTTTTGTCTCCATCATAAAAAGCAAAGAAACAATGTATGTTTTTATATTTGGGGTGGGTGAGAAATTGAAAATCCAAAGAAAAGGACGAGAGGAGCTCCTCCGGCTGATGGGCCAAAAACACAAGCAACCCCACTTGCATCACTTTGATTTTCACCCTTACATTACATTTAGCATTTTCCTTCCTTTCTTTTTTGGTTGTTCTTTACTGTTTGGATAAACTTCACAAATGGTCACTAAATTATGATAAAATGCTTATTTTAGTTATTAAACTTTCAAATGTTATAAAATATCATTAAATCTTGATTTTTGTTACAAAATCGTTACCGGGTTGTTAACGGCCACTAATAGGTGGCATAAAAGTTAAGAAATTTGTATAATAGCACATTTAATCTTCTATATTTACATATTCAATCATTTTAGTCACAATTTAAAAAATTATTATTATTTATACATTTTATCAATTTGATCTCATTTTTAATTAGGAATTAATAATAATTTTTCACAAAAAGAAGAAAATGTTCAACCCTAAAGTTGAGGATAATTAAGAAAAATGATAGCACAAGTACAACAACAAATTTGTTCGCAGGCGGTTGTATCAAAGTGTTTGTTCGCCAATTGAAGATGAAGACATTGCAGAGAGAACCTCTATCACAATTCACAAAGGTCATTACACTTAAAGCCGCTTTCATAACTTCTTCAGAACACCTTGACTTCACAATGGTACATACCTGAAAGAATACGTTGCGGATATACAATGACTGTATCAGAAAGTTGCTACAATATCAATTCCAGTTGCATGGAATGCAAAATCAAAATTTACAAAATCCATGCGCATGTACATGTAAACAGCTAAATGAACAATCATGATGCGGCCCATGTAATCCTGGTCTTCAACGCATAGTGTTGTCGCCCTAGCATTAGCACCTAGACCAACAAAAACCCTGTTACACTAAATAACGAGGGTTAAATTTATTAATTTTTTAAATTAGGACTAAATTGATTGAATGTGTAAATATAGAATTTTAAATGTGCTATTATACAAAATTTTAACTGTCACATCTCCCCTTGATGGCAATTAACGATTCAGTAACCATTTTGTAACTAAAACTTAAGTTTAATGACCATTTTATAACATTTGAAAGGTGGATAGCCAAAATGAATATTTTACTATAATTTTAATGACCATTTATATATTTTACCCTTGCTCTTTTATTTTGAAGTTTTAAGCACTTGAAATATCTGAACCTCAGTTTGCCATGTGTTTGGTCCCATTTCCTTTGTTTTTTTCCCACTGTTCCGTTCCTGACTACTCATGTCCGAATGTATTCTGCCCAGCACCAGTTATATTTTAAGCCACAAAGCCCACAACAAAAGCTGTACTGTGTAAAACGAGATGGGTTAATTGCAAGAGACTCCTCAAACTACGTGTTAATTGGTTACAAACATCAAAATATTCTAACTAAATTCTTTAAAGTACCACTTTTCTTCTATCAATTTAACCGTTAGCTATGAACTATTTTGAAAAAAACAAATATTTAATCCGGTTGAATTTTGGAGATTATATTGTTGGAAGGGAGAGTCACGAATTTCGAACATAGACCAAAAAATGGACATATACTTTACCAAAAAAAATATTTTCCCCGGTTCAAACTTTAAAGATTCAATTGTTAGAAGAAAGAATCGCGTATTACAAACACGGACCATAAAATGAACATATAATTTACCAAAAAAATATTTTCTCCGGTTCAAACTTTAGAGATGTCATTGTTAGAAGGAAGAGTACGTATTACAAACATGGACCTGTTGGAAAAATATGAAAAATGGAAACTTTGAGCCATCTTTCGAATAAGTAAAGATGAAGATTCGAATAAAGATTCAACGGAATCTTATTCTACTCTACGAAATCTTTACAACGGTATCTCATATGCTCAAAATGGTTGAGTAAGGAATGAGAAATTGATGGTCAAAGTAAGGAGGTTGCAAAGCAAGAAAAGGAAATAGAAACCCTCAATCCCACATTGATGGGATAAATGGATCGGAAAGTATTTATATACACTTACCCTACTTATAGTTATTGAATGACTTGAGATGAAATTTTGCTTTGCGTGCAAGAGGGTGTGAATTTCTCATGTTTGCCTTAATTTTTCCCTAAAAATACATGAGCAATTTTTAGTTTTTAAAACACAACAAAAAATGGTTTTCTCTCTGCAGATTGTATCCTAAGAGATCGACGATCAATCAACTTTAACACCTCGGAATGGTCGAATCTGTCTTAAAGAAACTGTGTTTGTGCAACAAGACAAAAAGTACAAAGCTGAAGATGTTGAGGCTAAGAAATTCTTGGTCGTGAAATTCTTGAATTTTACTATGGTTGATTCATTATCAGTAGTAAGTCAAGTAGAGGAACTCCAACTGATTATTCATAGAATTCCTGCTAAAGAAATGATGATAAACGATTCTTTTCAAGTAGCTGTCATCACGAAAAAAGTACCTCCCAGATGAAATGACTTTAAAAATTACCTAAAGCATAAAAGAAAAGAGATGATGGTGGAGGAACTGATTGTCAGACTTCGTATTGAAGAAGACAACAGAAGTAATGCTAGAAAAGTCAATAAACAAACTTTTCAAGAGTCTAAGGAATGTTGTCGAAGACAGGAGGGAAAGACAACCCCAACAACACCAAGCCAAAACAAGGTTAGCGCTTAACGATGAAATTTCCAATAAAGAAAAATTTAAGGGAACATGTTTCAATTGTAGCAAAGTGGGGCACCAATCCTCTGAATGCATATATGCAAAGAAAGCCAAGGAAGCGAATATAGTAGAGAAGAAGAATTATATGTCTAATAAAAGGGAATGGTTGTGTGTAGGGATATGATCTCTGTAAAACCCAAGAATTATGAATAAAGAATATTATTCTTCTCGTTTTCATAATTTATAGCATAAACATGTTACATTATGATTCTTTTGTGAATTGATCAACATGAATCAATTTTTTTTTTTGCAAAACCGGTTGAATTCATAGCAATGTTTACTCGAACGATAGAACAAACTAATTTTTTGCTTGAAGAGCAAAGATACTATCGAAAAATTATTCTCTATGAGTAAATTATTAAAACTAAAAATTAATAAATTGATTAATTTGGAGAACTCTATGTGAGTAACGTCACAACATCAAAGGGTACAATATTTTTAAAGATAAGAATTAAAACTTCAAAACGTACATAACATGTGGGGAAAGTTGTTCTATCAACTAGACAAGGCACCATATGAATTATGGAAGGAAATTAAAACCTTTATACAACTACATAAAATGTGGGGGTGTCGTGCAAAGGTAACATTTCTATTACCAAAGTAAATGGAAAATAAGTGGACTATAATTTCATTGACTGTGTAAAACTCTTGTGGACAAATAGATTCACAAGAATGTGACAATGAAAACAAAGTATGTCTCATTCTTTGGAATAGATTTCCTAAATGGTTAGTGAAGAATGTCCAAGTTCAATGGAACTTTGGAGACCATCAATGAGAAATAGTCCATGCGTTCAACAAAAGGTTAAAACGAAAACATTGTCATAATGACAAAAAAAAAGTGTGACAAAAGTGTGCATTACGATATATGATCTTATGACACGCTCATTGTTACATGTAACAATGAAATGATAAATGTACCAATGACATGTTAAATTCAAGATTTGATATGAAAAATATGAGACTGACATAATTGATTTTGGGCATCCAAATCAAACGATCACCTAGAGATCTTATATTAATTAAGTCACACCATGTGGACAAATTCTTGAAAATTTTGACAAGGATGATTCTGGTATAACCAAAAATCAATTAAACAATTGATCTCAAATGGGTTATCTCTGTTGATCTTATAAAAATCAAAGAATAACATTGCGGATCCGCTAACCAAAGGGTTAAACGGATATCAAGTTGAGAAAACATCGAAAGGAATGAGACTAAAGCCCATGAAAATTAAGGCGCTATGAGAAGGAAAACCCAACCTAAATGATTGGAGATTCTAAGATCTAGGTTCAAAGGGACAACCTAATTACATATACCTTGTGCGGTCACTGTGGGGGGTTACTCTCCCAAGTCCATTCCTTTGATGTAAACATTAAAAAAAAACAGGCTAAACATTGCTTTTAATGACTATTGTCTGAATTGGCGAGGCCGAGCAACATAAGTCACCTATGTAAGAGTGAAGTAGGGGCCGATTCAAAGAGACTATTGGGGCATAGTTCTCTCAAACTCTCGTAGAACCGAGCGATGTCCACGACCATATGGACATAACCGTGAGAACTAAACTCTGCCAGAAAGGTAGTTGTGTGGAGTATAATATCGTTTACACAAACGACATGACAGTTCAAGGACATCATGTCTACTGGATAACTAGTAAAGTAAATATACTACCACCACATCGAGTCAAAATGGTTTTGATAAATGCATCAATTTCATTCATGTAGGGGACTATTGGAAAAATATGAGAAAATGGAAACTTTGAGCCATATTTCGAATAAGTAAAGATGGAGATTCGAATAAAGATTCAACGAAAATTTATTTTACTCCATGAGATCTTTACAACGGTATCTCATATGCTCAAAATGGTTGAGTACCGAATGAGAAATTAATGGTCAAAGTAAGGAGGTTGCAAAGCAAGTAAAGGAAATGAAAACCCCCAATTCCACATTGATGGGATAAATGGATTGGGAAGTGTTTATATACACTTACCATACTTGTAGTCATTGAATGGCTTGAGATGAAATTGTGTCTCGCGCGCAGGGGGTGCGAATCCAATCTCATTCGGGTTGGGGCGCACCCGGACGACATGGGCGACATGAATGTCTAGATTGGTCGGGCCCTACTTGGGCCTACGGATATTTTAGTACATTCGAATTAATTTTTTCTTTTTAGATAACAGATTATCTCAAAAAATTAATGGATAAACTCGGATTAATTTGAATTCAAATTAAATGCTTGCAGCCCACTCATGTTATCCAATTAGGGACATGATCGTTATAATATTTTCTCATGTTTGCCCTAATTTCTCCTATTAAACACATGAGCAGTTTTCAATTTTTAAAACACAACAAAAAAAATGGTTTTCTCTCTTCAAAATCTGCATAGTGTTTTCTGGTGATAGTCGAAGGCTCGAGATTGTTTGTGAAATCTCCAGTAGTGTTGCTGTAAAATTTCATCCGACTGTTGTATCCTTAGAGACCGACGATCAATCGACTTTAGTACCTTGGAGTGGTCGAATCTGTCTTAAGGAAACTGTGTTTGTGCAGGCCTCAGTCAACCCATTTTTCGGTTATTTCAATATTATTTTTTATTTATCTCTGTTTAATTAATTATTGTAATTTCTTTACTTTAATTAATTTTAATTTCGTTCCATTTATTTTGAATTTATCCTTTTGTTTAACAGAGCCATAAAATATACATACACTTTACCAAAAAAAATTGTATACTCCAATCAATGAAAATAGAACATATAGAATGGGATAATAAAGCAAACCATAAACGGAAAAAATATATTTTAGTTTCTAATTTAAGGATTTATATTTAATACATTGTTTTTTAAACAAAAGTTTCAATAAGGATTTTAGTTTTAGAGTTTAAGAATTGACTTAGGTTTAGTGTTTATGGTGTAGGTTTAGGAGTTTAGAATTTAGTGTACGTGGTTCGAATTGAAGGTTTAGGGTTTAGGTAATATGGTTAGAGATTTAGAGTTTAATCTATAAACCCTAAATTCTTACTACAACCCCTAAATTATAAGCCCATAAATTTAAACCCCTAAACTTTAAACCCTAA
Organism: Hibiscus tridactylites; assembly: GCA_958450335.1. Lineage (NCBI taxonomy): Eukaryota > Viridiplantae > Streptophyta > Magnoliopsida > Malvales > Malvaceae > Hibiscus > Hibiscus tridactylites. The sequence goes on along the minus strand of OY288292.1, from coordinate 17,996,673 downwards.
TGTTAAGGCACTTGCGAAATCTTTTTTCCACAATCATTATATGGAATAATTACCCTAATTTAAATATATTAAAATTTAAAGATCCTAAACTTTTAAATTAATATTTATTAAGCAAACACGTTTTGCCGGTTGACCAAGCTGCCCATCTTTGATCCCTCATATTTCCTAAGTCATGGGTTCTAAACCCAATAGGAGCACTTCCCTTCCTTTCCCTATAGCCCTTCCCCTCCTCTGTAGATAGAATTATGATTAGATTTATGATTTGTCAAAAACAATTGATATTTATTGATTAAATTCTAGTTTGATCCCAAATAAACTCTTATATATATATAAATAATGGCCACTACATTAATACTTATGTCTAATGGACGAATATAAATGTATAATAATAAAATAAGCTTAAATGGTTCAATACTGAAAATTTTAAAATTGAAAGATCAAATAAAATTTCATACATACTTTCGGATGTCTCGTGTAATTTACCCTAGAAGGAAAAAACTTGACATTAACGCCAAGGACCCTTTTCAGAGTCATAAACTACTTCTGCAAGACCAACTTCTTTCACTCTCGATCTTTCCGCCGTAAATTAGCTACCCTGTCTTCCATTGTTCTATATTTGATCTGTTCATTGAAACAAATCTCAAACCCCTCTCCATTGAACTTGACCTCCCCCAATTCTTCTTCTTTTATTCTTTATTTTTGGCAATGCTGATCTCTTGAACTGGATCCCTTCGCCTTCCCACATATTTCATTTTCGATATTTTGAAGGTATTCATGGTACAAGCCCGTGTTTACTCTATCGATTTTCTTTTTCTTTCTTGTTTGACCTTTTATTTTTCCTTTTAATGTTACCCTTTGTTTTGACTTGATGTGTTCTTTTTTGTTGAAGATTTGCTTTTGACTCCAAAAAATGATCTGTTTTTGATTTAGTTACATGCTTACATACCATTTGAATTGATTATTAAGGGTGGGTTTCTTTGCATTGTTTGTGTACCCTTTTTTGTGTTCTTTCTTTGATGATTGGTTCCTTTGAAAAGCAGGAAAAGAGAAAATAAGATCTAAAACAACTTAGCTAGCACCCAAGAAATTTCCTGTTGAGGGAGTTTTATTTCATTGAAAATTTGCTTTTGATTTAGTTACATACCATTTGAGTTGATATTTTGAGGGTGAAATTTATAGTTATGTTTGTTTGCCCTTATTGTTTTCTTTCTTTGATGGTTGGTTCTTAAAAGCAGAAAACTGATGGAAGGTTTTGTTGTAACATGCAAAACTGCTTAGCACCCAAGAAACTTCCTTTTGGAAGTTAGCAGGCAGAGTATAGAGATAGACTGTTATATAGTGAGCATAAAACTTCAATATCTTGGTTATGGATTTATCAAAATTAGAATTATGCTTAATTAGTTAAACTTGAATATCTTGGTTATGGATTTTTTTATGTGTCAATGCCTGGGTTACCTTGTAAGTGGTTTTATTGGTAGCTGTTGATCATATTAAAACAACGTGACGTCTCTCTATTTACCTAAACTGCTGCATATGCAATTTGTCATGCAATGGCTGGCAGCTTCTCAAAGTTTGGTTATGAGAAATAACCTTTTTACTATGGTTGTGGTTTTTTCCCCCTGGTACTTTCTATGTGATTTATTGTAATCATGCCGATTTCTACCTTCCTAAGATATACAGGAAAAAGAAAAGGGTTGAATTTTCGGATACTCATTCTTGGATAATGATAATGGTTGAGTGTGATTCTATTTTCAGGAGAACTGAAAGAAATATATTTTTCTGGTGAAATAAAATCCTATAATCATGACTGGTTATATCGTCAGTGCGCTTGTTCCTATTGTTTTTACACTTCTCCTTCGAAATGCAAAGAAGATGAAGAAGCGAGGGGTGCCAGTTGATGTTGGTGGAGAACCAGGGTATACAATCCGAAACAGTCGGTTCCCTTCCCCTGTTGAAACATCATGGGAAGGCGTAACTACTCTTGCAGAACTTTTTGAACAGGCATGTAAGGAACACTCGGATAAACATTTACTTGGTACTAGGAAATTGGTTTTGAGGGAGGTTGACGTAACTGAAGATGGAAGGTCCTTTGAGAAGCTTCATTTGGGAGAATATGAATGGTTAACATATGCAAAAACATTTGAAGCTGTCTGTAGTTTTGCTTCTGGATTAGTTCAACTTGGTCATAAAAAGGAAGAGCGTGTTGCAATCTTTGCTGATACGAGAGAAGAATGGTTCATTGCACTGCAGGTCTTATGTCTTCTAGAATTTTGGTTAAATTTTCAAAGCTTGATAATTTTATGTTGTAACTGAGGTGTAACTTGTGACAGGCCCTTTGCCTTTCCACAGGTTAGAGAATATAACTGATACATATCCTTTTTTCAGGCCTGCTTTAGGCGCAATGTTACTGTGGTGACCATATATGCATCTTTAGGAGAGGAGGCTTTATGTCACTCATTAAATGAGGTTCCCTCTTTATCTCTCTATGCACATTTGTATTCTCATAATTTTTTCCCATTATTGCCAGCTCTAGTGAAACAAAAATTCTATTTATTTGAGTATAAAGTAAATATTATTATGTGCAAAATAGTTTTTTTAATAAATTAATGTGCAAAATAATAAACTTTTTTCTTGCCTCATTGACGGAACGCGTTTTGCTCATTTTCTACATGTTTAAATAGATTGTAAGGTTAGCATACATCATAATAGTGTTGCCTGCATCTTATAATGTGCTACCGTGTGGAAAAGTTGTGATTCACATGGCTAATTTTATTGAAGGTTCTCATGGTTTCCACTTTCATTACCGATATTTATGTAATTATACTATTTTTGCTCTTCCAGACTGAAGTTACGACGGTGATTTGTGGGAACAAAGAACTAAAAAAGCTTGTTAACATTAGTGGGCAACTTGACACTGTCAAACGTGTGATCTGCATGGACAATGAATTTCCAACCAGTGCTAGTGGCAGATGGACAATAATTTCTTTTGCTGATGTTGAGAGTGTTGGTCGTTCAAATCCCGTTGATGCCGATTTACCTGTTTCAGCTGATGTAGCAGTTATAATGTATACTAGTGGAAGTACTGGATTGCCCAAGGTTAGAAGTGTCTATTTTTGTTCTTGTTCTTCCATTTTTTTTACAGATTTTTTCGGTAAAAATATGCTTATGGTTAGCATTCATGTTGTCATCTTTGAGCATTGCAGAATGGTTAAGTTAGGTTTCCATATTTTTAAGCCACTTGAAATACATGAAATTTATACAGGGTGTGATGATGACACATGGCAATGTTTTAGCAACAGTTTCTGCAGTCATGACAATTGTTCCCGGACTTGGAAGCAAGGATGTTTATCTTGCTTATCTGCCCCTTGCTCATATTCTTGAATTAGCGGCTGAGGTATGTATGTTGTCTAGAATTGGTTTACAAAGATGAATGGCAACTTGGTTTTGATCTCTGTTTATGTTTTGAATTTGTTTACCTGCTGTGTTAAACATATTTAACTTTCTTTTTCCTGTTCTAGAATTTAATTCCTGCTTGTGGAGGTGTAATAGGATATGGAACCCCTTTGACTCTCACTGATACATCTAACAAGATAAAAACGGGAACAAAGGGAGATGCCTCTGTGTTAAGTCCAACTGTGATGGCAGCTGTCCCAGCAATTCTTGATCGTGTTCGAGATGGAGTGCGAAAGAAGGTTAGAAAATTCTAATTCTATAAATGTATGACTTCTTTATATGTATATATACTGTGAATTAGCTCATTTATATCATTATCTATTCTTAAATTTTAGGTAGATGCAAAGGGTGGACTAGCCAAGAAATTGTTTGACTTGGCTTATTCACGTAGATTATCTGCAATAAATGGTAGTTGGTTCGGTGCCTGGGGACTTGAAAAGTTTCTTTGGGACTTTCTTGTCTTTAAAAAGGTCCGAGCAATTCTTGGTGGCCGCATTCGGTTTTTGCTATCTGGTGGTGCTCCTCTATCTGCGGATACTCAGAGATTTATTAACATCTGCCTTGGGTTAGTATGTTCTAGCAAATTGAGTTGATATTGATTATGATATAAATTTATGGGTTCTATGGTGCTGCTCTTGCATACACAGGTACACAGCTCACACTCACACAAGCACATTTGTAGTTCTATATCATTTCTTGGTCTAATTTGATGAACTGAAAATTTATGACGGTTTATAGAATGTACAATATAATTTGATAGCTATTTCACATATTGATTGGGTAATTTTATCAAATGACATGAAATCTTAAAGAACACCGACTGAAGCAATAAATAGGTTTTAACTACTTAACGGCATTTTTATGAAATGTTTCCGAAATGAGCTACCAAACACATTTAAATGAATTTCTTTTAATGGTTTAGGAAATAAAACCTTACATCTTGGTCAACAGAAAGATGGTTAATTTTTAAAAATTATCTATGATGGCAAACTCAACTAGTAAACAAAAATCTTATACATTATGTCTAAATAATAAAATCAAAGTACATGGGATGGACAAATAGGTTCTTGGGGTGTGATCATCGTAGAGATACAATCAGCAAGGACCCTGATAATTATATTTTATTCCGTTTTATTTAATTTTTCTGTATCATACTCTCATTCGGTTTCATTTTCAGTGCTCCAATCGGCCAAGGGTATGGTTTAACCGAGACTTGCGCTGGTGCTACCTTCTCTGAGGTTGATGATACATCCGTTGGTCGTGTTGGTTCTCCACTTCCTTGCTCCTTTGTCAAGGTAAGGGATGTTCGTGATTATTTTCACTCGAGCAGGATGACTATGACCACCTCACGTTCTTTACTTTAATATTCACAGGAACTCCTTTTAGCAGTATTCGCTTTTTAGGTTGAGTGGGTTTTTGCTTTACCTTCTCTGGTTGGTGGATGCATTTATGACTTCAATCTTTTTGCATTTTTCTTTGTTTATTTCAGTTAATAGATTGGCCTGAAGGTGGATATTTAACTAGTGATTCACCAAAGCCTCGCGGAGAAATTGTGGTTGGTGGTCCTAGTGTAACTCTAGGATACTTCAAAAATGAGGAGAAAACAAAAGAAGTATACAAGGTAGGCTTTTGAACTTTCAGTTTCTGCATTCCTTTTCCTTTTCTCGTTATACTTGAGATTATCTCTTAGTCAATCAATGTCCTAATCTTTTGATGTGGAAAAGGTTGATGAGAGAGGAATGAGGTGGTTCTATACAGGTGACATAGGACAGTTTCACAATGATGGCTGCCTCGAGATAATCGATCGTAAAAAGGATATAGTCAAACTTCAGCATGGGGAATATGTCTCTTTGGGAAAGGTATGAAGGATGTTACTAATGAAACCATGTCGTTCTTTGGATGTCCCGTGTTAACTAATATCTTCTACAGGTTGAGGCTGCTCTCAGCATCAGTCCCTACGTCGACAATATCATGTTGCATGCAGACCCGTTCCACAGTTACTGTGTGGCTCTCGTGGTGGCTTCCCAGCATGCAGTAGAAGATTGGGCTTCAAAGCAAAGGATTATTTTTACCGACTTTGCAGACTTGTGTGAGAAAGAAGAAACAATCAAGGAGGTGCTTTCGTCTCTGGTTCAGGTAAATCTCTACTCTCTAGAATAATTCTCCAGCGATTCTACCAAAGAAATTTAGAAAGAAAAAGATTTAAGCTTTGAGGAGGGTGCTTGAATATGTATGTATGTATTTTTGCAACATATTGCAAACACATTCTTTAAACTTGGAGAAGTATGAGGTGCAACAACTACTTTTACCATATGTTTATCGTCAGTTGTATTTCAAGCACTGGTTTAACTTTGATGTAGTCTGGGACGTAGCGGTTATAATTTGGTATTATTCACTCATTTGCTTTATTGTGCAGATGGGGAAGAAGGCACGATTGGAGAAGTTTGAGATTCCAGCTAAACTCAAATTGGTTTCTATTCCATGGACTCCGGAATCTGGGCTTGTCACTGCAGCTCTTAAGATAAAGAGAGAGGCCATTCGAAAGGCTTTCTCTCAAGACCTGGCTATGTTATATGCATGATAATTTTAAGTTTTTACCGGCAACTTTGCCATGACTGAAGACTAGTTTTAAGCACATTCCTGGTTATGTCATTGCAATGCACGTTATGATATGAAGGATCCTTTCTCAATTGTTTTTATTTCTCTCAAGATATTCTTTTTGCACCAATCACATAGTCCTTGGGTTTTTAGAAGCCTTTTTGTTCAAAGAATATCATCCCTTCTCACTAAGGGTCACTCAAGGGATCGGCCCATTTTACCTCAAACCTTGTATTGCTCAATTTTAAAGTGAAAGCTTGATTTTTCTCCATTCTTACAAATTTTTTTTAAGCTTTTAAAAGCTTATAATTATGTTTGTAATGATCAGTTAAGCCCAAAATAAATTTCGTAATTGTTTGTTATATCAAAACATTAAGACAATCATATTTTTTATATAACAAAACTGTAACTGTGAAATTTTGGGATAATTATTCGGGTTTGAGATTCGTTTCAAGTAACGGGTTTGGATTATAAGTCAACTTTGAGTTGGAGTTATATAAGTTTATCGGTACATACTTTCGAGTACTGGTATTCATGGCAGTTAAATTAGTTAAGAATTGTTTCGATTTTAAAATCCTTTCAATTTTGTCCTTAATCTTTAGTTAGTCGATTGAAAGAGTTCTAATCACACATTGGAACTAAGTTTTGACATGTATGTATGATTTTACATGATTTTAAATAGTATTCCTTTAATTTTAATAAAAGCCATAAATTTTCCTGAATTTGCTTTTTGGTCCCTAATCATGATTTAAGACAGGTAAATCAATAATGCGCTTGATTTTGTTATAATAAGAATTAATTCAATAAAAAGAAAGGTTTGATGAATTTTTTCTATTACGTCTTTGTGTCGCGACCGTTTTTAAAATCGTTATGTAAAAACAACCTGACGATTAGGGTTTTGGAAATTAGGTTTTTTTTATTTTTAATTTGATCTTGAAATTAGGATTTTTTTATATTAAGTTGAATTCATTTATTTATTGTTTAAAATCATTTTGGAGTTGTCACCGACCACTTTGGTAGACTGGACACCATAAAAACAGACCATAGATTTTTTTCTTTAAAGTTCGGGTTCGAGAGTCGGTTACGTGTAGGGAAGGGTTAGCACCCCTACAACGCCCGTTATCGGTACTTTATTAATTACACGAGGCATTTTGACATTTCCAACATTAATTTGAATTTAATTAAATCTTTTAATTGTTAAATGGATTCCATTTCGAATGAGGATACCCTTTTGTAAGAAAATACATTTTGGACGAATATAAACTTTTAAACCTCCAAATTTATTAGGACACTTCAATTTATATTCAAAATGTATCTCAACACAAAAGGTTTAATGCATGTCCAATTATTTTGTTGTCATTTTTAAGTACTACGTAATTAAGGCTCCATTAATTTAATTAATTAAAATTTATGAATATTATCAAATTTAGGACTTATGTGATAACACCCAAAAATTTTGGGCACTACCCATATTTTCCCTAAATCAATAATATTCCTATAATTAATGTTTCTAATTATTTAATTCTAATATCAATTTTATTAAACTAACTACTTATGATTTCCATTTTCTATGTTCAAATGAAACATTGAATTTCTTACTTAAATATCCCCTTGATTAACATCACATTACAATGTGATACTAATCAACTTAGAATATTTGAACTTTATTCAACATTCATTTATTTGTCTACAATGTCCTCTCCTATCAAATTAATTAGATTTAATTAGAGAATTTAGTCTTAAAAGGCTCTAATTCAACTATTAATTAAGTGACCATATTGTTAAATAATAAAACTAAATGCTCAATTTAAAATATGCAAACAAATAAATAATCAAATAAATAAATCAAAGCTGAAAAAGAGACTAAATTGAATTGAATTCAAACTCAGAAAGCCCAACTTACAAAGGTTTGATGATTAATATGTGAGAAATGTAAAACAGAGCAACCCAAAGTATAGAGTGGAGAAAGAAGGGCGCAGAACTCTTTCAAACCCAACCTGCGCGAACTCGCCCAAACCTGGTGCCAAAACGACACCGTTTTGACTCTGCTATATAAAGCCTTTTTCCGAGTCAGACTCGGCCATTTGCACATTTCACCTTCTCTCTACTCTCTCTATCCTGAAAATTCTCTGAACTTGAACACCCAATTCCCAGAAAAATTAGACCGAAATAGATCAAACCCCACGGTTCATCCTATGTTCTAACCAAATTTATCCATTTTTCATGCTTTAATCCATATAAACTCCTAAACCATCTCACTTTTTAGTTTTTCGAGATCAAACACATGTTTTATTCAAGAACTTCACTCGTGTTCTTCCTCTTTTGCTCCCTTTGATTCCCACAAACATTTAATTTCCCCCATTTCCTTGTTTCTGAAGATCTAAACCTTGAAAAACCCAAGAACATGACATAAACTTCCTCAAATCTCATTTTGATCTTCAGCCACCACAAACCTTAACTCCAACCTGTTTCTCGGTCGCCGGAGGTGACGCTGGTCAACGGTCGTCGTTTTCGGTTATCCCCCACCTTTCTCTGATCACCGAAAACCTTCCGATCACCTTCTCCGACTTAACCTAGATCTCTGGTTATCCCTTCCGACCAAACATGCAACTCCAGCTGCCGTGCTCCACCGCTAGAAAGATTTTTGACCACCGTCCGCCGCCGCAATAAAACCCTAAAACTTCCATTTTTCTCCTTTTTCAAGCCTAAACCCTAATCTTGTCCTAAATTCATCAGAATCGGCCTTGTAACGCCCTGATTTTGGGCATAGATGTTTTAGAGTTGAATCGGGCTGATCGAGAACGATTCGAATCTTTAAGGAAGATTTAGGGAACACCTAGTTCGGGATGCTTTAAAAATATGGAAAAATATCTAAAAATCCTTATTTATTATATGAATGAATATGGTGGAAACAATTTTAAAAAATATGGTTTGGAAATGCTACATTTCGGTGTAGTGACCAAATCATAGTTTTTGCAAAAGTTGACTAGTGACTGTTTTGTAAAGGATTGAAACTTTGAATCTTTAAGTAGCTAATTTTACCAAAATGTTTTTAATCAGATTTCTCTTTATTTTGGGTGTTTTAATAATGATTTAATAAAGAAAATTAAAAGAGAAAAATCCTATTTTGACTTTCATAACTACTTTACGATATTTTTCCCTCTTTTCATTTACTCTCAACTTCCACTCAGCCAAACACATTTCCATCATCAATTAACCTCTTATTTTCATTCCTTTTGAAAAGATTTCAATCTCCTATGGATTCCTAATCTTTTCCTCATCAAATCCTCTTGTTTTCACTTTGAATTTTCAAGGAAACTTGCCCAAATTAAGGAGAAATCAACCATTAGAGGTAAGCTTTGTCCTTCTCCTCTAATGATCAGTTATTTACTTAAATTCCCAAGTTATCAATCCTTTGTTAATGATTTTTGAGTTGCTTTAATGTTAGAAACATGAAATTGTGTTAAAACTCAAGATTCTTAGAGAGATCTTGATGATTTTCGTAACTATTGGTTAGGCTCTGTTTTGAGGTTGTTTTCTAATGTATTTTAGATGGTAATTGATGTTATAAATGAGGTTTTATCAAACAAATCCCAAATAGGTTTGGATTCCTAAGTTTTGCATGCTAGATTGGTGGTTTTTGGGGTGGTTTTGGTGTTTTGTTGTTGCTGGAGGTTTAAGGACGAGTTTATGGTGATTTTTGGTGTTGATTGAGGTTTATAAATGATTAGAAGGGATAGATCTTGGCTGGGCTTTGTTTTGGAAGAGTTTGGAGATGATTTCGATTGTTTTGGGTAGCCGAAATGGTGCTTTTGGGTAGAGCAGCGAGTTTGTTTAGTGGGCTGGGGGTTTCAATGCATGATGATGCATTAATCCTCTGCTCTTATATGTAATAACAGGGGAGACATCTTCGGACGCTTTTCGTGTTGATCCAGAAGTGCCGGAAGCTTAGATATCATTTCAGCGAGAAAATGAAACGTAATCGGTGAGTGCGATTGATTTTAGAAGTCCTTGAGGGACAAAGAAACAAGGTTTGGGGATTTAGGATTGGTTTGAAACACCATCCTAAGTTCGGAAGTAAGTATGGCTAGATTTGCTCTCAAATATGTGGTTGTTGCCCCTAAAATGCTTTTACAAGCTCTTGTTTTGAGATAGACAAATTCCTACTGTTTTATGCATGATTTGTAGCATGAGATAATGCTTTGTAGAGATTTCATGAGATAGCACGTTGCATTGAAGAGTTTTGAGATTTTTGATTTAATGCAAAGCATGAGATATGATTTTGAAATGAGATGAGAAAGACTTGAGAAATATTGCATAAAAACAGTAGGTGAGATGATGTTTTGACATAATATATTGACATAGAAGATGAGATACTTACCAGATATAATTGATCGATCAAAAGGATGAAAGTGCACTATAATCTAAAAATTCGTACGTGCTCTTTGGAGTCGGGCAATGGAGATAGTGCCATCCCGATCCAAAGTGAGAATCCGATGATGAGAGATACCATTGGGGTAGGACTTGGTGAAATACCCAAGCTTTGTGGCGATGAGAGATACCGCCATGAGAGTCCGGTGATGAGAGATTCCACCGGGGTAGGACTTGACCTTGAGTCAAGCTAATCCACATATCCGAGTAAAGATGAAATGTGAAATGCCAATATAATATATGAAAATGTATTTGATTCACATGTACCAAATGAAGAAATGTTTTATGCTATGAGAAATGCATATGAGATTATGATATGAAATGCTTTTGTTTTCATTTATCATGTGTATGGCCTTGCCATGGGATTTGCATTGGTTTAATGCATGAGATAGAATAAGGGTACATGTGTTTTCAAATGAAGATTTGCTTTGAAATGGTTTTCAAGCATGAGATAGTATGTAACCCCCTTAACCCGGCCTAGACGGTTAACCCGAATTAAGAAGATTACACGGGGAAAACCAAAGTCAACCCGAAAGTCAACCTTGATTAACGACCCTTTTTTTCTTTTTAAACTTGTCTAGATGCACATTTAACCTAGGCATACTCTTGAGATAAGCATACTCAAAAATCATAGCAATCGGAAAACAATAAGGGACCCAATTGCACAAAATACGAATTTAGGGACCAATTTGTAAATTCTGAAAATTAAGAGGACTTTACCAATTTTTAAGTTACCATTATGAAATTAGTCATGTTTCATGCCTATCTGCCAAATTTCATCTCAAACGGACATCTCAAGCTCAAGCAATTGCACATACAAGAATCAGGACTAAAACGTAAAGCTTGCAAACCTCAAAACTATTCAAATTTTAAGCCCAACGGTCAAGTGTTCCGAAACGGGTCTAGGCCGTTCAGGAACACCCCTTGGCAGTAGCCAAAGTGTTCAAAAACGGGCTAGGCCGTTCAGGAACACCCAAGCCAAAACAAGGGCCTGTTTCGAAACAGGCAAGGGTGTTTCGAAACACCCTGCCCAGAAACAGCAGATAGGCTTGTTTAAACACCATTAAACCCCATCAAACATGCTCCAAACCATTCAACATTAAAATAACAACATGCCAAGAATCATACCTACCAATTTGCATCAAAATCTAAATACAAAACCACCCCTAGGTGCACCAACTCTTTCAACACATCCAACACTCAATCATGCTTTTAAAACAAGAAGCATAGCATAACGACTTAAGAATAAGAAGATTCAAACGTTGCAAACGTTAAACCACATAGTTCAAAATCATAAACCAAACTTGTCCAACATACACAATCTCATTAAACATCAACATAAGAGATTCTCCCCCCATTGCCTTTATTATCTATAGCTATTAACCGAGACATACATCTCAAGTGGAGCTCTCATTGAATCCCTTGCTTCTCGCTGTTCCAACTTCAAATATCTGCATTGATGGAAAAAAAGGAGCGTAAGCACATAATGCTTAGTGAGGAATGCTCAAAACCAAAACACCATCAATGCAGCGAGACATAAAACCTCTTTTAAAAGCCACACAATTCGATAAACCAAAGCAATATTTGAAAACCCCTTTTTAACAACGTGCTTTAAGTCATGCATTGCTCAAACATGAAAACCAACCCTTAGCTTAGGAAAGCTAAGTAATTCACTTCGAAGCACAACCTTGCAAAACCATCAATTTAACCATTCCATGCATGAACATCATATGCAAAGTTAAATACAAGATCCTTGGAAAACACTTCCACTTCACATCATACTTTTCTCATACATTGAAAATCATTTCAAAGCAAGAAACCTTTAAAAACCACTTACTCATCCAATCTAGCACGTGCATTTAACAAATGCAACATATGAACCATAAAATCAATATTTGCATCACATGCCTTTAAAAACAAGTCTTTGCAAGACTTCAATGCACTAAAGAGATTTCATGCACACATGCACCATTCTCAATAGAAAATAAACTCTTGTTCTAGCTAACAAGTAAACATGCATTCATAAAACATTACACACTTCTCATGCAATCATGCATCATTTCAAGCATCTCATGCTTCATCATATTCAAGAACATTATATTGGCTTCCAAGTGATAATTCACAACCGTCTTAACACAAGACACAATCGGATACGCGGATTACAAGTGTTGTCCCCACGCTACATACACACTACCAATCTCAAGGTCCCCAAATGGAATTTTAACCACCATTATGACCTTACCATACACAAGGTCCTCATATGGAATTTTAACCACCATATGACCTTAACATTCACAAGGTCCTCAAATGGAATTTTAACCACCATTTGACCTTAACATTCACAAGGTCCTCATATGGACTTTTAACCACCATATGACCTTAACATTCATCCATTGGTAGTTGTATAACATCACTAACGAGATCCCGAGACATACAACACAAGATCCACACATGGACTTTACACCACCATTGTGATCTTAACAAACACAAGGTCCTCAAATGGAATTTTAACCACCATTATGACCTTAACACAAGACCCACCCATGGAATTTTAACCACCATGGTGTTCTTAACCATCTCGTTAGTGTACTTGGATGGAGTTACCGGTTCAATCACAACCACTCCACATCCAAGGCGACTTTATTCACGGTGCACCCAATCCTATAGCCGGCTAACTATATCCGATTCAAGTAACCAAGAACCACTTACATCACTTGCCAATATAACCGTTTTACCACATTAATCCATTGTTTTACAAGCATAACCAAAATGCGAAAACCACCAATTACCATCATCAATCCACTATTTTTGAAGCATTACACAAAGCCATTAAACAACATGCAACACTATGCATCAATTCCACAATTCCAATGTACAAAACCAAGGATCTCTTACCTTGAGCATCCTTCACACATGGCTTTCAAAACTAGCATTAAACCATACTAAAATATGCTTTCAAAACAGAATTTAAAACATGCAAATCACATGCATTGCATCCAACAATCACAAGTGCTTTAAAAACCAATTCATAACACAACCAAGAGAGAAATTCCATTTACTTACTCTTGAGCTTAGCTAAGTTGTTTAGACTTAAACTAAGCTCCCAAAACCTTCAAACCTTGATTTTAAAGCTGAAAACCCAACTTCACTCACCGATACACAAAACAAGGCTAGGCAACAAGCCTTCCAAGCATCCGAAGCCTTCAACGCCACCTCTATTGCTCACGGATCATTCTCCCCTGTTTCAAGCACATAACAACAGAGGATTAATGCATCATAATGCATTAAAACACCAGCAACACACCTAAACTCGCTGCTCTTTGTAAATCCAACATTTCGGCTACCAAACACAACCAAAATCACCTCCAAACACTTCCAAGACTTAACCCAGCCAAGATCCATCACTTCTAACCATTTTTAAACATCAATTAACATCCAAAATGATCCCAACCACGTCCTTATACCTCCAGCATTAACAAAACACCAAGATCACCCCAAAACCACCATTTTCACAAGTAAAAACTTAGGAAAATCAACCTATTCGGGATTGCATTGATCAAACCTTAATTATACATCATTTAGACATCCAAATTACATCAAAAAGACATCTCAAAACAGAGCCCAATCAATTATTACGAATTTCTTCAAAATTAAATCCAAATCTTGCATTTTAAGCCAAAATCAAGATCACAACATCAATACCTTTAATAAAACTCAAATCAAGGATTGAGAACTTGGGAATTTCAGTAAAGAACTGAGAATTTAGAGGAGAAGGACGTTCATACCTCTAAACTTGAGCTTCTCCCTTTTTGGAACCAAGATTCTTGAAAATTCAATAAGCTAATGCCAAGGTTTTGTTGTAGAATTGATTAGAGATCAAATGAGGATTGAAATCTCATCTTTAGTTGTCAAAATCAGAGGGAATTTTGCTGGAGAAATGTGTTTGGGTTGAGAGAAAAGTTGAGAGAAAAGAAAATGGAAATTTAGAGAAAAGTTAGTTACAAATGCCAAAATATCTTTTTCCTCCTTTTTACACTTAATTAAAACCATTAATTAAATTGATTAATATTAAGAAAAATCTGGAGAAACTCTTTTGGGTAAATTGCTCCTTAAAGATTCAAAGTTTCAATTCTTTTTAAAACAGTCACCCAGTTTTCAAAAATTACATTTTGGTCACTAACCCAAAATGTCACTCTTCCAAACCTCATTTTGTAAAATTGATTTCACCTTTCTCTTATATATAATAAAAGAGGATTTAAGGCATTTTTCCATATTTTTAATGCAACCCGAACTAGGCTTTCCTAAAAATCACCTTTTATATTCGAACCGCACTCTAACCGACCCGGTCCAAACCCAAAACTTCTAAGCCCAAAATTGGGGTGTTACAACTCTCCCCCCTTAAGAAATTTCGTCCTCGAAATTTCAACTGGCGAAAAGAGAACAATCAAACTTCTCAAAGCAACACACAAGGCAACAAAGGAGACTTAACCACCACATACTGTTCACGAATTCCAGAGCACTCAAATGTTAACCACATCTTATCCTTCACACTTCCGAACTTGTTCACACAGTGACACCAACCAATCCAGTTCAGCCACCATGTGACCCACAACCTTCACTGCTTCTAAAACTCCTTGCAAAACTACTCAACCTCTTTCAAAGACTACCACAACAAGCAAAAATTCTTAAGCATCAACTGCTTACCCAAACTTCTCAACATATTGCTGACATTCCTTCACCTCCACCGCTATCATTACCATAACGATTCACCAGGACTACTCACCTAACATCCGGAAATCACATCACAAAACCCCAACCTTGACTCCGCCAGCCGTTCCACACACCACCAACTGTCTTCAGACGGAATTTACTTAATCACAACCAACCAACCACTTCTCACAAGAACCCGTCCAACCAACAATGGCCTTTGATCTTACATTGCCTTTCCACTTCAAGTTGACTACAACACTTACCTTACTAGAACATCGCCCAACCTATACATACGTATTTAGGTTACGAAACTCCTATTCTCCCAGGCTAACCCTTTTCTACAACCCACAACAAAACCTCTTCTCAATTCCTCAAAGGTTGCTAAGAACCATCACCTACAAAAACAACCATTCTACTACAACATCAATGCCAAGTTACCTTAGTACTTTGGAACACATCCACTAACTTACCACAACACTTAACACCAAGAAACTACCACTTCTACCAGCTATTCACAACCACTTTGACTGATTCTAACTCAACGGTAATCTCCTCACCACCATACCGCTAAACTCATTAAGCACCAAACACCTCCCTTCTACCAACATGCTATACCGCACTCACTATTACTGACAACTCGCTTAATACCTTCCATTACTTCTAACATTCTCCTAGCACCAACACAACTTTAAAACCCCCATCCAATCTAACCCTATCACAACACTAACGGACTCGATTAACCATCAGCGAGTGTGAACGTTCGTATGCATGGTCACCAATATGCCCTATCAATGCCTGATGTACATGCATGCAAAACCTCTAATGTCATGTCACATGTATGCATGGACCAGTACATATATAATATATCATATAACAAATGATTTTAACTGTGCATGTATGTCGGTTCACACCCACCAATAACATCCTCAGAGTCCGCCTAAAAACAACCTCCTACCTCACTTCCAACTTGACCAACTCCATCATTCTAACTACCCATTATCCACAAGATACTCACTAATGCCCTCCTCACACTAAAGTTGTTTTCAAAACAACACCAACTACTACCTCAAACATGCTAGCAATGAGACTATACCCACTACACAAGGAAATACCAATTGAAACCAAACTAAGATACTAGAGCAAAGGTTACTTAACAAGGTTACCTGTAAACACCTTACTGCCCTGGAACTTCAACAGACAAGCTCTCTTCCCCGCAGAACCATCATTCTCCAGCCGCACCGCTGCAGCATCAGCTAACACATTAAGGTCATCACCATCTCCCTGCGGTAAAGAACCCTGACTACCCCGAGCCAACTTCAAACAATTACGTCTCAAATGTCCAACAGACCCACAATTCAAACAAGTTTCATTCTCCAAGCTCCTCACACCTTCCTGTCATTCCTGCCACCTTCGAACCTCGTCTCGGCCGTACCCACGACCCTTCAGAGACCCTTTTGCTACCACCGAAGCTGATCTCACCACTTGAGGACAACTCCGCTTCACATGCTCTTTAGAACCACAGTTCCAACAAACTCCTGCGCCCCAACAACCTCCAACATGGCGCCTTCCACAACGGTCACACACCGGTAGCTGAGCTTCCACTCCTTGATCACGCAGCACTTGCCCCAGATTTGCACTACCACCCAGACTTCGATTCAAACAAAACCTTCTATCACGTAGCCTCTTACACTGACCGCTCCGGAGATCAGTACTCGCAACTCTCTTGCTTAAACTTTTCTCACCTTCATAAACTGAAACCACACCCTCACGTTGCTTAACCCTATGGAATTCCTCTCCAAGTTACCTTTCATAAAAAGCAGACACAAAGAAGTCCCAATCTATATCGCGGATGTGCGATGCCACCGCCACAGATGTCCACCAGGCACAAGCGTCCTCCAACATCAATGAGACAACACTTCCCAGCTTACAAGTGTAGTCACAACCTTCCTAATCCAAAATCAGAATTACACTGGCCAACCAGGTCTCGAACGTCTCAGGTGTCGAACCATGATACTCCACAGCTCCCAAATCATGTAAACGCTGTTTCGACAAACCCGCACATCCCACAGCCGGCACGTCTACAGGCCTTACTTTTGCCACAGCCTGAGATGTTCCCAACACCTCTTGAACTATAGGTGATGAACTCTTCATCACAGAACCAACTTCTTCCTCCTGCATCACTACCTCAACTCCAGGCACTGAAGACTGAGATGAAACACCTCCATTAAAAGGTGAATTCCACGCCTTAACAACCTGCTCTAAAGCAGCAACCATCTCACCTAACTGCCATTCTCTCATCGATTTCATCATACTATTAACAACAAACAAACATAACAAAACAAACAAATCGATCAGACCAGCTTTAAGCAAGGATTCAAAACTCCAACTCCAAAATAACACAATAGCTATAATAATAAGGCAATGGGTATCCCACATTCTCCCCTTTTACATGACATAATAGTCAATAAAAACATGGATATCACAACATCGAGTATATCAATCAACATATTTCGATCATGCTCTCCGCAAACAACATTCACTCATAACAGCATAATATCAACATATCATACCCATTACACTTTCATCATTCATAAAATCAGCTCACAACACCAGCATATCATCAGCACATATCCACATTAGCTCAATGAAAATTCACAATCAAAAATCATGCTAAAAACATCAACAATTCGCTCAAAAACACGCATTTCAACCGACTTTCAACCATACATCAGAATAAACATCAAACACATATTACAACAATTTACCAATTTCCCCAAGCATTCACAACCTGGCTCTGATACCACCAAATGTAACCCCCTTAACCCGGCCTAGACGGTTGACCCGAATTAAGAAGATTACACGGGGAAAACCAAAGTCAACCCGAAAGTCAACCTTGATTAACGACCCTTTTTTTTCTTTTTAAACTTGTCTAGATGCACATTTAACCTAGGCATACTCTTGAGATAAGCATACTCAAAAATCATAGCAATCGGAAAACAATAAGGGACCCAATTGCACAAAATACGAATTTAGGGACCAATTTGTAAATTCTGAAAATTAAGAGGACTTTACCAATTTTTAAGTTACCATTATGAAATTAGTCATGTTTCATGCCTCTCTACCAAATTTCATCTCAAACGGACATCTCAAGCTCAAGCAATTGCACATACAAGAATCAGGACTAAAACGTAAAGCTTGCAAACCTCAAAACTATTCAAATTTTAAGCCCAACGGTCAAGTGTTCCGAAACGGGTCTAGGCCGTTCAGGAACACCCCTTGGCAGTAGCCAAAGTGTTCAGAAATGGGCTAGGCCGTTCAGGAACACCCAAGCCAAAACAAGGGCCTGTTTCGAAAAAGGCAAGGGTGTTTCGAAACACCCTGCCCAGAAACAACAGATAGGCCTGTTTAAACACCTTTAAACCCCATCAAACATGCTCCAAACCATTCCATATTAAATCAACAACATGCCAAGCATCATACCTACCAATTTGCATCAAAATCGAAATACAAAACCACCCCTAGGTGCACCAACTCATTCAACACATCCAACACTCAATCATGCTTTTAAAACAAGAAGCATAGCATAACGACTTAAGAATAAGAAGATTCAAACGTTGCAAACGTTAAACCACATAGTTCAAAATCATAAACCAAACTTGTCCAACATACACAATCTCATTAAACATCAACATAAGAGATTCTCCCCCCATTGCCTTTATTATCTATAGCTATTAACCGAGACATACATCTCCAGTGGAGCTCTCCTTGAATCCCTTGCTTCTCGCTGTTCCAACTTCAAATATCTGCATTGATGGACAAAAAGGAGCGTAAGCACATAATGCTTAGTGAGGAATGCTCAAAACCAAAACACCATCAACGCAGCGAGACATAAAACCTCTTTTAAAAGCCACACAATTCGATAAACCAAAGCAATGTTTGAAAACCCCTTTTTAACAACGTGCTTTAAGTCATGCATTGCTCAAACATGAAAACCAACCCTTAGCTTAGGAAAGCTAAGTAATTCAATTCGAAGCACAACCTTGCAAAACCATCAATTTAACCATTCCATGCATGAACATCATATGCAAAGTTAAATACAAGATCATTGGAAAACACTTCCACTTCACATCATACTTTTCTCATACATTGAAAATCATTTCAAAGCAAGAAACCTTTAAAAACCACTTACTCATCCAATCTAGCACGTGCATTTAACAAATGCAACATATGAACCATAAAATCAATATTTGCATCACATGCCTTTAAAAACAAGTCTTTGCAAGACTTCAATGCACTAAAGAGATTTCATGCACACATGCACCATTCTCAATAGAAAATAAACTCTTGTTCTAGCTAACAAGTAAACATGCATTCATAAAACATTACACACTTCTCATGCAATCATGCATCATTTCAAGCATCTCATGCTTCATCATATTCAAGAACATTATATTGGCTTCCAAGTGATAATTCACAACCGTCTTAACACAAGACACAATCGGATACGCGGATTACAAGCGTTGTCCCCACGCTTCATACACACTACCAATCTCAAGGTCCCCAAATGGAATTTTAACCACCATTATGACCTTACCATACACAAGGTCCTCATATGGAATTTTAACCACCATATGACCTTAACATTCACAAGGTCCTCAAATGGAATTTTAACCACCATTTGACCTTAACATTCACAAGGTCCTCATATGGACTTTTAACCACCATATGACCTTAACATTCATCCATTGGTAGTTGTATAACATCACTAACGAGATCCCGGGACATACAACACAAGATCCACACATGGACTTTACACCACCATTGTGATCTTAACAAACACAAGGTCCTCAAATGGAATTTGAACCACCATTATGACCTTAACACAAGACCCACCCATGGAATTTTAACCACCATGGTGTTCTTAACCATCTCGTTAGTGTACTTGGATGGAGTTACCAGTTCAATCACAACCACTCCACATCCAAGGCGACTTTATTCACGGTGCACCCAATCCTATAGCCGGCTAACTATATCCGATTCAAGTAACCAAGAACCACTTATATCACTTGCCAATATAACCGTTTTACCACATTAATCCATTGTTTTACAAGCATAACCAAAATGCCAAAACCACCAATTACCATCATCAATCCACTGTTTTTGAAGCATTACACAAAGCCATTAAACAACATGCAACACTATGCATCAATTCCACAATTCCAATGTACAAAACCAAGGATCTCTTACCTTGAGCATCCTTCACACATGGCTTTCAAAACCAGCATTAAACCATGCTAAAATATGCTTTCAAAACAGAATTTAAAACATGCAAATCACATGCATTGCATCCAACATTCACAAGTGCTTTAAAAACCAATTCATAACACAACCAAGAGAGAAATTCCATTTACTTACTCTTGAGCTTAGCTAAGTTGTTTAGACTTAAACTAAGCTCCCAAAACCTTCAAACATTGATTTTAAAGCTGAAAACCCAACTTCACTCACCGATACACAAAACAAGGCTAGGCAACAAGCCTTCCAAGCATCCGAAGCCTTCAACGCCACCTCTATTGCTCACGGATCATTCTCCCCTGCTTCAAGCACATAACAACAGAGGATTAATGCATCATAATGCATTAAAACACCAGCAACACACCTAAACTCGCTGCTCTTTGCAAATCCAACATTTCAGCTACCAAACACAACCGAAATCACCTCCAAACACTTCCAAGACTTAACCCAGCCAAGATCCATCACTTCTAACCATTTTTAAACATCAATTAACATCCAAAATGATCCCAACCACGTCCTTATACCTCCAGCATTAACAAAACACCAAGATCACCCCAAAAACCACCATTTTCACAAGTAAAAACTTAGGAAAATCAACCTATTCGGGATTGCATTGATCAAACCTCAATTATACATCATTTAGACATCCAAATTACATCAAAAAGACATATCAAAACAGAGCCCAATCAATTATTACGAATTTCTTCAAAATTAAATCCAAATCTTGCATTTTAAGCCAAAATCAAGATCACAACATCAATACCTTTAATAAAACTCAAATCAAGGATTGAGAACTTGGGAATTTCAGTAAAGAACTGAGAATTTAGAGGAGAAGGACGTTCATACCTCTAAACTTGAGTTTCTCCCTTTTTGGAACCAAGATTCTTGAAAATTCAATAAGCTAATGCCAAGGCTTTGTTGTAGAATTGATTAGAGATCAAATGAGGATTGAAATCTCATCTTTAGTAGTCAAAATCAGAGGGAATTTTGCTGGAGAAATGTGTTTGGGTTGAGAGAAAAGTTGAGAGAAAAGAAAATGGAAATTTAGAGAAAAGTTAGTTACAAATGCCAAAATATCTTTTTCCTCATTTTTACACTTAATTAAAACCATTAATTAAATTGATTAATATTAAGAAAAATCTGGAGAAACTCTTTTGGGTAAATAGCTCCTTAAAGATTCAAAGTTTCAATCCTTTTTAAAACAGTCACCCAGTTTTCAAAAATTACATTTTGGTCACTAACCCAAAATGTCACTCTTCCAAACCTCATTTTGTAAAATTGATTTCACCTTTCTCTTATATATAATAAAAGAGGATTTTAAGGCATTTTTCCATATTTTTAATGCAACCCGAACTAGGCTTTCCTAAAAATCACCTTTTATATTCGAACCGCACTCTAACCGACCCGGTCCAAACCCAAAACTTCTAAGCCCAAAATTGGGGTGTTTCATAGTATGAACATGTTGTTGAAAATGGCTTTTGAGAAAGAGTTTTGAATAATGCATTGTTGTGTTTGTTTTCTTTAGAGCTTGCCTCACTAAGCAAATGTGCTTACGCTCTCTTTTACCAACAATGCAGATAATTGAGACGAATTTGGGCAGCGAGAAGGCTAAGAACATCCAATGAAGTAAAAAGCTCATGTATGGTGATGTTTTTACATACTCTAGTATTGATATTGGGCAATGGGGCTTCAAGGTTGTTTTTGGGAGATCTATTTTGAACTCCCTATGTTTGTGGCAAGTTTGTTATGGCTTTTGAAGTTTGTAAATGGTCCTATTTTGTTTGGTTTGAGGTCTATATTTGGTTTTGTGATTAGGAAGCATGCCTATAGACTAAATGTTCATGTGTTTGATGCCATGCTTTAACTTAAGCTTCTTAGATATGATCTTTAATGTCTAATCATGTTGCTGGTATGTTATGGTATGATTTGGGATATGTTTGAATGTGCAAAGAGGTGAAAAACCAGAAAATAGTAAGGTTGCAGGGCAGGGTGTATCGAAACACCATTGTCTGTTTCGAAACAGGGGCCTGAAATGGCCTTAGTGTTTCGAAACGGGTGAAGGTGTTTCAGAACACTTTAGCTACTGGAGAGGCTTGTTTCGGCACTGGTCTCGGAACGCACCCGAGTACCGAAACGGTCAACTTTGTTTCGATACGGGCGTTTTGATACCAGGGTTAGCGTTCCGAAACGGTTGACCGTTGGCCTGCAAATTTGAATTGTTTCAAGTCTTTGTTCCTTACATTTTAGTCCTTAATGTTGCGGATGCAATTGATTGAGCTTGGAATGTCCCTTTAAGCTAATATTTGACAGAGATGCATGTAAGGTGACTAATTACATATTGGTAAGCTTAAGATCTTCAAGGTCCTTATATTTTCCAAAATTTACATTTTTGGTCCCTAAAAGTGAAATTCTTACAATTAAATTCTTAATTGAATTCTGATCGTTGTGCCTTTCTCTCCTATGATTCTTGAGTGATCACATAGGCTTAATGTGCATTTAGAAAAGATAAAAAGAAAAAAAAAAGGTCGTTAATCAAGGTTAACTTTCGGGTTGACTTTGGTTTTCCCCGTGTAATCTTCGTAGTTCGAGTCAAGCGTCTAGGCCGGGCTAAGGGGGTTACATTTGTTGGTATCAGAGCCAGTTTAGCGAATGTTTGGGGCTTGGTAAGTGGTTAATATGTGTGATTATGAATGGTTATGACTTTTTGGTGAAAGTATGATGTATGATTGTTGCTGTTTGGTTCTATTGAGATGAATTTGTGATGCTATACTGTGTTTGAGGTATTGTTGGGGATCCCATTGCCATATCATTACTATTGAGAAGAATTGTTTTCAAAATTGAGCTTGAGTACTTGGATTACTTGCCCTATTGTGCCTAATTGAATTTATTGTATTTTTTCAGTTGCATTGTTTTTATTATAGGGCCACGTAGAGAGCTTAGAATTAACACCCGTGCTATGACTGAGAACGAGAATGTTGAGAATGCTGAGGATATACCTCCTCCCCCCTGGTGGACCACCCGATGGTGGTGGAGCTGGGTTGGTGCTGCGGGAGCTGGTGTTGGGGTTGCTGGACCCGAGAGAGTTTAGGGGTAAGCTGCTCCTGATATGTCTGTGTTGATACAAGCTATTGCTGGAGCTTTCCAGGCAGCAGTAGCTGGAGCTCATGGAGCTGCACCTTAGGATGGTGCTAATGTGAGGTTGCCGTTGGAGCGACTCCACAGTCTAGGAGGGTCTGAGTTCAAAGGTTTGACCCCGAAAGGTTCCGAGTCTTGGATAGAGAGTACCAAGAGGATTTTTGGGCAGCTGAACTGTAATAATGTTCAGAAGTTGGGATGTATTGTGTCCCTGTTGCATAGTGATGCATATACGTGGTGGACGACCACAATTGCGGGAATGGAAGATGATGATGTGACTTGGACATTCTTCTTGAATGCATTCAAGAGAAAGTAATTGGGAGTTCGTTACCTTGATGAGAAAAAGAGGGAATTCATGTCCCTTGTGCAAGGGAGTATGACCGTGGCGGAATATGAGGTGCAATTTGTACATCTTAGCCAATATGCACCTGAGCTGATTCCTAGCGACCGGGAAATATGTGAACGATTCCATTATGGGCTGGTGGCTGATGTGTAAACCTATATGCTCGCAGCAGACTATACTGATTTCAATGTCTTGGTCACCAGAACCAAGGACATTGAGCTGAATCTTGGTCTGGCAAGTCGAGCGGGAGGATCAAGCTCAAGGAAGCGAGCTGCAGAGCGTGATTTTGGTAGAGATCGCTATAAGAGGCATAAGGATAGAAGGCCACATGTCGATGCTAGACGTGGGGGTGGTAACCCTGGGAGAGGTCAGCAAGGACCAAATGCTTTCATGCGGACTCCTGAGTGCAACCGGTGTGGTAGAAGGCACACTGGTGAGTGTTGGGAAAATCTTGGTACATGCTGGAACTGTGGTAATCGGGGGCACCTGAAGAAAGATTGTCCTCAGCCGTTGAGGGAAGGTCAGGCTCCGGTGAGAGCCGCTGAGCCAAAAACAGGTCGTGGGCGCGGCCGTCGTAATTTCTAGCGCAGAGATGAAGGTGGAAGGAATGTAGCACATGTGGTGGCTCTTCAGCTTGAAGGTGGTGGCCAGACTCGAGTGTATGCCCATTGAGAAGGGAGGAATGACACGGACGTGATCGTAGGTACCTTTACTTTGCAATCCTTGTCATTACTTTCTTTGATTGATTCTTGATCTACACACTCGTACATATTGCGTGAACATGCTCAAATGCTTGGTTTGCCTGTTGAGTCTTTGGATGTGGGTATGCGTGTGACTAGTTCCTTTGGTGAGACGGTAGTAACAAGAAGATTGTATAGGAGATGCCCCTTAAAGGTGCAAGATCATGTGTTTCTTGTCGATCTTATGGAATTACCATTCTATGGATTTGACGTAATTCTTGGCATGGATTGGCTTGTTGAGCATAAAGCCGTTGTGGATTTTGAAAGCAAGCGAGTTTTGCTGAAACTTGCTGTTGATTATGAGGTTGTGGTTGTGGGAGAAAATGTGAAGTTTCTATCTAATGTGTTGTCTATCATCACAAGCATAGCAAGGCATACAATAGAGCATGCTTAAACCACAAACCATTAGCATACCAAAAGGCAAGGTAAAACATCAAAGCCATTATAAAGGCCTTCTACAAATCAAATAGGACACATATAACTTGCATCAACATTAGGGTGTCCAAAACACATCTCCCAAAACAAACCAATAAAATCCCATTGCCATATATCATTACTAAAGTAAAAGTATAACACCATACTTGAGCTTGACAATCCTTGAATTCCTTTAAGCCTCCTTGCTGCCCAAAATGTGTCAATTATCTGCATTGATGGTAAAAGAGAGTGTAAGAACAATAGCTTAGTGAGGCAAGCTCTAGAAACACCAACACAACAATGCAAGCATTAAACTCTATCTTGAAAACCATTTCTAAAACCATGCTCTTTCTATCTCATGCTTGAAAACCACCTCAAAGCAAAACACCATTTGAAAATCACATGTACCATCTATCTATCTACCTCATGCATTCAACCAATGCAAATCTCATGGCATAGCCACACATGCTCGATATTTAAAAGCATTTCATAATCTCAAAATCTTATATGCATTTCTTATAGCATAAAATCATTTCAACATTGGTACATGTGAATCAAGATTCATTATCATATATTGGCATTTCATATTCTATATTTACTCGGATATACAGATTAGCTTGACATAAGTCAAGTCCTACCCCGGTGGAATCTCGCATCACCGAACTCTCATGGCAGTATCTATCTTTGCCACAAAGCTTGGGTGTTTCACCAAGACCTACCCCGATGGAATCTCTCATCATCAAACTCTCACTTTGGATCGGGATGGCACTATCCCCATTGCCTGACTCCAAAGAGCACATACGAATTTTA
Source organism: Hibiscus tridactylites (assembly GCA_958450335.1). Classification (NCBI taxonomy): domain Eukaryota; kingdom Viridiplantae; phylum Streptophyta; class Magnoliopsida; order Malvales; family Malvaceae; genus Hibiscus; species Hibiscus tridactylites. Next base: position 17,970,747 of record OY288292.1, on the reverse strand, counting down.
GTTTAGAGTGCACTTTAATCCTATTGGTCGACGAATTATATCCGGTAATCATCTCATCATTTATGTCAATATATTACATTAAATCATCATCTCACCTACTGTTTTGATGCAACATTTCTAAATCATTCTCATCCCATTTCAAAACTACAATTCATGCATAACATTTAATCAAAATCTCAAAACTCTTTGCAATGTTGTTCTATCTCATGGGATCAATATAAAACATCTTCTCATGTCATAAATCATGCATAAAACATTAGGAATTTGTCAATCTCAAATCAAGAGCATGTCAAAACATTTAAGGGCACCATCCACATTTCGAGAGCAAATCTAAACATACTTACTTCCGGACTTAGAATGGTGTTTCAAACCAATCCTAAATCCCCAAAACTTGTTTCCTTGTCCCTCAAGGACTTCTAAATTTTTTTTCACTCACCGATATCGTTTTGCTTGCTTGCTGAAACGATTTTTAGGCTTCCGGCACTTCCAGATCAATACTAAATGGGTCCGATGAAGTCTCCCCTGTTCATTACACATAAGAGCAGAGGATTAATGCATCATAATGCATTAAAATCACTAGCCACTCATTCTAACTCGATGCTCTACTCAAAACTAGCATTTCAGCTATTCAAAATAACCAAAATCACTTCCAAACTTTCTCAAATCAAAGCCTAGCCAAGATCTATCAATTCTAACCTTTTCTAACCCCCAATCAACATAAAAAATCAACATAAACACGACCTTATACCTCCAGCAAAAACAGATCACCAAAAACACCTCAAAAACCACAAATCTAGCAACTAAAACTTAGGAACCCAAACCTATTCGAGATTAATTTGTTAAAACCTCATTCTCAACATCAAATAACATAAAAAATATGTTAGAAATGAACCTCAAACCAGAGCTTAACATAGAAATACGAAAATCACCAAGATCTCATCAAGAATATTGAATTTAACAACTATTTCATGTTTATAACATTAAAACAATTCAAAAACCATTAACAAAGGATTGATAACTTGGGAATTTCAGTAAAGAACTGATCATTAGAGGAGAAGAATGAAGCTTACCTCTAATGGTTGATCTCCCCTTAAATTGGGCAAGTTTCCTTGAAAATCCAAAGCAAAATCAAAAAGGATTTGATGAAACAAAGTTAGGAAATCTTTTGGAAGATGAATTCTTAGCAAACAAAATGAAAATCAGAGGTTCTTTGATGAGAGAAAAGTTTTTGGCTAATTGGAAGTTGAGAGAAAATGAAAAGAGAGAAAACTATCGTAAAGTTGGTTATGAAAAGTCAACCTTTGATTTTCTTTTAATTCCCTTTTATTTCTTTAATAAAATCATCATTAAAAGCTCCCAAATTAAAGAGAAACCTGATGAAAACAAATCGTAAAATTATCTCCCTAAAGATTCAAAGTTTCAATCCTTTATAAAACAATCACTAGCCAACTTTTGCAAAAACTGCATTTTGGTCACTATAGCAAAATGTAATATTTCCAATGACCATTTTGTAAAATTGTTTTTACCATAATCATTTACATAATAAATGAGGATTTTTAGATATTTTTCTATATTTTTTAAAATATCCTACACTAGGTTTTCCCTAAACCAACCTCAAGGGTTCGAATCATTCTCGATCGACCCGATTCAACATCTAAAACATCTAGGCCCAAAACCAGGGCGTTACAACTCTCCCCCAATTAAGAAATTTCGTCCTTGAAATTTACCTGCTGAAAAAAGGTAAGGAAATTGCTTCTTCATGTCATCCTTCCTTTCCCACGTAGCTTCTTCAACGCCACGATGTCTCCATAAGACCTTGACCAGCTCGATGGTCTTACACCGCAGAACCTTGCTATCCGAATCCAGAATCTCAATGGGCTCATCATCATATATTAAGTCTGGATTCAACTCAACCTCCTCTACATGCATAACATGCGACGGATCCGATCTATATCTCCGAAGCATGGATACATGGAACACATTATGTATCTTTTCTAATTCTGAAGGCAACCTCAACTTGTAAGAAACGGGACCCACACGTTCTATCACCTCATATGGTCCAATGAACCTCGGACTCAATTTGCCCTTCCATCCAAATCTCATCACCTTCTTCCAAGGCGAAACTTTCAGAAACACACGTTTTCCAACTGTGAACTCTATCTCCTTACGCTTCAAATCCGTGTAAGACTTTTTTCCGGTATGATGCTGCCTCAAACGCTCACAAATGAGCTTCACTTTCTCGGTGGTTCCTTTCAACAAAGCTGGCATCGAAAATCAACTTTTGCCTCGTTTCAGGCAAACAAATGGGAGTTCTACAATTTCTCCCGTATAAAGCCTCGTACGGTGCCATTTGAATGCTTGCCTGGTAACTATTATTGTAAGCAAACTCAACCAAAGGCAAGTGCTTCTCCCAAGAAACTTGAAACTCAATAACGCAGCACCTCAACATATCCTCAAGCACTTGGATAACACGCTCTGACTGTCCATCTGTCTGCGGATGATAAAAAGTACTGAAATTCAACCGTGTCCCCAAGGCTTGATGCAAACATAGCCAAAACCTCGACGTGAACCTCGGATCTCTATCCAACACTATAGATTTCAGCACACCGTGCAAACACACAATCTAAAAATGTACAACCCATCTAGCTTATCCAAGGTATACGTAGTATGCACATGAAAGAAATGTGCGCACTTCGTAAGGCCACAATCAAACTTGTTGTCTCGCTTCCGTCCAATCAAACTTAATATCCTTCAGCAAAAATTTCGTCAAAGGAGCAACAATCTTGGAAAATCCATCTACAAACCTTCGGTATTAACCCGCCAAACCAAGGAAACTACGAACTTCATGAACAGACCTAGGAGGCTTCCAGTTCACCACCGCCTCGATCTTCTAAGGATCAACACGAATCCCTTCGGCCGAAACCACATGACCAAGGAAAACAACTTCCTTCATCCAAAACTCACATTTACTCAACTTAACATAAAGCTGATTCTCTAGCAAGACTTGCAAAACAATCCTCAAATGTTCCTCGTGCTCTTCCTCTGTACGAGAGTACACAAGGATGTCACCGATGAACACCACATCAAACTTATCTAAGAACTCATGAAACACCCTGTTCATCTTATCCATGAATGCATCAAGAGCATTCGTCAAACCAAAAGGCATCACCGGAAATTCATAATGCCCATACCTAGTCCGAAAAGCTATTTTTGGCACATCCACATCCTTAACCTTCAATTGATAGTGCCCAAACCTTAAATCAATCTTTGAAAACACACCCGCTCCACGAAACTGATCAAAAAGATCATGAATCCTTGGCAGAGGATACTTATTATTCACAGTCAACTTATTAAGCTGGCGATAATCAATGCACATTCTCATCGTGCTATCTTTCTTCTTTACAAACAAGACTGGTGCAGCCTAAGGTGACACACTAGGCCGAATAAAGCCTCGGTCAAGCAACTCCTGAAGTTGCATATTCAGCTCCTTTAACTCCTTAGGTGCCATTCGATACGGAGTGATGGACACCTGAGTTGAGTTCTCATACAACTTGTTGAGTGGATCGAATGATCAAAATAAACCAAGAAGGGGTGAATTGGATTTTTAAAGTTTTTGGAGGTGGAATTGACAAATAAAAATGGTAGACAATGAACTTTAGAGTGGTTCAAGTTCCAATCGAACTCTACATCCACTACCTTAGCTTCACTAAGGATTTTCAACAATTCCACTAATTGCTCTTTCCCTTTTCTAGGCTAAGGAGGTAACCGTTACAATTTTGGTCAAATTTTCTACCCAAAATTTGACTCAATCCTCACACAATAGAAACAAAGAAGTTGTTGGCTAAAACAAGTATCTCTCAATACACAATGTAGCCCAATTACCAGCACTCAACCCAATTGAAATGATAAGATTGAAAAATACAATTGGGGTTACAAGACAATAATCAGATTTAGGCACAAATGCTTGGATTTGATGTTTGGATGTATGCTTTTGGATCAAAAATTGTTGCTGAAGCTTTTAGAGGTCCCTTTTATATCTTCTCATTGAATTCTAGCCGTTGTGGTTGTTGCATTCATCAATAGAGCCGTTGGGGATGTTATCTTCCCTCCATAACTGCAGTCTGCAACCAACCATTTCGAAACGCCCCATCATGTTTCGAAACAGACCAAAATAGAAAGAGCCGTTGGGGTGCATTAAAGAGCCTGTATCGAAACGGTTAGGCTTGTTTCGATACGTTAAGAGCCATTTCGAAACTTGTTTCGAAACATTTTGCCACTGTCAAGGCCTGTATCGAAACGACTTGAAATCGTTTCGATACGTCTTAACGACTTGTGTAAAATCGGTTAAAAACTTTCAACGGTCATATTTTTAAATCTGACTTGAATACCGTTTCAAAACGTTGGATGTCGTTTCGATACGGTGTCTCGATGTTCTTAAGCCGTTTCAAAACCCGTTTCGAAACAAGGATTCACAGTGTTGAAACCGTTTCGATACCCGTTCCGAAACATGAGTTCACAGTTTCAAAAGTGTTTCGAAACGCCTTAGGCCGTCCCAAAACGGTGACTCGAAAAACATTGTTTTGGCTTCAAGAACACTTAGAAAAATTTTGACAATATATGTTTTTAACTTAGGCATTTTCCTTTAAACACATGGAGAGGTTTGAGGACTTAAAAATTCGTTTTCACATTTTCAATTTAGTCCTTAAATTATTTAGTTATATCAAAATCAAATTATCGGTTCCACAATCTCCCCCTTTTTGATATAACAAAACCAAAGTTAGAATTTATAAGAGTTTTGAAAATTTTTAATACATTCTATCTCCCCCTCAATTTAAGATGGGGTTTTAAAGTTTTTAAAAGGATTTAAATCCAAGTTTTAAAACTTAAAAACACTTAAAACAAATTTTGGCTCTTAGATTACTTCTCCCCCTTTTTGTTAGATAAAAAAATAATAAACAAGGCTCAAAGAGAAGAGATAAGGTTAAAAGCAATAATCCATAAGCAATAAGCAACATAACATTAATTCATAGAATTCAAATATCCAAAACATAAATCTTAAACAATAAGTTCAAAGCTTAATCCCAAACAAAATAAGAAAAGCATAGGTTCATAAAATATAAAGGAAATAAAGATGCAATCTTAGTCCTAATATGAATAGCTAGTATGAGATGACATGAGAATCCTAAGCCTCGTCGTTGTCACCATCATCATCCATGGAATCATCATCGTCCTTAGCTTGAGAGCGACAGAAATCCATCCATTGGCCATAAAAGGTGGAGAAGGACATGTCCATAGATTGATGTTGGTTCTCAAGGGATGTGAGTCGATTCTCATTTGCATGGAGACGATCGTCCACGGATTGCAAGCGAGTGTTGATAGCACCAAAACCCCTAGACATGTTAGTGTCCAATGTGTTGAACCGCTCGGTAAGAAAAGTCGTGAGAGCTTCATTGTTAGCAATCGGAGCTTGTGGTTGAGGTTTAACTTGAGGTGGAGGTGCTTCCCTATCAACACGTTCCCATTGGCCATTGTTGATGTAACGAAATCCAGACTTGTGGAGAGAAGATTCACTAAGTTTTTGCTTGCGGGGTTCCGGTGAGTCATAGGTGCAATCAAGATTAAGCTCTCCAAAGTTATAACTTAAAACAATCCCATAAGTGAAAGACTTGAGCGCATCGGTTTCACGGAGCTTAACATTATTCACCATCTCGGCAAACATGATCTTGACAAGATTAGGGCGCTCTCCACGACGAAAACATTCAAGCCAAAAATAATCTACTTGACGAACGTGAGAGAATTTACCTCCGGAGGGGCGAATAAACCACGAGACCATCAAGTGGAGGAACCTATTGTGAGCATCCAAGGCAATCACTAAACCGGTGTGAGATCCAAAATGAGTCTCACTCTTGATTCCTTCGTTCTTAAGACCAAAGGTAGTCTCTAAGAAAGGTATGTCAATGGCAATCTTCTTTCCCAAGATAAGAGACTCAATGCGAACAACTTCGGAGTTGTCTTCATTGTTGAAGAGTTGGGCATTTGAGTAGAAGATAAGAACCATGTGCTTGTAGCAAATATCCGGGATATCCAAGAAACCAAAGAAGCTCCATTCTTGTAAACGGTGGAGATAACGGAAGAGAAAGCGCTCGGAGTCAAGAAACGACATGTCAACAACACGCTTACGACGAACGCCAAACTCCTTGACATATTGGAAACGTTCCCTCATCGCGGGAGTTTTGAGACTCTTGAGAAAAAGTTGAGTAAGGTTGGGACGGAGAGCGGCTTGATTTGAAGCTTCACCCGATTGAGGTGCCTTACGTTTCTTGTTAGCGGGATCCATTGAAAAAATCCTAAAAACATAAAACAAGCAATTTAAAACAAATTTGAAGTGTATGAATGAAATTCCTTAATTCAATCCAATGGCAAATCCCACTTAGGTTTAAAAACAAATTTTAAGAACAAAGATACAAAATAATTTTTTTAAGAGAAAACAATTAAAAAAATATAGAAAAAAATACGAATGTAAAATCATATATTCGAATAAATTTTTTTAAGATTTTGAAATTTTTTCACAAGATTTGAAAAACCCAAGTATCAAAACACATAAACTATACAAAATTAAAAATTTTAACCTAGGATTCGAATACAAATTTAAGGAAAAAGAAAAAGATGAAAATATACCTTAAATTGGGATTTTGGATGAATAGATGGAAATCCTTGCACAAAATTGTTGATGCTTGCTTAGACTTGTGTTTAAGAGTAAAAGCCCTCAAGATTTTGTGAAAAACAATAAGGTTTAGAGGATTTTTATAAGGAAAAATCGATTTAGGGTTTGAGGGGAATTTTAATTAAAGTGAAACTTTATCATTAAAAGCCCTCTTTAAAGCTGTCTGCTAACCCGTTTCGGAACAGGGTTCGACCGTTCCGAAACGCGGGCACCGAGAGTTGACTGACTTTTCAAGTCCAGCTGACTGTTTCGATACGACTTTGACCGTATCAAATCCCACGTTGACTCGTATCGAAACACGTTTCGATACACCTCTTGGCAGTAGCAAAAACGTTTTGAAACCCTTTGAAGGCGTTTCTAAATACCCTTCTCTCAGATGGAATTTTAAGGCACCCGTATCGAAATAGTTGGACCCGTTTTGATACACCTGGGTCTGGAAGTGCAGATGAGGCTCTAAAAGTGCAGAAAAATGAAATTTTTGATGGCCTAACTTGCATGAATGACATGAATGAGCAGGAATAACATGTGCAAACATAAACATACTCCCCCTAACTATAAGCATGGATGAAATTAGGAGTAAAAACACATAAATATGGCATTTCACGAGATCAAGCAAATTTAAGCAAGAAAGAGGTCCTAAAAGGTCAAGATAGGCTAGTTAGACCTAACTCTCTCCTAAGGGACCAAAAACGCTCTTTATCTAAAGGTTTTGTAAAGATGTCCGCTAATTGATTTAAGGTATCAACATACTCTATAACAACATCTTCTTTAAGGACATGATCTCTAATGAAATGATGCCTTATTTCTATATGTTTGGTTCTAGAGTGTTGGATGAGGTTTTTTGTTAAACATATGGCACTAGTGTTATCACACTTAAGGGGTATGGTTTCAACTTTAATACCATAATCTAAGAGTTGTTGCTTCATCCAAATGACTTGAGCACAACAACTCCCTAAGGATATGTACTCGGCTTCGGTGGTAGATAAGGCTACACTATTTTGTTTCTTAGAGAACCAAGATATGAACATACTACCTAGAAATTGACAAGTTCCCGAAGTACTCTTCCTATCGATTTTACACACCCCATACTCCGCATCCGAATAATCATGAAGGTTGAAGGTGCAGTCTCTAGGGTACAAAAGACCTAAACAAGGAGTATCTCTAAGGTACCTAAAGATTCTCTTAACGGCTATAAGGTGAGACTCTCTTGTAACACCCACAGTTTTTGAAAAAAAAAAGAGAGAAGAAAAGGAAAAAATTGAAATGAGTTGTTGCCAAAGGGTTTCGAACCCGTGCCCCTTGGCCTTGCGAGATAAAGGCCTAACCATCAGAGCCACATGTATTTCTGGTTTTGTTTTACCCGATTTAAATTTTATATTATATGTGACGATTATACCAAAATAAATTAAATTAGATCTGACTCCTCAATTACCCCCTGGATGGTCACATGTTTCGAGACTTGAACCAAATAGGATTCCAGAAGCTTTCCCCCAAATCTTTCACCTTCCCCGTCGGACCCCGTCCGATCTCGGTCACTGTCGCTCCGTGGCGTTCACCGCCACCACCGTTGGCTTCCCCGTCAAGCCCCGACCAAAACCCCTCTAACCACTCGCTCAGCCGCCGTTCATGTCGTCGGGAATTAAAGGTTCTAGGTTCGTCTAACCTAGGGGTTTCCGAGGCTCTGTTCCTCGCCGTTTCCGGCCACCGTAGGCACCGGTTCGGGGAGTGGCTGCCGCCATCGTGATCTTCAGGTTGCAGCGAACAAAACCCTGTCGGGGATCGCTCGACCGTCGTCGTTTGAGGCCTCATCGGAGGTTCGTCGATTAAAGGGGTTAAATTTCGATTTGGTAAGTTTCAGTGATGTTTCCGGTGAAAATTCAAGATTTTCAAGTTTAAGGATGAATTGTGGATTGTTTTGTGTGTTTTCCGGTCCGATTCCGACAAGTTAGGGCCGCGCGTGGGCTTCACGCGCCATCCGGGGCGATTTCCGGCAGCCCTGGACGGTGGCCATTGAACCAGCCGGTTCACCTGAACCGGTCCAACCTAAACCGGCCCAGCCCAGTAGTAAACCAAGACTCGTGCCCGACCCAACCCGCACCTGACCCGTTGACCCGAACCCGACCCGAGTTTGACCCGTTGACCGAGTCAACCCAGTGAGTCAACTCGTCCGAGTTAACTCAGTGAGTCAACTCGTCCGAGTTAACTCAGTGAGTCAACTCGTCCGAGTTAACTCAGTGAGTCAACTCGTCCGAGTTAACTCAGTGAGTCAACTCGTCCGAGTTAACTCAGTAAGTCAACTCGCCCGAGTCAACCCAGTGAGTCAACTCACCGAGTCAGCCGTTGGATCAGTGACGTCAGCGTTGACTGCTGACGTCAGCGTTGACTTTGACCAAAAAAGTCAAATTTTCCGAAAAGTCATATTTTATGTTTTTCGACGTTCTGAGTCCGATTTTGAAGCCCGTTTCGTGAAATTCTAACCCGAAAGCCTCCGAATTGGACCTTGAACTCGAGTCATGATTATGTATTTTAATAATCAGTTATGAGCAATGTGATTAAGGACTGAAATTGGATTTTGTGCGATTGAAGGTATTCGAAGTTCCTTGTATTCGGGATGAAGAGGACGTCGCATTCGGGTTCGAGAGTGATCGAATGGAGTACCATGGTTGACCGATATAGCAAGGATTAAAGGTAATACATTGCTACCTCTTGTATGCTTTATGAACATGTTGATACTCGGTTAATACATGCCTAAATATGATGATGAGTGATGTTAGCTCTGTATAAGTCAAACCGGATATGGAATTGAGTATGATAACCTAGATAAGATCGAAATGCTCGAACGAGAAAGTTAATAAATGTAAGGATCTGGAGTTCAATAAATTAAGTAATAAGGCAGCTAATCTCCAAACCTGATTATCATTGTTAAATGATTAAATGCAAATATATATATATATATGTATATATTTGGATATGAAATTACAAAAATGCCCTTAAGGTATGAGAATGACTAAAATACCCTTGGAATTGGAAGCGATTTAGAAATCTATACTGGATAAGGTAAAACAAGCCAATTTATCTAAAAACCTCGAACTACTTGGAAAGTTATGGTAACAAGATTTAAACATTCAAGATTGTAAGGTGTTAGGTTTCCTTGATTTTGGAACGAATCTCCGAGTATAGATTTACGGGAAACTATCCATACAGCTGAATTAATCAAGTGGCTCAAATACTGAATTGATCGTAATGACTAAAAGTATTGGAAATATTGTTATGGTTAAATTAATCGGAATGATCGTATTGACAAAAGGGCTGAAGTATCCTCGGACACCGAGGTTTGCAATTAACTGAAACGATGGATAAATCCTTGAGTTTTGAAATGAATGAAGCAGTTGGAGGTAGCGAAATTTCTCGAATGGCGGAAACACCCACGGGTACCGAAATGATTGAAATGCTATAAACGGTTCAATTGACAAGAATGATGGATACCCCGAGTTTTAGAATGACTGGAATACTCCCTTGACTGGAATAAGTAAATTACCTCTGATAAAATTTTGGAAATGCCAATAAAGCTGAAAATGACTAAAATACCCCTATGGGTTGAAGCATGACTTACGTACGTCAATCACTCCTGATATTAATGTAAGGTTGGAAGTTTTTCCGCACAGATTATAAGTTCGACTACTCCGTGGCAAATCTTATGGTGAAATATGAAAGCAACCGTTCAGATATACGATACAGTTGGATGCATTAGAAGGGTTAGTTAGTACTGCAAGGTTGGAATATGTTAGTTCGAGTTTTTGGAGGCTCGATAAACTTCTGGAAATCTTAAAGGTTGTAAATCATAATTTCCTCATGATTGGGCTAAGTTACAAAATCCCCTATAATATTTAAATGACCAAAATGCCCTCATTGACCAAAGTGATCAAAATAGCCCTGAATGTATCTGATATCGTGAGAGATCTTGACATGGAAACCTCTGAATGCTTGGTTGGAAACCTGATGAGCAACTAGAATTTTCCGAGCCACTATTTAAGCCTTGTTGGTATAAATTACCAAAATGCCCTTGTGTGATAAAATAACTATAATGCCCTGGTAGGCTTAAATGAGTAAATCACTCATGATATGCCTAAACTCTCAAAGATCTTGATGTATCATCTCCCGAACATCTAGTTTGAACCGTTGGTACAAACCCCTCTTTTAATAGGGGCCTCGTTTCAAAAACCCGTTCAAATGGTCAAAAGTTTAATGTGTTTTCTTCCGTAAATGACAAATATCCTCAAGGAAATAAACTATTCCATCTAGTGTGTTCCATGTGTGCTACACGACTGTTTTTGCATACTGATTTACATGTTATAATACCGATCACGTGCACATGACTGACATACTTGAATTTACAGGAACATGACATGTTTTATAAATTAAACATGACCGCATTGTATTTCTGATATATGCCTATGCATTCGATATGACAAACATGCTATATGGATAATGTGTTACAAAAAAAATACAGTTATTGATTAATGAACTATTGATGATTTGATTCACCGGGGTACTTGGGAAATGATATGAAGTTGCTAACGGCTCAGCCCTGATCCAGCTGGTAAGTCCGCCCGTATTCGGATCCTAAGCTTCGGCTAGGTCCGCCCGTTTTCGGATCCTAGGCTTCGGCCAGGTCCGCCCGTATTCGGATCCTAAGCTTCGGCTAGGTCCGCCCGTATTCGGATCCTAAGCTTCGGCTAGGTCCGCCCATTTTCGGATCCTAGGCTTCGGCCAGGTCCGCCCGTTTTCGGATCCTAGGCTTCGGCCAGGTCTGCCCGTTTTCGGTTCCTGTACTTCGGCAAGGGCCGCCCGTATTCTAAGGTATATCCTTAGGATGGTACCCACGCCCAATGGGCTCGGGTTAATGCCTGTACATGATACCGCACTGGGGAACTATACTGGAGTATGGTTGGAGGGTAAATAAAGAATTAAAATGAACTTTACGGCTACTTGAGATAAATGTATTTAAAATAAAAAGGTTTACTGCATTGTTACATTTCATGCATTAACGTTGCACTGTTGGAACACACTAGACTCTAAACTTTCTGTTTCCATCTCCGTATGTTACCGGCCTATATAATTCCCGTCTAATTCTTGATGTTTGATTAAAGAACAAATATCGTCATTCTCGAGTATGATGCAACTTCGAAATAGTAGAACATAAATGGAGACTGCTACTGCGTGGAACATCATGAAAATGTTATGCCTACCATTTATCTGCATGATCTTATAGCATCTTTTGGTAGTTTTGCATTACTGAGCTTTTCCAAGCTCACGTTGTTTTTACCATTGCAGGTTAAAAGAATATAACATGGTATAACGTTTGACATCAGTGTTCGGAGTTCTATCGGCGTTGCCTTTGGAGTACGGTACAGTATAGTTAGTGGGCATGTATGTCATGTATTGTTTTATGACAGTGTCAGTAAAACACTTCCTGAAAATTTTGTTACATGTTTAAATGACTTCCTAAAATGGTATTTTAAACAGAAATTGATTTTTCAGTTTAATAAGTGTTTTGAAAAAAAAATGTTTTTATGCGTATTTTATTGTGGGTCGCTCTTGTGACCCTAATGTGACTTCCTAGGATCCGTTGTAATGCATAGGCGGGTCTAGGGGGTTACATCTCTAGGACTAGCTTGAAACCTAGCACACAAGCAAACACTAAACAAGATATCCGGTCTACTTGCGGTAAGGTAAAGCAATGATCCAATCATAGAACGGTAAAGCTTAGAGTCAACACACTTACCTCCTTCATCCTTGTCAAGCTTTGTAGATGAGCTCATAGGTGTGGCTTGAGGCTTTGCATTCTCCAAGCCAAACTTCTTGAGCATATCCTTGATGTATTTTGCTTGATTGATGAAGGTGCCATCCTTCCTTTGCTTGATTTGGAGTCCCAAAAAGAATGAGAGCTCCCCCATCATGCTCATCTCAAATTCACATTGCATTAGCTTAGCAAACTCTTTGCAATGACATTCGTTAGTAGAACCAAAAATAATATCATCAACATAAATTTGTACTACTAAGATGTCATTTTTATACCTTTTTATGAAAAGTGTAGTGTCCACCTTACCTTTTTCAAAACCTTTTTCAATTAAAAAGTTTGAAAGTCTTTCATACTAAGCTCTAGGAGCTTGTTTTAAACAATAAAGAGCTTTAGTAAGTTTGAAAACATGATTTAGAAATTTTGAGTCTTCAAAACCCGGTGGTTGTTCCACATACACTTCCTTATTTATAAAACCATTTAAAAATGTGCTTTTAACATCCATTTGAAAAAGCTTGAAATCATGATAACATGCATATGGAAGCAACATCCTAATGGCTTCCATTCTAGCTACGAGTGCATAGGTTTCATCAAAATCTATTCCCTCTTCTTGAGTGTAACCTTGTGCTACTAATCTACCTTTATTTCTCACAATGTTACCACTCTCATCTAGTTTGTTCCTAAAGACCCATTTAGTTCCTATAGTAGATTGATTACTAGGCCTATCAACTAATGTCCAAACATTACTTATCTCAAATTGATTTAACTCTTCTTGCATAGCCATAATCCAAAAATCATCTTTTAATGCTTCTTTTATATTCTTAGGCTCTATGGAAGAGATAAATGCAACATGGTTCATAAGTTTAAGAGAAGATCTAGTGGTTACCCCCTTGGATGGATTACCCAAGATTTCACCATCTTTGACATAGTTGAACTCCCTTGGGTAGCTCACTTCCTTTTCCTCAAGAGCCAAGTCCTTCAAGAGGTGGATCTTGTGTGTCCTCTTCTTTTGTTGGAATCTCATCCTCCTTTGAAGTTTGTCCTCCATCAAAGGCATTTATGATTCCTACATCATCATCATCACAAGAATCCTTTCATGGAAGGAGGTTATCATCGAATACAACATGTATAGATTCTTCTACTACTAAAGTTCTCTTGTTAAATAAACGATAGGCTTTAGAGGTTAAAGAATATCCTATGAAAATAGCTTCATCACTTTTTGCATCAAATTTACCTAAGTTGTCTTTTCCATTATTTAAAACAAAACACTTGCAACCAAAAGGATGAAAATAGCTAATGTTAGGCTTTTTAGATTTTAAAATCTCATAAGGTGTTTTCTTTAAAATTGGCCTAATCATTACTCGGTTTACAATGTAGCAAGTGGTGTTTGTGGCTTCCGCCCAAAAATATTTAGGTAAATTGTTTTCACAAAGCATGGTTCTAGCCATTTCTTGTAAAGTTCTATTTTTCCTCTCAACTACCCCATTTTGTTGAGGAGTTCGAGGAGCCGAAAAATTGTGGCTTATACCATTTTCATTTAAAAACTCTTCAAACCCTAAGTTTTGAAATTCGGTTCCATGATCACTTCTAATATGTGAAATTCTAAGTTTAAGATCATTTTGGGTTATTTTTGAAAACATGATGAATTTTTCTAAAGCCTCATCTTTAGTGCTTAAAAATAGAACCCAAGTAAATCTAGAAAAATCATCAACAAGAACAAATGCATAAGATTTACCACCCAAGCTCATAGTCCTAATTGGCTCAAATAAATCCATATGGATAAGTTGTAAACACCTACTTGTAGAAACATCATTAATGGATTTAAAGAATGACTTATGTTGTTTACCCTTAGAGCATGCATCACAAATTTTATTGTTTGAGAACTTAATCTTGGGTAAACCTCTAACTAGATCAAGGGAAACTAATTTTTCTCAAACACTAATGCTAGCATGTCCTAGTTTCCTATGCCATAACCATGCATCATTTTCATTTTGAGCTACTAAACATGCATGTGATGTATGTATGTCATCTAGATGCACCATGTAAATGTTACCTATGCGATGACCTATGAGCATAATGTTATTAGATTTAATGTCAACAATTTTGCATCCATTTTTATCAAATAAAACATTAAATCCTTTATCACATAATTGGCTTATGCTCAACAAATTATGTTTAAGACCATCGACATACAAGACATTTTCAATAAGAATGGTAGAGTGATTACCTATGGAGCCAATACCTTTAATGTGGCATTTGGAGTTGTCACCAAATGTCATCACTCCTCCACTTTTTGGCTTTAAATCCATGAATCTACTCTTGTCTCCGGTCATATGCCTCGAGCATCCACTATCAAGGTACCATGAGTTTTGACTTTGTGCTTTGGCCTTGTAGCAAAGCTCCCCCTACAAAAAAAGATATTAAACTTTTGTTTTTGGTACCCAAATCATTTTGGGTCCACGAGTGTTAGCTCCCAATAGCTTGGTTCCCTTAGGAATCCAAGGTGACATAGCAACAATATTATTAGATTTTACAAGTTCCTTAGGAACCCATGCACTTCTAATCTTTTTAGTTCTACTATGTCTAGGAAAGCTACTTTGTTTGTAGTTATTAGTCTTTCTCTTAGGCTGGTTTGTTTTAGATGATTCACCTATTTCATGCTTCACACTACCAACATATTTAAAAGACTCTTTGAGCTTGTTATGCTCACCTAACACCTTCTGGTGCTCACTATTGCATTGAGAAAGAAGATTATTTAGGTCTACATTTTCATCTTGGAAAAACTTAAGTTCATCTTTCAAACCTAAAATCTTTTTCTCAAATTTTAAGTTAGCTTGAGAGAGTGAGTCATTTTTATCATTTAATTCAGAAATAATTTTCTTATTCCTAATGACCGACTCCTTGTATTTCTCAACTAACTCATCATAAACCTCTTGCAACTCATCATATGCATCATTTAATTCATCATATGTAAAATCTAAAGATGATGAGTTAGAGGTTACCATGGAGGAATCTTCCTCAAGTGCCATGAGGCAAAGGTTGGCCACTTCTTGTTCGTCATGCTCGGATGACTCCTCATCACTCCAAGTAGCAAGCTTGGCTTTGAGCTTCTTCTTCTTCTCAAAGCCCTTCTTCTTGAGTTGAGGGCACTCCGAACGAATGTGATCGGGCTTATTGCACTCGAAGCAAATGATTTGATCACTCACTTCTTCTTTGTTTTTACCTTTGAAGTCCATCTTTCTTTGAATTTTCCTTCCTTGGTTGGACCTCATGAAGCGTGATAATCTTTTGGCTATCATAACCAATTCTTCTAACTCATCCTCCTCACTAGAGGTGCTCTCCTCAAGTAATGAAGCTTTGAGAGCCACTTATATTTTCTTCTTCTTTTCCACCTCTAGCTTCTCCACTCTTTTCTCTTCCTTCTTATTTTCTTCTTCCCTTCCTTGCTTCATAATCTCATGAGTAAGGAGAGAACCCACTAGCTCATCAAGTTTTAAGGTCTTCAAGTTTTTGGCCACGATGATGGCGGTTCTCTTCCCATCCCAAGATTCGGGAAGTGAGTAGAGTAGCTTTCGGACAAGCTTGTCTTCCAAAATAGTCTCTCCAAAGCCTTTAAGCCCGTTGACGTTGGTTGAGAAGCGATCAAACATCTTTGACACCGTTTCTTCAGGCTCCATTTTGAAAATATCATAACTAAGATTGAGAATTTCAATCTTAGTCTCCTTCACATCATTGGTTCCTTCATAGGTGGTCTCTAGAGTATCCCACACTTCCTTGGCACTCTCAATGGAGGAAACTTTGGAGTAGATATCGGGACCGAAAGAACAAAAGAGCATGGGAAGAGCTTTGTCATTTATTTGGATCTTCTTCCTCTCTTCTTCACCCATCTCCATATTTTTCTTTAAAACCATCTTTCCTTCATTATCTTGCTTCAATGGAATATAGGGACCATCTTCAATAACATCCCAAACCAAGTAATCGTTGGACTTGATGAAGAGGCGCATCCGATTCTTCCAAAACGGATAGTTGTCACCATTGAAGAAAGGTGGTTTTGTAGTGGATTGAGACTCGTACATGCTAGATCTAGAGATAAATGCCATATCTTGATTTTTGGATGATCACACTCTTCCTAGGAACTCCTCTTGTGGTTGTTAATCCTTCAAATAGGTAGGCTCTGATACCAATGGTTGAGTGGATCGAATGATCGAAATAAACCTAGAGGGGGGGGGGTGAATTGGATTTTTAAAGTTTTTGGTGGTGGAATTGACGAATAAAAATGGTAGACAAGGAATTTTAGAGTGGTTCAAGTTCCAATCGAACTCTACATCCACTACCTTAGCTTCACTAAGGATTTTCAACAATTCCACTAATTGCTCTTCCCCTTTTCTAGGCTAATGAGGTAACCGTTACAATTTCGGTCAAATTTTCTACCCAAAATTTAACACAATCCTCACACAATAGAAACAAAGAAGTTGTTGGCTAAAACAAGTATCTCTCAATACACAATGTAGCCCAATTACAAGCACTCAACCCAATTGAAATGATAAGAATGAAAAATACAATTGGGGTTACAAGACAATAATGGGATTTAGGCACAAATGCTTGGATTTGATGTTTGGATGTTTGCTTTTGGATCAAAAATTGTTGCTGATGCTTTTAGAGGTCCCTTTTATACATTTTCATTGAATTCTAGCCGTTGTGGTTGTTGCATTCATCAATAGAGCCATTGGGGATATTATCTTCCCTCCATAAATACAGTCTGCAACCAACCATTTCGAAACGCCCCATCATGTTTCGAAACAGACCAAAATAGAAAGAGCCGTTGGGATGCATTAAAGAGCCCGTATCGAAACAGTTAAGCTTGTTTCGATACTCTAAGAGCCATTTTGAAACTTGTTTCGAAACATTTTTGCCACTGTCAAGGCCTGTATCAAAACGGCTTGTAATCATTTCGATACGCCTTAACGACTTGTGTAAAATCAGTTAGAAACTTTCAACGGTCATATTTTTAAATCTACTTGAATACAGTTTCGAAAGTTTGGATGTCGTTTCGATACAGTGTCTCGATGTTCTTAAGCCGTTTCGAAACCCGTTTCGAAACAAGGATTCACAGTGTTGAAACCGTTTCGATACCCGTTCCAAAACATGAGTTCACAGTTTCAAAAGTTTTTTGAAACGCCTTAGGCCGTTCCAAAACGGTGACTCGAAAAACACTGTTTTGGCTTCAAGAACATTTAGAAAAATTTTGACAATATAAGATTTTAACTTAGGCATTTTCCTTTAAACACATAGAGAGGTTTGAGGAATTAAAAATTCATTTTCACATTTTCAATTTAGTCCTTAAATTCTTTAGTTATATCAAAATCAAATTATCGGTTTCACACAACTCAATTCAAAACTCAACCTCCCGAATAGGCAGCAAACTAGGTAGCTCCTCCGGAAACACCCAGGGAATTCACACACGGTCCTTATATCTTGAACCCGGACATCCTTTGTACTAGGATTCATTACAAAAGCTAAATAAGCTTCGCATCCTTGACGCAACAATCGACTTGCTTCAAGCGTCGAAACTATATTAGATAGGAACTTTATGTTCTCTCCCACCACCACAACTTTATAATCATCAACAAGTTTCAGCAAAACTCGCTTATTCTCAAAATCCACAACAGCCCTATGCTCAACTAGCCAATCCATACCAAGGATTACATCAAATCCATAGAAAGGTAATTCCATGAGATCAAACAAATCACATGATCTTGCACCATTAAGGGACATCTCCTATACAACTTCCTCGTTACAACCGTTTCACCAAAGGAACTAGTAACACGCACACCAACATCCAAAGACTCAACAGGCAAACCAAGCATTTGAGCATGTTCACGCAATATGTATGACTGTGTAGACCCAGAATTAATCAGAGAAAGCAATGACAAAGACTGCAAAGTAAAGGTACCTGCGATCACATCGGTGTCATTCCTCCCTTCACGATGGTCATACACTCTGGCCTAACCACCACCTTCGAGTTGAACAGCTACCACAAGTGCTACATTCCTTGCACCATCATCTCTACGCTGAAAATTGCCACGGCCGCACCCACAGCCCCTATGTGGCTCAGCTGCTCTCACCGGAGCTTGTCCCTCTCTCATCGACTGAGGACATTCCCGTTTCATGTGCCCACAAGAACCACTTCTCCGACATGTACCAATGTTGCCCCAACACTCTCCCGTGTGCCTCCTACCGCATCGATTACACTCAGGTGTACGAATGAAAGAATTCGGTCCTTGTTGACCTTTCCCTGGGTTAACTCCCCCATGTCTAGAATCCCCATGAGACCTTCGATCCTTAGGCCTCTTAAACGATCCCTTCCAGCATCATGTTCCGCAGCTCTCTTCCCTGAGCTAGATCCTTCTGCTCGACTTGCCAGACCAAGGTTCAGCTCAATGTCCTTGGCTCGAGTGACCAGAACATCAAAATCAATATAATCCGATGCAAGCATTTATGTCTTCACATCTGCCACCAGCCCATATCAAAAACACTAACATCTATCTCGTTCATTAGGGATCAATTCAGGTGCATACTTACCCCGATGGAATCTCTCATCATCGGACTCTCACTTTGGATTGGGATGGCACTACCTCCATTGCCTGACTCGAAAGAGCACATACGAATTTTAGTTTAGAGTGCACTTTACATCTTATTGGTCGACCAATTATATCTGATAATCATCTCATCATTTATGCCAATATATTACATTAAATCATCATCTCACCTACTATTTTGATGCAACATTTCTAAATCATTCTCATCCCATTCAAAACCATAATTCATGCATAGCATTTAATCAAAATCTCAAAACTCTTTGCAATGTTGTTCTATCTCATGGGATCAATATAAAACATCTTCTCATGTCATAAATCATGCATAAAACAGTAGGAATTTGTCAATCTCAAATCAGGAGCATGTCAAAACATTTAGGGGCATCATCCACATTTCGAGAGCAAATCTAAACATACTTACTTCCGGACTTATAATGATGTTTCAAACCAATCCTAAATCCCCAAAACTTGTTTCCTTGTCCCTCAAGGACTTCTAAAAACCATTTTTCACTCACCGATATCATTTTGCTTGCTTGCCGAAACGATTTTTAGGCTTCTGGAACTTCCAGATCAACACTAAATGGGTCCGATGAAGTCTCCCCTGTTCATTACACATAAGAGCAGAGGATTAATGCATCATCATGCATTAAAATCACTAGCCACTCATTCTAACTCGCTGCACTACTCAAAACTAGCATTTCGGCTATCCGAAATCACTTTCAAACTTTCTGAAATCAAAGCCAGCCAAGATCTATCAAGTATAACCTTTTCTAACCCTCAATCAACATAAAAAATCAACATACACACGACCTTATACCTCCAACAAAAATAGATCACCAAAAACACCTCAAAAACCACAAATCTAGCATCTAAAACTTAGGAACCCAAACCTATTCAGGATTAATTTGTTAAAACCTTATTCTCAACATCAAATAACATCCAAAATATGTTAAAAATCAACCTCAAATCAGAGCTTAACATAGAAATACGAAAATCACCAAGATCTCATCAAGAATCTTGAATTTAACAACTATTTCATGTTTATAACATTAAAACAACTCAAAAACCATTAACAAAGGATTGATAACTTGGGAATTTTAGTAAAGAACTGATCATTAGAGGAGAAGAATGAAGCTTACCTCTAATGGTTGATCTCCCTTTAATTTGGGCAAGTTTCCTTAATAATCCAAAGCAAAATCAAAGAGGATTTGATGAAACAAAGTTAGGAAATCTTTTGGAAGATGTAATCTTAGAAAAGAAGATGAAAATGAGAGGTTCTTTGATGAGAGAAAAGTGTTTGGCTGATTGGAAGTTGAGAGAAAATAAAAAGAGAGAAAACTATCGTAAAGTTTGTTATGAAAAGTCAACCTTTGATTTTCTTTTAATTCCCTTTTATTTCTTTAATAAAATCATCATTAAAAGCTCCCAAATTAAAGAGAAATCTGATGAAAACAAATGTTAAAATTAGCTCCTTAAAGATTCAAAGTTTCAATCCATTACAAAACAGTCATTAGCCAACTTTTGCAAAAACTGCATTTTGGTCACTATAACAAAATGTAATATTTCCAAAGCTCATTTTGCAAATTTGTTTTTACCATAATAATTTAAATAATAAATGAGGATTTCTAGATATTTTTCTATATTTTTTAAAACATCCCGAACTAGGTTTTCCCTAAACCAACCTCAAGGGTTCGAACCGTTCTTGACCGGCCCGATTCAACGTCTAAAACATCTAGGCCCAAAACCAGGGCATTACACATAAGGATGTTATTAGGTTGTTTTTAGATGTTGATTGATGATTAAACTTGAATAGAAGTGTTAGATTATGGCTGGGTTGAGTTTAGAGAGCAATCGAAGGTGTTTTTAGTTGTTTCGGATGGGCGTTTCGGTGCTTTTGGGAAGAGCAGTGAGATAGTTTAAGTTTTTGGTGATTTTAATGCATTGAGGTTCATTAATCCTTTATTCTTGTGTGGTATAAACAAGGGGGAACACATAGGAAGCAATCGGTGAAGTTTTGGGGGCTTCAGACGCTTGATTTCGTATCGGCAAATCTTGGTTTCGCGTGTCAATAAGTGAGAACATGTTTTCCAGCTTTGAAACACTTTAAAGGTGGTTTTGGGAACTTAGTGTAAGCTTGAAACTCTTTACTAAGTTCGGAAGTAAGTAAATGATTTTCTCCCTCGGATTGTGCTATTAAGAGTTTGTTGATGCACTTAATTTTAAATGCATATTACCTACCATTTAAAGCATGATTTAAAGTAAGTGATTATTGTTTTTGATGTCATGATGATGAAGGATGCACATGGTAAGTGATCCTTGAGGTATATGAGTTATACTTGTGATTTTTAAGCATGGTTTAATGCTTGGTAATGTCGTTGATTTATGATGCTTTGAAAACAGCGAGGTATGGATTAATATGTGAATTATATTTGCAAGTGATGTTGCGAAATGGTTTATAAATGAAATCGGATATAGTTAGCCGGCTATAGGATTGAGTGCACTATAAACAAGTCACCTTGGATGTTGAGGGGTTTATACGGTATACCAAATACTCTATCCAAGTACCCTAACAATTAAGGAAAGTGTATGGTGTCCCGTCTCTCGTTAGTGGGGTTATACATCTACCGATGAGTTGTGTTGAGGGGTTTATACGGTGTACCGAATACTCCACCACGAGTGTCACAACGGTGGAGGGTAGCTCCCGTGTGTGAACCTTGAGATGCCGGTGAGAATGTATGAAGTGTTGGGACAACACTTGTGAATCCGTTGGTAAGCATCGGATTGTTAAATTGACCTGTTGGTAAGCATCGATAAGTTAGATAGTGAACATAGGACATTGATATTGACATTGTCATCGTGCATTGATATTGACATAATTATTATTACTGAAACATTGTAAATGAATCATCGGACATTGATATTGACATTGAAATCATGAAACATTATCATAGTTATCGTTAAGGTTTTGAAACATTGATATCGAAACATGGTTTACTAATAATAACATTGAAGACATTGGTCATCGGAATTATCATTGAATATTGAATATGGATATTGTCATCGAAACCTTGGATTTGGACGGACATTGGATACAACTGGCATGCCATAGAATTTATGAGCTAAATGTACGAGTGGACTACGGTTCAAAGGCTATGGCCTATATTAATTTGGCGAGGCGGATGGATATGTATTGTTATTGGTCATTGGCGAGGTGGAGGGACTAGACCATTCATCGTTTTGGCGAGGTGTAAGAATTCACGTATCCACTATCTGGACTTAATCCAAGGGATAATAACTAATATGATATGTTAATCATTGAATATTTAAGCATAACATTAATGTTATTGAGCATGAGAAGATGTACATGTATCATTCTTTGATATTTACATTGTTTATGACTACCTCACTAGGCAATGTATGCCTAATGAATTCATCTTCCATGCTTTTCAGGTTGAAAGTTCGTTATGGTTGAAGATCATAAAGTCGAGGTGAGACGAGTCACTACAAGCTTAAAGTAATGTATTTTGTCCTTATGAACTCCTAGTATGGTGGCAAAATAGTTGGACTAGTCTTCTATTCCCATTTTGGTATGTTTGTAATGTCTAAGGGCTGTAATGTAGTTAAGGGGCTTAAAAGGACTTTTTGGTGGTGTTAAAATTGGCAGATATGGCTCACGTAGGTGAAAACCTAGTAATCATATTCGAATGATCATGAAATTTTGCATGCTAGTAGTTTATAGTATTGAAATGTTGTACGTAACATTTCTTTGCATTTGAATATCTGTTGGTAGGTTAATTTAGCTAAAAATCAGCTAAAATCTGTCATTACAAGTCAGGCGTATCGAAAACAAGTGATGGTGTTTCGGTACAACCTCTTTAATAAGGCTATTGGGAAACAAGGTAAAACAAGGTGTATCGATATGATTTGGAGCCGTTTTGATACGATTTGTTACTATCAAAGCTTGTTCTAATACGTGCCTAACCTATACCGGAACGAGTCAATAGTGAAGGTCAACTAAGGTCAACCCGTACCGAAACATGGCTTACCTATTTCGATACGTGGTTTGGGCAGAATCTATCTAGGTCCAATTCTCGTACACACGTTTCGAAAATGCTTGGAGCGTTTCGATACATAGTTAGTTAAAATACATAGATTGAAGTTTTACATTGTTCACAAATTGATCACTAAAATTTGGATGACTTAATTGGATGGGTAAATGATCTCTGAATTACACAAAAATTTACAGTATCATTGATATTAAGTTAAATCGCATCGTGATGTGGTCAATTGCAATAAAGCATCCTTAATTTACTAAAATTACAATTTAGTCCCTAAAGCTTATAAATGTTAGAATTTGGTCCTAATTGAGTAATCATCGTTACAAAGTGAATAATTTTGACTAAGATACATGTTTGGTAATGTTTATCAAGCAAAGAATTGATTATGTGCTATATTGATTGGGATTTTATCGCACCGATAATCGTACTGTTCATTGGTAGCACTATCCGACCCAGTTTTCGACTAGGTCGGGAAGGGGGTATTACATTTGTGGTATCAAAGCTAGATTTTAGTCGATTCTAGGACTAAACCAAAGCTTATTGCATTATTATTGTATTACTTTGCCGCCTAGGAGTTATATATTGTGTATATTGTGACTTCTCGACTAATCCGATCTCTTTGTAATATAGATATGTCTGAAACAAACGAAGTTAACATTGATGAGCCTGCAACCGTCTCCTAGACTCATGGCAAGGAGAGAAGAGGAGGAGACCCTCCGAATCCTCAAGACCCTATTGTTCATAATGGTGAGCCTGCATCACCTACTGCTCAGGCTGAATGTTATAAGAACATGGATGATATGTTCAAGCAGTTTATGACTGCAATGAGAGCTGAACATGTTGCACAACCCATCGCTCCTGTTATTCAACATACTCAGGATCCTGTCGATAAATTATCTCAGTACCGAGCTTACACCTTTATTGGTTAAGATGATGAGAACCTTGAAGTTGCCAAGTATTGGTTGGATAACACTCTTCGAATCTTGAACAAGCAGTTGCAGTGCTCGGACGAGCACAAACTCGAGTGTGCCCTTGCGTTGTTGCTGATGAGGCACTCAATTGGTGGGAGAATACTACATTGACGGTCTCTGAGGATGTTGTAACCTGGGAGTTCTTCCTTAAAGAATTCCGTAAGAAGTACATCAGTGAGTTCTATCTTGCTGAAAGACGAAGTATTTTCCTCCACCTCAAGCAAGGGGGATGACTGATCGAGCAGTACATCCATGACTTCTGTAAGTACTGTAGATATGGCGTTGCATATATCAAGAAAGAGGTAGAGAAGTGTCGAATGTTCATTGTAGGGCTCAATGATGATTTACGCCCTATGTTTACTGGATTGAGTATTGTTGATTTTCAAGACCTGATGAATTGTGTTAAGGCCACCAAAGTTGCACATAAAGCTCAACGGGCTGGTGGGTCTGGTAAATCGAAAAAAAGGTTTAGAGATGATTCTCGACCTCCCAAGTGGAACGAGAAAGGAAAATATCAAGGCCCTAAGTACAATGTTTATCTACAGCCCTCCCGTTCTGGAAATATTGATAGACCTCAATCTGTGACTTGATCCTTTACTAAGGCAACATCTATTGATAGTACCGGAGGTTCGAATCGAAGCACCCAACATCCAGTTTGAAACTACTACCAGAATAAACATCCAACATGTCAATGCCGTAAGCATATTGGAGCTTGTTATTACTGTAGCGAGCAAGGTCATTTCATTCGTGACTGTCCACTGAATGCAACCAAGTCTACATCTACCCGACTACTGTTTCCTCTCCTGCCCAATCCTTTCGAGGTAAGGGATCAACGCAAGGGTCATCGGGAGCTTTTGAGAGATCAAGTGGTTCAAGGAAACCATTTAACAAGCAAGACACTAAAGTCCCTGCCCAAATGTATCATATAAGGAGCATGGAAGAGGAAGACGAGCTTGATGTCATTGCAGGTACCATTGAGTTATATTCGCATATGCATTGATTGACCTCGGTTCTACTCACTATTTTATAAGAACCATAATAGTCAAGAAGTATAGCATGTCTTCTAAGCCAATAGCATCGAGATTCTTTGTAACCAATCTTTTAGGAGATTGTGTCACCATGAGGGTAGTATGCAAGAACTACCCCTTAATAATCCAAGGGATTCCTTTCCTGGCCAATTTCTTGGCTTTACCGATCCACGAGTTCGATGTTATCCTAGGTTTAGACTAGCTTAATGAGCATCAAGCCTAGGTAGATTGTTTTAAGAGGAAGTGTTGGAGTATGCCCAAAGACCAATAATATGATGATTGAATAGACATACTATTTTACTAGATTTATCAAGTAATGTCATTGTCGTTATTATCATTTGGTATGTTTCTGTGCATCAAACTAACCATTAGATAATAATGTCCATACAATAATACGATTATTGTTAAATAGGATCCTTAGTCGAATATTATTACAGGTATGGACAGTGATAATATATAAAGACTAATATGTGGTTGATTGATAACAAGTGTTGTCATTGACATAGAGATGTCAAAATCAACACATAAGTATTTGTTAGAGAACAACATACTGGATTGACCCGCTATGAGCATGTTTCTTGGGTAATTATGTGACAGTCACAACATTGCTCATGATAAACATATGTATAATCCTTAGACTTGAGATCAACATGATTTCAACATAAAAATTTACGTATTTTGACATAGTCAAACGTGTGTCGTAACTGACTACATTATAAACACTGATGATTGGATACGTGATGACCTATGTACTGAAATATGGTTGATCAAGAAAGGATTTGTCCCTCCTACATAATGGGAGAAATATCTTCGACCACTTGATTGAGTGAGATTAGAAAATGCATGGCCATGCTCGAATATTATGATATGAGATATCATAGAGATTCGTTTATCATAAT
This sequence comes from Hibiscus tridactylites, assembly GCA_958450335.1. Lineage (NCBI taxonomy): Eukaryota > Viridiplantae > Streptophyta > Magnoliopsida > Malvales > Malvaceae > Hibiscus > Hibiscus tridactylites. Next base: position 17,944,671 of record OY288292.1, on the reverse strand, counting down.
CTACTCAAGACATCAAGAAACACTAGATGGACAACGCAAGTGTGACTAACCCATGACTTGTGTTTATCTAAGATATAAAGGAGAAAAGGATGAAATACATAAAGGAAGTTTATTTAGGAATTAGGAAAGTCAAACCATGACTTCATGCAACTTAGGTAGCAATGATGTATTGCTAGATGCCACTCATTGTTTGTAAAATTAGAACAGTTCTAAATTTGCTGCTAACGTTGCATGAACCTACAAGGGTCACACCCTTCGAATGAAACGAACAAAAATTGGAAACCATACTCCATATTTTAGGGAGGTTGCTGAAAATCCCCTATGGGATAGGGGAAATCGAAAACTCCCTTAAATAGGAATAATATTGGATAACTATTGTATTTATCAAATATTATTTAGAGTATGGAAAATATTTAGAGACTTAAATATTATAGAATAAGATTCTAGAAATTTAAATATATATTTGGAATTTATATAATGTATATTTAATTCCAAGTTTACGTAGAATTAGATTCTACATAATTAAAAATATATATTTAAATATATTTAAATCCAAGTAAACACAGAATGAGATTCTATATAATAAAAATATATATATTTGGATTAAATATAATGTATATTTAAATCCATGTTTTATGCAGAATAAGACTCTACATAATTAAATATATATATTTCATTTAATGTTATTAAATATAATGTATATTTAATATAAACCAATTTCAAGTAGAATTAGATTCTATGAATTTTGGTTGAACTTGGATTTAAGGAATTCAACTAGAATTAAGTCTCTGAATACTATTTAAAGGGACAAGGGCTAGCAACCAAATTCTCCCTATTCCTCCTTGCAAATTTCGACATATCCCTGGGAATTCCCCTCTGGAATTTTCGACAAGTCCCAACTTTCTTATGAGAAGCTGTTTGATATTTTCTCGTGTTCCTCTTGCCCCATGGTAAATTCCTGGTGGTTTCCTAGTTCGAATCCAAGTCCCGGTAGAACCCCTGGTCGATTTCAGACTCCCTCGGGAATCCCTGGAGGGATTTCGACTTCTCCCTGGAAGGTGTTCAAACCTGTCGAAATTTATCCCTAAGTGCTAGGGAGGCGGAAACTTTGTTCGTTTTGTTCGGGTGGACTCCGTAGAGGTCGTTGCGAACTTGTGACGATTCCGGTTTTACTTGACGTGGTTATTCCAACATACCGTCGATTTTTCAGTTTCCAAAGTTTTAAAAGGTAACTCTTCATCTTTTCACCCCGGATTCATTCCTGTACATGGATCCTGGCTGGATTACGTCGGATTAATTTTTTCAGCTACGCCACGGGGCGTACCAACGTTACCCAACAAGGAAGTTGTATCTTCGGGGTTTTGGCAAGGAAAATGTTGTTTCGATGAATGTGAGGAATCCTTCATTGTGTGCTTTGATGTTAGAAGCAAAAGTTGAATCTCCATTATGGGACATTGACATTGTGTGTGAATTCTCTGATGTTTTTCCAGATGAACTTCCGGGATTACCCCCAACTTGTGAAGTGGAGTTTGGCATTGAGGTGCAACCTGGAACTGCTCAAGTTTCCATTGCACCACATCGAATGACAATTATTGAATTAAAGACGTTGAAAGCTCAAATTCAAGAATTGTTAAGTAAAGGCTTTATTCAACCGAGCTCTTCACCTTGGGGAGCTCCGGTTCTCTTTGCAAAGAAGAAAGATGGATCCATGCGGTTATGCATTGATTATCGACAGTTAAAAAAAGTGACCATCAAGAACAAGTCTCCATTGCCCAGAATAGATGACTTGTTTGATCAATTAAAGGATGCCTTAGTGTTTTCCAAGATTGATATGAGGTCAGGTTACTACCAAATAAGAGTTAAAGAATGTGATGTACCAAAGACTACTTTCCGTATGAGATATGGACACTACAAATTCTTGGTGATGCCCTTTGGGTTAACCAATGCACCGACAACTTTTATGGATTTGATGAATCGTGTCTTTAGACCCTATTGTAACAACCTTTTTTTCTAGAAAAAACTTGAAAGGCGTGTCACTTTTTGAAAAAGAATTTGTAAAAGGGGGATTTTCCTTTAAAAATTCGTGTTTTGGAAAACGGTAAAAATTTGGAGTTGCCATCAGCCACTAAGGTAGGCCGGACACCACAAAATGAGATATTCTATTTAAAAAGGGTTTAAGAGTTGGTTACGTGCAGGGAAGGGTTAGCCCCCATATCACGCCCGGAAATCGGTACCAAATTACTTGTTGCCTTTAATCGATAGAAATTACTTAAAATCTAAAGTGAATTTAATTAGATGTTCTTAAGTGAAAATTTAACTTAAATAATGCAGGCTTTATCAAATTGTGGCCTTAGAATTAATTGATCATTTGATTAAAAAGGATGCCGGTACACCGGACCATAGACTAAACCGACATCATATAAGTCTGACTGCCGTGTTAGTTTAGGGTTTCGATCCCGTACGTCACCTTAATGCATGATGCAAGCATTTAGGAATAATGACATGATATTTTCATTTTTAGTTATTACTTACCTACAAACGGTGAAAATTAACCCAAATATTCGGTCGACATCCATTAAGCTTAGGTTGTTTTGGCACGAATATCGGGGTTAATTGATACCTTTCTTTTGTATATTTAAGTTTAATTAATGAACATGCCAAATTATTAATGGTTCCATGAATTACAAGTGTAAGGTGTATGTTATAGAAAAGCTTGAAAGTAAACACACAAGAGCCCCCTAGGCCCTATCTTAAAGGCTTGAATTATGGAAGACCGATTAGTGATCTAATTAGATTAGGTGATTCTAATTTTATCCTAAATTCTTTATGTCCTAAAAGATAAGAGGCCTTAATAAATTATGGATTATCATGTGTTTTGCCTGTGTAAATTTAATTAGTTTTATCTTAAAAAGATTAAGAAGGGCTTAACCGAATTAATGGGCTTAATACCCACCCTAATAAGGCAATGATGAATTTAAGCGAATTAAACCGGTTAAAACCCTAAACTTGATTTAAGCTCTAAACCTAAACTGACCTAATTGTGCGAACCGTGCCCATATGAGGTGGGCACACGATTCGAAACAATTAAATCGATCCTAAAAACCTAAAGGCCTAATCTACCTAGCCCAAGCCTACCTAAACTAAGCAAAGCCACAAACCTAATTCTAAAACTCTAAGCCCAAAAGCTCAAGGCCCAAATTGTCCGAAATTGCGCCAATCCAAAAACCACAAACAACTATATACTTCATTATAAAAGAGCATCTAACATAAGGCATATGTTATGTATTAATCTTGTATTTCATGGAATCTAATGTCTTATATCTCGTAACAACCTTATAATATATATTAGATGTTCTTAAGTGAAAATTTAACTTAAATAATGCATGCTTTATCAAATTGTGGCCTTAGAATTAATTGATCATTTAATTAAAAAGGATGCCGGTACACCGGATCATAAACTAAACCGACATCATATAAGTCTGACTGTCGTGTTAGTTTAGTGTTTGGATCCCGTACGTCACCTTTATGCATGATGCAAGCATTTAGGAATAATGACATGATATTTCCATTTTTTAATTATTACTTACCTACAAACGGTGAAAATTAACCCAAATATTCGGTCGACATCCATTAAGCTTAGACTATTTTGGCACGAATATCGGGGTTAATTGATACCTTTCTTTTGTATATTTAAGTTTAATTAATGAACATGCCAAATTATTAATGGTTCCATGAATGACAAGTGTAAGGTGTATGTTATAGAAAAGCTTGAAAGTAAACACACAAGAGCCCCCCTAGGCCCTATCTTAAAGGCTCGAATTATGGAAGACCGATTAGTGATCTAATTAGATTAGGTGATTCTAATTTTATCCTAAATTCTTTACGTCCTAAAAACTAAGAGGCCCTAATAAATTATGGATTATCATGCGTTTTACCCGTGTAAATTTAATTAGTTTTATCTTAAAAAGATTAAGAAGGGCTTAACTGAATTAATGGGCTTAATACCCACCCTAATAAGGCAATGATGAATTTAAGCGAATTAAACCGGTTAAAACCCTAAACTTGATTTAAGCTCTAAACCTAAACCGACCTAATTGTGCAAAACGTGCCCCTATGAGGTGGGCACACGATTCGAAAAAATTAAATCGATCCTAAAAACCTAAAGGCCTAATCTACCTGGCCCAAGCCTACCTAAACTAAGCAAAGCCACAAACTTAATTCTAAAACTCTAAGCCCAAAATCTCAAGGCCCAAATTGTCCAAAATTGCGCCAATCCAAAAACCACAAACAACTATATACTTCATTATAAAAGAGCATCTAACATAAGGCATATATTATGTATTAATATTGTATTTCATGGAATCTAATGTCTTATATCTCGTAACAACCTTATAATATATATGATATAAAAACTAAATATCATATATCATAAAAAAGAAATACGTATCACATTAAAACCATATGTTATATTTTATATACAAGACTATATCATATACCATATAGTAAAACCATATTTTATATAAAGACTATATCTTATAAAAAACTACATAATATATACATTTAGAAAACTATAGGTTATATTTAAAAAAACATATGTATAATATATGAATGTAAAAAAACATATAAACATATATAATGCATTAAGAAACTACATATACTAGAATATCGTAATATACCCTTAGTAAAAATGATTGTATAGTATATATATACACATATCATATTACTAACCATATATTATATGATAACATCAAGCCATAGAACACATTTATGAACAAAATAAAGCAAGAATATAAATATAACAAAATAAATAAATAAATATGCATGCAAGGGGCTTAAATCTGTTTTAACACTATTTTGGGGACCAAATTAAACAAGAACCAAAATTTTGGGGGCTAGATTGAAAAGAAAAAAAAGATGTTCTGAACTAGGGACGAGATTGAAAGCATAGGAAAATTTGCAAGGACCGCGGGAAAGGTTTCAAAACGCGGAAGCCCTTACGTCGCGAATAGAGAGGTGCAGAGGGATTTATAATGCAATAAAATTGTTTTTAAAAACTAAAACTGGTATAAAAAACCTTTTAAGACTAAAAATCGGATTTTCCCTCAATTGACCGAAACCATAAAACACGACTTTTCTCTTCTCTCAAGGGAAAGACGAACGAAACCGTCCGTTCGCCCTGTCGGCCGACAAACTCCGAAACTCCAAAAAACGACTCATTTTCCCTTTTTTAAAATCAGATCTTCCCTTTTTGCTTGGAAAACATTTAAACCGAACCGAAATCCTTTTTTTAGAAAAGAAAACGAGATCTTTGTCGCCTTCCCCTTTACCGATTCGTTATGCATAGTCTCGAAGAGACTGGGACTTGTCACCGACAGGATTTAAGCAACGACGTGAAGGGAAGGCGAACCATCACGAAGGTAAGATCAAAAGAAACCCTAACCTTTAATATTTACGATATGCTTTGAATCGAAAAAAAGAGAGGATACCTCTGAAAGTTGTTGCCTTTTTGTATTGATATCTCTGGAAATTCCCTGATGTTCTTACCTTTTTGATTTACATAGATTATTTCGGCTTTTATAACCTGAAATTACATGAATTTAGAAAAAATAGAAAAACTAGGAATTCTACTATTGGGTGCCTCTGCTTGCTTTTGGCTGGATTCATGTCTATTTTTGAAAATGCTTGCTAATTCCCTGAATTTGTTGGTAACAAATTTGACGTTTTTTTGTTTCTTTGCGTGCACTGCGTCTCTCGTACGAGGGGGAGGGGACCAGAGCTGCTGGCGTGGCCGTTGACGTTCCGAGGCAATAAGGACGTGTTGCTCGGCCATTGGCCCTCCCTCCAGCGTGGAGGTACGACGGTGACGTAGATCACGCGCGGGAGTGTTCGGGAGATGGACAGACGCGACTTGGGAGTTGAAGAATCGTGCGCGTGGGTGACGCTTGGGATCGCGCGTGGGCGTGTGAGGGCCTAGAAGCTTTCCGCTTTGATCATGGACCGTTACATCTATCCCAGATCTAACGGCTGGGAGCCGACTGCGCAAGAAAATTGAGAGGCCGATTAGGGTTTTTGGTTTAATCTTGTTGGGCCCGAAACATGCCTTGTAATATATAAAGTTAATGGACTGTTAAAAAACTTGGGCTTTTTATTTATGTGTATATATTTATGGGTTGTTATAATTTGTAAATGGACTGATAATATATGGGCAATTTTATTTAAATTGTCTTCTTTTTCTTTCAGCTTAGTATAATAATAATATGGTAAATAATAATAATGATAATAATAATAATAATTATTATTATTATTTAATGATATAATAATAAAAGTAGACCGAACTAATAAACCTGAGATATTATGGGGTATACAAAACACACATAGTTATATAACACTAGTAATAATATTTAGGGGTTTTTATAATAATAATAATAATAATAATAATAATAATAATAATAATAATAATAATAATAATAATAATAATAATAATAATAATAATAATAATAATAATAATAATAATAATAATAATAATAATAATAATAGCATATGATAATAATATTGGTAATAACAACAATAATAATAAGATAGTATTAAGATAATATTAATAACAAAAAAGATAAGAAGATGACATACTATATTAGTAGTGTTTAGGGTTTTTTTTTCAATTGGATAACAACATAATAATAATACACATATATGGTATCAAATAGGTAGAAAGCCCCTTTATTACATAAATTAACGAAAAGTAAAAAAAATGGGTTAATACCCTGGACAAAATTAGTGATTACACCTATCTTGATAAATTCGTAGTTGTATTCATAGATGACATATTAATCTATTCCAAGAATGTTGCAGAACACATAGATCATTTCACATCGTGCTTCAAACCTTACAGGAGAATAAATTGTATGCAAAATTCTCTAAATTTTAATTTTGGCTCACTGAAGTTGCTTTCCTTGGACTTATTGTGTCAGCTTCGGGTATCCATGTGGATATAAAAAAACCAGGCTATTGTATATTGGCATCCACCGAAGAATATTGGAGAGTCAGAAGCTTTCTTGGGCTTGCTTGCTACTATAGAAGATTCGTAAAAGGGTTCTCTATGATAGCCGTTTCATTGACTAAGCAGTTGAGGAAAGAAGCTCCTTTTGTTTGGACAGAGGATCAACAACGGAGTTTTGATCAGTTGAAACAAGTCTTGACTAATGCACCAGTCTTGACCCAACCCGAGCCTGGAAAAGAATACACAGTTTATAGTGATGCATCGTATCTCGGGTTAGGATGTGTATTGATGCAAGAAGGAAAAGTCATTGCTAATGCTTCGAGACAACATAAACCGCACGAGAAGAATTACCCTACTCATGACCTTGAGTTGGCTGCAGTTGTCTTTGCATTGAAAATCTAGAGACATTATCTCTATGGAGAAAAATATTATCTCTTCACTGACAATAAAAGCCTTAAGTACCTGTTGACTCAAAAAGAGTTAAATCTTCGACAAAGAAGATGGATGGAACTCCTTAAAGATTACGATCTTGTCATCGATTATCATCCGGACAAGGCCAACGTTGTAGCTGATGCACTTAGCCACAAACCTTTGCCTGGTAAACATTGACAATGAATATAAAGTTATATGTATTGTGTGATACATTGGCTCGTTGCAATATCACTGTTTTGTAGCCCCTCGGGCAATTAATCCTCACTTTTGACTTCGGGAGCATCGTTGCCTTGTAGCTGAACTTCAAGTTCAGTCTACCATCATTTCACGAATCAAGGTTTTACAAGAGAAAGATCTTGAGCTCCAATCCATTGTCTGTAATGCCCCGATTTTGGGCCTATATTTTAGCCGGGTTTGGTTAGGCGGTTTGGTTCGAACCAGTTTAACGGTCTAGTTTAGTTTTGGGAAATAATTAAATTGAAAGGTTTTTGGTCGGATAAAAATATGGGAAAATTTCCTAAAATTATAATTATGTATATGATTAATTTTGGTAAAGGTAATTTAAAGAAAACAATTTTTAAATTGGACATTTTGGTGTAGTGACTAAAATGTAAAAATGGCAAAGTTTGATTTAATGGCAAAAATGTAAAAGGCTAATGCTTTGAATCATTAAGGAGCAATACCAGGAGCTAATAGAGATTTTTCCTCCTATTTAACAATTTTAATTAAATAATTATAATAAAAAATGATGGAGGGAAGTTAAAACGGTTTTCATTTTTTCTCACAAATTGGATTTGACGATAGTTTTCTTCTCTCATTTTTCTCTCAAATTCCCTTCATCCAAAATACAAGATTTTCAAGGTAAACTCTAAATTTGTTTTGGATTTCAAAGATTTATCTATTTTCTATTGATTCTCTATTGAATCTCTAGTTTTCTCTTTGGTTTTCTTTTGGGTTCTTTTCGAAAATGGAGGAAGAGCTCATCATTAGAGGTAGGTTCATTCTTCTCCTTTAATGACATGTTCTTTACTGAAATTCCCAAGTATTTAGTCTATTATATATTGTTTTTAATGGGTTTTTATATATTAATTGATGAAATCATGTTTAATTGAGGTTTCTTGAAGATTTATGATGGATCTTTGAATTTGATGTTAATTGCTGAGTTAATGATTGATTATTAACATGTTATTAATGGATAATAATGTTAAGTTGATGGATTTTGTTGAGTAATCCCGAAAATAGTTAGATTGCTAGTTGTTAGTGATGAAATCTTGAGTTTTAGGGGTCGTTGTTGTGACTTCTTGATAGCTGGAGGTTCATAGAGGCTGGGGAAGTGTTTTGGGTTGTAAATGGATGAAGATTGATGGTTGCTTTTGTTGGGTAATGTTTGCGAACGATTTAGAGTGGTTTTGTCGCTGTTTTCAGGTTTTGTCGATTGTTAATTTCTTGGCGAATGTTGGAGTTGCATGGGGGGTTTGTGTTGCTGGAGGTTTTGATGCAAGAGTATGCATTAATCCTATATTTTTCTTTGGGTATAAGTAGGGCAAGATGTTGCTTGATCGTTAGAAGGCATATTTGGAGTTTTATAAGCTTGAAATAGCTTCGACAAGTGAGTCAAAGTTGTATCGGTGAGTGGATGTGGTTTCAACGTTTTCATAAGCTTGGAAACAAGGTTTTGGGAGGTTAGTGTAAGCTTGAAATGCTTAGCTAATCTCGGAAGTAAGTATGGTTACCAAAGCTCTCAATTTTTCGGTTTAAAGTCCATGTGGATTATCAAGCTCATGTTTTGGACTTATATTTGTTACTCACTGTTATGCATGATTTATAAGCATGGTTTTGCTGATTTATATCCCATGAAATGATTTGATTATGTTTCAAGAGATTATATTCTTCATGAGATATTATGCTATATTTGAGCATGTTTTGAGATTGGATATGTGATGATTTTATTGATGCATTGAAAACAGTGAGTTAGCATGGATTTAAATGATATATTGGCTTAGTGATGAGATTTCTATTATCGGATATGTTGGTCGACCAATAGGATGTAAAGTGCACTATAATATATAAAATTCGTGCGTGTGATAAATTCTTCGGTTACACAATAGGGGTAGATTTTATTGTGTTGCGAGTGATAGGGGTTGATTCAATCACCAACGAGCAATGCAAGTAGTGGCATCCCGACCGAAGTGAGATTATGGTGAGGGTTGATTTCACCATGTGACTTGATAGGGGTTGATTCTATCAAGTGTGTTCGTATATCCGATCATTATTAGATGGGGGTAGATTCCATCCAGTTCACTTGAAATGCCAATATATGAATTGAACATGTATCATGGTTTTTGAAATGCTTTTGTATAAAGATTTTTATACATGATGATTATGCTTTATGAGATATAAGCATGTGAAGCTTTGGTTTGGATGCATTGAGATATGCATGAGGAAATGATACATTTGGTTTATAAATGATGCTTTAAATGTGGTTTTAAAAACACGAGGAAGTTGAGCATGACATGGTTATGATTTAAAGAAATCATTGGTTTGAAAAATGCATTGTTGTTGTTTAAATTGAGCTTTCCCTAACTAAGCAAATATGCTTAAACTATCCTTTCTAACAATGCATATTGGTGAGCTTATTGGCAGCAAAATAGAAAGGGAATTCTCCCAAGACATCACTCGATTTACAAGTATGGGTTTTGACACTTCTAATAAGGTAGAAATGGCAATGGGAAGGGTGCCTCGGTATTTGGGAGGGGATTGTTTAAACTCCATGGTTTGGAAAATGTGTTTTGCCTTTTAAGACTTGTAATGGGCCTTTATATGTTGTTATGCTTTGCTTTGTGGATTTTGATACTCTATGTGGATTGCTTCTAGGTTGCATGCCTTTAGAGTAATCATGTTTTGCAATTCTTGATGATAGATGCCTTTGATGATGCCTATGTGTTCGATAAATATGTGGTTGATGTTTACCCGTGATTGCATGATGATTGGTGGCCATATGGTGTGTTTTAAGATGCTTAAATATTAATGTTTTAGTGTAGTTCTGGTATGTGTTTCGAAACAGTAGCAACTGTTTCGATACATCTTGCATATTTGGTCTTAACGTTTTGGAACACCACTAGACCGTTTCGAGACCTTTAGTTATATTTTGTACCCGTAACGAAACTCGAGGTTGTTTCGATACGGCTCTGTGTTGTCTGAATGCAGGGGAGATCAATTTGGAGATTTGGATCCAAAACGGGTAAGGGTCGTTTTGAGACCAAATACTACTGGAATGCATGGTTTCGAAACAAGGGGGTGTCTGTTTCGAAACGAGGTCGTTAAGTTACTTAAATGTTCGTCAGTTTTGAATGTTTACATTTTAGTCCATGTTTGTGTGATTTGCAATTATGGATGTTTAAATGTTCGTATGATGCTGATATTTCACCTACAAGCATTTAATGAACCTTATTAAAGGTTTGTAACAATAATTTGTGATTTGACCTTGTATCGGATTTTTGCAAATGAATGGACAATTGATGTTCGATTTAATTGGAAATATATTCGTTGTGCGAGTAAATACTATAGGGTATAATTATGCATCTAGACAAGTTAAATGAATAAAAGGGTTGCTAATCGAGGCTGACTTTAACGAGTTGACTTCAGTTTTTACCATGTAATTCTCTTAATTCAGGTTAAACGTCTAGATCAGACTAAGGGGGTTACATTGTCTCTAAGTTATTGGATAATCCCGACTTCAAAATTTATTTTAAAGTGCTCTTGTGTTTCCGTGACCGGATCTGTGTACCTAGTGATGAATCTTTTCGCACTGACATTCTCTTTGAATCTCATTCAAGTTCTTTTTCTGTTCACACTGGGTCCGTAAAGATGTATAAGGACCTTTGTGAACTCTATTGGTGGTCGGACATGAAGTAGGCCATAGTCGATTACATATCTACGTGTCTCACGTGCCAACGTGTTAAAGCAGAACATCGTGTTCCTACCTGATTGTTGCAACCTATTGACCCACCGCAATGGAAGCAGGAGAAGATCACTATGGACTTTGTTAGTGGTCTACTAATTGACCCACCGCAATGTTGCCATATGGGTCATTGTAGATCGTTTCACCAAGTCAACTCATTTTATATCGATTAGAATGGACTACGGTCTTCCCAAATTAGCTTACTTGTACATCAAGGAAGTGACCCGACTCCATAGAGTACCTAAGTCTATTATCTCCGATCAAGATCCTCGTTTTGCATCTCGGTTCTGGAGAACCTTACAAGGAGCTCTAGGTACCAGGGTTAATCTTAGTACTGCCTTTCACCTTCAATCTGACAGCCAGTCAGAAAGGGTATTTCAGGTAATTATCGAAAGACTCTTCCATTGAACCCTTGAAAATCTATGTTGCTGCTGAACTCTCCTATACAAATCTTAGAATATATGATTCAAGCATGCATCATTGACTTTGGTGGAACTTGAGAGAAATCCCTACCCCTTGTTGAGTTTGCCTACCATAACAGCCACCAGGCTTCAATCCAAATGTCTCCGTATGAGGCATTGTATGGCAGGCGATGCCGAACTCCATTGTGTTGGTCTGAACTCGGTGAAGGCAAAATTTTGGGCCCTGACTTACTTCGAGAAACTGAAGAACGAGTTACTGTAAGTTATTTGAGAAGTGTTAGAACTTGAGGGGGAGTGTTAGAGTTTTTTTATTTAATGTGCAATTAGAGTTTATTTCTAATAAGTAGTTTAGATTTACTAGAAGTCTTATTTAAATTAGGAATAAGTATTACTTAAATTAAAGATAAAAGTATAGTTTTAGTTATATTAAAATTCTATATCAGCCTATTTAAAGGCTTTCTTTGTATACATTTGATAATTAAGAGTAATAAGAAAATACAAAGAAATACATTGTTCTCTCTGGAAAATATCTTGTTCATCTTCTTCAAACAACAAATCCCTAACCATCGATCAAACACAAACAACCATTATTCATTGCATCTCCGACCACCATGGCCCCTTTCTCACATGGTATCATGAGCCAACAACGGTCTTGATGCCGTCACCACTGCTGCAATCTCTAATCTAAAACAGGTCAACGATGATTTGATTCTTCAGATGCACATCGTTTTTCTTTTCCGCTGATGTCATTAGGCCACACTCGTTCCTTGGCTTCTCCCTCGTTGGAATCTTACATCTTTGGTGAAATTTCTGCTCGTTTAATTTTGCTATTTTCTTCTCTATTTAATGGTTCTATCATAGCCAATCAAAAAGATATATGAAAAGATTATAGTTTAGCCTTGAAACTATTATATTTTATCTTAGCCATCCATCCTAAAAGATAGGAGAAGAGGTTCTAGTTTAACCTTAAAAACTAGATAATATTTTTAAGGGATTCTACATCAAAGATCCAAGCTGGAACTCTAGTTTGTGTAACTACCAGCTTGAGGGGGAGTGTAGATTCCTGTGATCACTTCCTACATCGTTCGCATCAGACCTTTCAGTCAGGAACTGCTTGCTAGGGCATCTTGTGGAGCAGTCTTTGTATTCCAACTGATGCATCAACCATCTCAAGCGTACCATAAGTTGAATGTCATCAACAATTGTTGCGCAAGAACATCATGGTTCTGTCCTCACTCTTCAAATCAAAGACTCCCGAGAACGAGGAGCATTTTTCTCCAAGAAACAACAGAAGAAATATGAGTAGGGCATCACATCCAAGATCCAAGCTGGTGCTATATCACATTTGCTCACCAGCTTGAGGGGGAGTGTAAGTTATTTGAGAAGTGTTAGAACTTGAGGGGGAGTGTAAGTTGACGAGGAGTGTTAGAGTTTTTATTTAATGTGTAATTAGAGTTTACTTCTAATTAGTAGTTTAGATTTCTAATCAGTATAGTTTTAGTTATATTAAAACTCTATATCAGCCTATTTAAAGGCTTTCTTTGTATACATTCGATAATTAAGAGTAATAAGAAACTACAGAGAAACACATTGTTCCCTCTGGAAAATATCATGTTCATCTTCTTCAAACAACAAATCCCTAACCACCGATCAAACACAAACCACCATTATTCATTGCATCTCCGACCACCATGGACCCTTTCTCAGAGTTACCATCATTCATGATCGCTTGAAAGTCGTCTTTGACTGGCATAAGGCCTATGCCGATCTCAAAAGAAGAGACATTGAGTATGAAGCTGGTGAAAAAGCCTTTTTTAAAGTTTCATCGTGGAAGAAAGTTTTGAGGTTTGGCAAGAAGGGAAAATTGAGTCCTCGATTCATTGGATCCTTTGAAGTCATTGAAAGAGTTTGCCCTGTAGCATATCAATTACAGTTGCCCTCAGAACTGAGTAAAATCCATGATGTCTTCCATGTATTGATGCTTCGAAAGTATCGCTCCGACCCTTCTCATATCATTGAACCAGAATCTGTTGAAATTCAACCAAATCTGTCCTATGAAGAAGAACCGGTTCAGATTCTTGCAAGAGAAGTAAAAAAGCTTCGTAATAAATTTGTACCATTAGTTAAAGTGCTCTGGAGAAACCATACCATTGAGGAAGCTACCTGGGAACCTGAAGAGGCTGTGAAGCAACAATACCCTCATCTCTTCGGTTCAGGTAAAATTTGAGGATGAATTTTCCTTATGGGGGAGAGTTGTAACACCTCAAAATCCGGTCTTGTCTGAAATGGGTTCCGGTGATTAGAAATTTTACATTGATAAAGTCTAAATAATGTACCAGTGTTGACCATGAGGTCAATTACTTAGATATTGGACTCTAATTGAGTCAATTCGTCGAACCAAGACCTTATTGAATTCATCACAAATCTTTCTAGTGACCTAAACGTAAAAATTAGAAGTATGGGGGCAATATCATAGAGCATTGGGTGTTGAGGGACTAACCTTGTGATTAGCCCCTTCCTAAATATATTCACCCACACGAGGGTTAATCTGGTAAACTTCCTTCATATGAAGGAAAGCTAAGTTGGCTAAGGATAATTAAATAATGAATTGAGCATAGGAAAAGCTTATCCGAAACATTAGGAAGCAAGCACCTCACTCTAGTCATCATCTTCCTCACCTAAGCACACACCTCCATTGGTGTTTTATCGGAAGCTTGAGTTTTCTTCAAGATATTAATATCGAAACATTGCCACCGATCGGGTAAGCTATAATCCTAATCAAATGTTGAATTCCATAGAAAATTCAAGCTTAATCACAAGTTAAGGTTTGGTCATCCATGGATAATCTAGAGGCAATGTTTATATTAAGTTTAGTTATTGATTTTGATATCGTTAACTTGATTACGATATCATAATATTAGATCTAACACACTCCTATTGAATTCCTAGCTCAAGAAATTGATAAAGAGCATCCATCGACTTGACTGAAAGCTAGGAACAAAGGAGTTGTTATACGAGAGCCGTAAAAGCATCAGATTGTAAAGGTAAGTGTAGTCGTTGTCTCAGGATTAGGCGATGAGGATATTGAATCAGATTGTTAAACAGACCTATTGGTAAGCATCGGTAAGTTAGATTGTGAACATCGGACACTGATATTGACATTGTCATCGTGCATTGATATCGACATGATTATTGTTATTGAAACATTATAAATGAATCATTGGACATTGATATTGACATTGAAATCATGAAACATTATCATAGTTATTGTTAAGGTCATGAAACATTGATATCGAAACATGGTTTACTTATAATAACATTGAATACATTGATTATCAGAATTATCATGGTATATTGAATATGGATATTGTCATTGAAACCTTGGATTTGGCCGAACATTGGATACAATTGGCATGCCACATAATTCATGAGCTCAATGTATGGGTGGACTATGGTCTATATTAATTTGGCGAGGCGGAGGGATATGTATTGTTATTGGCGAGGCAGAGGGACTAGACCATTCATTGTTTTGGCGAGGCGTAGGAATTCACGTATCCACTATCTTGATTCAATCCAAGGGATAATAACTAATATGATATGTTAATCATTGAATATTGAAGCATAACATTGATGTTATTGAGCATGAGAAGATGTACATGTATCATTCTTTAATATTTACATTGTTTATGACTACCTCACTAGGAATTGTATGCCTAATGCACTCATCTTCCATGTTTTTCAGGTTGAAAGTTTGTTGTAGTTGAAGATCGGTAAGTCGATGCCAGACAAGTTACTACAAGCCTTAAGTAATGTATTTTGTCCTTATTAACTCCTAGGATGGTGGCAAAGTAGTTGAACTAGTCTTTTGTGCCCATTTTGGTATGTTTATAATGTGTAAGGGTTGTAATGTAGTTAAGGGCCTTAAAATGACTTTTTGGTGGTGTTGAAATTGGCAAATAAGGCATATATGGCTCACATAGGTGAAAACCTAGTAATCGTATTCGAATGATCATGAAACTTGGTATGCTAGTAGTTTATAATATTGAAATGTTGCACATAAAATTTCATTGCATTTGAACATCTGTTGGTAGGTTTATTTAGCTTAAACCAACAAAAAATTGTCATTACAAGTCAGTCGTATCGAAACAGGTGATGGTGTTTCGATACAACCACTTTAATAAGCTACTGGGAAACATGGTAAAACAAGGCGTATCGATACGGTTTAGAGCCGCTTCAATACGATTTGCTACTATCAAAGCTTGTTTTGATACGAGCCTAACTTGTATCAGAACGAGTCAATAGTCGAGGTCAACGAAGGTCAACCTGTACCGAAACAAGGCTTACTTCTTTGGATACGGGATTTGGGCAGAATCTGTCTAGGTCCATTTCTCGTACACCCGTTTCGAAACGGCTTAGAGTGTTTCGATACAAGGTTAGTTAAGTTAGTTAAAATACATAGATTGAAGTTTTACATTGTTCACTAATTGATCACAAAATTTTGGATGACTTAATTGGATGGGTAAATAATCTCCTAATAACATGAAAATTTACAGGCTCGCTGATATTAAAGTAAATTGCATCGTGATGTGGTCAATTGCAATAAAGCACCCTTAATTTACTGAAATTGCAATTTAGTCCATAAAGCTTATAAAAGTTAGAATTTGGTCCTAATTGAGTAATCATCGTTACAAAGTGAATAATTTGGACTAAGATACATGTTTGGTAACGTTTATTAAGAAAATTTTGATAATGGGTTGATATTGATTGGAATTTTATCGCACCGATCATTGTTCTGTTCATCGATAGCACTATCCGACCCAGTTCTTGACCAGGCCGTGAAGGGGGTGTTACACCCTTTGTTTAATCCTTAATCATATAATTAACCAAGGGTAAATGGGAATTCAAGAATTTTCCATGCAATCTTATAATTTCCTACCCCATTCGACTAGGTCACTAATTTCATTCAATCTTTCAATTAAGTCCTTAGGCAACTTAATTGACTAGTTTTCCTAGTTCGATTGAGACATCAATTTGGGAAATTGGTTTTAATTATACTAGACTAGGATTTAGGGTGTTACAATTCTCCCCCCTTAAAAGAAGAATTCACCCTCGAATTCTTACCTAAATTGAATAGATGAGGGTATCGCTTTCTCATTGTATCCTCGGGTTCCAATGTTGCTTCCTCCATCTTATGGTTTCTCCTCAAGACCTTCACGAAAGGAATATTCTTGTTTCAAAGCCTTTTGATTTCTTTATCGAGGATTTGAATTGGTTCCTCTTCGTAAGATAGATCATGATTCAATTCAACTTCTCCAGGTTCAAGAATATGAGATGGATCTGGTCGATACTTCCAGAGCATTGAGACATGGAAGATGTTGTGTATCTTATCGAACTCACTAGGGAGTGCCAATCGATAAGCCACTGGACAAATTCTTTCAACAACTTCGAATGGTCCTATGAATCGGGGACTGAGCTTTCCTTTTTTGCCAAATATGAAAACATTCTTCGAGGGAGAAACTTTAAGGAATACTTTGTCTCCTACATTTTGTTGAATATCCCTCCATTTCAAATCTGCATAGGCTTTTTGCCTATCAAAGGCTTGCTTCAATCGATTATGGATAATTTGAACTTGTTCTTCGGTTTACGAAAGCAATTAAGCACAAAGAACTTTGCATTCACCTACTTCGGACCAGCATAGCGGTGTTCTACATCTTCTTCCATACAGAGCTTCAAAAGGAGCCATTTGAATTGATGTTTGGTAATTGTTGTTGTAGGCAAATTCTATGAGAGGTATGGATTTCTCCTAATTCTTTCCGAAGTCAATAACACATGCTCTAAGCATATCTTCGAGCACTTGTATAACTCTTTCTGATTGACCATCACTTTGAGGATGGAAGGCCGTGCTTAGATTAAACATAGTTCCAAGAGCTCGTTGCAAGGTTCTCCATAATCAAGCTGTGAATCTAGGATCTCGATCAGAGATGATTGAAGTAGGAACTTTGTAACCCCTTTAGCCTGGCCTAGACATCCGACCCGGACAAAGAAGATTACATGGGGAAAACCAAAGTCAACTCGTGAAAGTCAACCTTGATTAACGACCCTTTTTTACTTTTCTAGATGAACATTATTAACCTATCTGAATAGCAAATCATTTCAGCGGAAGCAACACAGCGAACGAAACTCGATTAGGAGTTCAATTGAGAACAAATGTCATTTAGGGACTAATATGTAAATTACCAGATTAATAAGAACTAAACAAGTTTTAAGGTTACCAATCCAAAATTAATCATATTATATGCCCACATGTCAAATTTCATCTTAAACAGATCATCCAAAATCATTTAATTAAGCAATCCAGACCCAAGGACCAAAACGCAAGAAAACAGAAACCTGAAACAATTCAAATTCAACTCCAACGGTCACCTGTTCTGAAACACTGTACCTTGTATCGCAACGGCTGTTTCGAAACTATGTTTACCGTTTTGGAACTCGGGTGCGTTCCGAAACTAGTTTCGGAACCAGGCTTTACAATAGGAAATTGTTCCGGAATGTTCGTACCCGTTCCAAAACCCCCTGGCTAATACATGCCTTTGTTTCGATACGGATGAGGGCGTTCCGAAACATCATGCCCTGCATGTAACGCCCCGGTTTTGGGCTTGGAAGTCTTGGGCGTTGACCGGTTGGTCAAAGTGCTGTTCGAATCGTAAGAGGTTAAATTAGGAAAGCCTAGTTCGGGTTGCATAAAAATTATGGAAAAATGTTCTAAAATCATCTTTTAATATAATTAAGTGAACTGTGAAATCAATTTTGGAAAATGAGTTTCGGAAGTGTGACATTTTGGCTAGTGACCAAAATGTAATTTTTGAAAGTTTGGTGGCTATTTTATAAAGGGTTGAAACTTTGAATCTTTAAGGAGCTATTTACCCAAAGGGAGTTTCTCCAGATTTTTCTAAGATATTTTAGCCCATAATTCTGATTTTAAAAGAATCAAAAGGAGGGAAAATCCAATTTTAGCTATTTTCTCATTTAACTACCTATTTTCTCTCTATCTTTTTCTCTCAACCCAAACACTCATTTTCCAGAGATCTTGTTCTGATTTTCTCACCTAAAATCATTCTTTCAACTCTCAATTGATTGCAAATCATTGTGTCTTCAAAACCTCATCAATTGCTTCAAGTTTCATCAAGCTTTTCTATTCCAAAAAGAGGAGAAACTCAAGTTTGGAGGTAAGAACGTCCTTCTCCTCTGAACTTCAAGTTCTTTAATGAAATTCCTAAAGTTTTCAATCCTAATTTGATGATTGATTAAAGGTTTAAAGGTTGATTTATGGATCTTGGCTAATTAAGCAAGATTTTGACGATTTCACTTGATTTTCGTTTGATCTGTTAAATCAGTGTTTTGAGAAGTGTTTTTGATGTTAAATGATCATTAAATTGATGTGGAAATGAATCTTGATTGATGCAATCCCGGATAGGTTGGATTTCCTAAGTTTAGCTTGTGTTTTAAGGTAGCTTTTGTGGTGATCTTGGTGATCTGATGTTGCTGGAGGTATAAGGATGTTTATAGGTTGTTTTTAGGTGTGTTTTGTTGTTGATGGAAGTGAGGTTTTGCTGGTTTGTGGCTGGGCTTTGTTTAGAAGTGTTTCGGATGCATTTTCGGTTGTGTTTGGTGGCCGAAAATGGAGGTTTAGTGAGAGCAGCGAGTTTAGATGCTTTCATTGAAGCAATTAATGCATGATGATGCATTAATCCTCTGCTTTAATGTGTTGAAACAGGGGAGGCATCCTTGGATCCAAGAATTGTTGATCCGGAGGCTTGTTTTGGTGCTTTGGCTTGAAGCGAAGTGGTAATCGGTGAGTGAAAATGGATTTTCAGCTTTTAAACCAAAGGTTGAAGGTTTTGGGAGCTTAGTTTAAGTCTAAACAACTTTGCTAAGCTCAAGTGTAAGTTTTCGGATTACTCTCTTTAAGTGGTGGCCATGTTTTGATGAAATGTGAAATGATGATTTTGCATGATTTGCTACTGTTTTGGAAAGCATGTTTTAGCATGTTAATTGCTGATGTTTTAGGATGATTTATGCTGATGATTTAAGCCATGTGTTGAAGGTGTCTCTAGGTAAGAGTACCTTGTTTTTATGCATTGATAAATGATGATTTAATGCTTTGAAATGCATGATGAAATGGCTTGGTTTAAATGCTTTAAAACAGTGGATTATGTGATGTATAAAGTGTGTATTGGCAAGTGATGGTTTGTAAAAGTGAAGGTCACTAAGGTGGTTAAAAGTCCTTGAGTGAGCCTTGTTATCTAAGATCATCAAGGTGGTTAAAAGTCCTTGGATGAATCTTGTTGCAGACTCTAAGGTGGTTAAAAGTCCTTAGGTGCTCCTTTCCATGGTGGTTAAAAGTCCATGGGGCCAAGGTGTTTAAAAGTCCTTGGGGCCAAGGTGTTTAAAAGTCCTTGGGGTAATTCAAGCTACGGACACAAAGGTGGTTAAAAGTCCTTGTGTGGTCCATTCATGGTGTTTAAAAGTCCATGGCCAAGGTGTTTAAAAGTCCTTGGGGTCCAAGGTGTTTAAAAGTCCTTGGGGAAAGTTGTTGAACTTGATTTCTAAATGAAATGTATCACTTGAGCCAATATGACATGTATAGTACATGAGATGCATGAGATGCATGATTTAATGTTTATGTTGAAGCATGAGATGCTAGTTTAAATGAAATGTGGAAGCATGTTATTGCTTGATTTAAAGTATGCTTTGAGCATGTGTGAAGGTTGTTTACAAGCATGATTTACAAATGGTTTTAATTGCATTATTGAATGGTTTTTAAAGAGCACTCCTCACTAAGCTTTGGCTTACGCTCTCTCGTTTTTCTTGATTCAATAATGCAGAGCATTAGAGTGCATTGAGGGCAGCAAGAGGAGGCAAGCAAACAAGTACAAGTAAAGCTCAATGTATGAAGGTTTTATAAGTGTTTTAGCTTTTGTATGTTTTGGCAATGGGGGACCAATGTATTAGTTTTGGGAGGTGTTTATGACTCCCTAAGTATGTTGAATGTGGTTGATATTGCTGGTTTTTGGATTGAACCTTATATGCTTGTTTTGCAAGTTGATGCTTGAGTAAATAGCTTGTGTTGGAAGCATGACCTTAAATTTGGGGCTTTTTGCATGAGATGTTATTTTGTTGAATTGGTGATGCTCTTATGTCTTAAATATGTTTAATTGCATGCTGGTAAAGTTTGGTGATGTTTGGAGCATGTTTGAGTGTCCAATTGCATTATCTAGTATGCTTGTTTGCTGGTTTTTGTGCAGGCGTTTTGGAACAGGGGTGTACCGTTTCGGAACGGGTGCCTTGCATGAACCCAGGCGTCCGAAACGGTATGCACCGTTTCGAAACGGTTTAGCCTCTGCCGAGGCCATGTTCCGGAACCCGTTTCGGAACGGCCCGTGTTTCGGAACAGGGCTAGCCTGTTTCGGAACGGTCGACCGTTAGGGGGCTGACATGGTAGTTATATGTTTTGAAATGTTTGCGTTTTGGTCCTGAATCTTGTATGATCAATTGCATGAGCTGTGGATGTCCTTTTGAGCTGAAATTTCACAGAGAAGCATGAAACCTGACTAATTTCAAGATGGTAACTTTAATTTGGGTTAAGTCCCTTAATTTATCAGAATTTACAATTTGGTCCCTAAAGTTGAAGTTTGTTCAATTGGGTCCCTGTTTGATCTCTGATGTTTGTGATCTTTTGATATGTTGTTTGTATGATCACAATTAAGGTTAATGTGCATCTAGACAAGATTAAAAAGAAAAAAAAAGGGTCGTTAATCAAGGTTGACTTTCGGGTTGACTTTGGTTTTCCCCGTGTAATCTTCGTAGTTCGGGTCAACCGTCTAGACCGGGCTACGTGGGTTACATTTGGTGGTATCAGAGCTAAGTTCTCGAGTAATTGGGAATGTGTGTATGCATGATTGAAGCATGGTTTGGTTGGTATGCTTGTTGAGTGAAAGCATGTTCAGTGATTTGTGATGATGATGTATATGTGATGCATGTTGTGATGATGCATGATGAGGGTACCCATTGCCAAACAAAAGCTAAAGAGATGATGTTGTTTTTTTTGAAAGAATTGAGCTTGAATACTTGGAATTTGCTTACCTTGCTGGTCCTGACTTGTTTTATTTTGTATTGTTATGCATGGTAATAGTATGGCACCACGTAGAGAGTTAAGGAGTAGCGCGAGAGCTACGACCCCGGAGGGGAATGTGAATGATGAGCACACGGGTAGTGCTGTGTTACCTCCTCCTCCACCTGGTGGTGGTGGTGCGGAGAGGGGAAGAGCTGGAGCTGGAGCTGAGGCAGCTGGTGCTGGAGCTGCAGGACCTGAGGTTGGTCAGGGGCAAGCGATGCCTGACATGTCTGTGCTGGTACAAGCTATTGCGGGTGCTTTTCGGGCAGCAGTAGCTGGAGCTCAAGGAGCTGGGCATCAAGGAGATGCTGGTGCTAGACTACCCTTGGAACGTTTGCGCAGTCTTGGTGGGACTGAGTTTAGGGGTATGTCAGCTGAGAGGTCAGAAGCGTGGCTGGAGAGTACCAAGCGTGTCTTGGGGCAGATGAGTTGCACTGATGTGCAGAAGCTGGGATGTGTGGTGTCACTGCTGCAAGGTGATGCTTATACGTGGTGGACGACCACAATCTCTGGGATGGCTGATGCTGATGTTACATGGACGTTCTTTCAGCATGCGTTCAAAAGGAGATATCTGGGAGTTAGATATCTGGATGAAAAGAAGCGTGAATTCATGTCTCTGACCCAAGGGAGCATGAGTGTGGCTGAGTATGAAGTACAGTTTGTACGTCTTAGCCAGTATGCACCGGAGCTGATACCTGATGAGCGCGAGAGGTGCGAAAGGTTCCGTTATGGTTTGGTAACGGAGGTTAAGACCTATATGTTGGCAGCTGAGTACAATGATTTCGATGTGCTGGTTAGTCGGTCCAAAGACATCGAGATGAACCTGAGTTTGTCTGCTAAAGGTGCTGGAGCTAGTTCTGGGAAGAGAACTGCAGAGTATAGTTCCGGTGGTCGGAACAAGAGAGGGCGTGATCAGAGGTTTCAGTCTTCGTCTAAGAGAGGTGGAGGTGCACCTGCTAGGGGTGGCAATGCTAGAGCTGACCCTAGTGCTTGTTGGATTTGTGGTTCTCGTGGTCACTTGAGACGTGACTGTCCTCGTGCTGGAAGGGAGGTGCAAGCTCCTGTGTTGGCAGCTGGTTATGAGTGCTGGAACTGTGGTTCAGCTGATCATCTGAGACGTGATTGTCCGAGGATGGCTGGTGGTCAAGAGCGTGCTCCTGTTGTTGCGGCACCGCAGAGAGGTCGTGGGCGCGTCCGTGGTAATTTTCAGAGGCGAGAGAAAGGTGGTCGCGGAGTAGCTCATGTTGTGGCTATTCAACCTGAGGGTGGAGGCCAAGCGAGGGTGTATGCTCAGCGCGAAGGAAGGAATGATGCAGATGTGATTGCAGGTACCTTTACTTTGCAATCCTTGTCATTGCTTTCTTTGATTGATTCTGGATCTACGCATTCAAACATTCTTCGTGAGCATGCTGAGTTGCTTGGTTTGCCTGTTGAGTCTTTGGATGTTGGTGTTAGAGTCACTAGTTCTTTTGGTGAAACTGTTGTGACTCGTAAGCTTTATAGAAGGTGTCCTTTGGTTGTTCAAGAGCATGTCTTTCTTGTTGATCTTATGGAGTTGCCCTTTTATGGTTTTGATGTGATCCTTGGTATGGATTGGCTTGCTGAGCATCGTGCTGTTGTGGATTGTGAGAATAAGCGGGTTTCGCTTAAGCTTGCGGATGATTATGAAGTGGTGGTGGTTGGTGAGAATGTGAAGTTTCTTGCCAATGTTGTTTCTACCTTGGAGGCGAGCAGGATGCTGAGGCAAGGTTGTGAAGCTTTTCTAGCTTTCGTGATGAATCCTAGTTCGAAGGAGCTAAGGGTGCAGGATATCAGGGTTGTGAAGGAGTTTCCTGATGTTTTTCCTGAGGAGTTGCCTGGTTTACCTCCTAATCGTGAGGTGGAGTTTGGTATTGAGCTGTATGAAAATACCACTCCTGTGTCCATTACTCCCTATAGAATGGCACCTAAGGAGCTGAAGGAGCTGAAGACGCAGTTGCAAGAGTTGCTTGATCGTGGTTTCATCCGGCCGAGTGTTTCGCCTTGGGGTGCTCCTGTCTTGTTTGTGAAGAAGAAAGATGGCACGATGAGGATGTGCATTGATTACCGTCAGCTGAACAAGTTGACTATCAAGAATCGGTATCCTTTGCCTAGGATTGATGATCTCTTTGATCAATTTCGGGGAGCTGCTGTGTTCTCTAAGATTGACTTGAGGTCAGGGTATTACCAGTTGAAGGTGAAGGATGTGGATGTGCCTAAGACAGCTTTCAGGACAAGGTATGGGCATTATGAGTTCCTTGTGATGCCGTTTGGTCTGACAAATGCTCCTGCTGCTTTCATGGACATGATGAATCGTGTTTTTCATGAATACCTGGACAAGTTTGTTGTGGTGTTCATTGATGATATCCTTGTGTACTCGCGTACTGAGGAAGAGCACGAAGAGCATTTGAGGATTGTGTTGCAAGCTTTGTTGGAGAATCAGCTTTATGCTAAGCTGAGCAAGTGTGAGTTCTGGCTTAGAGAGGTTGTTTTTCTTGGGCATGTGGTCTCAGCTGAGGGGATTCGTGTTGATCCTCAGAAGATTGAAGCGGTGATGAATTGGAAAGTTCCTAAGTCTGTCCAGGAGGTTCGTAGTTTCCTTGGTTTGGCAGGATACTACCGGAGGTTTGTAGATGGTTTTTCCAAGATTGCTGCTCCTTTGACGAAGTTGCTGCAGAAAGATGTTAAGTATGAGTGGACAGAAGCGAGGCAGCAAGCTTTTGAGAAGCTGAAGATGGCTTTGACGCAGGCTCCTATCTTGATTCAGCCTGAATCAGGGAAAGAGTTTGTAGTCTACAGTGATGCATCCTATGTTGGTTTGGGGTGTGTGCTGATGCAAGAGGGTAAGGTTGTGGCTTATGCGTCGCGGCAGTTGAAGGTGCATGAGCGCAATTATCCTACGCATGATATTGAGCTGGTTGCAGTGGTTTTTGCTCTGAAGATCTGGAGACATTATCTGTATGGTGAGAAGTGTACTGTGTACACGGATCACAAGAGTTTGAGGTATCTGATGTCTCAGAAGGAGTTGAATCTCAGGCAGCGACGTTGGTTGGAGTTGCTCAAGGATTATGATCTGACGATAGAGTATCATCCTGGAAAGGCCAATGTTGTTGCGGATGCCTTGAGTAGAAAGGTAGCTGTTGAGCTGAGAGCTATGTTTGCTAGCTTGAGTATATCGCAGGATGGTGGTCTTGTTGCTGAGTTGCAGGTGAAACCTTCGTTGGTTCAGTTGATCAAGGATAAGCAGTTGTTGGATGATTCCTTGGTGTCTCATGTTCAGGATATCGCGGAGGGTAGGCCTTCGGATTTCTGCTTTAATGAGGATGGAGTGTTGTGTTTTGGTAATCGGATAGTAGTGCCTGCAGATGCTGAGTTGAGGCATGCTATTCTAGCTGAAGGTCATAGTAGTCCTTT
This sequence comes from Hibiscus tridactylites, assembly GCA_958450335.1. Taxonomy (NCBI): domain Eukaryota; kingdom Viridiplantae; phylum Streptophyta; class Magnoliopsida; order Malvales; family Malvaceae; genus Hibiscus; species Hibiscus tridactylites. The sequence continues at coordinate 17,919,253 of OY288292.1, read as the reverse complement.
TGCTATGCATCCTGGTAGTACAAAGATGTATCGCGATCTTCGTGATGAGTACTATTGGGTAGGGTTGAAGAAGGATGTGGCGGAGTTTGTGAGCAAGTGTTTGGTGTGTCAGCGCGTTAAGGCTGAACATCAGGTTCCTTCTGGTTTGTTGCAACCGTTGAAAATCCCTGAATGGAAGTGGGAGAGGGTTACCATGGATTTTGTATCTGGTTTGCCTTTGTCTCCGTCAAAGAAGAATTCTGTTTGGGTGATTGTGGATCGCCTGACGAAGTGTGCGCATTTCTTGCCTGTGCATACTACGTTCTCTTTGGATAAGCTGGCAGAGCTGTACATTGCTGAGGTTGTGAGGTTGCATGGTGTGCCTAAGTCGATCGTGTCGGATAGGGATCCGAGGTTCACATCGCGTTTTTGGCAGTGTTTGCATCAAGCTCTGGGTACAAGGTTGCATTTCAGTACATCCTATCATCCTCAGTCGGATGGCCAGTCTGAGCGTGTTATTCAGGTTTTGGAGGATATGTTGAGATGCTGTGTGATAGAGTTCCAAGGTTCTTGGGAGAAGCATCTGCCTTTGGTTGAGTTCGCTTACAACAACAGTTTTCAGGCGAGTATACAGATGGCACCTTATGAGGCTCTGTATGGGAGGAAGTGTAGGACTCCTCTGTGTTGGGCTGAAACTGGTCAAAAGTTGGTTTCGATGCCTGCTTTGTTGAAAGGTACCACCGAGAAGGTGAAGCTCATATGTGAGAGGTTGAAGGCTGCTTCTGATCGGCAGAAGTCTTACGCGGATTTGAAACGTAAGGAGATAGAGTTTGCGGTGGGTGATCGCGTGTTTTTGAAGGTTTCGCCTTGGAAGAAGGTAATGAGGTTTGGTCGGAAGGGTAAGCTGAGCCCTAGATACATTGGACCGTATGAGGTTGTTGAGCGTGTTGGTCCTGTTGCGTATCGGTTGAGGTTACCTCAGGAGCTGGAGAAGATTCATGATGTGTTCCATGTTTCTATGCTCCGGAGGTATAGATCTGATCCTTCGCATGTGTTGCCTGTGGAGGAGGTGGAATTGAATCCGGATTTGACCTATGATGAGGAACCGGTGAAGATTCTGGATTCTGATAGCAAAGTTCTTCGTGGCAAGACCATTGAGTTGGTGAAGGTGCTGTGGAAGCATCGCGGCGTTGAGGAAGCCACGTGGGAGCGGAAGGATGATATGCTGAAGCAGTTTCCTTATCTCTTTCCTTCAGGTAAATTTCGAGGACGAAATTTCTTAAGGGGGGGAGAGTTGTAACGCCCCGGTTTTGGGCTTGGAAGTCTTGGGCGTTGACCGGTTGGTCAAAGTGCTGTTCGAATCTTAAGAGGTTAAATTAGGAAAGCCTAGTTCGGGTTGCATAAAAATTATGGAAAAATGTTCTAAAATCATCTTTTAATATAATTAAGTGAACTGTGAAATCAATTTTGGAAAATGAGTTTCGGAAGTGTGACATTTTGGCTAGTGACCAAAATGTAATTTTTGAAAGTTTGGTGGCTATTTTATAAAGGGTTGAAACTTTGAATCTTTAAGGAGCTATTTACCCAAAGGGAGTTTCTCCAGATTTTTCTAAGATATTTTAGCCCATAATTCTGATTTTAAAAGAATCAAAAGGAGGGAAAATCCAATTTTAGCTATTTTCTCATTTAACTACCTATTTTCTCTCTATCTTTTTCTCTCAACCCAAACACTCATTTTCCAGAGATCTTGTTCTGATTTTCTCACCTAAAATCATTCTTTCAACTCTCAATTGATTGCAAATCATTGTGTCTTCAAAACCTCATCAATTGCTTCAAGTTTCATCAAGCTTTTCTATTCCAAAAAGAGGAGAAACTCAAGTTTGGAGGTAAGAACGTCCTTCTCCTCTGAACTTCAAGTTCTTTAATGAAATTCCTAAAGTTTTCAATCCTAATTTGATGATTGATTAAAGGTTTAAAGGTTGATTTATGGATCTTGGCTAATTAAGCAAGATTTTGACGATTTCACTTGATTTTCGTTTGATCTGTTAAATCAGTGTTTTGAGAAGTGTTTTTGATGTTAAATGATCATTAAATTGATGTGGAAATGAATCTTGATTGATGCAATCCCGGATAGGTTGGATTTCCTAAGTTTAGCTTGTGTTTTAAGGTAGCTTTTGTGGTGATCTTGGTGATCTGATGTTGCTGGAGGTATAAGGATGTTTATAGGTTGTTTTTAGGTGTGTTTTGTTGTTGATGGAAGTGAGGTTTTGCTGGTTTGTGGCTGGGCTTTGTTTAGAAGTGTTTCGGATGCATTTTCGGTTGTGTTTGGTGGCCGAAAATGGAGGTTTAGTGAGAGCAGCGAGTTTAGATGCTTTCATTGAAGCAATTAATGCATGATGATGCATTAATCCTCTGCTTTAATGTGTTGAAACAGGGGAGGCATCCTTGGATCCAAGAATTGTTGATCCGGAGGCTTGTTTTGGTGCTTTGGCTTGAAGCGAAGTGGTAATCGGTGAGTGAAAATGGATTTTCAGCTTTTAAACCAAAGGTTGAAGGTTTTGGGAGCTTAGTTTAAGTCTAAACAACTTTGCTAAGCTCAAGTGTAAGTTTTCGGATTACTCTCTTTAAGTGGTGGCCATGTTTTGATGAAATGTGAAATGATGATTTTGCATGATTTGCTACTGTTTTGGAAAGCATGTTTTAGCATGTTAATTGCTGATGTTTTAGCATGATTTATGCTGATGATTTAAGCCATGTGTTGAAGGTGTCTCTAGGTAAGAGTACCTTGTTTTTATGCATTGATAAATGATGATTTAATGCTTTGAAATGCATGATGAAATGGCTTGGTTTAAATGCTTTAAAACAGTGGATTATGTGATGTATAAAGTGTGTATTGGCAAGTGATGGTTTGTAAAAGTGAAGGTCACTAAGGTGGTTAAAAGTCCTTGAGTGAGCCTTGTTATCTAAGATCATCAAGGTGGTTAAAAGTCCTTGGATGAATCTTGTTGCGGACTCTAAGGTGGTTAAAAGTCCTTAGGTGCTCCTTTCCATGGTGGTTAAAAGTCCATGGGGCCAAGGTGTTTAAAAGTCCTTGGGGCCAAGGTGTTTAAAAGTCCTTGGGGTAATTCAAGCTACGGACACAAAGGTGGTTAAAAGTCCTTGTGTGGTCCATTCATGGTGTTTAAAAGTCCATGGCCAAGGTGTTTAAAAGTCCTTGGGGTCCAAGGTGTTTAAAAGTCCTTGGGGAAAGTTGTTGAACTTGATTTCTAAATGAAATGTATCACTTGAGCCAATATGACATGTATAGTACATGAGATGCATGAGATGCATGATTTAATGTTTATGTTGAAGCATGAGATGCTAGTTTAAATGAAATGTGGAAGCATGTTATTGCTTGATTTAAAGTATGCTTTGAGCATGTGTGAAGGTTGTTTACAAGCATGATTTACAAATGGTTTTAATTGCATTATTGAATGGTTTTTAAAGAGCACTCCTCACTAAGCTTTGGCTTACGCTCTCTCGTTTTTCTTGATTCAATAATGCAGAGCATTAGAGTGCATTGAGGGCAGCAAGAGGAGGCAAGCAAACAAGTACAAGTAAAGCTCAATGTATGAAGGTTTTATAAGTGTTTTAGCTTTTGTATGTTTTGGCAATGGGGGACCAATGTATTAGTTTTGGGAGGTGTTTATGACTCCCTAAGTATGTTGAATGTGGTTGATATTGCTGGTTTTTGGATTGAACCTTATATGCTTGTTTTGCAAGTTGATGCTTGAGTAAATAGCTTGTGTTGGAAGCATGACCTTAAATTTGGGGCTTTTTGCATGAGATGTTATTTTGTTGAATTGGTGATGCTCTTATGTCTTAAATATGTTTAATTGCATGCTGGTAAAGTTTGGTGATGTTTGGAGCATGTTTGAGTGTCCAATTGCATGATCTAGTATGCTTGTTTGCTGGTTTTTGTGCAGGCGTTTCGGAACAGGGGTGTACCGTTTCGGAACGGGTGCCTTGCATGAACCCAGGCGTCCGAAACGGTATGCACCGTTTCGAAACGGTTTAGCCTCTGCCGAGGCCATGTTCCGGAACCCGTTTCGGAACGGCCCGTGTTTCGGAACAGGGCTAGCCTGTTTCGGAACGGTCGACCGTTAGGGGGCTGACATGGTAGTTATATGTTTTGAAATGTTTGCGTTTTGGTCCTGAATCTTGTATGATCAATTGCATGAGCTGTGGATGTCCTTTTGAGCTGAAATTTCACAGAGAAGCATGAAAACTGACTAATTTCAAGATGGTAACTTTAATTTGGGTTAAGTCCCTTAATTTATCAGAATTTACAATTTGGTCCCTAAAGTTGAAGTTTGTTCAATTGGGTCCCTGTTTGATCTCTGATGTTTGTGATCTTTTGATATGTTGTTTGTATGATCACAATTAAGGTTAATGTGCATCTAGACAAGATTAAAAAGAAAAAAAAGGGTCGTTAATCAAGGTTGACTTTCGGGTTGACTTTGGTTTTCCCCGTGTAATCTTCGTAGTTCGGGTCAACCGTCTAGACCGGGCTACGGGGGTTACACTGCAACAGCAGATTTGGCTGGTTTTATACATCTTTCCTCATCCGAAAACTTTCCAACTCATGCAACAATATACATACAACATGTATAAGCATCAAGGATCAACATTACGAAGCACAAGCTAAAACATGGCATCATTCATGCAAGCATTAGAACTATAGGCATGCTTCCTAGTCTTTCAAAGCCATAGAAAGCTAAAATCGACATTAAAGCAAGAATCAATCCTTAAAGGCCATTTACAAACCAAAGATAAGCAACCTAACATGCTCAAAGTAATTAACAACATCTTCAAACATCCAAGAATATAAATCCCACCCATTGCCTCTTATTACACCAAAGTAAAACCACATACTTTGCTATATCCAAGTGCTTGGATTCCCCTTGCTTACTTGCTGCCCCAAAAGCCTAGTTCTCTGCATTGATGAAACAAATGAACGTAAGCACAAAGCTTAGTGAGGTTTGTTAAAGCAACATTCATCAATGCATTTCACACAACCGGAAAAACACCATTTATCAACACATGCCTTTACTTAAAACATGCCCTCTCAAGGCATCAATGCACTTTTTAAAACACATGCTCGTTTGCATCACTTAAAAACATCAAATAAACCTTTGCTCATTCTTTACCAAACATCACATGCATTCTAGCATAAACCACAAGCATCTCATGCTTAAACCATTAGTCAACAATATTATATTGGCTTACAAGTGATCAATTCTCAAACCATACCAACACTAACTCAATTGACACAATCAGATACGCGGATTACAAGCGTTGTCCCACAAGCTTCATACTTTCTACCGGACTACACAAGGTGGAGATACATGGAACAATCACAACCCCTCAATACCCGTGATGGAGATTAATGGAACAATCACAACCCTTCAACATCACTCATAGGTAGTTGTATAATTCCACTAACGAGAGTACGAGACACATACCACAAGATTCACACACGGGATTAAACCATTCACCATTGTTATCTTAGCCTCAATCGTTAGGGTACTTGGATGGAGCTTACGGCACAATCACAACCCCTCGACATCCAAGGCGACTTTATTCACGGTACACCCAATTCTATAGCCGGCTAACTATATCCGATTACAAGAACCAAAAACCACTTTCATCACTTGCCAATATAATCATTTAACATCAATAATCCACTATTTTACAACCGTTAATACAATGCCATTTTCACAAGCATAAACATGCTTAACATCATATGCATTTTTCATATAAAACCAAGGATCACTTACCTAGTGCATCCTTAACAGAATGAAATTAAAATCCAGCATTAATCATGCTTATAATCATGCTTTAAAACAGTAATCAAAACCACATTTAACTCAAGTGCATTTTCATCAAAACATAGCACATTTCCAAGAGATACTTTTGAATCACTTACTCTTTAGCTTAGCTAAGTGTTTCAAACTTACTCTAAGATCCTAAGACAACGCTCAAAGCGTTACAAATCTGGAAAATCCATTTCCACTCACCGATACGCGAAGCCTCGCTTGCCGACACGAAAATTACTCTTCCGGAGCCTCCAACAACGCCTCGTTTGCTCCCAGATCAAGATCCCCTGTTTTCACATCATCAAAACAGAGATCTAAATGCATTAAAATGCATTTCAAAACCATCAACTAATCACAAACTCGTTGCTCACCAAAACTACACCAAAATACCCATCTAAAACAACCGAAAACTCAACCGATTGCTTCCTAAACCAAGCCCAGCCATCATACATCACTTCTAATCAATTATAAACATCAAAACACATCTAATAAACAACCTAACCCATCTTTATACCTCCAGCAAGCAAGATTCCACCATTTCACCTTAAAAACCCACTTAAAACTATCAAGAAACTCAAGGATCTCAAGGATTTCAGGATCTATGTTATCAAAACCTCATTTCAACATATTAACCAACTTAAAACTCAATTAATATCAATCCAAATCAGAGCTTAACAAAACAAATCCGAAAATCAATATTTCAGCCATATTTTCACAAGATTTTGATCTCAAATCAAAACTATAATGAAAACTCAACCAAAAACATTAATTAGAAGCCAAATATCTTGGGAATTTCAATAAAGAACTTTGATTAGAGGTTGAGAACGGGATTTACCTCCAATCCTTGCTTCCCTCAATGAATGACAAGTTTTCCTTAGCAAAATCTTGAAGAACTAGATAGAATTTCTTGAAAATTGTTTAGGAAATATTGGGGAAGTGTTTGAGAGAAAAGAATTCTGGAGAGAAATGAGTTAAAATTGTGTTTGGCTAAAAATGAGGAGAGGATGGCAGTTACGTGATGGAATCTCACAAATTAACCACCTAATTAATTAAATAAAATAAAACCCAATTAAAGGTTATTTAATTAAACCATTTTAAACACATGTCATATTAAAGAAAGGCTAAATTGCCATAAAGCCCCCTAAAGATTCTAAGAATTTGGCTTTTCCTTTAAAAATCACATTTTCTATAGTTTTGAAACTTTACAATTTGGTCACTACTCAAAATGTACCACTTTCGAAACTCTTTTTGCAAAATTGATTTTACCAACCTCTCAAACATATTTTTAGAGAATTTTACCAATTTTTACCACATTTTTATCCTATCCCGATCCTTGATTTCCTTAAATCACCTTACGCAATTCGAACAATTCTCGACTGGTCCGGTCCGATGTCTAAAACATCTAGGCCCAAAACCAGGGCGTTACAACTCTCCTCCACTTAGGAAATTTCGTCCTTGAAATTTTACCTGAAGGAAAAAGGCGCGGAAACTGCTTCAGCATGTCCGCCTTGCTTTCCCATGTGGCATCCTCAACTCCTCGGTGTCGCCACAACACCATCACAAGCTCTATCGTCTTGCCTCAAAGAAGTTTACTGCTTACATCCAGAACCCTCACTGATTCCTCATCATATGACAGACCAGAATTCAACTCTATCTCCTCAACAGGCATCACATGCGAAGGATCCGACCTGTACTTCCGCAACATAGAGACATGGAACACATCATGTATCTTCTCCAGCTTCGAAGGCAATCTCAACCGATATGCCATAGGACCGATACACTCCAAAACCTCGTAGGGTCCAATGAAACTTGGGCTAAGCTTACCCTTACGCCCAAATCTCGTCACCTTCTTCCAAGGCGATACTTTCAAAAACACACGTTCGCTAACCGCGAACTCAATCTCCTTACGCTTCAGGTCCGCGTAAGACTTTTGCCTATCCGATGTTGCCTTCAAACGCTAACAAATGAGTTTCACCTTCTCGGTGGTTCTCTTTAACATAGCTGGCATCGAAATCAACTTTTGCCCAGCTTCTACCCAACAGAGATGGGTTCTACATCTTCTCCCATACAAAACCTCGTATGAAGCCATTTGAATACTTGCCTGGTAATTGTTATTATACGCAAACTCAACCAACGACAAGTGCTTCTCCCAAGAACCCTGAAAACCTATCACGCAACATCTCAACATATCCTCAAGCACTTGGATCACACGTTCCGACTGTCCATCCGTCTGAGGATGATATGAAGTACTAAAATTCAACCGTGTACCCAAGGCTTGATGCAAACATTCCCAAAGTCGCGCTGTAAGCCTCGAATCCCTATCCGACACTATAGACTTTGGCACACCGTGCAACCGCATAATCTCAGCTGTGTACAGCTCAGCCAACTTATCCAAGGTATACATAGCATGCACAGGCAGGAAATGTGCACACTTTGTGAGCCGATCTACAATCACCCAAACCGAATTCTTCTTTGACGGTAACAACGACAACCCAGACACAAAATCCATGGTAATTCTTTCCCACTTCCATTATGGGATTCTCAAAGGTTGCAATAACCCAGAAGAAACCTGATGTTCAGCCTTCACTCGCTGACACACCATGCACTTACTAACGAATTCAGCCACATCCTATTTCAACCCCACCCAGTAGTACTCATCTTTCAAATCACGATACATCTTTGTACTACCAGGATGCATAGAAAAAGGACTACTATGAGCTTCCGTCAGAATAGTACGCCTCAACTCAACATCATCTAGCACCACTATTTGATTTCCAAAGCACAGAACATCGTCATCATTAAAACTGAAATCCGAAGGTCTACCCTCCGTAATGTTCTGAACATGCGAAACAAGGGAATCATCAAGCAACTGCTTATCCTTGATTGACTGAATCAGGGATGGTTTCACATGCAATTCTGTAATAATACCACCGTCACGCGATATGCTCAAGCGAGCGAACATCGCCCTCAACTCTACGACCACTTTCCCGCTCAAAGCATCAGATACAACATTATCCTTGCTCGGGTGGTACTCGATTGTCAGGTCATAATCCTTAAGCAATTCCACCCAACGACGTTGCGTAAGGTTTAACTCCTTTTGAGACATGAGATATTTCAAACTATTATGATCTATGAACACAACACACTTCTCACCGTACAGGTAATGCCTCCAAATCTTCAAAGCAAACACAACAGCTGCAAGCTCAAGATCATGAGTAGGGTAGTTACGCTCATGTAGCTTTATTTATCTAGATGCATAAGCTACTACCTTACCTTCCTGTATCAACACGCAGCCCAAACCAACATTGGACGCATCACTATAGACCACAAACTCCTTACCGGACTCAGGCTGAATCAGAACAGGAGCTTGCGTCAAAGCTTCCTTCAGCTTCTCAAAAGCTTGCTGCCTCACATCTGTCCACTCAAAGCGAACATTCTTCTGCAACAACTTGGTCAAAGGTGCAGCTAACATCGAAAAAACCCTCGACAACTACGGTAATACCCAGCTAAACCAAGGAAACTTCGTACCTCTGTTACCGACTTAGGCACTTTCTAACTCATCACAGCCTCTACTTTGCGCGGATCAACGCGAATACCCTCAGCTAACACAACATGTCCAAGGAAGACCATCTCCTTAAGCCAAAATTCACACTTAGCTTGGCATACAACTGATTTTCCAACAATTCTTGCAAAATGATTCTCAAATGTCTATCATGATCCTACTCGGTACGAGAGTACACAAGGATATCATCGATGAACACCACCACAAACTGATCCAAGAATTCATGGAATACACGATTCATCATGTCTATGAAAGCAGCATGCACGTTGGTCAAACCAAACGGCATCACTAAGAACTCGTAATGCTCGTATCTTGTCCGAAAAGCTGTCTTAGGTACATCCACATCCTTCACCTTCAGCTGGTAATATCTTGACCTCAGGTCTATCTTAGAAAACACTAAGGCTCCTCGGAACTGATCAAAGAGATCATCAATCCTAGGAAGGGGATACTTGTTCTTGATCGTCAACTTGTTTAGTTGCCGATAATCTATGCACATCCACATTGTCCCATCTTTCTTCTTTACAAACGAGACCGCTACACCCCAAGGTGACACACTCGACCGGATGAACCCTCGATCCAACAACTCTTGCAGTTGCATTTTTAACTCTTTTAGCTCTTTAGGTGCCATTCGATAAGGAGCAATGGACACCGGAGTCGTATTCTCGTACAACTTGATACCAAACTCAACTTCCCTGTCTGGTGGCAACCCAGGCAATTCTTCCGGAAAGACACCCAGAAAATCGCGAACGGTTCAGATATCCTGCACACGCAAATCCTTGGTGCCAGGATTCATCACATAGGCAAGGTAAGCCTCACATCCCAACTTCATCATACAGTTTGCTTCCAGAATCGAAATCACATTCGACAAGAATTTCACATTCTTGCCTACTACCACTACTTCATAATCATCGACAAGCTTTAAGGTGACCCGCTTGACATCAAAGTCAACCACCGCTCAATGCTCAGTCAACCAATCCATGCCAAGGATTTCATAGAATCTGTAGAAGGGTAACTCCATCAAATCCACAAGAAAAACATGACCTTGCACAGACAAAGGGCATTTCCTATACAACCTCCTAGTGACTACAGTCTCACCAAAAGAACTAGTCACTTGCATTCCTACCTCAAGCAACTCAACAGGTATTTCAAGCAAATGCGCATGCTCACTGAAGATATAAGAATGCGTGGATCCAGAATCAATCAAAGCTAGCAATGATAAAGATTGAAGAGCAAAGGTACCTACGATAACATCGGTATCATTGCGCTCCTCACGCTCAACATAGACCCTGGTAGGACCACCTCCCTCAGGCCGAACTGCCACCACATGAGCAACGCCTCTCTGACCCTCGTCTCTCCTCTAGAAGTTCCCTCGGCCGCGCCCACAGCCTCTCTAAGGTGCAGCCACAGTAGGTGCACGTCCTTGGCCTCCACCAACTAACAAAGGACACTCCTGCCTCATGTGATCTGTTGAGCCACAATTCCAACATGATTTCCCTGTCACCAAAACAAGAGCCTGAACCTCTCTAGCTGCACGAGGACAATCTCGCCTCAAATGGTCCCTCGACCGACATGTCCAGCACGTGTGCTGCTCAGACCTCACTCGGCCTTCCTGGACCTGATCGCCTCGACCCAGAGCACATCACCTCCCCTCAGGCTGATGTCTCCTATCTCGACCTCTTTTGTTCCGTCCACCCTCGAAACTAAACTCAGCTGCTCTCTTCCCAGAGCTGGATCCAACACCTCGAGACGACAAACCCAAATTATGTTCGATGTCTTTGGCTCAACATACAAGCACATCGAAGTCGGTATAATCTAAAGCCAGCATGTACGTCTTGACTTCCTGTACCAGCCTGTACCAAAAGCGATCACATCGGTGCCTCTCTCTAGGTATCAGCTCAGGGCATACTGGCTAAGGCATACAAACTGGACCTCGTACTCAGCCACAGAAAGATTACCCTGAACTAGCAACATAAACTCATGTTTCTTCTCGTCCAAGTATCTCCCCCCAGATACTTCCTCTTGAAGGCACCTCTGAAATACTCCCAATCTGCCTCGTTGGGTTCCAATCCAACAGTGGTAGTCGTCCATCAGCTATAGGCATCGCCTTGCAACAAAGAAACTGTGCATCCCAGCTTGCGCACGCCGTTGCATCCCATTTGATCCATGATACGGATCGTACTTGCTAACCAGGATTTCGACGCCTCAGGAGACATTCCAAAGAACTCCACACCTCTTAAGCTCCTCAACCTCTCCAATGGTAAGCCCGCCTGCCCAACTGTAGGGGCATGTACATGCGCTCCGGCTACAGCAGCCTGAAACGCCCCGGTGATCGCCTGAACCAACGGCGTTAGATCACCCAAACTCAGACCAGCAGGCCCTTGCTGCTCCTACTCCCCACCTCCAGGTGGTGGCGGAGGAGGTAAGTTTCCACCAGGAGGGACATCGGCCTCTGGCTCACTTTGGTCACCCTAAGGCATTATAGTATTCGACCTCAGCTCTCTCCTCGGACCCATAGTGCTATTTTAAACAAAGCATAACAACAAAAACAAATCAAACCATTTTGGTCAGCCTCAAGCAAGGATCTAAGTTTACAAAAACATTTAATTAGTGTAATACGGCAACGGGCACCCCGATTTCCCTCAACATAGCATAGCATACAATGACACATCATGCTCAACATGCTTTCCATCATCCAAAATCAGCACATATACACATCACATTATTAACATACAATCATATTCATTTCACATACGGTTTACATCAATCAAGCATAGCATAAGCTCCAAAATTCAACCAAAATCTTGCTTTTCAAACAACATACGTCAATACATATCAGTTTCATATATCAACATCCTCAATTCTTTCATAACCTGGCTCTAATACCTACACATGTAACCCCCTTAGCTCGGCCTAGACACCCGACCCGGACTAATAAGGTTACACGGGGAAAACCAAAGTCAACTCGTGGAAGTCAACCTTGATTAACGACATTTTTTTCACTATTCTAGATGCACATTATTAACCTATGTGAATAGCAAATCATTTGAGCGGAAGCAACACAACGAACGTAACTCAATTAGGGGTTCAATTGAGAACAAACATCCTTTAGGGACTAATATGTAAATTAACAGATTAATAAGGACTAAACAAGTTTTAAGGTTACCAATCCAAAATTAATCATATTATATGCCCACATGTCAAATTTCATCTTAAACGGATCATCCACACTCATTTAATTAAGCATTCCAGACCCAGGGACCAAAACGCAAGAAAACAGAAACAATTCAAATTCAACTCCAATGGTCACCTGTTCCGAAACAGTATACCTTGTATCGAAACAGCTGTTTCAAAACTATGTTGACCGTTTCGGAACTCGGGTGTGTTTCGAAACCAGTTTCGGAACCAGGCTTTATAGTAGCAAATTGTTCCAGAACGTTCGCACCCGTTCCGAAACCCCCTGGCCAATACAGGCCTTCGTTTCGATACGGATGAGGGCATTCCGAAACATCCTACCCTGCAACAGCAGATTTTGATGGTTTTACACATCTTTCCTCATCTGAAAACATTCCAATTCATGCCACAACATACTTAAACATGTATAAGCATCAAGGATCAACATTACGAAGCACAAGCTAAAACATGGCATCATTCATGCAAGCATTAGAACTATACACATGCTTCCTAGTCTTTCAAAGCCATATAAAGCTAAAATCGACATTAAAGTAAGAATCAATCCTTAAAGGCCATTTACAACCCAAAGATAAGCAACCTAACATGCTCAAAGTAATTAACAACATCTTCAAATATCCAAGAGTATAAATCTCACCCATTGCCTCTTATTACACCAAAGTAAAACCACATACTTTGCTAGATCCAAGTGCTTGGATTCCTCTTGCTTACTTGCTGCCCCAAAAGCCTAGTTCTCTGCATTGATGAAACAAATGAGCGTAAGCACAAAGCTTAGTGAAGTTTGTTAAAGCAACATTCATCAATGCATTTCACACAATTGGCAAAACACCATTTATCAACATATGCCTTTACTTAAAACATGCCCTCTCAAGGCATCAATGCACTTTCTAAAACATATGCTCGTTTGCATCACTTAAAAGCATCAAATAACGAATGTTTAATGATTATGGAGGCTGCAGAGGCAAGAGCGGCAAGAGCGGAGCAAGTAGAAGAGGAAGGTGTGGTACATCAGAATGAAGCTTTCCGACGTGGCGGAGCGCAGGGTGGCAAGAAGATTACTCCGGGCTGGACGATTTTTGTGGATAATCTCAGCAGAAGGGTCTCCAGAACAACACTCAAAGATCTTTTTAATCACTACGGCAAGATCCTCCGTGTCTTTATTCCAGAAAACAATAGAAAAGAGAAATACAAAGATGCCACATTCGCTTTCGTTACCATGGCTACTAGGGGTGATATGATGACGGTTATCCGCATTTTGAATAATTCTATTATTGATGGAAGGGTGGTGAAGGTTTCTCAGGCTCGTTATCCTCACCCTAGAAACTCTTCAAACTTCAGAGATCCATTGAATAGTGGGGCTGGGGTTAATGGTGATAAGGTGCGTAGGCCACTCAGGAAAGATCCTGCCAATCCCGTGACTGCTCAAAAGACTAATCTGGGTGAGAAGATGTCCTACAAGGAAGCTCTGTTACGTAGTGTTAACATGGTAGACAGTACAAACGATACTCATAAGTCGGGTGATTGTAATGTGACAATTGGATGTAATGATGGCAGTGTTTTCAGTATAGATATTCCGGCAATAAAGAACAACTGGTTAAAAGGTTGTATGGTAGGGTTGATGAAGAATTCATATGATCCGGGAGTCGTGCAACAAGCTTTTGATTTTGAAGAAATCAATGCTAAGATTTTAAAATGGGGTGATGAAGAAGATTCGTTTATCATCATATTCAATTCAGAAAGTGATATGGAGCTATGCTGGGAATCTAAGAAGGAAGCTATAGGTTTCTGGTTTAGTCATCTAGCCCCTCTTCTAATTGGAGAAACCCCGTTTCAATTTGTTAGAGTGTCTCTTAGGGGTGTCCCTTTGAAATGTTGGTGTGATAACTTCTTCAAAACTTTGGGTGACCGTTGGGGGAGATTCGTCAACAACATTGACTCATCGGTAACTGTATAATTCCACTAATGAGAGTATATTGGCTTAAACCATTAGTCAACAACATTATATTGGCTTACAAGTGATCAATTCTCAAACCATACCAAAACCAACTAAATTGACACAATCGGATACGCGGATTACGAACGTTGTCCCACACGCTTCATACATACTACCAGAGTACACAAGGTGGAGATACATGGCACAATCACAACCCCTCAACACCCGTGATGGAGATTAATGACACAATCAAAACCCCTCAACATCACTCATCGGTAACTGTATAATTCCACTAATGAGAGTATGGGACACATACCACAAGATTCACACACGGGATTAAACCATTCACCGTTGTGATCTTAGCCTCAATCGTTAGGATACTTGGATGGAGATTACGGAACAATCACAACGGCTCGACATCCAAGGCGACTTTATTCACGGTACACCTAATCCTATAGCCGACTAATTATATCCGATTACAAGAACCAAAAATCTATTTTATCACTTGCCAATATAATCATTTAACATCAATAATCCACTGTTTTACAAGCATAAATACAATGTCATTTCCACAAGCATAAACATGCTTAACATCATATGCATTTTTCATATAAAACCAAGGATCACTTACCTAGTGCATCATTAACACAATGGCATTAAAATCCAACATTAATCATGCTTTAAAACAGTAATCAAAACCACATTTAACTCAAGTGCATCTTCATCAAAACATAGCACATTATCGAGAGAGACTTTCGAATCACTTACTCTTGAGCTTAGCTAAGTGTTTCAAACTTACTCTAAGCTCCCAAGACAACGCTCAAAGCATTACAAATCTGGAAAATCCATTTCCACTCATTGATACACGAAGCCTCGCTCGCCG
Source organism: Hibiscus tridactylites (assembly GCA_958450335.1). Classification (NCBI taxonomy): domain Eukaryota; kingdom Viridiplantae; phylum Streptophyta; class Magnoliopsida; order Malvales; family Malvaceae; genus Hibiscus; species Hibiscus tridactylites. Next base: position 17,903,849 of record OY288292.1, on the reverse strand, counting down.
ACACGAAAATTACTCTTCCGGAGCCTCCAACAACGCCTCGTTTGCTCCCGGATCAAGATCCCCTATTTTCACATAATCAAAACAGAGATCTAAATGCATTAAAATGCATTTCAACACTAGCAACTAATCACAAACTCGTTGCTCACCCAAACTACACCAATTTACCCATATGAAACAACTGAAAACTCAATCGATTGCTTCCTAAACCAAGCTCAGCCATCATACATCACTTCTAATCAATTATAAATATCAAAACATATCTAATAAACAACCTAAACCATCCTTATACCTCCAGCAAGCAAGATTCCACCATTTCACCTCAAAAACTCACTTAAAACTATCAAGAAACTCAAGGAATGACAAGTTTTCCTTAGAAAAATCTTGAAGAACTAGAAAGGATTTCTTGAAAATTGTTTAGGAAATATTGGGAGAGTGTTTGGGAGAAACGAATTCTGGAGAGAAATGAATTAAAATTGTGTTTGGCTGAAAATGAGGAGAGGATGGTAGTTACGTGATGGAATCTCACAAATTAACCACATAATTAATTAAATAAAATTAAACCCAATTAAAGCTTATTTAAATAAAACCATTTTAAACACATGTCATATTAAGGAAAGGCTAAATTGCCATAAAGCCCCCTAAAGATTCTAAGAATTTGGCTTCTCCTTTAAAAATCACATTTTCCACAGTTTTGAAACTTTACAATTTGGTCACTACTCAAAATGTACCACTTCCGAAACTCTTTTTGCAAAATTGATTTGACCAACCTCTTAAACATAGTTTTAGATGATTTTACCAATTTTTACCACATTTTTATCCTATCTAAATCCTTGACTTCCTTAAATCACCTTACGCGATTCGAACCATTCCCGACCGATCTGGTCCGATGTCTAAAACATCTAGGCCCAAAACCAGGGCGCTACAAACTCCATGTAAACAAATTACTTCACGAATGTACAATTCAACTAGAGTTTGCAGACTATAGTTCATTCTAACCGGGATGAAGTGAGCCGGCTTAGTGAATCGATCAACTATAACCCACACGACATCACATTTTCTTGTAGAACAAGGGAGATCGGTTACAAAATCCATAGTAATTCGATCCCACTTCAACTAAGGGAATTTAAAATGTTGGAGTAATCTAGTGGGAGCTCGATGTTCGGCTTAAATTCTTTGACAGTTCAGGCAGTTAGATACATAATCAGTGATGTCTGACATCATTCTAGGCCACCAATACAAGGATTTAAGGTCTTTTAACATTTTGACAGATCTAGTATGTATCAAAAAGGGACTTTGATGAGTTTCTTGCAGAATTTCATTCTTCAAATCTTCGCTATTTGGAATACACACTCTTTTCTTAAAATAGAGCATGCCATTCGAATGAATGGAGAAGTCTTGATTGGCTTTTGAGTCAAGCTTCGAGATAATAACTTGAAGTTTAGGGTCAACTTGATGTAAGAATTTGATTCTCGAGATTAGGCTAGATTGTATTTGTAGTTTAGACATAAATCCACGTTTTTGATATACTCTGTAACACCCCAATTTTGGGCTTAGAAGTTTTGGGTTTGGACCGGTTTAGTCGGAGAGCGGTTCGAATATAAAAGAGTGAAATTAGGAAAGCCTAGTTCGGGTTGCATTAAAAATATGGAAAAATGTCTTAAAATCCTCTTTTATTATATATAAGAGAATGGTGGAATCAATTTTACAAAATGAGGTTTGGAAGGGTGACATTTTGAGTTAGTGACCAAAATGTAATTTTTGAAAACTGCGAGACTGTTTTAAAAAGGATTGAAACTTTGAATCTTTAAGGAGCTATTTACCCAATGGGAGTTTCTCCAGATTTTTCCTAAATATTAAAGATTTAATTAATGGCTTTTAAATAAAACTAAAAAGGAGGGAAGATATTTTGGCATTTTCCAACTAACTTTCCACATTTTCCATTTTCATTTTCTCTCATCTTTTCTCTCAAACCAAACACATTTCTCCAGAGCTTTTTCCTCTGATTTTGTCATCTAAATAACACATTTCAATTCCCTTTTGATCTTCAATCATCTCTTCATCAAAACCTTTGCATTTGCTAATTGGATCTTCAAGCATTTTGATTCCAAAAAGGGAGAAACTCAAGTTTAGAGGTATGAACGTCCTTCTCCTCTAAATTCTCAGTTCTTTACTGAAATTCCCAAGTTCTCAATCCTTAATTTGTGAATTATAAAAGGTTTTATAGATGTGTTCTTGATCTTGGCTTTAAAATGCAAGATTTGGTTGATTTTTGTTAAAATTCGTATGATCTATTTGAGCAGTGATTTGAGGTGTCCTTTTGATGTTAAATGAATGTATATTTGATGAGGAATTGAGGTTTAATCAATGCAATCCCGGATAGGTTGATTTTCCTAAGTTTTGCTTGAGTTCTTGGTTGTTTTTGGAGTGATCTTGATGATCTGTTATAGCTGGAGGTATAAGGGCATGGTTAGATCCTTTTTGGATGTTAATTGATGTTTAAGGATGATTAGATTTGTTGGATCATGGCTGGGTGGTGTTGTGGAGTTGTTTGGATGCATTTTCGGTTGTGTTTGGTAGCCGAAAATGGAGTGTGGATGAGAGCAGCGAGTTTAGGTGCTTTCATTGAAGCTATTAATTCATGATGATGCATTAATCCTCTGCTTTGATGTGTTTAAAACAGGGGAGTCATCTTTGGATCCAAGTGGTGGTGATCCGGAAGCTTGATTGGTGTTTCGGCAAGTGGCGAAACGGAATCGGTGAGTGGATTTTGGTTTTCAGCTTTGAAACCAATGTTTTGAAGGTTTGGGAGCTTAGTTTAAGTCTAAGCAACTTAGCTAAGCTCAAGAGTAAGTTTTCGGAAAAACTCTCTTGATGATGAACCATGGATTGGTTGAATGCAATGTGGTTGTTTGCATGTTTTAAATCCTGTTTTGAAAGCATATTTAGCATGTTTATTTGCTGTGATTATGAGCCATGTGTTGAAGGATGCTCAAGGTAAGAGATCCTTGTTTTTGAACATTGTTTTAATGTGGTTTGATGCTTAAAGATGCATGATGTTAATGGCTCTGTTAAATGCTTTAAAACAGTGGAATATTGTTGTAAATGATGCATATTGGCAAGTGATGGTTAAGGTCACAAAGGTGGTTAAAAGTCCTTGTGTGAGCCTTGTTTATTTAAGAACAACATGGTGGTTAAAAGTCCATGGTTGGTTCTTGGTTAAGATCACCAAGGTGGTTAAAATTCCTTGGGTGAGTCTTGTGTATTTAAGAACAACATGGTGTTTAAAAGTCCAACGTTGGTTCTTGGTTAAGATCACCAAGGTGGTTAAAATTCCTTGGGTGAGTCTTGTGTATTTAAGAACAACATGGTGTTTAAAAGTCCATGGTTGGTTCTTGGTTAAGGTTACAAAGGTGGTTAAAATTCCTTGTGTAAGCCTTGTTTATTTAAGAACTCCAAGGTGTTTAAAAGTCCTTGGGAGATTCTTGTTAAGGACACAAAGGTGTTTAAAAGTCCTTGTGTGGTCCTTGTCATGGTGTTTAAAAGTCCATGGAAGATACTTGTTAAGGACACAATGGTGTTTAAAAGTCCATGTGTGGTCCTTGGAAATTTATAAGATCACAATGGTGTTTAAAAGTCCATATGTGAGTCTTATGTTGAATGTATCACTTGTGGCCAATATGACATGTTATGAACTTGAAGCATGAGATGCTTGTTTTAATGCTTATGTGCATGTACAAATGATGTTGAACTAAGGTTTATGCATGTGTTTTATAAGTGCATTATTGTATGGTTTTATATGAGCATTCCTCACTAAGCTTTTGCTTACGCTCTCTCTCTTTTCTTAAACCAATAATGCAGAACATTGAAGTGCATTTAGGGGCAGCAAGGAAGCCAAGAATCCAAGTGGAGATTAAGCTCATGTATGGTGAACATTTTCCTAAAACTATTAGCTTTTGGGTATTTGGCAATGGGGGACCTATGTTGATGTTTTGGGAGATGTTTTGGACTCCCTAAGTTGGATTTATGATGTTATTAATGTTGGATCTTGTAATTGGCCTTTGTGTGATGGTTTTTAGTATATTGATGCTTGAATGGTTTCTAAGTAGGAAGCATGCCTATAGATTTGGGGATTTTCATAATTGATGCCATGTTGATGTTTGGTTGATGCAATTATATTCTTTGAATATTAAATGACTTGCCGGTACAATTTGGTGGCTTTTGGAGCATGTTTGATAGGTCAATTAAGTGTTAAACCAGCAAATTTTCTGCAATCTTGGCAGGCCGTATCGGAACGGGTGCTACCGTTTCGGAACAGTGGCCTGAAATCGCCTAGGCGTTCTGAAACGGGGGAAACCGTTCCGGAACAGAAATGCCACTGCCAAGCCTCGTTTCGGAACCAGTTTCGGAACGGTCCCGCGTTTCGGAACAAGTCCTTCCTGTTTCGAAACACTCGACCGTTGGGCTCTGAATTTGATGGTTTTATGTTTTGAAATGTTTACGTTTTGGTCCTGAATCTTGTTATTGCAATTGGATGAGTTTGAGATGTCCGTTTGAACCGAAATTTGGCAGGGAAGCATGAAAGATGATTAATTTCATATTGGTAACTTAGATTTGGTTTAAGTCCTTATAATTTTTAGAATTTACAATTTGGTCCCTAAAGTTGTAATTTGTGCAATTGAGTCCCTGAATGTTCTCTGATTGTTATGAACTTTGAGTATGTTGATCTTGTGAACATATCTAGGGTTAACGTGCAACTAGACAAGTTTAAAAAGAAAAAAAGGGTCGTTAATCAAGGTTGACTTTTGGGTTGACTTTGGTTTTCCCCGTGTAATCTTCTTAATTCGGGTCAATCGTCTAGGCCGGGTTAAGGGGGGTACATTTGGTGGTATCAGAGCCAGGTTCTCGAGTAATTGGGAATGAGTATGTGAATGATTAAAGTATGTATGCTTGTATGCTCGTTGAATGAAAGCATGTTGAGTGAATTGTAAATATGTTGCAATTGTGGTGTATGCTGTGGTGAAGCATGTTGTGGGTACCCATTGCCAAATCAAAGCTAATGTAACGATGTTGTTTTTAAGTGGAAATGAGCTTGAGTACTTGGATTGCTTACCTTGCTGAGCCTGACTTGTTTTATTGCATTGTGATTGTATAGTTATAGTATGGCACCTCGTAGAGAAGTAAGGGTTAGTACGCGAGCTACGGCTCAGAACGAAAATGAAGAGAACGTTGAGAATGCTATGGATTTACCTCCTCCGTCTGGTGGTGGTGGTGCTGAGGGTGAAGGAGCTGGTGCTGCAGCTGGTGCTGGGGTCGTAGGACCTGAGGCTGGTCAGGGGCAAGCTATACCTGACATGACCATGTTGGTTCAAGCTATTGCTGGTGCTTTTCGAGCGGCAGTAGCTGGAGCTCAAGGAGCTTGGCATCAGGGAGATGCTGGAGTTAGACTACCCTTGGAACGTCTGCGCAGTCTGGGAGGGACTGAGTTCAGGGGTTTGTCAGCTGAAGGTTCGGAGTCTTGGTTAGAGAGTACCAAGAGAATCTTGGGTCAGATGAGTTGCACGGATGTGCAGAAGCTGGGGTGTGTGGTATCCTTGCTACAGGATGATGCGTACACGTGGTGGACAACCACTATCTCTGGGATGGCAGAGGCTGATGTAACTTGGACGTTCTTCCAGAACGCGTTCAAGAGAAGGTATCTGGGTGTGAGGTACCTAGATGAAAAGAAGAGGGAGTTCATGTCTCTTACCCAGGGGTGCATGTTTGTAGCTGAGTATGAAGTTCAGTTCGTTCGACTCAGTCAATACGCACCTGAGCTTATTCCGGACGAGCGGGAAATGTGTGAAAGGTTCCGATATGGTTTAGTGACGGATGTAAAGATGTATGTGCTGGCTACCGAGTATGATGATTTTGATGTGCTGGTGGGCCGAGCCAAGGATATTGAGATGAACTTGGGTTTGTCTGCTAGAAGTGCTGGGTCAAGTGCTGGTAAGCGAGCTGCTGAATATAGTTCCGGTGGTGGACGGAACAAGAGGGGACGTGATCAGAAGTATCAGTCCTCAGCTAAGCGAGGTGGTGGTGCGCCTGCTCGGGGAGGCAATGCTAGAGTTGATCCGAGTGCATGTTGGACATGTGGTTCGCGTGGCCATATGAAACGTGATTGTCCTCGAGCTGTGAGGGAGGTGCAGGCTCCTGTTGTGGCAGCTAGCAATGCGTGCTGGAACTGTGGATCTACGGATCACATGAGGAGAGAATGTCCTATGTTGGCCGGTGGCCAAGTGCGTGCTCCTGTTGCTGTGGCACCACAGAGAGGTCGTGGGCGCGGCCGTGGTAACTTTTAGCGGAGAGAGGAAGGTGGTCGGGGTGTGGCCCATGTTGTGGCTATTCAGCCTGAGGGTGGCGGCCAAGCCAGGGTGTATGCTCAGCGGGAAGGGAGGAATGACGCGGATGTGATCGCAGGTACTTTTACTTTGCAATCCTTGTCATTACTTTCCTTGATTGATTCTGGATCTACGCACTCATACATATTGCGTGAGCATGCTGAATTGCTTGGTTTGCCTGTTGAGTTTTTGGATGTTGGTGTGCGTGTCACTAGTTCTTTTGGTGAGACTGTTGTGACTCGAAAGCTTTATAGAAGATGTCCTTTGGTTGTTCAAGATCATGTTTTCATGTTGACCTTATGGAGTTGCCTTTCTATGGTTTTGATGTAATCCTTGGTATGGATTGGCTTGTTGAGCATCGTGCTGTAGTGGATTGTGAGAATAAGCGAGTTTCGTTGAAGCTTGTGGATGATTATGAGGTAGTCGTGGTTGGTGAGAATGTGAAGTTTCTTGCCAATGTGGTATCTACATTGGAAGCGAGCATGATGCTGAGGCAGGGTTGTGAAGCTTATCTAGCTTTTGTGATGAATCCTAGCTCTAAGGAGTTGCGTGTGCAAGATATCAGGATTGTGAAAGAGTTTCCTGGTGTGTTCCCTGAGGAGTTGCCTGGATTGCCCCCTAATCGTGAGGTGGAGTTTGGGATTGAGCTATATGAGAATACAACTCCAGTGTCCATTACCCTTTATAGAATGGCACCTAAAGGGTTGAAGGAGCTGAAGACGCAGTTGCAAGAGTTGCTCGATCGTGGTTTCATTCGGCCGAGTGTATCACCTTGGGGTGCACCGATCTTATTTGTGAAGAAGAAGGATGGCACTATGAGAATGTGCATTGATTATCGTCAGCTGAACAAGTTGACTATCAAGAATCGGTATCCTTTGCCGAGAATTGATGATCTCTTTGATCAATTTCGGGGAGCAGCTGTGTTCTCTAAGATTGACTTGAGGTCAGGGTATTACCAGTTGAAGGTGAAGGATGTGGATGTGCCTAATACAACTTTCAGAACAAGGTATGGGCATTATGAGTTCCTTGTGATGCCGTTTGGTTTGACAAATGCTCCTGCGGCTTTCATGGACATGATGAATCGTGTGTTTCATGAATACCTAGACAAGTTTGTTGTGGTGTTCATCGATGATATCCTCGTGTACTCGCGTACTGAGGAGGAGCATGAAGAGCATTTGAGGATTGTGTTGCAAGCTTTGTTGGAGAATCAGCTTTATGCCAAGTTGAGCAAATGTGAGTTCTGGTTAAGTGAAGTGGTGTTTCTTGGGCATGTGGTTTCTGCTGAGGGGATTCGTGTTGATCCTCAGAAGATTGAGGCGGTGATGAATTGGAAGGTTCCTAAGTCTGTTCATGAGGTTCGTAGTTTCCTTGGTTTGGCGGGATACTACCGGAGGTTTGTGGATGGGTTTTCTAAGATTGCTGCACCTTTGACAAAGTTGTTGTAGAAAGATGTTAAGTATGAGTGGACGGAAGCGAGACAGCAGGCTTTTGAGAAGCTTAAGGCAGCTTTGACGCAAGCTCCTATCTTGGTTCAACCTGAATCAGGGAAAAGATTCATGATGTGTTTCATGTTTCTATGCTTCGGAAGTATAGATCTGATCCTTCACATGTGATGCCTGTGGAAGAAGTGGAATTGAATCCAGATTTGACCTATGATGAGGAACCGGTGAAGGTTCTGGATTCGGATAGCAAGGTTCTTCGAGGCAAGACCATTGAGTTGGTAAAGGTGTTGTGGAAGCATCGTGGTGTTGAAGAAGCCACGTGGGAACGAAAGGATGACATGCTGAAGCAGTTTCCGTACCTCTTTCCTTCAGGTAAATTTCGAGGACGAAATTTCTTAAGGGGGGAGAGTTGTAACGCCCCAATTTTGGGCTTAAAAGTTTTGGGTTTGGACCGGTTCGGTTGGAGAGCGGTTCGAATATAAAAGAGTGAAATTAGGAAAGCCTAGTTCGGGTTGCATTAAAAATATGGAAAAATGTCTTAAAATCCTCTTTTATTATATATAAGAGAATGGTGGAATCAATTTTACAAAATGAGGTTTGGAAGGGTGACATTTTGGGTTAGTGACCAAAATGTAATTTTTGAAAACTGCGAGACTATTTTAAAAAGGATTGAAACTTTGAATCTTTAAGGAGCTATTTACCCAATGGGAGTTTCTCCAGATTTTTCCTAAATATTAAAGATTTAATTAATGGCTTTTAAATAAAACTAAAAAGGAGGGAAGATATTTTGGCATTTTCCAACTAACTTTCCACATTTTCCATTTTCATTTTCTCTCATCTTTTCTCTCAAACCAAACACATTTCTCCAGAGCTTTTTCCTCTGATTTTGTCATCTAAATAACACATTTCAATTCCCTTTTGATCTTCAATCATCTCTTCATCAAAACCTTTGCATTTGCTAATTGGATCTTCAAGCATTTTGATTCCAAAAAGGGAGAAACTCAAGTTTAGAGGTATGAACGTCCTTCTCCTCTAAATTCTCAGTTCTTTACTGAAATTCCCAAGTTCTCAATCCTTAATTTGTGATTTATAAAAGGTTTTATAGACGTGTTCTTGATCTTGGCTTTAAAATGCAAGATTTGGTTGATTTTTGTTAAAATTTGTATGATCTATTTGAGCAGTGATTTGATGTGTCTTTTTGATGTTAAATGAATGTATATTTGATGAGGAATTGAGGTTTAATCAATGCAATCCCGGATAGGTTGATTTTCCTAAGTTTTGCTTGAGTTCTTGGTTGTTTTTTGAGTGATCTTGATGATCTGTTATAGCTGGAGGTATAAGGGCGTGGTTAGATCCTTTTTGGATGTTAATTGATGTTTAAGGATGATTAGATTTGTTGGATCATGGCTGGGTGGTGTTGTGGAGTTGTTTGGATGCATTTTCGGTTGTGTTTGGTAGCCAAAAATGGAGTGTGGATGAGAGCAGCGAGTTTAGGTGCTTTCATTGAAGCTATTAATTCATGATGATGCATTAATCCTCTGCTTTGATGTGTTTAAAACAGGGGAGTCATCTTTGGATCCAAGTGGTGGTGATCCGGAAGCTTGATTGGTGTTTCGGCAAGTGGCGAAACGGTATCGGTGAGTGGATTTTGGTTTTCAGCTTTGAAACCAATGTTTTGAAGGTTTGGGAGCTTAGTTTAAGTCTAAGCAACTTAGCTAAGCTCAAGAGTAAGTTTTCGGAAAAACTCTCTTGATGATGAACCATGGATTGGTTGAATGCAATGTGGTTGTTTGCATGTTTTAAATCCTGTTTTGAAAGCATATTTAGCATGTTTAGGGGCAGCAAGGAAGCCAAGAATCCAAGTGGAGATTAAGCTCATGTATGGTGAACATTTTCCTAAAACTATTAGCTTTTGGGTATTTGGCAATGGGGGACCTATGTTGATGTTTTGAGAGATGTTTTGGACTCCCTAAGTTGGATTTATGATGTTATTAATGTTGGATCTTGTAATTGGCCTTTGTGTGATGGTTTTTAGTATATTGATGCTTGAATGGTTTCTAAGTAGGAAGCATGCCTATAGATTTGGGGATTTTCATAATTGATGCCATGTTGATGTTTGGTTGATGCAATTATATTCCTTGAATATTAAATGACTTGCTGGTACAATTTGGTGGCTTTTGGAGCATGTTTGATAGGTCAATTAAGTGTTAAACCAGCAAATTTTCTGCAATCTGGGCAGGCCGTATCGGAACGGGTGCTACCGTTTCGGAACAGGGGCCTGAAATGGCCTAGGCGTTCCGAAACGGGGGAAACCGTTCCGGAACGGAAATGCCACTGCCAAGCCTCGTTTCGGAACCAGTTTCGGAACAGTCCCGCGTTTCGGAACAGGTCCTCCCTGTTTCGAAACACTCGACCGTTGGGCTCTGAATTTGATGGTTTTATGTTTTGAAATGTTTGCGTTTTGGTCCTGAATCTTGTTATTGCAATTGGATGAGTTTGAGATGTCCGTTTGAGCTGAAATTTGGCAGGGAAGCATGAAAGATGATTAATTTCATATTGGTAACTTAGATTTGGTTTAAGTCCTTATAATTTTCAGAATTTACAATTTGGTCCCTAAAGTTTTAATTTGTGCAATTGAGTCCCTGAATGTTCTCTGATTGTTATGAACTTTGAGTATGTTGATCTTGTGAACATATCTAGGGTTAACGTGCATCTAGACAAGTTTAAAAAGAAAAAAAAGGGTCGTTAATCAAGGTTGACTTTTGGGTTGACTTTGGTTTTCCCCGTGTAATCTTCTTAATTCGGGTCAACCGTCTAGGCCGGGTTAAGGGGGTTACATACTCGTAGATGAGCATTTATAGCATTTGAAGCTACAAGATTAAACAAAGCAATTAGGTGGAATACGAATGGTTACATGCAAAAGAAGCAAGTGTTCGAATAGTTCCTTTCATAGCAAGAAAGATCAAATTTCAATTCGAATAATCAAAGATTTTGATTTAAAGGATAACTTGAGTGTGGTCTTCGACTAAGGGCATCATCAACCATATTTACTTTCCCCGGATCATAGTCGATAACCTAGTCAAAGTTCTTAAGCAATTCTAGCCAATCTTCTTTGTCTTAGATTCGAATCTTTTTGAGTTAGAAGATATTTGAGACTCTTGTGATCGGTAAATAGATAGCACTTTTCACCGTACAAGTAATGCCTCCATATTTTGAGAACGAACACAATCGCGGCAAGTTCTAGGTTGTGTGTGATACGAACCACTTTAGGAGGTCCAATTGTTGCAATCAAGGACCGAATTGGTAATGTCTTCACTTGAAGGGACAAATCGATCTATTATAGTTCCCGGACATTGAAGTCAAGCAAATCTTCCTCCGAATGCAAGTATTTCTGCACAAACAAATACTTGATACAACAAAGTACAATATTGGTATAGGTTAGTATAAAGATAGTGGAAGCAATTGGGTGAGTTTTTGGCTAGGAAGAGTGGTAGGGTCAAATAAGTCTGGTTGGACAGTTTTCGGCTAGGGTACTTTGAGGGTTCGATTGGAAGGGTAAACGATTTTGGAAAGGGCTAAGTTTTTGGTATGTTGTAGATGGGATGTAAGGCTATGGTTTAGGGTCAAGATATTTGGAAAAAGGTTTATGAATGAGAAAGTTATAGGGTTGGAAAGTAGGGTGGTCGAAACTGTAACGCCCTAATTTTGGGCCTAGAAGTTTTAGAGTTTGAATCGGACCGGTCGAGAACGGTTTCAACCTTTAAGGGAGATTTAGGGAACACCTAGTTCGGGATGCTTTAAAATTATGAAAAAATATCTAAAAATCCTCATTTATTATAAGAATGATTATGGTGAAAACAATTTCACAAAATAAAGTTTGGAAATACTACATTTCGGTGTAGTGATCAAATCGTAGTTTTTGCAAAAGTTGACTAGTGACTGTTTTGTAAAGGATTGAAACTTTGAATCTTTAAGGAGCTAATTTTTACCAAAATGTTTTTAATCAGATTTCTCTTTATTTTGGGTGTTTTAATGATGATTTAATAAAAGGAATTAAAAGATAAAAATATATTTTGACTTTCATAACTACTTTACGATCTTTTTCCCTCTTTTCATTTTCTCTCAACTTCCACTAAGCCAAACACATTTCCTCCATCAATTAACCTCTGATTTTCATTCCTTTAGGTGAGATTTCAATCTCCTTTTGATTACTAATCTTTTCCTCATCAAATCCTCTTGATTTCACTTTGGATTTTCCAAGAAACTTGCCCCAAATTAAGGAGAAATCAACCATTAGAGGTAAGCTTCGTCCTTCTCCTCTAATGATCAGTTCTTTACTGAAATTCCCAAATTATCAATCCTTCGTTAATGATTTTTGAGTTGCTTTAATATTAGAAACATGAAATTGTGCCAGAACTCAAGATTCTTGGAGAGATCTTGATGATTTTCGTAACTATTGGTTAGGCTCTGTTTCGAGATTGATTTCTAATATATTTTGGATGGTAATTGATGTTATAAATGAGGTTTTATCAAATAAATCCCGAATAGGTTTGGATTCCTAAGTTTTGCATGCTAGATTTGTGGTTTTTGGGGTGGTTTTGGTGTTCTGTTGTAGCTGCAGGATTGTGGACGAGTTTATGGTGGTTTTTGGTGTTGATTGAGGTTTAGAATTGATAGATCTTGACTGGGCTTTGTTTTGGAAGAGTTTGGAGATGATTTCGGTTGTTTTGGGTAGCCGAAATGGTGCTTTTGGGTAGAGCAGCGAGTTTGTTTAGTTGGCTGATGATTTCAATGCATGATGATGCATTAATCCTCTGCTCTTATGTGTAATAAACAGGGGAGACATCTTCGGACGCTTTTGGTGTTGATCCGAAAGTGCCGGGAGCTTAGATATCGTTTCAGTGAGCAATTGAAACGTAATCGGTGAGTGCAAATGGTTTTAGAAGTCCTCGAGGGATAAAGAAACAAGGTTTGGGGATTTAAGATTGGTTTGAAACACCATCCTAAGTCCGAAAGTAAGTATGGCTAGGTTTGCTCTCAAATATGTGGTTGTTGCCCCTAAAATGCTTTTACATGCTCTTGATTCGAGATAGACAAATTCCTACATTTTTATGCATGATTTGTAGCATGAGATGATGCTTTGCAGAGATTTCATGAGATAGCATGTTGCATTGATGAGTTTTAAGATTTTAACTTGATGAAAAGCATGAAATTTGATTTTGAAATGAGATGAGAAAAGCTTGAGAAATATTGCATAAAAACAATAGGTGAGGCGATGTTTTGACATAATATATAATGGCATGGAAGATGAGATACTTACCGTATATAATTGACCGATCAATAGGATGAGAGTGCACTATAAACTAAAATTCGTACGTGCTCCTTGGAGTTGGGCAATGGGGGTAGTGCCATCCCAATCCAATGATGAGAGATACCATCGGGGTAGGACTTGGTGAAATACCCAAGCTTTGTGGCGATGAGAGATACCGCCATGAGAGTTCGGTGATGAGAGATTCCACCGGAGTACGACTTGACCAAGAGTCAAGCTAATCCGCATATCCGAGTAAAGATGAAATATGAAATGCCAATATGAAATATGAAAATGTATTTGATTCACATGTACCAAATGTTGAGATGATTTATGCTATGAGAAATGCATATGAGATTTGAATATGAAATGCTTTAGTTTTCACAAGCATGTGTATGGCTTTGCCATGAGATTTGCATTAGTTTAAATGCATGAGATAGAATAGAGGTACATGTGTTTTCAAATGGATATTTGCTTTGAAATGGATTTCAAGCATGAGATAGAATGAGCATGTTGTAAAAATGGCTTTTGAGAAAGGGTTTTGAATAATGCATTGTTGTGTTGGTTTTCTTTGAGCTTGCCTCACTAAGCAAATATGCTTACGCTCTCTTTTACCAACAATGCAGATAATTGAAGTGATTTGGGGCAGCAAGAAGGTTAAGAACATCCAAGGAAGTGTAAAGCTCATGTATGGAGATGTTTTTACATACTTTAGTATTGATACTTGGCAATGGGGCTTCAAGGTTGTATTTGGGAGATGAGTTTTGAACTCCCTATGTTTGTGGCAAGTTTGTGTTGGCTTTTGAAGTTTGTAAATTGTCTTATATGGTTTGGTTTGAGGTTTGAAGTCTATATTTGGTTTTGTGACTAGGAAGCATGCCTTTAGACTCAAGGGATATTTATTTAATGTCATGCCTTAGCTAAAGCTTCTTAGATATGTTCTTTTATGTCTAAACATGTTGCTGGTATGTTATGGTATGTTTTGGTACATATTTAAATGTGAAAGGATGTGAAAAACCAGAAATTTATGTTGTTGCAGGGCAGGGTGTATCGAAACACCCTTATCTGTTTCAAAACAGGGGCCCGAAATGACCATAGTGTTTCGGAGCGAGTGAAGGTGTTTCGGAACACTTTGGCTACTGGAGAGGCATGTTCTGATACTGGTCTCGGAACGCACCCGAGTACCAAAACGGTCAACACCGTTTCGATATAGGCGTTTCGAGACAGATATCAGAGTTCCGAAACGGCTGACCGTTAGATTGCAAATTTGAATTGTTTCAAGTTCTTATGTTTTACATTTTAGTCCTGGGTGTTGTGCATGTAATTGATTGAGCTTGGAATGTCATTTTAAGTTGAAATTTGATAGAGAGGCATGTAATATGACTAATTACATGATGGTAATCTTAAAATATGCAAAGTTCTTATAATTTCCAAAATTTACGTTTTGGTCCCTAAAAGTGTAATTCTTTCAATTGAGTCCTTAAATGATTTTCGATCGCTGTGCTTTTCTCTCCTATGGTTCTTGAGTAACCACATAGGCTTAATGTGCATCTAGAAAAGGTAAGAAGGAAAACAAAAAGGGTCGTTAATCAAGGTTGACTTTCGAGTTGACTTTGGTTTTCCCCGTGTAATCTTCGTAGTTTGGGTCAACCGTCTAGGCCGGGCTAAGGGGGTTACAGAAATAGGCTGAAAGGGTAGTCTTTAAGGAAAGTTTGGAAAGAAGTCTTCAGTTAACCGACCAAATGAAATTGGAAAATTATGAAACTTTCCATTTTTCAATTGAAATATAAATGAAGAGATTGGACTAAAGAATTGAATAATTTGGTTGGGAATTGAAGGATTTCGAAGTATAGGGTGAAAGATGGGTGAAATTGAAATAGGGTGAAAGATGTTTTGGTGTTTTGGTGATGAAGTAGGGTGAAAGATGGGTGAAATTGAAGGGGCTAGAAAGGATAGATTGAGATGAAAGTTTCCAAATCTCAAATTGAAATATGGAAGTTGAAAATGAATACAACAAATGGAAGAAGAAATGATGGTAGATGGAGAATTAAATCAATGAAAGTAGAAAGAAAGAAGGGTGGCTTTCAAAGGTAAGATGAACCTTAAGTATTAGAGACTTAAGACCCAAATCTTGTGACACTTATCTGGCCGGTTGGGGGTGGACTTGGACCCTCTAGAGAGCAATCTAGGAACTGCAAGTATCAAATGATGGAATCGAAGACACCAAAGTAAACAATGCTGCCTTGAAAGTTATATGTTCGCAAAGAACAAAGTGAAGGAAAAACCTCACAAATGAAATTTGATTTCAATAATTCAAGAGTATGACAAAAGATGTTTTTCAATTGAACTTACAAGGCTATATATAATTCTATAATGCTCCTTTGGCCGAAAAGACTTGAAATTGTTCGGCCATGAAGGGTTCCAATTTGAACATGAAACAATGGCTCTTGAATGGCTGCATTGGTTCAGCTAGAATGAAGAGTCTCCTTAGGCTTTCAAATAGTTGCTTCATAATTGGGCTTGAATTCTTGCTTATTTTATAATTATACCATATGATATAATTATATTGTTGATTAATTTCATGTTGCTTGCATTAATTTAAACGTTGGAGTCCAAAGAACACAATGCTTCAATTTGAAATTTTTTCTTTCTTCCTTGTTGTAGCCGAATCCAAGTAGGCATCTTCTATGATTTTATTCTACGTGCATGACTGGTATTTTGTCCAGCCAAAAGCTTGGTTCTCATCTTCATATATCCATCTTTTGTATGAATTTTGTCCTTGCAAAATAATAAACAATGGTAAGTGAAATGTGTCACACAATATAGGTAGTTAATCATGAATTGAACTAAAGAATATAACTTAAAATAATGAAAATAAGTTAAGTTAAAAATGTGAACTCATATCTTGAATTCTATCATCATAAAACTAATATTAAATTAAGGTGATGAAGGAAATCCCTGAATTAAAGGTCAAATGATCCTTGTAGAAATCATTCATTAAGGTTGTGGAAAGTCCTTGAATTGGATCACATCACCCCCCTTCTTTGAGGTAATTTGTCCCCAAATTGAGGAGAAATCAGCCATTAGAGGTAAGCTTCGTCCTTCTCCTCGAATGATCAGTGCTAAATTGAAATTCCCAAGTTATCAATCCTTTGTTAATGATTTTTAAGTTGTTTTAATGTTATAATCAAGAAATAGTTGCTAAATTCAAGGTTCTTGAGGTGATTCTGATGATTTTCATATTTTTGAGTTAAAATCTGTTTTGAGGTTGATTTCTAACATGTTTTGGATGATATTTGATGTTGAGATCGAGGTTTTAATAAATGAATCCTAAATAGGCTTGGGTTCCTAAGTTTTACAAGTTAGATTTGTGGTTTTTGGGGTGTTTTTGGTGACATGCTATTGCTGGAGATATAAGGACATGGTTGTAATGACTTTTGATGTTGATTGAGGTTTAGAAAGGGTTAGAATAGATAGATCTTGGCTGGGCTTTGATTTGGGGAAGTTCGGAGGCAATTTCGGTAATCTCGGATAGCCGAAATGGTGTTTTTGATTAGTGCACCGAGTTTGAATGAATGGATGGTGATTTCAATGCATGATGATGCATTAATCCTATGCTCTTATGTGTAATGAACAGAGGAGACATCTTCGGACGCTTTTGGTGTTGATCAGGAAGTCCTGGAAGCCTAGGAATCGTTTCGAAAAGCAAGCAAAATGTAATCGGTGAGTGCGAATGGTTTTAGAAGTCCTTGAGGGACAAGGAAACAAGGTTTGGGGATTTAGGATTGGTTTGAATAACTATCCTAAGTTCGGAAGTAAGTATGGCTAGATTTGCTCTCGATATGTGGTTGATGCCCTAAATGCTTTTAACATGCTATTGATTTGTGTTAGACAAATTCCTATTGGTTTATGCATGATTTATAACATGGAAAGATGTTATGTGAAGATCCCATGAGATAACATGGCTATGTAAAGAGTTTTAAGATTTTGATTAAATGCTATGCATGAATTGTGGTTTTGAAATGGGATGAGTTAAATTTGAGAAATGTTGCATCAAAATAGTAGGTGAGATGATGATTTTAATGTAATATATTTGCATAAACGATGAGATGATTACCAGATATAATTGGTCGACCAATAGGATAAAAGTGCATTATAAACTAAAAATTCGTATGTGCTTTTTGGAGTCGGGCAATGGGGGTAGTGTCACCCCGATCCAAAGTGAGAATCCAATAATGAGAGATACCATCGAGGTAGGTCTTGCTGAAATATTCAAGCTTTGTGGCGAAGAGAGATACCGCCATGAGAATTCGATGATGTGAGATTCCACCGGGGTAGGACTTGGCTTTAAGTCAAGCTAATCCGCATATAACCGAGTAAATATATAATATGAAATGCCAATATATGAGATTGTATTTGATTCACATGTACCAAATGTTGAGATGTTTTATACTACGAGAAATGCATATGAGATTTTAGGTTCATGAAATGCTTTTATTTACATTAAGCATGTGTATGGCTTTGCCATGAGATTTGCATTGGCTGAATTCATGAGTTAGATTGATGGTATATGTTATTTTCAAATGAAGGTTTGCTTTGAAAGGTTTTCAAGCATGAGATAGAAAGAGCATGTTGTAGAAAATGGTTTTTGAGAGTGAGATTTAAAGCTTGCATTGTTGTGTTGGTGTTTTTAGAGCATGCCTCACTAAGAAAATGTGCTTACTGTCACGGACTAATTCTCTCAAACCCGATCCGTGCGGCGTTAGCAAGCCTCGATGATGCTAACCAGCCTTGATCCTTCACACAACGCAATGGCTAACAAAGAACACAAGAGAAGGCAAGATAGTTTACAAGTAAGGAACTTGTATTAACTAAGAAGGAAGCTTTTACAAGAGCTTTACAAAGTATGCTTAAGTGGCTATTTGCTTGAGTGATTACAAAATGAAGGGGGTGGCCCTATTTATAGGCTCCCACCTCCTCAATGGACGGTTGAGATCGATTTGATCCAACGGTCCAAATGTTGCCTCCCAAAATATCTCCTAAGAGAATACACTAATCAAGAGAGTTTTACATATGTGTATACATATCTATATGTATCCAAAAGGTTCTAGAGAGCTCCAGGGTCTTCCAGAGTTGTCCCGAGCTTTCCCGACTCTTCCCGAGCCTTCTGGGGCCTCACGGGTGTGTCTAGACTTGGATAGAACGTCCCGGATCTTTCTAGAACGTTGTGGCATGTCTCTAGAGTCTTCATGGCCGTCCTAGGCCTTTATAGTGCCTTCCTTGGTGCTAGCTTGCCTCAAAAGTGCCCAAGGGTGGCAAGAACCTCTGTTTGGATTTTAGGGAAAAATGGCGGGGTGTGACATTCTCCCCCACCTAAGCTCGCGACGCCCTCGTCGCGCCTTCGTTGAACTCTTGGAGTTGGTCCTTGAATTGCCAAAGGGCTTCTTCAGTCTCCCAACTCGCCTCGGCAATGGGCAGACCCTTCCACTTGATGAAGTACTCCTTATAAGCTGGTACGCCCCTTCGCCTAATCAATCGATCGGCTAGCACTTCTTCAACTTCCTTGTCAAAGGAAGTGACCACGGCTGTGGGTGCTCTGGTGGAGACTCCCCTCGATGGATCTTCCAAGTCTTCATGATAAGGCTTCAACAAACTCACATGAAAGACTGATGAATCTTGAGCCTCGGTGGAAGCTGAAGTTGGTAAGACACCTTGCCAACCCTCTTGATTACTGGGAACGGTCCCTCGTACTTGCGGACTAGTCCCTTGTGCACCCTTCGTAGGGTCTTGAACTGTTGGGGTAGGAGCTTGAGCATGACAAGGTCTCCTTCCTTGAACTCTAGGGGCCTTCTTTTCTTATCTGCCCACTTCTTCATCCTCTTGGCAGCCTTGTGTAAGGATGCTCGAGCAAGCTCATTTTGCTCGTGCCATGACTTGGCAAGCTTGTAGGCTGCGGGGCTCTTCCCTTCATAGCGCGTGGCAAGGGAGAGCGGTGTGGTCGGTTGGTGTCCCAAAACAATCTCGAAGGGACTTCGGTTGGTGGCTTCGCTCCTCTGTAGGTTGTAGGAGAACTGAGCAACGTCGAGAAGCTTGGCCCAATCTCTTTGATTAGCACTAACATAGTGCCTTAGATAAAGCTCCAAGAGAGCATTGATGCGCTGGGTTTGCCCGTCACTCTGGGGATGGAAGCTTGTTGAGAAATTAAGGTCGAACCCTAGCATCTTGAAGAGTTCGGTCCAAAACCTCCCTGTGAATCTTGGATCCCGATCGCTCACAATGTTACTTGGTACACCCTACAACTTGACCACGTTGTGGAGAAAGAGCCTGGCTGCCTCATCTACTGTGCAATCGGGTGATGCGGCAATGAAGGTGGCATACTTGCTGAATCGGTCCACCACGACCATTATGCTTCCAAACCCTTCAGACTTGGGAAGGCAAGTGATAAAGTCCATAGAGACACTCTCCCAAGGCTTGTCAGGTACAGGCAAAGGATCTAAGAGCCCTCCTGGTTGTTGTTGGACAACCTTGTCCTTTTGACACACAAGACAAGTCCTCACGTACTCTTCTACATCATCATGCATCCGGGGCCAATAGTAGTTGGACTTTAAGAGTGCAAGAGTACATCGCATACCTAGATGCCCGGCCCATAAGGAGTCATGACACTCCTTGATCAGCTCCTTGCGTAGGTTGCCCCACTTTGGCACATATAGACGGTTGCCCTTAGTGTAGAGTAGTCCATCACTCACCCAAAACCGTCGGGTCTTCCCCTCGTTGGCTAGTGCGATGATGTTCTTGGCAAGGGTTCTTGGTGTAGACCCTTCTTGATCCTATCAAGAAGTGGACTGGTGGCTTGGCTTAGTGCTGCGAGCTCTGCCTTCCGACTTAGTGCATCAGCGACTATATTTGCTTTGCCCGGCTTATATTGTAGAATGTAGTCGAACTCTGCTAGGAAATCTTGCCACCTAGCTTGCTTTGGGCTAAGTTTCTTCTGAGTTTGGAAGTAGCTTGTTGCTACATTGTCGGTGAGGATCAAGAACTTAGCCCCTAGGAGGTAATGTCGCCACACCCTGAGGCAATGAATGATGGCAGTCATCTCTTTTTCTTGCACGGTGTAGCACCTCTCGGTGTCGTTGAGCTTCCGACTCTCGTAGGCAATCGGATGCCCCTCTTGCATAAGAACCCCTCCTATAGCAAAATCCGATGCATCGGTGTGCAACTCGTAGGGCTTGGTGTGGTCGAGCAAGCTCAATACTGGCTCCTCACAAATGGCCTTCTTTAGGTCTTCAAAGGCCTCTTGGCAGGCTGATGACCACACACATGGCTTGTTCTTCTTCAAGAGCTCGGTTAAGGGTGTTGCTCTCGCTGAATAGCCCTTGATAAATCGACGATAGTAGTTCACCAGTTCGAGGAAGGATCGTAGCTCGTGTACCTTGGTGGGTGACTCCCACTCTTGAATAGCTCGCACCTTTCCATCCTCCATCATTAGCTTCCCATCCTTGATTCGGTGCCCTAGGAACATGACTTCGGGCTTGGCAAATGAGCATTTCTCCTTTTTGATGAAGAGCTGGTTCTCTCGCAGAACCTTGAACACTTCCCTTAGGTGTTCAACATGTTCTTTAAGGGTCTTGCTATACACCACAATGTCGTCAAGGTAGACGACCACGAACCGATCGAGGTAGGGATGGAAAAGCTTGTTCATCAAGGTGCAAAAAGTTGATGGGGCATTGGTTAGTCCGAAGGGCATGACTAGAAATTCATAAGAACCATACCTTGTGACGCATGTGGTCTTGGGCTCATCCCCTTCCGCAATGCACACTTGGTAGTATCCCGATCGAAGATCCAACTTGGAGAAGTATCGTGCATGCCCAAGCTGGTCAAACAGATCTGAGATAAGAGGGATTGGATATTTGTTCTTGATAGTGACCTTGTTGAGTGCTCGGTAGTCAATGCACATCCTTAACGACCCATCCTTCTTATTCTGGAAAAGGACTGGTGCCCCAAATGGTGCTTTGGATGGTCGGATGAACCCTGCATCGAGTAGCTCTTTGAGTTGTCTCCTTAATTCCTCCAACTCTGGGAGTGCCATGCGGTAAGGCCCCATGGCTGGTGGCTTGGTGTTGGCCTCCAACTCGATCTTGTGATCTACTTCCCTTCTTGGTGGTAGCCTTCGGGGTAGCTCGGGTGGTGCAACATCCTTGAACTCTTCAAGCACTTGAGCTACCTCTCTCGGAAGGTCTTCGTCGGGCATGGCCTCCTCTTCATCATACTCACTAAGGATGGCCAAGTAGCTATCTTCATTTCTCTTGGCGCCCTTCTTGAACTGCAAGGCGGAGAGTACCTTGGCATCTTGCTTGGTAGCCCTAGTCGTTGGCACCATGCATGCTTGATTGCCATCCATGATGCACATGCTGTTGGCAAAGGGCACTGGGAATGCTTTGACTTGATCAAGGAACTCAAGCCCTAGGATGATTTTGAAGTCGTCCATCGGCACCACGGAGAAGTTGATGTGCCCTGACCACTTGCCCACAATGGTCTTGACTCCTCGTGCGATTCCATGTATGGGTTTGGCGGCTGAGTTGACTACCTTGATGGATCCGCCTCCTCCTACGGCTTTAAGACCTAGTCTCTTAGCTTCTTCTAAAGAGACAAAGTTATGAGACGCACCTGTGTCGAGCATTGCCCTCGATGCTTTCCCATTGATGGTGACGTCTACATATAGCAATCCCTTGGCTTCGGTCTTAGGGGCGGATTGGATGACATTTAGTAGTTGCATTGAACCCATTTGGACACCTTCATCCTCTTTGTCGGTGTCACCTCCTTCTCGACGCTTCGCGAGAAGCGAGTTGAGGGCTTGCCTTTGCGGACACTCTCGGACCCAATGGTCTCCATCACAAATGAAGCACTTGTTGGATGAAGGTCGCCTCGGGCCTCGAGGGTCTTTAGCTTTGCCTTTATCCTTGCCTTTCCACGAAGACGAGTCTTTGTGTTTGGAGGCGTTGTCTTCATGGTGTCCCTCCTTGCGATGGCTTTTGTCTCCCCCACCTTTGGCATGGCCACCTTTCTTGTCCTTCGACTTGTTGGACTCCTTGTTGCTAGAGTAGTCAACAAGGCTTTCTGCTATTGCAATGGCATCGGCTAGGTTTTGAACTCCTCGTCGCTTGAGCTCGGTCTTGGCCCATTGTTGGAGGCCATCCATAAAGTTGAAGAGGGAGTCTTTGTCGGAAAGATCGGGGATTTCAAGCACTAGGGTGGTGAACTCCTTTACATAGTCACGAATGCTCCCCGACTGCTTGAGCCTTCGCAATCGTGCCCTCGCCTCATCTTCGGCATTCTCTGGGTAGAATTGCCTTTTAAGCTCCTTCTTGAAGTCATCGAAGGTAGTCATGGTGCACGTACCCTTCTCCACATCACTACGCCTTCTCCTCCACCAAAGCATAGCTGTGTCGGTGAGGTAAAGTGAGGCGGTTTGGATCTTTGCAGCCTCGTCCACTATTCCCACCGCAACTAGATATTGTTCCAAGCCATATAAGAAGTTGTCGACTTCTTTTGCATTGCGTGCACCCGAGAAGGTCCTAGGTTTGGGCACCTCGACCTTCCTAGACTCATAAGTAGTGCTTGGCCCGAGGGCCATGGCTCGCTTGCACAAAGCAAGGTCGCCTTGCAAGGTCTCAATTTGAGCATGGGAATGAGCAAGCTCTTGTTGGAAAGAGTCACGTACCTTCGAGAGCTCTCCCATTAGGAGATCGCGGATTTGCCCCATTTCCGCGCGCATGGTTTCCTCTAGCTTCACCATCATTGCCTTCATGGCTGTGTGGAGCTCGGCGTCTTCCGCCTCAAGGCCTTCCACCCGATTGGTAAGGTCGTCCACTTGGGTGCTCACACCCACCACATTCTCCTCCATGTGGGTAAGACGGGTCTCCAAGCTAGAGAGCATGTCCTTGGACTTGGCCCTAGGCCTTGTCTCAACAGGCTCAACCATTTCCTCGCGCCCTCGGTCATGCACGACTTCCGCGTCGGATGAGCTAACGGTTTGACCCTTGCCCATTTTTGCCATATCCCGAGTCTCGTAACACGCTCTGATACCAACTGTCACAGACTAATTCTCTCAAACCCGATCCATGCGGCGTTAGCAAGCCTCGATGATGCTAACCAGCCTTGATCCTTCACGCAACGCAATGGCTAACAAAGAACACAAGAGAAGGCAAGATAGTTTACAAGTAAGGAACTTGTATTAACTAAGAAGGAAGCTTTTACAAGAGCTTTACAAAGTATGCTTAAGTGGCTATTTGCTTGAGTGATTACAAAATGAAGGGGGTGGCCCTATTTATAGGCTCCTACCTCCTCAATGGATGGTTGAGATCGATTTGATCCAACGGTCCAAATGTTGCCTCCCAAAATATCTCCTAAGAGACTACACTAATCTAGAGAGTTCTACATATGTGTAAACATATCTATATGTATCCAAAAGGTTCTAGAGAGCTCCAGGGTCTTCCAGAGTTGTCCTGAGCCTTCTGGGGCCTTCCGGGTGTGTCTAGACTTGGATAGAACGTCCCGGATCTTTCTAGAACGCTGTGGCATGTCTCTAGAGTCTTCATGGCCGTCCTAGGCCTTTATAGTGCCTTCCTTGGTGCTAGCTTGCCTCAAAAGTGCCCAAGGGTGGCAAGAACCTCGGTTTGGATTTTAGGGAAAAATGGTGATGTTTTATGTTTACTTTAGCAGATAATTGAGACACTTTTGGCAGCAAGGAGGCTAAGGATTTCGAAGGAATTGAAAAGCTCAAGTATGGTGATGTTTTACGTTTACTTTAGTAATGATAATTGGCAATGGGAACCAATGGGTTGCTTTGAGAGATGTATTTTGAACTCCATGTGGTTGTTGCAAGTTTAATATGGTTTATGTGGTTTTGGTGCTTTATGTTACCTTTTGGTATGTTCATGGTTTGTGTTATAAGCATGTTTCATGGATTGCCTTCCTATGCTTGATATAGTTAACCAAATGCTGCTATACGGCTTGGAATTGCATGTTTGTATGTTTAAGTAAATGCCAACGGCATGTAAGTATGATTTGAGGTTGTTTAATTGATGTTTGAGGTGTTTTCCATGCTGAAAATGGGGCAGATCTCATATGCGTATCGATACAAAGGCTTGCGTATCGATACACGTAAGCCAAATTCGTGCCTTTTTGCACATGTGTTTCGGTACGATTGTGAAGTGTTTCGGTATGGGCTTGAAGGGTGTACCGATACGCGGGGAAGCTTATCGGTACGCTATCTGTGACTTTGGCCACTGCCATCCCGTGTATCGAAACGCGACTGTTAATTCTGTTAATGACATCTTCATAAGTTTGATTTTGTTACATTTTAGTCCTTGAAATTTATGGATGCAATTGAATGAGTTTGGAATGTCTGATTGTGTTGAAAATTGACAGAGTCGCATGAAATGAGACCGATTGAATATTGGTAACCTTAAAATCTGTGAGGTCTTTGTAATTTTCAAAATTTACATTTTGGTCCCTAAATGTCTATTTTGTTCAATTGAAATCCTAAACTTTGCCCGATCACTGTGTCGTTTCTTCCTATGATCTCTGGTGGTCACATAGGTTTAATGTTGCATTTAGAAAAGATATAAAGAAAAAAAGGGTCGTCAATCGGAGTTAACTTTAGCGAGTTAGCTTCGATTTTCCCCGTGTAATCACCTCAGTTCGGGTTAACCGTCTAGATCGGGATAAGGAGGTTACATTTGTTGGTACCAGAGCCAGGTTTGCAAATAATTGGGGCTTGGTTAGTGGGTGATAAGTGTAAATATGAATGGTTATGACTTTTTGTGAAAGCATGTTGTGTGATTGTTCGATGTTCTAGCTTTAATGAGATGTAATGCATGCAAGTTGACGGATTAAGATGAAATTGTGATGTTATGTTATGTTTGGGGTATATATGGGGAACTCATTGCCATATCATTACAATTGGAATGAATTGTTTTGAAAATTAACTTGAGCACCTTGGATTTCTTGCCTTATAATGGCAAACTGTGATTTATTGCATTTTTGCTAGTTGCATTATTTTGAAATGGGACCATGTAGAGAGCATAGAATGAACACGCGAAATGTAGCCGAGAATGAAAAAAATGAGAATGACGAGAGTGTAGAGAATCTACCGCCACCTCCTCCTGGTGGACCATCCGGTGGTGGTAGAGCGGGGGTCGGTACTGCGGGAGCCAAAATAGGGGTTGCTGAATCCGAGGGAGCACAAGGGCAAGCTGCTTCTGATATGATAGTGCTAATACAAGCTATTGCTCGAGCCTTTCGAGCGGCAGTAGCTGGAGCTCATGTGGTTGCACCTCGGGCTGGTGCTGGTGGAAGTTTGCCTCTGGAGCGACTCTGTAGTCTTGGAGGGACTAGTTTAGGGGGCTGACCCCTGAGGGTTCCGAGTCTAGGTTGGAGAGTACCAAGAGAATCCTTGGACAAATGAACTGTAATGATGTCCAGAAGTTGGGGTGCATCGTATTTCTGTTGCATGGTGATGCCTACACGTGGTGGACGACCACTATTGCTGGTTTAGAGGATGCTGATGTGTCTTGGATGTTCTTTCTAAACGCATTCAAGAGGAAATATTTGGGAGTCCGTTATCTGGATGAGAAAAAGAGGGAGTTTATATCCCTAGTACAAGGTAGCATGTCGGTGGCGAATTATGAAGTACAGTTTCTACGCCTTAGCCAGTATGCGCCAGAGTTGGTCCCGAGTGAACGGGAGAGATGCGAGCGGTTCAGATATGGGCTGCTAGCTGACGTGAAAACTTATATGCTTGCATCAGACTACCGATTTTGATGTCTTGGTAACTCGAGCCAAGGACATCGAGCTGAACCTTGGTCTGGCGAGTCGAGCGGGAGGATCTAGCTCGGGGAAGCGACATGCATATCGTGATCTTGGAAGGGATCGATTCAAGAGACCTAAGGGTAGAAGGTGACACATGAATGCTAGACATGAGGGAGGTAACCATGGGAGAGGTCAACGAGGGTCGAATGCTTTTCTCTGTACCCCTGAATATAACCAGTGTGGCAAGAGACACACGGGAGAGTGATGGGGCAATGTTGGTATGTGTTGGAATTGCGGTTCCCATGGGCACATTAAAAGGGATTGTCCTCAGCCAGTACGAGAAGGGCAGGCTCCGGTGAGAGCAGCTGAGCCACAGAGGGGCCGTGGGCGCGGCCGAGGTAATTTCCAGCGTAGGGATGACAGAGCAAGGAATGTGGCACACATTGTAGCTGTTCAGCCTGTAGGTGGTGACCAGGCCAGAGTTTACGCCCATCATGAAGGGAGGAATGACACGGACGTAATTGCAAGTACCTTTACTTTGCAGTCCTTACCATTACTTTCTCTAATTGATTATGGATCTACACAGTCGTACATATTGCGTGAACATGCTCAAATGCTTGGTTTGCCTGTTGAGTCTTTGGATGTTGGTATGCGTGTAACTAGCTCTTTCGGTGAAATAATAGTAAAAAGGAGGTTGTATAGGGGATGTCCCTTAAAGGTACAAGAACATGTGTTTTTGGTGGATCTTATAAGATTGCCTTTCTATGGATTCGATGTAAGCCTTTGTATGGATTGGCTCGTTGAACATAGGGCAGTCGTGGATTTTGAAAATAAACGAGTTTCGCTGAAACTTGCTGATGATTATGATGTTGTGGTAGTGGGAGAGAACGTGAAGTTCTTATCTAATGTAGTTTTGACGCTTGAAGCGAGCCGGTTGTTGCGTCAAGGATGTGAGGCTTATTTGGTTTTTGTAATGAACTTGAGCATGAAGGAAGTACGGGTACATGATATAAGGACGATGAGTGAATTCTTTGGGGTATTTCGGGAGGAGCTGTCTGGTTTGTCGCCTAGTCGTGAGGTTGAGTTCAGAATTGAGTTGTATGAGAACACGTCTCCAGTGTCCATCGCTCCCTGCCGAATGGCACCAAAAGAGTTAAAGGAGCTGAAGATGCAACTTCAGGAGTTACTGGATTGGGGTTTTGTTCGGCCTAGTGTGTCGCCTTTGGGTGCACCAGTTTTGTTCGTGAAGAAGAAAGATGGCACGATGAGATGTGCATCGATTACCGTCAGCTGAATAAGTTGACTATCAAGAATAAGTATCCTTTACCAAGGATTGATGATCTTTTCGATCAGTTTCATGGAGCGGCTGTGTTCTCAAAGATAGATCTGCGGTCAGGATATTATCAATTGAAGGTTAAGGATGTGGGTGTGCTGAAAACAGCTTTTCGAACGAGATATGGGCATTATGTATTTCTGGTGATGCCATTTGGTTTGACGAATGCTTCTGCTGCTTTCATGGATATGATGAACAGGGTGTTACATGAGTTCTTGGATAAGTTTGTTGTGGCGTTCATCGACGATATCCTTGTGTACTCTCGTACCGAGGAGGAGCATGAGGAACATTTGAGGATTGTTTTACAAGTGCTACTAGAGAATCAGCTTTATGCTAAGCTGAGTAAATGTGAGTTTTTGTTGAATTAGCTTGGTTCCCTTGGTCATGTAGTTTCGGTTGAGGGAATTCGTGTTGATCCTCTGAAGATTGAGGCAGTGGTTAATTGGAAGCCTCATAGTTCTGTTCATGAAGTTCGTAGTTTCCTTGATTTGGCGGGCTACTACCGAAGGTTTGTGCATGGGTTTTCCAAGATTGTTTCTCCTTTGACGAAGTTATTACAGAAGGATGTTAAGTTTGAATGGACGGAAGCGAGACAACAAGCTTATGAGAGGCTAAAGGAAGCTTTGACGCAAGCTCCTATATTGATTCAACCTGAGTTAGGAAAAGAGATTGTGGTGTATAGTGACACATCTTATGTTGGTTTGGGGTGTGTGCTGATGCAGGAAGGTAGGGTAGTAGCTTATGCATCGCGGCTGTTGAAAGTGCATGAGCGTAACTATCCTACGCATGACATTGAGTTAGCGGCAGTGGTATTCGCTTTAAAAATATGGAGACATTATCTATATGGTGAGAAGTGTACTGTGTACACGGATCATAAGAGTTTGAAGTATCTTATGTCTTAGAAGGAGTTGAACCTTAGGCAATGACGTTGGGTGGAGTTGCTTAAGGATTATGGTCTAACGATCGAGTATCATCCGGGAAAGGCCAATGTTGTGGCTGATGCTTTGAGCGGAAAAGTGGCAGTGGAGTTGACGGTGATGTTTGCTTGTCTGAGCATATCACAAGATGGTGGTCTTGTTGCAGAGTTGCAAGTGAAGCCATCCTTGGTTCAGTTGATAAAGGATAAACAATTGTTGTATGATACTCTGGTACCGCATGTTCAGGACATCACAGAAGGAAGGCCTTCGAATTTAAGTTTCAATGATGATGGTGTTTTATGTTTTGGGAGTCGGATAGTGGTACCAGATGATGTGGAGTTGAGGCGCACTATTCTGACTGAAGCTCATAGTAGTCATTTCTCTATGCATCCTGGTAGTACGAAGATGTATCGTGATTTGAAGGATGAGTACTACTCGGTGAGGTTGAAGAAAGATGTTGCTCAGTTTGTTAGCAAATTCATGGTTTGTCAGCGGGTTAAGGCTGAACATCAGGTTCCTTCTAGGTTGTTGCAGCCGTTGAGAATCCCAAAATGGAAGTGGGAAAGGATTACCATGAACTTCGTGTCTAGGTTGCCGTTGTCGCCATCGAAGAAAAATTCAGCTTGGGTGATTGTGGATCGCCTTACGAAGTGTGCACATTTCTTGCATGTGCATACTACGTATACCTTGGATAAGCTAGCTGAGTTGTACAATGATGAGATTGTACGATTGTATGGGGTGCCAAAATCTATAGTGTCAGATAGAGATCCGAGGTTCACAGCAAGGTTCTGGGAATGTTTACATCAAGCTTTGGGTACGCTGCTAAATTTCAGTACTTCTTATCATTCGCAGACGGATGGACAATCGGAGCGTGTTATCCAAGTTCTTGAGGATATGTTAAGGTGCTGTGTTATTGAGTTTCAAGGCTCTTGGGGGAAGCATTTGACTTTGATTGAGTTTGCTTATAATAGTAGTTACCAGGCAAGCATTCAAATGGCACCTTATGAGGCTTTATACGGGAGAAAGTGTAGGACTCCTCTTTGTTGGGCTGAAACGGGACAAAAGTTAGTTTCGGTGCCAGCTTTGTTGAAAGGAACCACCGAGAAGGTGAAGCTCATTTGTGAGCGTTTGAAGGTAGCATCGGACCGGCAAAATTCTTACATGGATTTGAAGCGTAAAGAAATAGAGTTCGCGGTTGGCGAACGTGTATTTCTGAAAGTCTCACCTTGGAAGAAGGTGTTGAGATTTAGCCGGAAGGGCAAATTGAGTCCGAGGTTCATTGGACCATATGAGGTGATAGAACGCGTGGGTCCTGTTGCTTACAAGCAGAGACTGCCTTTAGAGTTGGAAAAGATACATAATGTGTTTCATGTATCCATGCTTCGAAGGTATCGATCGGATATGTCGCATGTTATGCATGTGGAAGAGGTTGAGTTGAATCCAGACTTGACTTATTATGAAGAGCCCATTGAGATTCTAGATACGGATAGTAAGGTTCTCCGGGGTAAGACCATCGAGCTAGTCAAAGTCTTGTGGAGACATCGTGGCGTTGAAGAAGCTACGTGGGAAAGGAAGGATGACATGAAGAAGCAATTTCCTTACCTTTTTCCACCAAGTAAATTTCGAGGACGAGATTTCTTAAGTGGGGGAGAGTTGTAACACCCTGGTTTTGGTCCTATATGTTTTAGAGGTTGAATCGGGCGGGTCGAGAACGGTTCGAACCCTTTAAGGTCGGGTTAGGGAACACCTAGTTCGGGATGCTTTAAAAATACGAAAAAATATCTAAAAATACTCATTTATTATATAAATGTTTATGGTGAAAACAATTTTACAATATGTGATTTGGAAATATTACAGTTTGGTGTAGGGACCAAATTGTAGTTTTTGCAAAAGTTGACTAGTGACTATTTTGTAAAGGATTGAAACTTTGAATCTTTAAGGAGCTAATTTTACCAAATTGTTTTTCTGCATATTTCTCTTTAATTTTGGAGTTCTATTAGTGATTTAATTAAAGGAATTAAAAGAAAAAATCATATGTTGACTTTTCATAACTACTTTATGATACTTTTCCCTCTTTTCATTTTCTCTCAACTTCCACTCAGCCAAACACATTTCCCTCATCAAATAATCTCTAGTTTTCCTCTCTTTTGCTGAGATTTCATCTTCCTAAGGATTTCCAACCTTTATTTCATCAAATCCTTTTGTTTTCACTTTGGATTTTCAAGAAATCTTCCCCAAATTGAGGAGAAATCAGCCATTAGAGGTAAGCTTCATCATTCTCCTCTAATGATCAGTGCTTTACTGAAATTCCCAAGTTATCAATCGTTTGTTAATGATCTTTAAGTTGTTTTAATGTTATAATCAAGAAATAGTTGCTAAATTCGAGATTCTTGAGGTGATTTTGATGATTTTAGTATTTCTGAGTTTAACTCTATTTTGAGGTTGATTTCTAACATGTTTTGGATGGTATTTGATGTTAAGATTGAGGTTTTAATAAATGAATCCCGAATAGGCTTGGGTTCCTACGTTTTACATGTTAGATTTGTGGTTTTTGGTGATCTGCTATTGCTGGAGGAATAAGGTCATGTTTGTAATGATTTTTTATGTTGATTGAGGTTTAGAAAGGGTTAGAATTGATAGATCTTAGTTGGGCTTTGATTTTGGGAAGTTTGGAAGCGATTTCGGTAATCTCGGATTGCCGAAATGGTGTTTTTGATTAGTGCATCGATTTTGAATGAGTGGCTGGTAATAAACAAGGGAGACATCTTCTGACGCTTTTGGTGTTGATCTGGAAGTGCCAAAAGCCTTGCAATCGTTTCGGCAAGCAAGCGAAACGTAATCGGTGAGTGCGAATGGTTTTAGAAGTCTTTGAGGGACAAGGAAACAAGGTTTGGCGATTTAGGATTGGTTTGAAACACTATCCTAAGTCTGAAAGTAAGTATGGCTAGATTTGCTCTCGATATGTGGTTGATGCCCTAAATGCTTTTAACATGCTCTTGATTTGTGTTAGACAAATTCCTATTGTTTTATGCATGATTTATAACATGAAATGATGTTATGTGATGATCCCATGAGATAGCATGATTATGTAAAGAGTTTTAAGATTTTGATTAAATGCTATCCATGAATTGTGGTTTTGAAATGGGATGAGTTAGATTTGAGAAATGTTGCATCAAAACTGTAGGTGAGATGGTGGTTTTAATGTAATATATTGGCATAAATGATGAGATGATTACCAGATATAATTTGTCAGCCAATAGGATAAAAGTGCACTATGAACTAAAAATTCGTACGTGCTCTTTGGAGTCGAGAAATGGGGGTAGTGCCATCCCGATCCAAAGTGAGAATTCGATGATGAGAGATACCATCGGGGTAGGTCTTGGTGAAGTATCCAAGCTTTTTGGCGAAGAGAGATACCACCATGAGAGTCGGGTGATGTGAGATTCCACTGGGGTAGGACTTGGCTTTAAGTCAAGCTAATCCGCATATCCGAGTAAATATATAATATGAAATGCCAATATATGAGATTGTATTGGATTCACACGTATCAAATGTTGATATGTTTTATGCTACGAGAAATGCATATGAGATTTGAGGTTTATGAAATGCTTTTATTTACATTAAGCATGTGTATGGCTTTGCTATGAGATTTGCATTGGCTGAATTCATGAGTTAGATTGATGGTACATGTGATTTTCAAATGAAGGTTTGCTTTGAAAGATTTTCAAGCATGAGATATAAAGAGCATGTTGTAGAAAATGGTTTTTGAGAATGCGATTTAAAGCTTGCATTGTTGTATTGGTGTTTTTAGAGCATGCCTCACTAAGCAAATGGTCTTACGCTCTCTTTTATCAACAATGTAGATAATTGAGACACTTTTGGCAGCAAGGAGGCTAAGGATTTCCAAGGAATTGAAAAGCTCAAGTATGGTGATGTTTTACGTTTACTTTAGTAATGATAATTGGCAATGGGAGCCAATGGGTTGCTTTGGGAGATGTATTTTAAACTCCCTGTGGTTGTTGCAAGTTTAATATGGTTTATGTGGTTTGTAAGAGGCCTTTATGGTAGTTTTGGTGCTTTATGTTACCTTTTGGTATGTTCATGGTTTGTGTCATAAGCATGTTTCATGGATTGCCTTGCTATTCTTTAGATATTCAACCAAATGCTACTATATGGCTTGGAATTGCATGTTTGTATGTTTAAATAAATGCCAACAGCATGTAAGTATGATTTGAGGTTTTTTAATTGATGTTTGAGGTGTTTTCCATGTTGAAAATGGGGCAGATCTGGTATGTGTATCGATACACAGGCTTGCATATCGATACATGATAGCTATGCTATTACCTCTATATTTATGCCTCTTTGCTATAGCAATTGCTTGTTTTCAAGTGCAATACATTGCATGTAGGCTGCATTTTTAGTATATTGTGGGTGCTTTTTAATTTATTGCTTGTGTGGAGTTGGTGCTGTGTGAAAGGTAGTTTTTGGTTGTTTGTGTGCAGGATTCCAGAGCATATTGCGAGGGAAGAAGCAAGGAACAAAATGCTTAGCAAAGAAGGAGAAAGAAGGCTAGCTGGCGCACGAAAGTACAAGCACACGAGGTTGAGAAAAGGATGTCTGACACTGTTAGACAGCTTTATGCAGCAGCCGCACTCCATCTGCAGACCGTCCTTTTCGTCCCTCGGTCAACAGAGCTTGTTGGAGCATATTCTTTGGGATCCCCAACGAGATACCAAGGCTCCAAAACACTAGAAGACCAACCCCTCACTATATAAAGACTTCACCTCCTCAACAACAAAGGAGGAGAGGTCGGACGAGAGAGAAGTGTGCGAAAAGAAGCACAACAGAGGGGAGGAGCACTCCATCGTTGACCAGACTTGATGTCTTTCATCTGGAAGCTCGAGGTGTGGCCTCATTGTCCTCTTCCGAGGCAGTGAGCCTAAGGCGGTCATGGTAGTCCACTGGCGAACTGGGAGTTTATCTTTCCTTTTTGCTATAGCATTTATTTATCTAGTGGGTTGTATGAGAATGATATGTTTGAATATTGCCCAACCATGAACTGTTTTAGATGGTTTGGGTTTTTCTCGATGATACTCTTTTTATTTTTCTTAATCTCATGTTGATGTTTACTGTTCTCTCTTGAGCTTTGCTTTCTTTATGTTATGCTTAATTTCCTTGAAGTTGTAAGAGCTTAGGGTTGTAAGTGCTTCGAAAGTTCGGCTCTACCTTAAGCGCCTTCGGGAGTTGGATTTTCTTTAGGAATAGCCAAGGGTTGTAAGAGATTAGGGATGTTAGTGCCTCGAAAGTTGGTCGTTCCCTAGGTACTGATGAGGGTAGTGATTAAGAGAGCAAGCCTTAGCCAATAGTGACAGTTAGAGTAGTTTGTGACAACCTTCAAGAGAGGGTCATTGCTTTAGCATTGGCTAGGGGGAGTGATCGAGAGAGCTAGCCTTAGATCTTCATAAACAATGGAGTAACCACCAAGGGGAAGGACTCCAACCTGCCTTAGAGATTAGTGATAGGTTTAAACGGCTAAGAGGGATAGAGATTAGAAGAGTAAGGTGTTGGAGTTAAGCCGAGAGGTATTGCTGTAGCATTTTAGTCTCCCAGCCTTCTTGCTAGAGATAGTTTAGAAGCAGCCTAAGTAATCCCGCCGAACATAGTGAGAGAACTAGGATTCATTAGCAATGTTAACGGGTTTTAAAAGATTATCCTTGAGAACCAAGTCAGCCATTCCACAGAGAGCTTCGTATCTGAGGGCAGACCAATCTGTCATTTGATTATCACTTCTCTGTTTACATGTTTTGTTACAGCGTTTTCCCATCCTTCATTCTGCCTTAGCATACTCACATTACAACTTGGTTACTATAGCAATTTGGATACGAAAACTGTGTTCACCTCCAATCCCTGTGGAGACGATACTCACTCATCACTTTATTACTCATTCGACGTGTATACTTGCACCATTTGCGTATCATTTATAGTCACTACACAAACGCAACATACGCGTAAGCCAAATTCGTGCCTTTTTGTACAGGCGTTTCGGTATGATTGTGAAGTGTTTCGGTACGAGCTTGAAAGGCGTACCAATACGCGGGGAAGCGTATCGATACGCTATCTATGAATTTGGTCACTGCCATCCCGCGTATCGATACGGTCACAAGCGTATCGAAACGCGACCGTTAATTATGTTAATGGCATCTTCATAAGTTTGATTTTGTTATATTTTAGTCCCTGAAATTTATGGATGCAATTGAATGAGTTTGGAATGTTTGATTGTGTTGAAAATTGACAGAGTGGAATGAAATGAGACTAATTGAATATTGCTAACCTTAAAATCTGTGATGTCCTTGTAATTTGCAAAATTTACATTTTGGTCCCTAAATGTCTATTTTATTCAATTAAAACCCTAAACGTGGTCCGATCGTTGTGTCGTTTCTTCCTATGATCTTTAGCGATCACATAGGTTTAATGTTGCTTTTAGAAAAGATATAAAGAAAAAAGGGTCGTCAATCAGAGTTAACTTTAGCGAGTTAGCTTCGGTTTTCCTCGTGTAATCACCTCGGTTCGGGTCAACCGTCTAGACCGGGCTAAGGGGGTTACATGCATGGGTACCACATCACACAGTGCTTTATCTTTATAGTGTCCAATGGAGATAGGCACTAAGGTTTGCTTGTTCACTCTTAGCTCTCCTCCATTGTTAAGCCATTGAAATTGATAGGGATTTGGATGCTTGTAGGTCTACAACCCTATCTTGTTAATCAAGAAAGTGCTAGCCATATTAGAGCAACTACCACTATCAATGATTAAAGAGCATACCTCATTTTCCACTCGACACCTTGCGTGGAAAATGTTTTACCTTTGCTCTTTGTCTTTTTCCTTGGCTTGAACACTTAAGGCCTTCTTCACTACATGTATTTCTCCAATTGGCATTGTGAGTTCCTCTCACTCCTCTTCCTCTTCTTCTAAGTGTTCTTCTTTTGATGGGGGAGGGACTTCCTTTTCCTCTTCTTTATGGCCGTACATAATGTCACCATTATCTAGGACAAGCATATTGTTCTTGTTAGGACATTGGCTAGAAATGTGTCCTCTTCCAAGGCACTTGAAGCACCGAATGTCTCTTGTCCTTTCTTGGTTGACCATATGCTTGGTCTTGTTGTCCTCCACTAAAGTTTGCTTTGGTTTAGACAATGACTCCTTTGGAATGGGCGTGATCTTCTTAGGAGGCTCGGGATTCCACCGTGAACTTGAAGCACTTGGATTGCTCCTATATGGCTTCCTCTTGTTTTGCCTCTCTATCTTGATGGCCATATGCACCATGTTTTCTAATTCAACATAGTGCTGGAGATCAAAAACATTGTCTATGTCAACATTAAGTCTGGCGAGAAACCTTGCCATAATGGCTTCTCGGTCTTCATTGATGTTGGCACGAATCATGGCAATCTCCGTTTCTTCATAGTAGTCCTCAACACTTTTATTGCCTTGCCTTAGTGATTGTAACTTTTGAAGGAGGTCTATATGGTAGTGTGTAGGAACAAAACGTCTTCTCATGATGTCATTCATTTCTCGCCATGTTGTTACGGGACCTTCTCCACTATATCTTCAAGAAATGATTAATTGATCCAACAATATGAGAGCGTAGTCAATGAATTCAAGAGCAGCCATTCACACCTTTTTTTTGCTTTGAATAATTATGGCAATCAAAGATGTGCTCAATCTTGCTCTCCCATGCTAAGTATGCCTCGGGATCAGATCTTCCTTGAAATTGGCACGAGAACAATCAATGTCTTGACGTTCCTCCGAAATTCGGTTGCTGCCTTCTTGTAGATTTGTAATTCCACCTTTTGATTCTTCAATTTGATCGTTGTAGACCAGTTTCAGGCACTCTCCGTTGCTGTTCTTTCTTTGTTTTCCCTTTGCTTTTGTAGGAGACCGGTTGCGGGAACTCTCCTTGTACTTTCTTTTCTTCAAGAATTGCACTTAATTTTGTTGTGCAATTGGTGGATACATATATTGGATTCAAATAGCTCTGATACCACTTGATGCGAACCCCTTTGGGAGGTCCAATTATTGCAATCAATGACAAAATCGGTGATGTCTTCACTTGAAGGGACAACTCGATCTATGATTGTTCCCAGACCTATAAGGCAAGGAAATCTTCCTCTGAATGCAAGTATTCCTGCACAAATAAATACTTGATACAACAAAGTACAATATTGGTATAGGTTAGTATAGAGAATAGCAGAAGCAATTGAGAGAATTTTGGCTAGGAAGGGTGGTAGGGTCGAATAAGGTTGGTTGGATTGTTTTCTGGTAGGGTACTTTGAAGGTTTGATTGGAAGGGTAAACGGTTTTGGAAAAGACTGAATATTTGGTATGTTGTAGATGGGATGTAGGGCTACGGTTTAGGGTCAAGAATTTTGGAAAACGGTTTAGGAATGATAAAGTTATAGAGCAGGAAAGTAGGGTGGTCGAAACATGTTGGATGGGTAGTCTTTAAGGGTAGGTTGGAAAGAAGTCTTCAATTGACTGACCAAATGAAATTGGAAAACTATGAAACTTTCCAGATTTTCAATTAGAATATAAATGAAGAGATTGGTTTCCCCCTTTTCTGCTTCTTGTCATTTTGGTTTCCCCTCTTTGTCCTTTTTGCGACTTTCATCTTTGCCTCGGCTGCGATGGTTCGATTAACAAGGCTTTGAAAATTAGTGATTCCCAAGGCTGTAAATATTGGACTTAATTCATCGTTCAAGCCATCGATGAACATTCGACACTTTTCGGTCTCAATTTTGATGTATTTCGAGCAGTATTTGCAATACTTGCAAAATTCAGCAACATATTGTTCAATGGGCTTGTTGGTTTGCTTGAGATACAAGAATCGCTTTCGTCGCTTGGCCAGATATTGCTCACTGGTATACTTTTTCTTGAATTCATCAACAAAGATTTTCCATGTTACAGCTTCAGCGGAAGCAGTCAGGAGAGTGGTTTCCCACCAGCTCATAGCTTCATCTGCTAACAAGGCTACAAAACACTCCAATTTATGCTCGTCTGAGCATTGTAAGTATGTGGTCACGACTTTGGCAGTGTTCTCGAGCCAATACTCGGCATCCTTGGGTTTCTCATTGTTTGCACCAATAAAGGTATATACTCGGTGTTGGGCAAGTTTATCAATTGGAGCTCTATTAGATGTGGTAGCAGGAGGGGCAACATGCTGATCTCGTTTGAGAATCGATACAAATTGATCGAACATCTCCTTCATGATGAGGAGATATTCTCTCTTGACGGCTTGGACAACATGAGCATTCTACTGCGGTTGAGCTTGGACTGGAGGTTTAACGGGTTCTTGAGGTTCGATTTTTCTCGGAAGATTCGGCTCAAATCTCACACTTATGCCCTCATTAGAGGAGCGTCAAGGACTTTCATCGTTCTGAGCTAGTATTGTCTCAGACATACTACGATTGGACAAAAGGAAGGAGTTAGATGAGCAAAACACAAGCATATTGTAACCCCCTTAGCCCAGCCTAGACGCCCGACCCGAACTAAGAAGATTACACGGGGAAAACCGAAGTCAACTCGTAGAAGCCAACCTCGATTAGAGACCTTTTTTTTCCTTTTTATCTTCTCTAGATGCATATTATTACCCTATATGTTTAGCGAAGCAGATAGGTGAAAACGACACAACGATCAGAGTTCAATTAGAGGTTCAATTGCATACATTTGACTTTTAGGGACTAAACTATAATTTACATAAAATACAGGGACTTTCATGATTTTAAAGTGAACAAACTTCAATTGGTTATGAAACATGCCAACATGCCAAAATTCAGCTCAAACAGATCATCCAAACTCATTCAATTGCACACACAAAACTCAGGGACCAAAAAGTAACATTTTCAAACTTTAAAAGATACTTCTAACTAAAATTTAACTACCCGTATCGATGCACATGAGCATGTATAAATACACGGGAAGACAGTAGCTAAAGAAGGGTTAAGCGTATCGAAACGCTTTCCCGCGTATCGGTACGACCTTCAAACTTGGCCTAGGCGTATTGGTACGCGGGCAATCCGTTTCGATACCCCTGTATAGAAATGCCTCATTTTGCCTTAGCATATCGATACGCTTTCCCATGTATCGATACGTGTATCAGATTTGCTCATTTTAACATCATTTAAACATACTAAATCACATTCAAACAAGCTCAAATAATGCATATATGTAGCAATTCATCTAGTAGACTTATAACCATCATCAAACAACATTTATACTCCTCAACCACATCATACTAAGGTGACATTAAGGCTATCCAAACATGCTCAAGATACCCAACTATAGAAAAGGTAAAGCACCACAAACAAACCATAGAACCATATAAAGGCCAAATACAAGTCCACAGTCAGAAACTAAACATGCTTAAAACACAAACTTCACCATCAAATTCAGAAAGTAGAAATCCTACCCATTGCCACTTGTTACACTAAAGGTGAACCACATACATCTCTTTAACAAAGCCTTGGATTCCTCTTGCTTTTGAGCTGCCTTGAATTGTTCAATTCTCTGCCTTGATGAAACAAATGAGCGTAATCATATAGCTCAGTGAGGATCGCTAACAACATTCATCAATGCATTTCTCATGACTTGCAAAAACACCACTTTCATCACATGCCTTTTCATAAATCATGTCTTCTCAAGACAACAATGCATTTAATAAACATATGCTCATATTCAACCTCATATTCAACACTTTAAAACAGCAATTAAATCATTGTTCATGATTTACCAAGCATTTCATGCATTCTTGCATCATTTACAAGCATCTCTTGCTTCACATTATTCATTTACATTATATTGGCTTACAAGTGATAGTCCATAAACCATTCAAACACAAGACACAATCGGATATGCGGATTACAAGCGTTGTCCCACACGCTTCATACATACTACCGGACTACACAAGGTGGAGATCAATGGCACAATCACAACCCCTCAACACCCGTGATGGAGATTAATGGCACAATCACAACCCCTCAACATCACTCACCGGTAGTTGTATAATTCCACTAACGAGAGTACGAGACACATACACAAGACTCACACACGAGATTAAACCATTCACCGTTGTGATCTTTACCTCAATCGTTAGGGTACTTGGATGGAGATAATGGCACAATCACAACCCCTCGACATACAAGGCGACTTTATTCACGGTGCACCCAATCCTATAGCCGGCTAACTATATCCGATTAAAGTAACCAAAAACCATTTTCATCACTTTCCAATATAACCATTTGACCACATTAATCCACTATTTTACAAGCATAACCACAATGCCATTTCCACAAGCATCACATGCTTAATATCATATACATTCAACACATGCAAACCAAGGACAATTACCTAGTGCATCCTTAACATAATGGCATTAAAATCCAGCATTAAACCATGCTTAAACATGCTTAAACATGCTTAAAAACAGTAAACAAATCTACACTTAACTCAAGTGCAATTTCATCAAACATAGCACATTTCCAAGAGAGGAATTTCCGAATTACTTACTCTTGAGCTTAGCTAAGTGTATCAAACTTACACTAAGCTCCCAAGATCACGCTCAAGGCATTACAAAGCAAGAAATTGCATTTCTACTCAACGATACGCGAAGCCTTGCTCGCCGACATAGAAATTACCCTTCCGGAGCCTCCAACAACAACTCGTTTGCTTCCGGATCAAGATCCCCTATTTTCACATCATCAAAACAAAGATCTAAATGCATTAAAATGCATTCCAACACCAGCAAAAATTCAGAACACGTTGCTCAGCCAAACTACACCAAAATACCCATCCAAAACAACAGAAAACTCAATCGATTGTTTCCTAAACCAAGCCCAGCCAACATACATCACTTCCAAAGCATTATAAACATCAAACCACATCTAACAAACAACCTAACCCAACCTTATACCTCCAGCAAGCAAGATTCCACAATTTCACCTCAAAACCCCACTGAAAACAACCAAGAAACTCAAGGATCTCAAGGATTTAGGGATCTATGTTATCAACACATCATTTTAACATATAAATCAACTTAAAACTCAATTAAGATCAACACAAAACAGAGCTTAACTCAACAAGTCCGAAAATCAAGATTTCAACCATGTTTTTACAAGATTTTGATCTCCAATCAAATCAATAATGAAAACTCAACCAAAAATAGTATTTAAAAGCCAAATATCTTGGGAATTTCAATAAAGAACTTAGATTAGAGGTTGAGAACGGGATTTCACCTCCAATCCTTGCTTCCCTCAATGAATGACAAGTTTTCCTTAGCAAAATCTTGAAGAATTAGAAAAGATCTCTTGAAAATGATTTAGAAAATGTTGAGAGAGTTTTGGGAGAAAGAATTCTGGAAAAAGATGAGGGAATTAGTGTTTGGCTGAAAATAAGAAAGAGTTGATAGTTGGGTAATTGAAAATCTCACCTTAACTACCTATATTAATTATTTAATATAAATCTAATTAAAACCATTTAATTAAAAGCCTTTTAAAACACATCTCATATTGAGAAAATGTCAAATTGACTTAAAGCCCCCTAAGGATTCTAAGATTTTGGCTTCCACCTTAAAAATCACATTTTTCCCAGTTTTGAAACTTTACAATTTGGTAACTACTCAAAATGTCTCACTTTCGAAATTCATTTTGTAAAATTGACTTGACCAACCTCTTAAACATATTTTTATAGGATTTTATCAATTTTTACCACATTTTTATCATATCCTGATCCTTGATTTCCTTAAATCACCTTACGCTATTCGAACCGTTCTCGGCCGGTCCGATCCGATGTCTAAAACATCTAGGCCCAAAACCAAGGCGTTACAACTCTCCCCCACTTAGGAAATTTCGTCCTCGAAATTCTTACATGATGGAAAGAGATGCAGAAACTGCCTCAACATGTTAGCCTTGCTTTCCCACGTAACCTCCTCATCTCCTCGGTTTCGCCACAACACCTTCACAAGTTTTGTCGTCTTGCCACGAAGAACTTTGCTATTCGCGTCCAGGACCTTCACTGGTTCCTCATCATATGACAGATCTGGATTCAACTCTATCTACTTTACAGGCATCACATGCGAAGGATCCGATCTGTACTTTCGTAACATGGAGACATGAAACACATCATGTATCTTCTCCAACTTGACAAGCAATCTCAACCGATACGCCACATGACCAATACGCTCAAATATCTCGTAAGGTCTGATGAACCTTGGACTAAGCTTACCCTTACGCCCAAACCTCATCACCTTCTCCCAAGGTGATACTTTCAAGAACACGTGTTTGCCAACCGCGAACTCAACTTCCTTACGCTTCAAGTCCGTGTAAGACTTTTGCCTATCCGATGATGCCTTTAAATGCTCACAAATGAGCTTCACCTTCTCGGTGGTTCCCTTTAACATAGCTGGCATCAAAATCAACTTTTGCCCAGCTTCTGCCCAGCAGAGAGGGGTTCTACATCTTCTCCCATACAAAGCCTCATATGGAGCCATTTGAATACTTGCCTGATTACTGTTATTATACGCAAACTCAACCAACGGCAAGTGCTTCTCCCAAGAACCCTGAAAATCTATCACGCAACATCTCAACATGTCCTCAAGTACTTGGATCACACGTTCCGACTATCCATCCGTCTGAGGATGATAAGAGGTACTGAAATTCAACCGTGTACCCAAGGATTGAAGTAAACACTCCCAAAATCACGCTGTAAACCTCGGATCCCTATCCGACACAATGGACTTTGACACACCGTGCAACCGCACAATCTCAGCTATATACAGCTCAACCAACTTATCCAAGGTATACATAGTATGCACAGGCAGAAAATGTGCACACTTTTTAAGTCGATCTACAATCACCCAAACGAAATTCTTCTTTGACGGCAACAAAGGCAATCCAGTCACAAAATCCATGGTGATTCTCTCCCACTTCCATTCTGGGATTCACAAAGGCTGCAACAACCCAGAAGGAACCTGATGCTCAGCCTTCACTCGCTGACACACCATACACTTACTAACGAACTCAGCCACGTCCTTTTTCAACCCCACCCAGTAGTACTCATCTTTCAAATCACGATACATCTTTGTACTACCAGGATGCATAGCAAAAAGACTACTATGAGCTTCAGTCAGAATAATGCACCTCAACTCAATATCATCTGGCACCACTATTCGACTCCCAAAGTAGAAAATACCAGCATCACTAAAGCTGATATCCGAAGGTCTACCCTTCGCAATGTCCTGAACATGCGAAACAAGAGATTCATCATGAAACTGCTTATGTTTGATCAACTATGTCAGATATGGCTTCACTTGCAATTCCATAATAAGACCACCATCACGCGATATGCTCAAACGAGCAAACATCACTCTCAACTCCACAACTACTTTCCTGCTCAAAGCATCAGCTACAACTTTAGCCTTACCTGGGTGATACTCAATCGTCAGGTCATAATCTTTAAGCAACTCCACCCAACGATGCTGCCTAAGATTCAACTCCTTTTGAGACATTAGATACTTTAAGCTCTTATGATCTGTAAACACAACACACTTCTCACCGTACATGTAATGTCACCAAATTTTCAAGGCAAACACCACAGCCGCAAGCTCAAGATCATGAGTAGGGTAGTTGCGCTCATGCACCTTCAACTGCCTAGATGCATAGGTCACTACCTTACCCTCCTGCATCAACACGCAACCCAAACCAACAATGGACGCATCGCTATAGACCACAAACTCCTTACCAGACTCAGGTTGAATCAAAACAGGAGCTTGCATCAAAGCTTCCTTCAACTTCTAAAAAGCTTGTTGTCTCGCATCAGTCCACTCAAAGCTAATGTTTTTCTGTAACAGCTTGGTCAAAGGCGTTGCTATCTTCGAGAAACCCTCGACAAACCTACAATAATACCCAACTAGACCAAGGAAACTCTGCACCTCCATCAAAGACTTAGGTACTTTCCAACTCATCACAGCTTCTACCTTGTGCGAATCAACGTGAATACCCTCAACTGACACAACACGTCCAAGGAAGACCACCTCCTTAAGCCAAAACTCACACTTACTCAACTTTGCATACAACTGATTTTCCAACAACGCTTGCAAAACAATTTTCAAATGTCTATCATGATCCTCCTCAGTACGTGAATACACAAGGATATCATCGATGAACACCACCACAAATTGATCCAAGAATTCATGGAATACACGATTCATCATGTCCACGAAAGAAGCAGGCGCGTTGGTCAAACCAAACAGCATCACCAAGAATTCATAATGTCCATACCTCGTCCGAAAAGTGGTCTTAGGTACGTCCTCATCTTTCACTTTCAGCTGATAATACCTCAATCTCAAGTCTATCTTAGAAAACACTGAGGCTCCCCGAAAGTGATCAAAGAGATCATCAATTCTAGGAAAAGGTACTTGTTCTTGATCATC
Source organism: Hibiscus tridactylites (assembly GCA_958450335.1). NCBI lineage: Eukaryota > Viridiplantae > Streptophyta > Magnoliopsida > Malvales > Malvaceae > Hibiscus > Hibiscus tridactylites. The sequence goes on along the minus strand of OY288292.1, from coordinate 17,860,187 downwards.
AAAGAGATTCTCTATACCATTCTAACATCATCGTCATTTTAAGACCCAAAGAACATTCAAATACCAATAGTCATAACCTTAATCATCAATGATTCATTAACACATTCAAACAATCTTTTACTTAACTTTATTCATATATACATATCAAAAGAGGCTAACATGTCATTCAAATTCATACATCCATATGATTATTTATTTACATAACTAAGGTGACTTAAAACATTACCATCCATCCATCCATCAAGTTTTACATGCATTTCATATACATCTCTAATATAAGCCAAATGCATGAGACTTGTATAACTAGACACAAGACTAAGCCACCAACTAGGAGTGCAACAAGACATAGACAAGCCATACTCTCAATCTTCACTTTTGAAATGCTCGGCTCAAGATCGAGAAGCTATGATCACTTTAGACATGTGGTTTGGGAAAAATGAAAGACAAGAGTGATAAGTACATAGTGTACTTAGTGAGGTAACAACTACCTAACATATTATCAAGCTTATTAGCATTTAATATCATTATTCAATTTAATCAAGTTTACCTAGCTAGTTTCTATATCCAATTCAAGCACAACAAATCAAGAGAACAATGTTTCATATCAAGTGCAATAGGCTAGTCAATCAAGTGTAAGTAATTCGAACAAGGAGAGCATCCAACTCATTTCAAGATCATTTTCAAGTTTATTCATACATTGTTCAAGATTGCAGGTTCATCTTACAAGTTCATTTAATCTTGTTTTGCCTTGGTAGATAGTTAGGACTAGGTAATCGAGTCATGTGTTAAGGTACACAAGTACCAGATCATGTCAATGTGTCTTTTACACCACATATTAGAGCATTCATTCTAGTAGGCCATTCGAACATATCAACATACATAGGGGCATTCAATCACATCTCATTTATGCATGTTTGTATGTACCTTGCATCCAAGAAAGCTAGCATGCCATTACATACCTTTGGCATAAGAAATGCATATGGGAACTGTAACCCCCTTAACCCGGCCTAGACGGTTGACCCGAATTAAGAAGATTACACGAAGAAAACCAAAGTCAACCCGAAAGTCAACCTTGATTAACGACCCTTTTTTTCTTTTTAAACTTGTCTAGATGCGCGTTAACCCTAGATATGTTCACAAGATCAACATACTCAAAGTTCATAACAATCAGAGAACATTCAGGGACTCAATTGCACAAACTACAACTTTAGGGACCAAATTGTAAATTCTGAAAATTATAAGGACTTAAACCAAATCTAAGTTACCAATATGAAATTAATCATCTTTCATGCTTCCCTGCCAAATTTCAGCTCAAACGGACATCTCAAACTCATCCAATTGCAATAACAAGATTCAGGACCAAAACGCAAATATTTCAAAACATATAACCATCAAATTCAGAGCCCAACGGTCGAGTGTTTCGAAACAGGGAGGACCTGTTCCGAAACACGGGACCGTTCTGAAACTGGTTCCGAAACGAGGTTTGGCAGTGGCATTTCCGTTCAGGAACGCTTCCCTCCCGTTTCGGAACGCCTAGGCCATTTCAGGCCCCTGTTCCGAAACGGTAGCACCCGTTCCGATACGGCCTGCCCAGATTGCAGAAAATTTGCTGGTTTATCACTTAATTCACCTATCAAACATGCTCCAAAAGCCACCAAATTGTACCAGCAAGTCATTTAACATTCAATGAATATAATTGCATCAACGAAACATCAACATGGCATCAATTATGAAAATCCCCAAATCTATAGGCATGCTTCCTACTTAGAAACCATTCAAGCATCAATATACTAAAAACCATCACACAAAGGCCAATTACAAGATCCAACATTATTAACATCATAAATCCAACTTAGGGAGTCCAAAACATCTCCCAAAACATCAACATAGGTCCCCCATTGCCAAATACCCAAAAGCTAATAGTTTTAGGAAAATGTTCACCATACATGAGCTTAATCTCCACTTGGATTCTTGGCTTCCTTGCTGCCCCAATATGCACTTCAATGCTCTGCATTATTGGTTTAAGAAAAGAGAGAGAGCGTAAGCAAAAGCTTAGTGAGGAATGCTCATTTAAAACCATACAATAATGCACTTATAAAACACATGCATAAACCTTAGTTCAAACATCATTTGTACATGCACATAAGCATTAAAACAAGCATCTCATGCTTCAAGTTCATAACATGTCATATTGGCCACAAGTGATACATTCAACATAAGACTCACATATGGACTTTTAAACACCATTGTGATCTTATAAATTTCCAAGGACCACACATGGACTTTTAAACACCATTGTGTCCTTAACAAGAATCTTCCATGGACTTTTAAACACCATGACAAGGACCACACAAGGACTTTTAAACACCTTTGTGTCCTTAACAAGAATCTCCCAAGGACTTTTAAACACCTTGGAGTGCTTAAATAAACAAGGCTTACACAAGGAATTTTAACCACCTTTGTAACCTTAACCAAGAACCAACCATGGACTTTTAAACACCATGTTGTTCTTAAATACACAAGACTCACCCAAGGAATTTTAACCACCTTGGTGATCTTAACCAAGAACCAACCATGGACTTTTAACCACCATGTTGTTCTTAAATAAACAAGGCTCACACAAGGACTTTTAACCACCTTTGTGACCTTAACCATCACTTGCCAATATGCATCATTTACAACAATATTCCACTGTTTTAAAGCATTTAACAGAGCCATTAACATCATGCATCTTTAAGCATCAAACCACATTAAAACAATGTTCAAAAACAAGGATCTCTTATCTTGAGCATCCTTCAACACATTGCTCATAATCACAGCAAATAAACATGCTAAATATGCTTTCAAAACAGGATTTAAAACATGCAAACAACCACATTGCATTCAACCAATCCATGGTTCATCATCAAGAGAGTTTTTCCGAAAACTTACTCTTGAGCTTAGCTAAGTTGCTTAGACTTAAACTAAGCTCCCAAACCTTCAAAACATTGGTTTCAAAGCTGAAAACCAAAATCCACTCACCGATTCCGTTTCGCCACTTGCCGAAACACCAATCAAGCTTCCGGATCACCACCACTTGGATCCAAAGATGACTCCCCTGTTTTAAACACATCAAAGTAGAGGATTAATGGATCATCATGCATTAATAGCTTCAATGAAAGCACCTAAACTCGCTGCTCTCATCCACACTCCATTTTCGGCTACCAAACACAACCGAAAATGCATCCAAACAACTCCACAACACTACCCAGCCATGATCCATCAAATCTAATCATCCTTAAACATCAATTAACATCCAAAAAGGATCTAACCACGCCCTTATACCTCCAGCTATAACAGATCATCAAGATCACTCCAAAAACAACCAAGAACTCAAGCAAAACTTAGGAAAATCAACCTATCCGGGATTGCATTGATTAAACCTCAATTCCTCATCAAATACACATTCGTTTAACATCAAAAAGACACCTCAAATCACTGCTCAAATAGATCATACGAATTTTAACAAAAATCAACCAAATCTTGCATTTTAAAGCCAAGATCAAGAACACATCTATAAAACCTTTTATAAATCACAAATTAAGGATTGAGAACTTGGGAATTTCAGTAAAGAACAGAGAATTTAGAGGAGAAGGACGTTCATACCTCTAAACTTGAGTTTCTCCCTCTTTGGAACCAAAATTCTTGAAAATCCACTTAGCAAATGCAAAGGTTTTGATGAAGAGATGATTGAAGATCAAAAGGGAATTGAAATGTGTTATTTAGATGACAAAATCAGAGGAAAAAGCTCTGGAGAAATGTGTTTGGTTTGAGAGAAAAGATGAGAGAAAATGAAAATGGAAAATGTGGAAGTTAGTTGGAAAATGCCAAAATATCTTCCCTCCTTTTTAGTTTTATTTAAAAGCCATTAATTAAATCTTTAATATTTAGAAAAAATCTGGAGAAACTCCCATAGGGTAAATAGCTCCTTAAAGATTCAAAGTTTCAATCCTTTTTAAAACAGTATCGCAGTTTTCAAAAATTACATTTTGGTCACTAACCAAAATGTCACCCTTCCAAACCTCATTTTGTAAAATTGATTCCACCATTCTCTTATATATAATAAAAAAGGATTTTAAGACATTTTTCCATATTTTTAATGCAACCCGAACTAGGCTTTCCTAATTTCACTCTTTCATATTCGAACCGCTCTCCGACCGAACCGGTCCAAACCCAAAACTTCTAAGCCCAAAATTGGGGCGTTACAACTCTCCCCTCCTTAAGAAATTTCGTCCTCGAAATTTACCTGAAGGAAAGAGGTACGGAAACTGCTTCAGCATGTCATCCTTCCGTTCCCACGTGGCTTCCTCAACACCACGATGCTTCCACAACACCTTTACCAACTCAATGGTCTTGCCTCGAAGAACCTTGCTATCCGAATCCAGAACCTTCACCGGTTCCTCATCATAGGTCAAATCCGGATTCAATTCCACTTCTTCCACAGGCATCACATGCGAAGGATCCGATCTATACTTCCGAAGCATTGAAACATGAAACACATCATGAATCTTTTCCAACTCTTGAGGTAACCTCAACTTGTACGCAACAGGACCCACACACTCAATCTCCTCGTATGGTCCAATGTACCTAGGGCTCAACTTACCCTTCCGGCCAAATCTCATCACCTTTTTCCAAGGCGAAACCTTCAAAAACACACGGTCACCCACCGCATACTCAATCTCCTTACGCTTCAAATCCGCGTAAGACTTTTGCCGATCAGAAGCTACCTTCAAACGCTCACAAATGAGCTTCACCTTTCTCGGTGGTTCCTTTCAACAAAGCCGGCATCGAAACCAACTTCTGACCCGTTTCAGCCCAACACAAAGGAGTCCTACACTTCCTCCCGTACAAAGCCTCATAAGGTGCCATTTGAATACTTGCCTGATAACTATTGTTATAAGCAAACTCCACCAAAGGCAACTGTTTCTCCCAAGAGCCTTGGAACTCAATCACACAGCACCTCAACATATCCTCCAAAATCTGGATAACACGCTCGGACTGACCATCCGTGTAACGCCCCGGTTTTGGGCTTAGAAGTTTTGGGTTTTGACCGGTTCAGTCAAGGTGCGGTTCGTATATAAAAAGGTGAAATTAGGAAAGCCTAGTTCGGGTTGCATTAAAAATATGGGAAAATGTCTTAAAATTCTCTTTTAATATATATAAGAGTTTGGTGAAATCAATTTTACAAAATGAGGTTTGGAAGGGTGACATTTTGGCTAGTGACCAAAATGTAATTTTTGAAAACTGTGAGACTGTTTTAAAAAGGATTGAAACTTTGAATCTTTAAGGAGCTATTTACCCAATGAGAGTTTCTCCGGATTTTTCTAAGATATTAAATGATTAATTAAAGGTTTTAAAATAAAATAAAAGTGGAGGGAAGATATTTGCCATAAGTAACTTTTCTCTCAAATCTTCCATTTTCATTTTCTATCATTTTCTCTCAAACCAAACACCTTTTCTCCAGAGCTTTTCTCTCTGATTTTGTCACCTAAATAACTCATTTCAATTCCCTTTTGATCTCCAATCATCTCTTCAACAAAACCTCACCATTTGCTAATTGGATTTTCAAGATTTTGGTTCCAAAAAGGGAGAAACTCAAGTTTGGAGGTAAGAACGTCCTTCTCCTCTAAACTCTCAGTTCTTTACTGAAATTCCTAAGTTCTCAATCCTTAAATTGTGTTTTATAAAAGGTTTTATGGATGTGATCTTGATCTTGGCTTTTAAATGCAAGATTTGCTTGATTTTGATGAAATTTCGTATGATCTGATTGGGCAGTGTTTTGAGGTGTCAATTTGATGTTAAATGAATGTTAAATTGATGAGTAATTGAGGTTTAATTAATGCCATCCCGGATAGGTTGAATTTCCTAAGTTTAGCTTGTGTTTTTGATGGTTTTTGGTGTGATCTTGTGGATCTGTTATGGCTGGAGGTATACGGATGAGTTGAGATCCATTTTGGATGTTAATTGATGTTTAAGAATGTTTAGTTTTGATGGATCTTGGCTGGGTAGTGTTGTGGAGTTGTTTGGATGCATTTTCGGTTGTGTTTGGTAGCCGAAAATGGAGTGTAGATGAGAGCAGCGGGTTTAGGTGCTTTCATTGAAGCTATTAATGCATGATGATGCATTAATCCTCTGCTTTGATGTGTTGAAAACAGGGGAGTCATCTTTGGATCCAAGTGGTGGTGATCCGGAAGCTTGATTGGTGTTTCGGCAAGTGGCGAAACGGAATCGGTGAGTGGATTTTGGTTTCCAGCTCTGAAACCATTAAATTGAAGGTTTGGGAGCTTAGTTTAAGTCTAAGCAACTTAGCTAAGCTCAAGAGTAAGTTTTCGGAAAAACTCTCTTGGTGATGAGCCATGGATTGGTTGTATGCAATGTGGTTGTTTGCATGTTTTAAACCCTCTTTTGAAAGCATATTTAGCATGTTTATTTGCTGAGATTATAAGCCATGTGTTGAAGGATGCTTAAGGTAAGAGATCCTTGTTTTTGGACATTGATTAAATGTGGTTTGATGCTTAAAAATGCATGATGTTTATGGCTCGGATAAATGCTTTAAAACAGTGGATTATTGTTGTTAATGATGCGTATTGGCAAGTGATGTTTAAGGTCACAAAGGTGTTTAAAAGTCCTTGTGTGAGCCTTGTTTATTTAAGAACAACATGGTGGTTAAAAGTCCATGGTTGGTTCTTGGTTAAGATCACCAAGGTGGTTAAAATTCCTTGGGTGAGTCTTGTATATTTTAAGAGCAACATGGTTTTTAAAAGTCCATGGTTGGCTCTTGGTTAAGGTTACAAAGGTGGTTAAAATTCCTTGTGTAAGCCTTGTTACTTAAAGAATTCCAAGGTGTTTAAAAGTCCTTGGGAGATTCTTGTTAAGGACACAAAGGTGTTTAAAAGTCCTTGTGTGGTCCTTGCCATGGTGTTTAAAAGTCCATGGGGTTAAGGATACAATGGTGTTTAAAAGTCCATGTGTGGTCCTTGGAAATTATAAGATCACAATGGTGTTTAAAAGTCCATGTGTGAGTCTTATGTTGAATGTATCACTTGTTGCCAATATGATATGTTAAGAACTTGAAGCACGAATTGCTTGTTTTCAATGCTTATGAGCATGTGCAAATGATGATTTGATTTAAGGTTTATAAATGTGTTTTGTAAATGCATTATTGTGTGGTTTTAAATGAGCATTCATCACTAAGCTTTTTCTTACGCTCTCTCTTTTCTTAAACCAATAATGCAGAGCATTAAGGTGCGTTGAGGACAGCAAGGGGGACTAGAATCCAAGTGGTGAATAAAGCTCATGTATGGTGAAGGTTTCTTAAACACTATTAGCTTTTGGTAATTTGGCAATGGGGGGCCTATGTTGTTGTTTTGGGAGATGTTTTGGACTCCCTAAGTTGGATTTATGTTGTTAATAATTTTGGAACATGTAATTGGCCTTTATGTGGTTTGATTGGAGATTTAATGCTTGAATGGTTTGCTAAGTAGGAAGCATGCCTATAGATTTGGGGCTTTTCATAATTGATGCCATGTTGATGTTGGGTTGTTGCAATTATTTTCCTTGTATGTTGAATGACTTGCTGGTATAATTTGGGGGCTTTTGGAGCATGTTCGGTTGGTCAATTGCATGATAAACCAGCAATTTTTCTGCAATCTGGGCAGCCTGTTTAGGAATAGGTGCTACCGTATCGGAACGGGGGCCTAAAATGGCTTGGGCGTTCCGAAACGGAAGGAGCTGTTCCGGAACGGTTTGGCCACTGCCACGCCATGTTTCGGTACCAGTTTCGGAACGGTCCCGCGTTTCGAAACGGGTCTTCCCTGTTCCGAAACACTCGACCGTTGAGCACTGAAATTGATGGTTAAATGTTTTGCAATGTTTGCATTTTGGTCCTGAAACTTGTTTATGCAATTGTGTGAGTTTGGGATGTCCTTTTGAGCTGAAATTTGGCAGAAAAGCATGAAACCTGACTAAGTTCATATTGGTAACTTTAATTTGGGTTAAGACCTTATAATTGTCAGAATTTACAAATTGGTCCCTAAAGTTGTAAATTGTTCAATTGAGTCCCTGAATGTTCTCTGATGGTTTTGATCTTTGAATATGATGATCTTGCGAATATATCTAGGGATAATGTGCATCTAGACAAGATTAAAAAGAAAAAAAAGGGTCGTTAATCAAGGTTGACTTTCGGGTTGACTTTGGTTTTCCCCGTGTGATCTTCTTAATTCGGGTCAACCGTCTAGGCCGGGTTAAGGGGGTTACAATCCGACTGAGGATGATAAGATGTACTGAAATTCAACCGTGTACCCAAAGCTTGATGCAAACACTGCCAGAAACGCGATGTAAACCTCGGATCCCTATCCGACACAATCGACTTAGGCACACCATGCAGCCGCACAATCTCAGCAATGTACAGCTCCGCAAGCTTATCCAAAGAAAACGTAGTATGCACAGGCAAGAAATGCGCACACTTCGTCAGGCGATCCACAATCACCCACACCGAATTCTTCTTCGATGGTGACAAAGGTAAACCAGATACAAAATCCATGGTAATCCTTTCCCACTTCCATTCAGGGATTCTCAACGGTTGCAAAAACCCTGAAGGAACCTGATGCTCAGCCTTAACTCGCTGACACACCATACACTTGCTCACAAACTCCGCAACATCCTTCTTCAAACCTACCCAATAGTACTCATCACGAAGATCACGATACATTTTAGTACTACCATGGTGCATAGCAAAAGGACTACTATGACCTTCAATCAGAATAGCACGCCTCAACTCAGCATCATTGGGCACTACTATCCGACTCCCAAAACACAACACTCCATCATCATTAAAACAGAAATCCGAAGGCCTACCCTCCGCGATATCCTGAACATGCGGTACCAAGGAATCATCCAGCAACTGCTTTTCCTTAATCAGCTGAACCAAAGATGGTTTCACTTGCAACTCAGCCACAAGACCACCATCGCGCGAAATACTCAAGCTGGCAAACATAGCCCTCAGCTCAACAGCTACCTTCCTACTCAAGGCATCCGCTACCACATTAGCTTTTCCAGGGTGATACTCAATCGTCAAATCATAATCCTTGAGCAACTCCACCCAACGTCGCTGCCTAAGATTCAACTCATTCTGAGACATCAGATACTTCAAACTCTTGTGATCCGTGTACACAGTACACTTCTCACCATACAGATAATGCCTCCAGATCTTCAAAGCAAAAACCACCGCAGCCAACTCAATGTCATGCGTAGGATAATTGCGCTCATGCACTTTCAACTGCCGAGATGCATAAGCCACCACCTTACCCTCTTGCATCAACACACATCCCAAACCAACATAGGATGCATCACTATACACCACAAATTCTTTCCCTGATTCAGGTTGAACCAAGATAGGAGCTTACGTCAAAGCTGCCTTAAGCTTCTCAAAAGCCTGCTGTCTCACTTCCGTCCACTCATACTTAACATCTTTCTGCAACAACTTTGTCTAAGGTGCATCAATCTTAGAAAACCCATCCACAAACCTCCGGTAGTATCCCGCCAAACCAAGGAAACTACGAACCTCATGAACAGACTTAGGAACCTTCCAATTCATCGCCGCCTCAATCTTCTGAGGATCAACACGAATCCCCACAGCAGAAACCACATGCCCAAGAAACACCACTTCACTTAACCAGAACTCACATTTTCTCAGCTTGGCATAAAGCTGATTCTCCAACAAAGCTTGCAACACAATCCTCAAATGCTCTTCATGCTCCTCCTCAGTACGCGAGTACACGAGGATATCATCAATGAACACCACAACAAACTTGTCCAGGTATTCATGAAACACACGATTCATCATGTCCATGAAAGCCGCAGGAGAATTTGTCAAACCAAACGGCATCACAAGGAACTCATAATGCCCATACCTTGTTCTGAAAGCTGTCTTAGGCACATCCACATCCTTCACCTTCAACTGATAATACCCTGACCTCAAGTTAATCTTAGAGAACACATCTGCTCCCCGAAATTGATCAAAGAGATCATCAATTCTCGGCAAAGGATACCGATTCTTGATAGTCAACTTGTTCAGCTGACGATAATCAATGCACATTCTCATAGTGCCATCCTTCTTCTTCACAAATAAGACCGATGCACCCCAAGGTGATACACTCGGCCGAATGAAACCACGATCGAGCAACTCTTGCAACTGCGTCTTCAGCTCCTTCAACTCTTTAGGTGCCATTCTATAAGGGGTAATGGACACTGGAGTTGTATTCTCATACAGCTCAATCCTAAACTCCACCTCACGATTAGGGGGAAATCCAAGCAACTCCTCAGGGAACACACCAGGAAACTCTTTCACAATCCTGATATCTTGCACACGCAACTCCTTAGAGCTAGGATTCATCACAAAAGCTAGATAAGCTTCACAACCTTGCCTCAGCATCCTGCTCGCTTCCAATGTAGATACCACATTGGCAAGAAACTTCACATTCTCACCAACCACAACTACCTCATAATCATCCGCAAGCTTCAACGAAACTCGCTTATTATCACAACCCACTACAGCACGATGCTCAACAAGCCAATCCATACCAAGGATTACATCAAAACCATAGAAAGGCAACTCCATAAGGTCAACATGAAAAACATGATCTTGAACAACCAAAGGACATCTTCTATATAGCTTTCGAGTCACAACAGTCTCACCAAAAGAACTAGTGACACGCACACCAACATCCAAAAACTCAACAGGCAAACCAAGCAATTCAGCATGCTCACGCAATATGTATGAGTGCGTAGATCCAGAATCAATCAAGGAAAGTAATTACAAGGATTGCAAAGTAAAAGTACCTGCGATCACATCCGCGTCATTCCTCCCTTCCCGCTGAGCATACACCCTGGCTTGACCGCCACCCTCAGGCTGAATAGCCACAACATGGGCCACACCCCGACCACCTTCCTCTCTCCGCTGAAAGTTACCACGGCCGCGCCCACGACCTCTCTGTGGTGCAACAACAGGAGCACGCACTTGGCCACCGGCCAACATAGGACACTCTCTCCTCATGTGATCCGTAGATCCACAGTTCCAGCACGCATTGCCAGCTGCCACAACAGGAGCCTGCACCTCCCTCACAGCTCGAGGACAATCACGTTTCATATGGCCACGCGAACCACATGTCCAACATGCACTCGGATCAACTCTAGCATTGCCTCCCCGAGCAGGCGCACCACCACCTCGCTTAGCTGAGGACTGATACTTCTGATCACGTCCCCTCTTGTTCTGTCCACCACCGGAACTATATTCAGCAGCTCGCTTACCAGCACTTGACCCAGCACTTCTAGCAGACAAACCCAAGTTCATCTCAATATCCTTGGCTCGGCCCACCAGCACATTAAAATCACTATACTCGGTAGCCAGCACATACATCTTTACATCCGTCACTAAACCATAGCGAAACCTTTCACACCTTTCCCGCTCGTCCGGAACAAGCTCAGGCGCGTATTGACTGAGTCGAACAAACTGAACTTCATACTCAGCTATAGACATGCTCCCCTGGGTAAGAGACATGAACTCCCTCTTCTTTTCATCTAGGTACCTCACACCCAGATACCTTCTCTTGAACGCGTTCTGGAAGAACGTCCAAGTTACATCAGCCTCTGCCATCCCAGAAATAGTGGTTGTCCACCATGTATATGCATCATCCTGCAGCAAGGATACCACACACCCCAGCTTCTGCACATCCGTGCAACTCATCTGCCCCAAGATTCTCTTGGTACTCTCTAACCAAGACTCTGAACCTTCAGCTGACAAACCCCTGAACTCAGTCCCTCCCAGACTGCGCAGACGTTCTAAGGGTAGTCTAACTCCAGCATCTCCCTGATGCCCAGCTCCTTGAGCTCCAGCTACTGCCGCTCGAAAAGCACCAGCAATAGCTTGAACCAACATGGTCATGTCAGGTATAGCTTGCCCCTGACCAGCCTCAGGTCCTGCGACCCCAGCACTAGCTGCAGCACCAGCTCCTTCACCCTCAGCACCACCACCACCAGGCGGAGGAGGTAAATCCATAGCATTCTCAACGTTCTCTTCATTTTCGTTCTAAGCCGTAGCTCGCGTATTAACCCTTACTTCTCTACGAGATGCCATACTCTAACAATACAATCACAATGCAATAAAACAAGTCAGGATCAGCAAGGTAAGCAATCCAAGTACTCAAGCTCATTTCCACTTAAAAACAACATCATTACATTAGCTTTGATTTGGCAATGGGTACCCACAACATGCTTCACCCCAGCATACACCACAATTGCAACATATTTACAATTCACTCAACATGCTTTCACTCAACAAGCATACAAGCATACATACTTTAATCATTCACATACTCATTCCCAATTACTCAAGAACCTGGCTCTGATACCACCAAATGTAACCCCCTTAACCCAGCCTAGATGGTTGACCCGAATTAAGAAGATTACACAGGGAAAACCAAAGTCAACTCGAAAGTCAACCTTGATTAACGACCCTTTTTTCTTTTTAAACTTGTCTAGATGCACGTTAACCCTAGATATGTTCACAAGATCAACATACTCAAAGTTCATAACAATCAGAGAACATTCAGGGACTCAATTGCACAAACTACAACTTTAGGGACCAAATTGTAAATTCTGAAAATTATAAGGACTTAAACCAAATCTAAGTTACCAATATGAAATTAATCATCTTTCATGCTTCCCTGCCAAATTTCAGCTAAAACGGACATCTCAAACTCATCCAATTGCAATTACAAGATTCAGGACCAAAACGCAAACATTTCAAAACATATAACCATCAAATTCAGAGCCCAACGGTCGAGTGTTTCGAAACAGGGAGGACCTGTTCCGAAACGCGGGACCGTTCCGAAACTGGTTCCGAAACGAGGCTTGGCAGTGGCATTTCCGTTCCGGAACGGTTCCCCCCCGTTACGGAACACCTAGGCCATTTCAGGCCCCTGTTCCGAAACGGTAGCACCCGTTCCGATACGGCCTACCCAGATTGCAAAAAAATTGCTGGTTTATCACTTAATTGACCTATCAAACATGCTCCAAAAGCCACCAAATTGTACCAGCAAGTCATTTAACATTCAATGAATATAATTGCATCAACCAAACATCAACATGGCATCAATTATGAAAATCCCCAAATCTATAGGCATGCTTCCTACTTAGAAACCATTCAAGCATCAATATACTAAAAACCATCACACAAAGGCCAATTACAAGATCCAACATTATTAACATCATAAATCCAACTTAGGGAGTCCAAAACATCTCCCAAAACATCAACATAGGTCCCCCATTGCCAAATACCCAAAAGCTAATAGTTTTAGGAAAATGTTCACCATACATGAGCTTAATCTCCACTTGGATTCTTGGCTTCCTTGCTGCCCCAATATGCACTTCAATGCTCTGCATTATTGGTTTAAGAAAAGAGAGAGAGCGTAAGCAAAAGCTTAGTGAGGAATGCTCATTTAAAACCATACAATAATGCACTTATAAAACACATGCATAAACCTTAGTTCAAACATCATTTGTACATGCACATAAGCATTAAAACAAGCATCTCATGCTTCAAGTTCATAACATGTCATATTGGCCACAAGTGATACATTCAACATAAGACTCACATATGGACTTTTAAACACCATTGTGATCTTATAAATTTCCAAGGACCACACATGGACTTTTAAACACCATTGTGTCCTTAACAAGAATCTTCCATGGACTTTTAAACACCATGACAAGGACCACACAAGGACTTTTAAACACCTTTGTGTCCTTAACAAGAATCTCCCAAGGACTTTTAAACACCTTGGAGTTCTTAAATAAACAAGGCTTACACAAGGAATTTTAACCACCTTTGTAACCTTAACCAAGAACCAACCATGGACTTTTAAACACCTTGTTGTTCTTAAATACACAAGACTCACCCAAGGAATTTTAACCACCTTTGTGATCTTAACCAAGAACCAACCATGGACTTTTAACCACCATGTTGTTCTTAAATAAACAAGGCTCACACAGGGACTTTTAACCACCTTTGTGACCTTAACCATCACTTGCCAATATGCATCATTTACAACAATATTCCACTGTTTTAAAGCATTTAACAGAGCCATTAACATCATGCATCTTTAAGCATCAAACCACATTAAAACAATGTTCAAAAACAAGGATCTCTTATCTTGAGCATCCTTCAACACATGGCTCATAATCACAGCAAATAAACATGCTAAATATGCTTTCAAAACTGGATTTAAAACATGCAAACAACCACATTGCATTCAACCAATCCATGGTTCATCATCAAGAGAGTTTTTCTGAAAACTTACTCTTGAGCTTAGCTAAGTTTCTTAGACTTAAACTAAGCTCCCAAACCTTCAAAACATTGGTTTCAAAGCTGAAAACCAAAATCCACTCACCGATTCCGTTTCGCCACTTGCCGAAACACCAATCAAGCTTCCGGATCACCACCACTTGGATCCAAAGATGACTCCCCTGTTTTAAACACATCAAAGCAGAGGATTAATGCATCATCATGCATTAATAGCTTCAATGAAAGCACCTAAACTCGCTGCTCTCATCCACACTCCATTTTCGGCTACCAAACACAACCGAAAATGCATCCAAACAACTCAACAACACTACCCAGCCATGATCCATCAAATCTAATCATCCTTAAACATCAATTAACATCCAAAAAGGATCTAACCACGCCCTTATACCTCCAGCTATAACAGATCATCAAGATCACTCCAAAAACAACCAAGAACTCAAGCAAAACTTAGGAAAATCAACCTATCCGGGATTGCATTGATTAAACCTCAATTCCTCATCAAATACACATTCATTTAACATCAAAAAGATACCTCAAATCATTGCTCATATAGATCATACGAATTTTAACAAAAATCAACCAAATCTTGCATTTTAAAGCCAAGATCAAGAACACATCTATAAAACCTTTTATAAATCACAAATTAAGGATTGAGAACTTGGGAATTTCAGTAAAGAACTGAGAATTTAGAGGAGAAGGACGTTCATACCTCTAAACTTGAGTTTCTCCCTCTTTGGAACCAAAATTCTTGAAAATCCACTTAGCAAATGCAAAGGTTTTGATGAAGAGATGATTGAAGATCAAAAGGGAATTGAAATGTGTTATTTAGATGACAAAATCAGAGGAAAAAGCTCTGGAGAAATGTGTTTGGTTTGAGAGAAAAGATGAGAGAAAATGAAAATGGAAAATGTGGAAGTTAGTTGGAAAATGCCAAAATATCTTCCCTCCTTTTTAGTTTTATTTAAAAGCCATTAATTAATTCTTTAATATTTAGGAAAAATCTGGAGAAACTCCCATTGGGTAAATAGCTCCTTAAAGATTCAAAGTTTCAATCCTTTTTAAAACAGTCTCGCAGTTTTCAAAAATTACATTTTGGTCACTAACCAAAATGTCACCCTTCCAAACCTCATTTTGTAAAATTGATTCCACCATTCTCTTATATATAATAAAAGAGGATTTTAAGACATTTTTCCATATTTTTAATGCAACCCGAACTAGGCTTTCCTAATTTCACTCTTTCATATTCGAACTGCTCTCCGACCGAACCGGTCCAAACCCAAAACTTCTAAGCCCAAAATTGGGGCGTTACAAGAACATGAATTTAGACATGAAATAGCTTAATACAACCAAGGAGTTCAATACAATTCAAGGAAACAATTCATCATGGCATCAAACAAGTTTTCAATTAGTTCATTCTTCCCTTGATTACCAAATATAGGTTAGTCATTTTACATGGCATCAATTCAAGAAAAGAGATTGGTTACGACCTACGTCCTAACCCTAAGTGGAGTTACACTCACAATACTCTAAGCAATAGCAAGCTAATATTGTTCCTTGATATAGATCCCCTTTTCCTTCCTATTTGTTGGGCTAACCCTTTATTCCTCCACAAAAATTCCCTATCCTTTGGTCTAACAAGTCATACACAAACACATAAAATCACATTAGTACACAATTCAATTAGACAAGCTTAATCAAGCAAGTGCAATTTCATTTCAGTCCTAAACTATTTTCTGGTCCCGGCAGATTGCACACTAGTTACTAATCTGTTCACATCCTTTAATATGCATGATGGATTTTCAATTAATTTACACTCTTAGAAAGCTAATTCAATACCTTTTTAACCATATAAGGCTCATATTTCAATTCCTTATACATCAATACAATTTTTAATTTAAAGTCGAGTCCATGTTCCAGTGACTATTCTGCCACTTTTGTAGTTTAGTGTACTTTAGTGAGTTATTTCACCTAGAACCCTTACTATTTCACTTTAACCCTTTTTTACCAATATTTACCTTGTTTTGTCCTTGTTCTTTCAATTCATGATAGACCCCTATCTAGTTTAACTAAGTCCTTAATTCAGCCAACTTTACAGTTTAGTCCAATTTTACATATTATGTCAATATACACATTAAGACACTTCATACGACTACAATTCATGCAATCTTAACTATCAAACATTCATTTTACTCCCTCTTTGATTCTTAATAAATTTTCCAGTAATGAATCTTATCCAAAACAGTCCTGAATTTACTGATTTATTCATAACAGTCCTGATTAACCTATTCTGTCAACTAGCCACTTTAAACAATTCAATTAGCCATAATTCATGCAATGCAAGTTATATAATATTTAATTCAATCTTTCCCATGTTTTTAGCTAACCTCTACAGCATCCATTTTAGCCCAATTAAGTACCAATCTTTCAATTTACACTAAACAGTCCCTAAATGGTGATTAAGCTAGCTATGTAACACCCCGAAAACCGGTCTGGTTGGAAATAGGTTCTGGTGGTCGAAATTTTGGTGTTAAAAATTGTAAATTAGTGATTAGTTTATGTCCTAAATTTTTATGAGAGCAACAACCCAAGTTAAGATGCCAAATTAACGTTTCTGGGCCAGGCGTTTCGATACGCTAGAAGACCCGTATCGAAACGGCCTAGCTAAGGCGTATCGAAACGGATTTTAGGCGTTCCGATACGGTCCAACGGTACTAACTTTTTGGCATTTTGCAAGACCGTATCGAAACGGCCTCGACCGTTCCGAAACGGCACCCTGCAGAAAACAGGGCAAGTGCCCCAAAAGTCAAAGAAATCGGCCCTTAGCTGAGTCACCTGCTTGCTTGGCTCCTTTTTATGTATTTTAAGACTGAGGAGACGTCTTTGGTTCAGTAAATGATGAGAATTAGATGTGGATATTGGGTTTAGCAAACCCACTTAGCAAGGAAAGCTTTTTATTGGTCTTTTAGGGTGGCAAACCCTCAAGCATAGGAAATCATTTCATTGGCTGTGGGGGAGGTGGCAAATAATTATTAATTTCTTAAGACCTCTATAAATTGAAGAATAGTATTAAGGGCTTGGTTTTGGAATTCCCTACGAAAGCCTAAAACACCTTCTTCCCTAATTAAGCTAGCACCTCCATTGTTGTCTTCTAACTTAAGCTTAAGCAAGCACCTCCATGATAGCTTAATCAAAGCTTTGATCTCCCTTGTTTAAGAAGCTCGTGTTGTCCGTGCCATCATAAGAGAAAGGGCTCAAGCATCGATTGAGGTATTATCAACCTTAGGAGCCTTAGCCGATCAAGGTGAGTGTAGTAGCGTCTCGAGTTAGGCACGAGCCTACTCGATTATGCTGTTACCTTTGTTAATACTAACCTTGAGTTAGTAGTTTTACGTCATCGATTGTATGTTGGTAAGTGCATGGTAAGATTGCATCAATTCTATGATTAATGCTATGTTATTATATGTTATGTGATGTTTATACATGTTCATAATATGATGTGGATATGATCTATGAAATATTGTTAAGGACCTTGGATTCGAGGTATCGGATACGGTTGGCATGCCAATGAATTCATGAGCTCTATGGAAGAAGAATGACTTGGTGTAGTGGACGGATGTGTTGTGTGATGGTCAAAATCGGTGTAGTGGAGGGTATGGACCATGTTGAATATGAATGGTGTAGTGGTGGAATTCGTGTATCCGTATACAAGGAATCGATCCAAGGGAAATTTATGAATTCATGATAGTGATGTGCCATGAGGCCATGATGATGATTTATGTTATGTTATGACTATGATATATGCTATGACCTTATATGTTTATGGAAATGATTTATAGAGCATGTTGTAAGGCATGTTATATGCTATGCATGGTTATGTGACTACCTCACTAGGCAAGTGTGCCTAATGCATTTCATGCATCCATTTCAGGGTAAGCAAGTCGAGGGGATCGAGATCGGAGAAGTTGGAGCGTTGCACAAGTCACAACCAAGTCCAAGTAACGTGTTTTGTCTTTCAAACTCCTAGTATGGTGGCAAGGTCTATGTAATATGTCTAGTATGCTTGTTTTGTATGTTCTTAAGATGTCCATGTGCCTAAGGTATTAATAAAATGAAATAAATCTTATGAGTTAAGGATTAAGCCTCAAAGACTATGTTTATGTGCTAAATTGGTAAAATAGTGTAAATGGACACAAATGGTGCTAAAACTTGTTATGACAGTTGTTTATAGCTTTATACAGATGTGGACAAAATTTCATTGGATTCGAATTTAGTTTGCTAAGCTAAACTGATCAAATACCAGCTAAAATCTGTCATTTCTGGCCTGCCGTTTCGAAACGGGTTGGAGTGTTTCGAAATGTTTTGGCCACTGGAGACCCCTGTTTCGAAACGGGTTCCGAAACGGGTCTAAGTCAAGTCAAGGTCAGTCAACCCGTATCGATACAGGTCAAACTGGAGACCACCTCTATTTCAAATGACCTGTTTCGGAACCCGTTTCGAAACAGGGGTCTCAAGTGGCCAAAGCGTTTCGAAACACTCCAACCCGTTTCGAAACGGCAGGCCAGAAATGACAGATTTTAGCTGGTAATTGATCAGTTTAGCTTAGCAAACTAAATCCGAATCCAATGAAATTTTGTCCACATCTGTATAAAGCTATAAAAAACTGTCATAACAAGTTTTAGCACCATTTGAGTCCATTTACACTGTTTTACCAATTTAGCACATAAACATAGTCTTTGAGGCTTAATCCTTAACTCACAAGATTTATTTCATTTTATTAATACCTTAGGCACATGGACATCTTAAGAACATACAAAACAAGCATACTAGACATATTACATAGACCTTGCCACCATACTAGGAGTTTGAAAGACAAAACACGTTACTTGGACTTGGTTGTGACTTGTGCAATGCTCCAACTTCTCCGTTCTCGATCCCCTCGACTTGCTTACCCTGAAATGGATGCATGAAATGCATTAGGCACACTTGCCTAGTGAGGTAGTCACATAACCATGCATAGCATATAACATGCTCCATAAATCATTTCCATAAACATATAAGGTCATAGCATATATCATAGTCATAACATAACATAAATCATCATCATGGCCTCATGGCACATCACTATCATGAATTCATAAATTTCCCTTGGATCGATTCCTTGTATACGGATACACGAATTCCACCACTACACCATTCATATTCAACATGGTCCATACCCTCCACTACACCGATTTTGACCATCACACAACACATCCCTCCACTACACCAAGTCATTCTTCTTCCATAGAGCTCATGAATTCATTGGCATGCCAACCGTATCCGATACCTCGAATCCAAGGTCCTTAACAATATTTCATAGATCATATCCACATCATATTATGAACATGTATAAACATCACATAACATATAATAACATAGCATTAATCATAGAATTGATGCAATCTTACCATGCACTTACCAACATACAATCGATGACGTAAAACTACTAACTCAAGGTTAGTATTAACAAAGGTAACAACATAATTGAGTAGGCCCGTGCCTAACTCGAGACGCTACTACACTCACCTTGATCGGCTAAGGCTCCTAAGGTTGATAATACCTCAATCGATGCTTGAGCCCTTTCTCTTATGATGGCACGGACAACACGAGCTTCTTAAACAAGGGAGATCAAAGCTTTGATTAAGCTATCATGGAGGTGCTTGCTTAAGCTTAAGGTAGAAGACAACAATGGAGGTGCTAGCTTAATTAGGGAAGAAGGTGTTTTAGGCTTTCGTAGGGAATTCCAAAACCATGCCCTTAATACTATTCTTCAATTTATAGAGGTCTTAAGAAATTAATAATTATTTGCCCCCTCCCCCACAGCCAATGAAATGATTTCCTATGCTTGAGGGTTTGCCACCCTAAAAGACCAATAGAAAGCTTTCCTTGCTAAGTGGGTTTGCTAAACCCAATATCCACATCTAATTCTCATCATTTACTGAACCAAAGACGTCTCCTCAGTCTTAAAATACATAAAAAGGAGCCAAGCAAGCAGGTGACTCAGCTAAGGGTCGATTTCTTTGACTTTTGGGGCACTTGCCCTGTTTTCTGCAGGGTGCCGTTTCGGAACGGTCGAGGCCGTTTCGATATGGTCTTGCAAAATGCCAAAAAGCTAGTTAGTACCGTTGGACCGTATCGGAACGCCTAAAATCCGTTTCGATACGCCTTAGCTAGGCCGTTTCGATACGGTCTTCTAGCGTATCGAAACACCTGGCCCAGAAACGTTAATTTGGCATCTTAACTTGGGTTGTTGCTCTCATAAAAATTTAGGACATAAACTAATCACTAATTTACAATTTTTAACACCAAAATTTCGACCACCAGAACCTATTTCCAACCAGACCGGTTTTCGGGGTGTTACAAGCTAGGTGACTACTTTCCTTATCAATTTCAATTTTAACGAATCCAACATCATTTTCATTAAATCCCACACGTCAATCCACTAGTTAACCTAATTTCCAGCAACTTTCTCCTACATCAATTTTTCCAATTCAATACTTATCTTTCTTAATTTCTCAATTTAGTCACAAGAGTCTATAATTCATTCGATTATCACTTTCAATGTGATAACCCATAGTTTGCTCAATTCTAACAAATTTCCCAGTTATATAAACTTAATCCAACATAGTTACCTCCTAATTCAAGTATCATGCATGCTATGAACATGAATTAATTCAATAAAAACAACAATAATTAAATTTTACTAATCTAACTACCTATTCGAATTGAATGAGAAGGTTGGAAGCTTACGTTGCTTTGCTAGATCAATTCCTATGGCAAATTTAAGAGCATGCAAGATTAATTCTCCTTTAACTATGGTTGTTCACTCTCTCAACTCTCTCTCTCTCCTTTTTTTCTTTCAATACGGATACTGGGAGAATGAATGAAGATGACAATAGTTATCATCCAGTAGTAGAATTAGGAAATATCTAATTTACCCTTTGTTTAATCCTTAATCATATGATTAACCAAGGGCAAATGGGAATTCAAGAATTTGCCATGCAATCTTATAATTTCTTACCCCATTCGAGTAGGTCACTTTAATTTGGTCACTACTTTCATTTAATCTTTCAATTAAGTCCTTAGGTAACTTAATTGACTAGTTTTCCTAGTTTGATGAGACATCAATTCGGGAAATTTGTTTTAACTATATTAAACTAGGATTTAGGGTGTTACAAAACTTGCACTCATATCCAATGGTCCTCAAACATTATCAAGATGCTTACATATGTGAAATCCTATCCAAAATACCAGGTGTCCGAGAGATTCTGATTACCGGATGCCTAACCTCATTTATCTGAGCTGCCCTTTTACGGGTTTTCAACTCAAATCCTCATTTGGTTTCAAGACGCCCTTGCAGATTTTCATCTTGAACTCCCCTTTTGTTTGTTTTTTTTATTTTTTTTTGGTATATCTAATGTGCCCTTTTTGGGTTTTCACAATAGATATTTTCATTTTGCGAAGCACCCTTTCGGGTTTTCACTTCGCTTTTTTCTTTCTTTTTTCTTTTTTTTCATTCTCTTTTTGAATTCTTCAAGCATAATACTTCTTGACTGAATTAGAGTTCACTAGCTTATGCTACTCCTTGTCGTCCATTTCAGTCAAAATCAACGCTCCCCCAGAGAAAGCCTTTTTGACAACATAAGGCCCTTCCCAGTTGGGCATCCATTTTCCACGATCGTCTCGATGTATTTGCAAGACCTTTTTCAATACAAGATCTCCCTCTCAGAATTATCTTGGGCACACCTTTTTATCATATACTCACATCTTTCTTTTTTGGTACATCTAGCTATGGCAGATTGCCTTCAACCTCCTTTCCTCGATAAGATTCAATTGGTCGAATCGAACCCGTAACCATTATGCATCATCTAACTTCACTTCATAAAAAACACGAAAAGATGAAATTTCGACCTCAATAGGAAGTACTGCTTCTATCTCGTAGACCAAAGTGTAAGGTGTTGCCCCAGTTGAGGTTCGTATTAAATTTCGATATGCAAACAATGCAAAGGGTAGTTTCTCATGCCAATCTTTGTAAGCTTATGTTGTTTTTGATATGATCTTCTTGATGTTTTTATTTGCCGCCTCCACTGTCCCATTCATCTTAGGACGATAAGTCACAGAATTGTGGTGAATGATTTTGAATTGCTCGTACACTTCTACTATTACTTTATTGTTGAAATTGGTGGCATTATTAGTAACAATTTTTTCCGGCAAACCATACCGACAAATTATCTCTTTCTTCAAGAACCTGCAAACTGTCGTTCTTGTGATATTGGCATAAGAAGCTACTTCTACCCACTTAGTGAAGTAATCAATGGCCACAAGAATGAAACGATGTCCATTAGAAGCTTTAGGGTGGATCTGCTCAATAACATCCATGCCCCAGACATCAAAAGGCCATGGAGAATTCATTGTATGAAGAGGTACATGTGGAAAATTAATCTAGTCAGCATATATCTGACACTTATGACACTTTTTTGCATATTCGATGCAGTCTCCTTTCATGGTTGTCCAATAATAACTATATCTCATGAACTTCCTGGCTATTGAGAATCCATTTGCATGTGTTCGACATATTCCTTCATGCACTTCTGCCATGATGTTTCTTGCTTCATTGGCATTGACACACCTTAGTAGAATATGATATTTTCCTCTCTTATAAAGAATATATCCATCGAGCACATATCCTAAAGCCATTCTTCTAATAGTTCTTTTGTCATTTTCATTTGCCCCCAGGGGATAAGTCTAAAACTTAAGGTATTCCAAGATGTCATAATACCAGTGATGTTTATCGGCTTCCTCTTCTATGCTACATCATTGGGCATAGGTCTCATAACTTTGCATACGAATCGGCATCATGTCTTCTAGTTTATTTGCTAGGAATACCGAAGCCAATGTAGCTAAGGTATCCGCCATTTGGTTGTCTTCCCTGGGAATATATGTAAAGGTAATTTCTTCAAATTCTTTTCATTAGCTCCAGGATCAATTTTCGGTACTCAATCAACTTTATATCCTTTGTTTCCCATTCTCCACGAATGTAACCCCTTTAGCCCGACCTAGACGCTTGACCCGAACTACGAAGATTACACAGGGAAATCCAAAGTCAATCCGAAGGTAAACTTTGATTAACATCCTTTTTTTCTTTTTATCTTTTCTAGATGCTCATTATTAGCCTATATGATTAGCAATTCATTTCCGCGGAAGCGACACATCGAACGGAACTCAAACAGGGATTCAATTGCATAGAAGCGTCTTTTAGGGACTAAAACGAAAATTTCCAGAATTATAAGAACCAAACAAGTTTTAGTGTTACCAATCCATAATTAATCATATAACATGCCAGCAGGTCAAATTTCACCTTAAACAGATTATTCAAACTCATTAATTTATAAAACCAAAACTCAAGGACCAAAATGTAAGAAACAGAAACCTGAAGCAGATCAAATTCAAACTCAACGGTCAGGTGTTTCGAAACGGATGGCCTTGTACCGAAACGGTTGTTTCAAAACTAGGTTGACCGTTTCGATACTCGGGTGCGTTCCGAGACCCGTATCGAAACACCCACCTCTAGTGGAAAAACCGTTCCGAAACATCCCTACCCGTTTCAAACCCCTTGGCCAATTCAAGCCTCTGTTCCGAAACAGGCAAGGGTATTTCGATACGCCTTGCCCTGTAATAGCAAATTTTGCTGGTTTTTCACATCTCTTCATATCCGAAACATCGCTGATACATGCCACGACATGCATACAACATAGATACACACCAACGGTCAACATTTTGAGGCATTAGCTACGACATGCCATCCAACATGCAAACATAGATACTAAAGGCATGCTCCCTAATTCACAAAACCATAACAAGATAAAATCAACATACACAACTAAAATCGATCATGATGACCAATTAAAACTCAAGAATAACCCACCAAACATGCTCAAGTAACGAGAAACATCCTCAACCATTCAAAAGTATAAATCCCACCAATTGCCTCTTATTACACCGAAATAAAGCCACATACTTTGCATGGTTAAAAGCTTGGATTCCTCTCGCTTACTTGCTGCCTTGAATGCCTAGTTTTTTGCATTGATGAAACAAATGAGCGTAAGCACAAAGCTTAGTGAGGATCGCTAAACAACATTCATCAATGCATGTCACATAACTTGTAAAACCTCGACTTTACAATTCATGCCTTTTCATAAAACATGTCTTCTCAAGACCTCATTGAACTTTATAAACACATCCTCATATGCATCATTATAAAATAGCAAATAAACCTTTGCTCATGCTTTACCAAGCATCTCATGCGTTCTTGCATCATTTACAAGCATCTCATGCTTCACATTATTCAATTACATTATATTGGCTCGCAAGTGATAATCCATAAACCATTTCAACACAAGACACAATCGGATACACAGATTACAAGCGTTGTCCCAAACGCTTCATACATACTACCAGACTACACAAGGCGGAGATCAATGGCACAATCACAACCCCTCAACACCCGTGATGGAGATTAAAGTCACAATCACAACCCCTAAACATCACTCATCGGTAGTTGTATAATTCCACTAACGAGAGTACGAGACACATACACAAGACTCATACACGGGACTAAACCATCTATCGTTGTGGTCTTAACCTCAATCGTTACGGTACTTGGATGGAGATTACGGCACAATCACAACCTCTCAACTTCCAAGGCAACTTTATTCACGGTGCACCCAATCCTATAGCCGGCTAACTATATCCGACTAAAGTAACCAAAAACCATTTTCATCACTTGCCAATATACTCATTTAACATCAATAATCCACTGTTTTTCAAGCATAACCACAATGCCATTTCCACAAGCATAACATGCTTAACATCATATGCATAATCATATGAAAACCAATGATCACTTACCTAGTCCACCCATAACTTAATGGCATTAAAATCCAGCATTTAACCATGCTTAAACATACTTAAAAACAGTAAAAAAACCAAATTTATCTCAAGTGCGTTATCATCAAAACATAGCACATTTCCAAGTGAGAATCGATACAATTTAGCCTCCTAAAGATTCTAAGATTTTGGCCTCCATATTAAAATCTTTTAATTAAAATCCTTTTAAAACACATGTCATATTGAGGAAAGGTCAAATTGACTTAAAGCCCCCTAAAGATTCTAAGATTTTTGCCTCCATAATAAAATCACATTTTCCCAGTTTTGAAACTTTACAATTTGGTCACTACTCAAAATGTCCCAT
Organism: Hibiscus tridactylites; assembly: GCA_958450335.1. Lineage (NCBI taxonomy): Eukaryota > Viridiplantae > Streptophyta > Magnoliopsida > Malvales > Malvaceae > Hibiscus > Hibiscus tridactylites. The sequence goes on along the minus strand of OY288292.1, from coordinate 17,834,496 downwards.
TTCCAAAATCCATTTTGTAAAATTGATTTGACCAACCTCTTAAACATTTTTTAGAGGATTTTTATCAATTTTTACAATGTTTTTATCCTATCTCGATCCTTGATTTCGTTAAATCAGCTTACGCGATTCGAATAGTTCTCGACCGGTCTGATCCGATGTCTAAAACATCTAGACCCAAAACCAGGGCGTTACAACTCTCCCCCACTTAGGAAATTTCGTCCTCGAAATTCTCACCTGATGGAAAGAGATATGGAAACTGCTTCAGGATGTCCGCCTTGCTTTCCCACGTGGCCTCCTCAACTTCTCGGTGTCGCCGCAACACCTTCACAAGCTCTATCGTCTTGCCACGAAGAAATTTGTTACTCACACCCAGAACCTTCACTAGTTCTTCATCATACGACAGATCCGGATTCAACTCTATCTCCTCAACAGGCATCACATGTGAAGGATCCGATATGTACCTCCTCAACATGGAGACATGAAACACATCATGTATCTTTTCCAATTCCACTGGCAATCTCAACCGGTATGCCACAGGACGAATACGCTCCACAATCTCGTAAGGTCTAATGAACCTTGGGCTAAGCTTACCCTTACGCCCAAACCTCATCACCTTCTTCCAAGGTGACACCTTCAAGAACACATGTTCGCCAACCGCGAACTCAATTTCCTTACTCATCAAGTCCGCGTAAGACTTTTGCCTATCCGATGCTGCTTTTAAATGCTCCCAAATGAGCTTCACCTTCTCGATGGTTCCCTTTAGCATAGGTGGCTTCGAAATCAACTTTTGCCTAGCTTCTGCCCAACAAAGAGGGGTTCTACATCTTCTCCCATACAAAGCCTCGTATGCAGCCATTTGAATACTTGCATGGTAACTGTTATTATACGCAAACTCAACCAACGACAAGTGATTCTCCCAAGAACCCTGAAAATCTATCAAACAACATCTCAACATGTCCTCAAGCACTTGAATCACACATTCCAACTGTCCATCCGTCTTAGGATGATAAGAAGTACTGAAATTCAACCGTGTACCCAAGGCTTGATGCAATCATTCCCAAAATCGCGCTGTAAACCTCGGATCTCTATCCGAAACAATGGACTTTGGCACACCGTGCAACCACACAATCTCAGCTATGTACAGCCTAGCCAACTTATCCAAGGTATACGTAGTGTGTACATCCAAAAAATTAGCACACTTCGTGAGCCGATCTACAATCACCCAGACTGAATTTTTCTTTAATGGCAACAAAGGAAATCCAGACACAAAATCCATAGTGATTCTCTCCCATTTCCATTCTGGGATTCGCAAAGGTTGCAGCAACCCAGAACGAACCTGATGTTCAGCCTTCGCTCGCTGACACACCATGCACTTACTAACGAACTCAGCCACATCCTTCTTCAACCCCACCCAGTAGTACTCATCTTTCAAATCACGATACATCTTTGTACCACCAGGGTGCATAGCAAAAGGGCTACTATGAGCTTTAGTAAGAATATTGTGCCTCAACTCAGCATCATCCGACACCACTATTCGACTCCCAAAGCACAAAACACCATCTTCACTAAAGCTGAAATCCGAAGGTCTACCCTCCGCAATGTCCTGAACATGCGAAACAACAGAATCTTCAAGCAATTGCTTATCTTTGATCAATTGAATCAGAGATGGTTTCACATGCATTTTTGCAATAAGACCACCATAACGCGATATGCTCAAGCGAGCAAACTTCACCCTTAACTCCACAGCCACTTTCCGGCTCAAAGCATCGACCACAACATTAGCCTTGCCCGAGTGATACTTGATCGTCAAATCATAATCTTTAAGCAACTCTACCCAGCGACGTTGCCTAAGATTCAACTCCTTCTAAGACATAAGATACTTCAAACTCTTATGATCCGTGAACACAACATACTTCTCACCGTACAGGTAATGCCTCAAAATCTTCAAGGCAAACACCACAACTGCTAGCTCAAGATCATGAGTAGGGTAGTTGCACTCATGCACCTTCAACTGCCTAGATGCATAGGCCACTACCTTACCCTCCTGCATCAACACGCAGCTCAAACCAACAATGGACGCATCACTATAGACCACAAACTCCTTACCAGACTTAGGTTGAATTAGAACATGAGCTTGCGTCAAGGCTTCTTTTAGCTTCTCAAAAGCTTGTTGTCTCACATCCGTCCATTCAAAGTGAACGTTCTTCTACAAAAACTTGGTCAAAGGTGTTGCTATCTTTGAGAAACCCTCGACAAACCTACGATAGTACCCCGCTAAACCAAGGAAACTCTGCACCTCCGTCACTGACCTAGGTACTTTCCAACTCATCACAGTCTCTACCTTGTGCGGATCAACGCAAATATCCTCAGCTGACACAACATGTCCAAGGAAGACCACCTTCCTAAGACAAAACTCACACTTACTCAGCTTGGCATACAACTGATTTTCCAACAACACATGCAAAACAATTTTCAAGTGCCTATCAAGATCCTCCTCGATGCACGAATACACAAGGATATCATCGATGAACACCACCACAAATTAATCTAAGAATTTATGGAAAACACGATTCATCATGTCCATGAAAGTAGCAGGCGCGTTGGTCAAACCAAACGGCATCACCAAGAATTCATAATGTCTATACCTCGTCCAAAAAGCTGTCTAAGGTACGTCCACTTCCTTCACCTACAGCTGATAATACCCCGATCTCAAGTCTATCTTAGAAAACACTGAGGCTCCCCGAAACTGATCAACGAGATCATCAATTATAGGCAAGGGATACTTGTTCTTGATTGCCAACTTGTTCAGTTGTCGATAATCTATGCACATCCGCATTGTCCCATCCTTCTTCTTTACAAACAAGACCGATGTACCCTAAGGTGACACACTCGGTCGGATGCAACCTCGATCCAACAACTCCTGCAATTGCGTTTTCAACTCTTTCAGCTCTTTAGGTTCCATGCGATAAGGAGCAGTGGACACCGGAGTCGTATTCTCGTACAACTCAATACCAAACTCCACTTCCCTGTTTGGTGGCAATCCAGGATATTCTTCCGGAAAGACACCCAGAAAATCGCAAACAGTTCGGATGTCCTGCACACGCACATCCTTGGTGTTAGGATTCATCACATAGGCAAGGTAAGCCTCGCAACCCAACCTTATCATACGGTTTGCTTCCAAAGCCGAAATCACATTCGACAAGAATTTCACATTCTCGCCTACTACTACTACTTAATAATCATCGGCCAGCTTTAAGGTGACTCGCTTGAAATCAAAGTCAACCACCCCATATTCTCCAACAACCAATCCATGCCAAGGATTATATCAAATCTGTAGAAAGGTAACTCCATCAAATCCACAAGAAAAACATGTCCTTGAACAAATAAAGGGCATCTCTTATACAACTTCCTAGTGACTACAGTCTCACCAAAAGAACTAGTCACTTGCATTGTTACTTCAAGTAACTCAACAGGTAAATCAAGAAAATGTGCATGCTCACTCAAGATATAGAAATGCATGGATCCATAATCAATCAAAGCTAGCAAAGATAAAGACTGAAGAACAAAGGTACCTGCGATGACATCAGTGTCATTGTGTTCCTCACGCTGAGAGTAAACCCTCGCTGGTCCACCTCCCTCAGGTCAAACAGCTACTACATGAGCAATACCTCGTTGCTCCTCATCTCTCCTTTGAAAGTTCCCACAGGCACGCCCACGGCTTCTCTGTGGTGCAGCTACCACAGGAGCACGTACTTGGCCTGCACCAGCCAACAAAGAACACTCCCTCCTCATGTGATCCGCCGAACCACAATTCCAACATGAATTCCATGTCACCACAACAAGAGCCTGGACCTCTCTAGCCGCCCGAGGACAATCTTGCCTCAAATGGTCCCTCGAACCACATGTCCAACATGTATGCTGCTCATATCTCACATGACCTCCCTGGGTCTGACCACCGCGACCCGGAGCACCACGCCTCCCCTCAGGCTGATGTCTCCTATCTCGACCTCTTTTGTTCTGTCCACCTCCGGAACTGTACTCAGCTGCTCTCTTCCCAAAGCTAGACCCAACACCTCGAGACGACAATCCCAAGTTCTGCTCAATGTCTTTGGCTCGACACACAAGCACATCGAAGTCAGTATAATCTGCAGCCATCATGTATGTCTTAACTTCCTGTACCAGCCCGTACCGGAAGTGATCACATCGGTGCCTCTCACTAGGTACCAGCTCAGGAGCATACTGGCTCAAGCGTACGAATTGGACCTCATACTCAGCCATAGAAAGGTTTCCCTGAACAAGCGACATAAACTCACGTTTCTTTTCGTCCAAGTATCTTACCCTAGATACTTCCTCCTGAAGACACCTTTGAAAACCTCCCAATGAACCTCATTGGGTTCCATACCAGCCGTGGTAGTCGTCCACCAGTTGTACGCATCACCTTGTAACAAAGAAACTGCGCATCCCAGCTTGCATACATCATTACAGCCCATCTGATCCATGATACGGATCGTACTCGCTAACCAGGCCTGAGACGCCTTAGAAGACATACCATAGAATTCCACAGCTCCTAGGCTCCTCGACCTCTCAAAGGGTAAGCTTGCCTACCCAGCTACAGGGGCCTGTACATGCGCTCCAGCAACAGCAGCCTGAAACGCTCCGGTGATCGCCTGAACCAATGGCGCCAAATAACCATAACCCGAACCAGCAGGTCCTTATTGCAATTGCTCCCCACCTCCAGGTGGTGGCGGATGAGGTAGATTCCCCCCAGGAGGGACATCAGCCCCTTGATCAACCTGGTCACCCTGCTCAGCCGCAGGCACTATCGTATTCGATCTCAATTCTCTTCTTGGATCCATAGTGCTATTTTAAACAAAGCATAACATCAAAACAAGTCAAACCATTTAGGTCAGTCCAAGCAAGAATCCAAGTTTACAAAACATTTGATTAGTGTAATAAGGCAATGGGCACCCCAACTTTCCCCAACATAGCATAGCATACATGAATCATCATGCTCAACATGCTTTTCAACATCCAAATTCAGAACATATCAACATAGCATCACCATCACGCAATCATATCCACTCCAAATACGATTCACACAATTCAAGCATGGCATAAGCTTCAAAATTCAACTAAATGCATGCTTTTTACAAAACAAACCTGGCTCTGATACCAACAAATGTAACCCCCTTAGCCCAGCCTAGACGCATGACCCGAACTACAAAGATTACACGGGGAAATCCAAAGTCAATCCGAAGGTCAACCTTGATTAACATCCCTTTTTTCTTTTTATCTTTTTTAGATGCTCATTATTAGCCTATATGATTAGCAATTCATTTCAGCGAAAGCGACACATCGAATGAAACTCAAACAGGGATTCAATTGCATAGAAATGTCTTTTAGGGACTAAAACATAAATTTCCATAATTATAAGAACCAACTAAGTTTTAGTGTTACCAATCCATAATTAATCATATAACATGCCAGCAGGTCAAATTTCACCTTAAATGGATCATTCAAACTCATTAATTTATAGAACCAAAACTCAAGGACCAAAATGTAAGAAACAGAACCTGAAGCAGTTCAAATTCAAACTCAACGGTCAGGTGTTTCAAAACGAATGGCCATGTACCGAAATGATCGTTTCGAAACTGGGTTGACCGTTTCGATACTCGGGTGCGTTCCAAGACCCGTATCGAAACACCCGCCTACAGTGGCAAAACCGTTCTGAAACATCCCTACCCGTTTCGAAACCCCTTGGCTAATTCAGGCCTTTGTTCCAAAACAGGCAAGGGCGTTCCGATACGCCTTGCCCTGCAACAGCAGATTTTGCTAGTTTTCACATCTTTTCATATTCGAAACATCCCCAATACATGCCACGACATGCATACAACATAGATACACACCAACAGTCAACATTTTAAGGCATTAGCTATGACATGCCATCCAACATGCAAACATAGATACTAACGGCATGTTCCCTAATTCACCAAAACCATAACAAGCTAAAATTAACATACACATCCAAAACCGATCATAATGGCCAATTACAACTCAAGAATAACCCACCAAACATGCTCAAGTAACGAGAAACATCCTCAACCATTCAAAGTATAAATCCCACCCATTGCCTCTTATTACACCGAAATAAAGCCACATACTTAGCAAGGTTAAAAGCTTGGATTCCTCTCGCTTACTTGCTGCCTTGAATGCCTAGTTTTCTGCATTGATGAAACAAATGAGCGTAAGCACAAAGCTTAGTGAGGATCGCTAAACAACATTCATCAATGCTTGTCACATAACTTGTAAAACCTCCACTTTACAATTCATGCCTTTTCATAAAACATGTCTTCTCAAGACATCAATGCACTTTATAAACACATCCTCATATGCATCATTCTAAAACAGCAAATAAACCTTTTCTCATGCGTTTACAAGCATCTCATGCATTCTTGCATCATTTACAAGCATCTCATGCTTCACGTTATTCATTTGCATTATATTGGCTCGCAAGTGATAATCAATAAACCATTTTAACACAAGACACAATCGGATACGCATATTACAAGCGTTGTCCCACACGCTTCATACATACTACCGGACTACACAAGGTGGAGATCAATGGCACAATCACAACCCCTCAACACTCGCGATGGATATTAACGGCACAATCACAACCCCTCAACATCACTCATCGGTAGTTGTATAATTCCACTAACGAGAGTACGAGACACATACACAAGACTTACACACGGGTCTAAACCATCTACCGTTTTGGTCTTAACCTCAATCGTTAGGGTACTTGGATGGAGATTACGACACAATCACAACCCCTCGACATCCAAGGTGACTTTATTCACGGTGCACCCAATCCTATAGCCGGCTAACTATATCCGATTAAAGTAACCAAAAACCATTTTCATCACTTACCAATATAATCATTTAACATCAATAATCCACTATTTTTCAAGCATAACCACAATGCCATTTCCACAAGCATAACATGCTTAACATCATATGCATAATCATATGAAAACCAAGGATCACTTTCCTAGTGCATCCTTAACTTAATGGCATTAAAATCCAGCATTTAACCATGCTTAAACAAGCTTAAAAATAGTAAACAAAACCACATTTCTCTCAAGTGCATTATCATCAAAACATAGCACATTTCCAAGCGAGAACATTCGAACCACTTACTCTTGAGCTTAGCTAAGTGTTTCAAACTTACCCTAAGCTCCCAAGTCCATGCCCAAAGCGTTACAAAGCAGGAAAATCCATTTCCACTCACTGATACGCGAAGCCTTGCTCGCCGACACAGAAATCACCCTTCTGGAGCCTCCAACAACACCTCGTTTGCTTCTGGATCAATATCCCCTATTTTTACATCATCAAACAGAGATCTAAATGTATTAAAATGCATTCCAACACCAGCAACAATTCACAAACTCGTTGCTCACCCAAACAACACCAAAATACCCATCCAAAACAACCAGAAACTCAATCGATTGCTTCTTAGACCAAGCTCAGCCAACATACATCACTTCCAACTCATAATAAACATCAAAACACATCCAAAAAACATCCTAACCCAATCTTATACCTCCAGCAATCAAGATTCCACCATTTCACCTAAAAAACTCACTTAAATCAACCAAGAAACTCAAGGATCTCAAGGATTTCGGGATCTATGTTATTAACATTTCATTTTAACATATAAATCAACTTAGAACTCAATTAAAATCAACGCAAAATAGAGCTTAACTTAACAAGTCCGAAAATTAAGATTTCAACCAGAATTTCACAAGATTTTGATCTCCAATGAAAAGTATAATGAAAACTCAACCAAAAATAGTATTTAGAAGCCAAATATCTTGGGAATTTCAATTAAGAACTTTGATTAGAGGTTGAGAACGGGATTTACCTCCAATCCTTGCTTCCCTCAATGAATGACAAGTTTTCCTTAGCAAAATCATGAAGAACTAGGAATGATTTCTTGAAAATGATTTAGGAAATGTTGAGAGAGTTTTTGGGAGAAAGAATTCTGGAGAAAGATGAGTGAATTAGTGCTTGGCGTAAAATGAGAAAGAGTTGGTAGTTACGTAATTGAAAATCTCACATTAACTACCTTTTAATTCATTAATATAAATCCAATTAAAATCCTTTTAAAACACATGTCATATTGAGGAAATGTCAAATTTACTTAAAGCCCCCTAAAGATTCTAAGATTTTGGCCTCCATATTAAAAATCACATTTTCCCAATTTTGAAACTTTACAATTTGGTCACTACTCAAAATGTCCCATTTCCAAAATCCATTTTGTAAAATTGACTTGACCAACCTCTTAAACATGTTTTTAGAGGATTTTATCAATTTTTACCATATTTTTATCCTATCCTGATCTTTGATTTCCTTAAATCACCTTGTGCGATTCGAACCGTTCTCGATCGGTCCGATCCGATGTCTAAAACATCTAGGCCCAAAACTAGGGCGTTACAACAAAGTTGGTGGATCACCAACGCTGAATCTCATATACTTTCAAGATCTCTATCTTTCTTTCAATAGCAGCTCGTAAGCCCAAGACATAAGCTTCATATTCTGTCATATTGTTGTTACAAAGAAATTCTAACTTTCTTGTGAACAGGTAGTGTACATTATTTGAAGATATCAATACCGCTCCAATTCCACGTCCAAGGGCGTTAGCTACTCCGTCAAAATACAATTTCCAAGTTCCATTATCAGGGATTCCAATTTCTATTGTGGAGATATTCATCACATCCTCATCTAGGAAATCAAAGTTTAGGGGCTCATAATCTTCCGATGCAGGATTGGCTAAGAAATCTGCTATGGCACTTCCTTTTATTGCCTTTTGACTCACATATACAATATCAAATTCTGACAACAACATTTGTCAACCTACTAACCTCTCAATCAATGCCGGCACTTCTATCATGAATTTCAATAGATCAAGGCGGGAAATTAGCCATGTAGTGTGGTACAACATATAATGTCTGAGCCTACGAGTTACCCAAACCAAGGCACAACATAACTTTTGGATTGGCGGGTACCGTACTTCACATTCTATAAACGTTTTGCTCAAATAAGAGACAACTCTTTCTTTCTTTCCAATGTCATTGTGTCACTTCAGCACGCATCCCATTGAGTTCTCATATACTGTCAAATAAAGGATCAGAGGTCTGTCGGGAACTGGTGCGACTAATATTGGAGCATTCGTCAAGTACTTTTTAATTTTATCAAATGTCTCCGGGCATTCTTCATTCCACTCTCAAAGGGTTATTCTTTTTAAGCAACTTGAAGATTGGATCATATTTATCGGTCAGTTGTGAGATGAACCGAGAAACATAATTTAACCTACCAAGGACTCCACGAACTTCCTTTTGTGAGTTGGGTGGTGGCAAGTTCTGAATGGCCTTCACCTTATCCGGGTCTATTTCAATCCCTTTTCTTCTGACAACAAACCCCAAGAGTGTTCCTGATGTTACTCCAAAAGTGCATTTGTTGGGATTGAGTTTTAACTGGTACTTCCTCAATCTTAAAAATAGTTTTCTTAAGTTTTGAGTATGCTCTTCATCAGTACGAGACTTGGTAATCATATCATCCACGTATACTTCAACTTCTTTGTGCATCATGTCGTGGAACAAGGTAACCATTGCTTGTTGATAGCTCGCCCCGGCATTCTTTAAACCAAAAGGCATCACTTTGTAGCAATATGTGCCCCATAAAGTTATGAATGTTGTTTTGACCATATCCTCTGGATTCATCTTTATCTAGTTATGTCCCGAGAAACCATCCATTAAGGAAAACCATGAATGTCCCGACGTGTTGTCGACCAAAATATCTATATGTGGCAAAGGAAAATTATCCTTTGGACTGGCTTTATTCAGGTCTTTGTAATCTATACACATGTGTACCTTCCCATCTTTATTCGGTACAAGGACTATATTGTACACCCATTCTGGATACTAGAATACCGTAAGAAAACAAGCATCAATATGCTTTTGTACCTCTTATTTTATCTTCAATACCATTTCCGGCATCAATCTTCTAACCTTCTGCTAAATCGGTCTACATTATGGCCTTATGGGCAACTTGTGTACCACTATGTTAGTATTCAATCTTGGCATGTCTTGATAAGACTAGGCGGAGACATCTTTTTACTCTCATAGCAGATCAATCAACTTTTGCTTTTCCTTTGATAAGAATGATGTTCCTATCTTTACCTCTCTTCTAACATCATTTGTTCCCAAGTTGAGAACTTCCAACTCTTCTTTTTGAAGCAAGATCTGCATGTCTTCCTTTTCCACCAACCTTAATAATTCTTTAGGGATTTCACATTCTGTTTCATCCTCGACTTCATTGACTTCCATTAGACACACATGTTGCTCAGAACCTACTCCAGGATTAGGTTTATGATCATTCATGCAGTCGATAGTTGAAGACCTACAAAGGAAATAATAATATATTTTGGAAAGGATGAGAAAAAACAAGAAACATGTTTTCCATTTGTGAATCAACATGAAAGCATCTTTATTAAAATGGACAAGTATAATGGACCTTTACAAACAACCCCTTATACTCGCAGGAAAAAGTATAAGGTTGTTCTTGGCATTTACTTTGTCTTTTTCTTAGCTACTGGAGGAAGGTCTTCAATTGTCTAGTTGTTCAGCATCTCGCCTGGGAAACAAGGGTGAATCTTTTCCATAAATTCTCCATGTCGAGCTCCTTCAAAATTTCCTCCGATGAAGAGCCCATCCAAATCATTGCCGAAATTTTCTTCTTCGTGTAGCTTCGCAGTTTCTTGATTGACTTCTTCAAGCTGCTTCTCGACATTCCCAAACCCTCGCAACTTGAAAATCTTCGTCATATCAAAGGAGGTTACCAGTCTATATGGAGCTTCGATCCCTAATATGCGAGCCTTTCTCTGCTCTTCTCCTTTCTTCAATTCTGTCAGCCAATTTTGCACACTTGGCTTGAATCCTAGTATGAAATCGTCTTTCTTCATTATGACGGGCCTCAGACGTAAGCACCCCTGCAAGTGTTTTCCTAGTCAATTTCCAGTCTTTGTGCCCCTTCCTAGGGTCTCTCGCACAGTCATCCTAGTGCAATTTGATAACCTTGGTCGTGGGAACGACTTGCCCTTAGTGACAAAGGTTGTGTTTACGAATTTGAAAGCCGGTAAGAGCACTCAAGGGTTTTTTCATCTGCTTGGATATACGGGACATCAATGGTTATCGAGGCAATAATGTCTTCCTTCGGACCAACACTTACCAATTTCCCCTCTATCACATATTTGAGCTTTTGGTGTAGGGACGACGATACAGCTCCAGCCGAGTGAATCTAGGGTCTACCCAAAAAGCAATTGTATGTAGGCTTAATATCCATCACCACAAAATCTATATTGTACACTGTCGGCCGAATCAACAATGGTACCTCAATCTTTCCAAACACCTCTCGGGTTGTTTGGCATCAAAGGCCCTTACAGTATTTTGATATGTCTTCATATGTGAGTCATCAATGGGCAACCTTTGCAGAGTTGCCATTGGCATGACATTCAAGGCTGACCCATATTCTATTAGAACTCTTTGGTAACACATACCCTTTACAATGCATGATGATATTCAAAGCCTTCACATACACCATTCCTCGTTTGGGAATTTCATCATCAGTGAATGTGATGTAGTTGCCAGCAGTGATATGGTTCACAATTCTGTCTAATTTGTTTACAGATATAGCATTTGGTACAAATGTATGATTGAGCACCTTTATTATAGCACTACGGTGCCCCTCAGAGCTTAACATCAACTCTAACACAGAAATTCTGGCTTATTGTCTCTTTAACTGCTCAACTATGTTGTATTCACAATGCTTCAAAAACATTTAAAACTCTTGTTCTTATTCTTCTGTCACCAACTCATTTATCTTTGGAGCGAGATCATCTCCGGAAATGTTATATGGTACCACCTCAACCTTTCCTTTAATCTTCTCTGCTTTCTTAAATACTTTAGCAGAAGAATAACATTTACCACTGCGGGTAAAGTGTCCTACCTCATTTACTGCTTTTGTGTCAAGCTGATTATCTTTATGTTCTTCCAGCACTTCTTTTATTTCATCTGTTGACTTTGTCTCCTCTTGCGGTTTTTCCTTATCTTGTATGGTTACATTGGCTCTATAATTCTAGGGAACCTTATGGGTACTTTTGAAAGAAAACGGTGCAGGAGACGAGATCACAACCTTTGGATCTACTACCGATTTTGCACTCGACGTGCTTCCAGCCTTAAGTCTAATAGAGACGACCAAAGGCTTATGGACCCCGTACTTGACTCTAGAACACTCAAAGGTGCATACCTCGACTTCTTTCCTCATTCCTACTTTCTCAAAGAATTCAATTTCCTTATTATCCATCATCTTATGAATCAAGCTTATGAACTCTTGGCAATATTGATTCTCGTGACCACATTCTTGGTGATACTCGTAATACACCTCAGATTGTATCTCCATTTCCACTTTCATGCCTATTTCAATCATCTCGGCGTTATACAGTTGTTCAAATACTCATTTCAATGGAGATATAATTTCTGAAACATTAGTTTTCAACCATTTTGCTTCATCATCTTCCTATATAGCATTCACCCGTCACCCACCATGACTCGACAAAGGATTTGCTACAATGCTTGGCTCGTCAAACTTCAATATTCCATTGTTGATCAAATTATGTACTATCTTTTTTTAATTCCGTACACGTCTCAATCGAGTGCCCCGGTATCCCATCATGAAATTCACAATGGGCATCAAATTTATACCACATTGGGTAAGGATGCTGTAGGGGCGTCAAATAGTATGGCATTACAAAATTTGCTTCATACAACTGGGGATACAATTCAACATATGTCATCAGGATAGGTGTAAAATTCATCCTATCATTTCTCAGACTATGCAAATCTTTCTTGTTCGAATTTTGTGAGTTTCATGCCGCTGTACCAGGTGAAGTAATAGTCACATTCTTTGGAGCCTCATATGCACTTTTAATGTTCACTTCATTATCCTTCCTCTTGTAATTCCTCTGGGAGTTCTCTCCACTCTCAATCCGGCCACTTTTAATTACAGATTCTATCAACTCTCCAGTCATCACAATATCAGCAAAATTTTGAGTAGCATTGTTGATCAGCTTCTCAAAAAGTGGACCTCTCAAAGTTTGAACAAACATGTGGGTAACCTCACTTTCCATCAGTGGAGGTTGCACTTGAGCTGCTACATCTCTCCATCTTTGAGCGTATTGCAAGAGTGTTTCATCACTTTTCTGCTCCATGCCTTAAAGCATAACCCGACTACGAATCATTTATGTCACATGTTTATAATGTTCTATAAAGGCCCCTGAAAGATCCTTCCAAGATCGAATGTTCATATGGCACAACTGTGTGTACCATCGGGCCGCTGATCTAGTTAAACTATCCTGGAAGCAGTGTATCAGCAACTTCTCATCTTTCAAGTGACCAACCATCTTCTAGTAGTACATTGTGACGTGGACCTTTGGGAAAGTGGATCCATCGTATTTTTCAAAATTTGAGGCCTTAAATTTCGGAGGAAGTATCAAGTCAGCCACTAAACTCATTTCAGCAGCACCAGGTCCCATTTCGTTTGCTTTTTGTAACTCCAGCAAACAGTCTTCTAAGGCCTTACAACGCTCCTCTTACTTCCTTTCAATCTCAGCGCGAATCTTTTCTATCTCGTTCAAAGTATTTAGATCTGAGACCTCTTCGCCACTTCTAAAATTTGCCCCAACATGCACTAGATGACTAGTCGTCGCTCCTGCCAGGTTAATGTGGACCTTCTTTGCAAGAGGAGGCTTTTTAGGTTGCATTCTGATGTGAGATGTGGTTTTAGCCTGATCATTCATGTCGTTGGAAGCACCTTCAGCCATTTTAGCTTTTCTAGAATCCTTTGGTCCTAACATAGCAGTCAGTTGATTGATAATCTATGTCTGTGTCAGCGCAAAATAGTCTTTGATAGATTGATCCATCTTGTCAAATCGGTTCTATGTCTCCACCTGATCGTTTTCTAGACTGGCAATTCTATCCTCGATAGCTATTGCTTTAAAGCGTAGACGAGTTCCATATGAAAGTGGTATAATTGTGGCTTAAAAGCAAACTTCCATTAAATCTTTCTTCATTAAATTCTTTATTTTTCAATGTATATTATGAAGTTTTAAATGCGTGAATGCATGAATGTATGCATGAATGCATGAATGTAAAAAAGAAGGCATTGAATTTTAGGAACTAGTCTTTTGGAAACATACATTCGTCTAAAAGTTCGAATACAAAGAAAGACAAATTTCCTACAGGAAACTGCTAGCCCTAATTCCTAAGTTGACCAACTCGTGCATCAAGCGAATGATAACTTCTCCATGTTTTGGCTTGACATTGGTTTGCTACAACAAACTCGTAGCTTGCCTTGACAATATATGGACGTACGAGGCAACACTCCTGACCTGTTTCTTGAAACTCACCAATTCATCATTATGGATTTGAACGGTGCGTCATGTCCCTTCTTTCTCTATTTAAATCTGAACTTTGTCCTCAATGTGGTATTTTGTGATTAGTTTCTTTGGCTGCGTTACTTGACTTGTTAGATTGAAATTCCTAGCTTGTTCCACTTCCAGCTTCTTTTTCTCTTTACTACTTGATTCTTTGCTTGACATGGACTTCTTTTCATACAACCTTTTATAATCATCTATTTCCTTCATCATAGCATCCAGTTTTTCTGACAAACTCTTCACCACTTTCCTTATTCCTCCTTTTTGTTTTGCCTTATAACCATCATGTAATTCTTGTAGCTCCTTCAGATCACGACTAATCTTTTCGTTCTGTTTCATCAGCTTCTTTTCTTTTCCTTCATGCATGCCTACCTACAAATTTTCCATAGTTAACTCTTCGGTGAGATCACTGATTCCCTTTTCATACTTCTTCAAATATAAATAACGGTCATGCTTGAGTTTTTCTAAAGCTGAGGGTGCTTCCTTGGCAGACTGGGTAGAGGAACTAGCATTTACTGGCCTTTCTTGAAATGTCTTGTCGTTAACCCTTTGCATTCTCTATTCATCATATCTCGCCATCACTCCTGAGTCTTGATATGGATGGACCCTTCTTAGTTTTTCCCAATCTCTTGCAGTCTGAACTACTATCCCCTTGTAGTCATTCGTCTTGCATTCGTACTCGAACTTTTCCATGACTTTAGTAGCCGGTATAAATTGTCTTGAACCAAATTATCTAGATACTAGAAAAGGGCAGTAAGTCATTCCACCCCAAATCACTGGCAGTGGGACCCAGTCTCTGTCTCCGCACCGATATAAGAAAGTTGTTCCCCTATTCAACCATGGAGCCTTCCATACCACATTAGTATCTTTCAAGTCCTTGAAGTATTCTTCCCAATATTTTTCACTCTTTTCCTCTAAAGGACAGCTAGCTATGTGTTCTTCAATCAGTGAATATGTGTCAAGATACCTGATTCCTCTATAAGATGTGTTCCACCTGTGACCTCTAAACCAGATTTCAAGTAATTGTACGCATCCCCAAAACCTTCCTTCTCCTGATTTCTTGCAAGGAGTCAATGATCTCTAAGTTTTTGTCAGGATAGCATATATTGGGTTGACTCCTTTCTCTAGTCGCTCGAATAGTCCCACAATTGACGGGTCAATATCCCCGGATTCCTTGTAAATAAGACCAACCCGTATATAAACAAGGCGAAAAGTCTTCTCATCAAGACTGGCTCATCATTACTTTCCAATATCAGTTCTTTAAGGCTCATCCAGTTGATTCATTTTCTATCTTCATTTTGATCTGTGTTGTCATTATTTGCCATTTTCTATCCAACCACTCTTTTGTTTTTCTAGTTAATGATATTAATTTCTTCATGAAGCTTGAATTGTTGACGGGTCTGGTATAAATCTTATCACTTTTAATTCTAGGACAGTTAATCAGTATCTCATATTCCTCCAGTGTAGGTGTCATGTCTACTTGTTCGAAGGTGAAACAATTGTATGCTGGGTTCCAAAACTGTGCCATGGCTCCAAGCAACTCTTGATCGACCTTTACACTTAATAGAAAGGCTATGTCTCCAAATTCTTTCTTAAATTGTTCCTTCATTTCATTATCCCACTAATCCCACATCTCTTTTACTTTCGGTAAATAGGTATTCTGATTAGTGTTTATCTTTACGTAACCCTTCATCTTGGACACTTCACTTTTACGGAGACTGTCCCCCTTCTCATGTTGAGTTTGCTCGGACCAAGTCCAGACCGCTGTATTATCTTCTCCCATCTTAAACTCTCAAGACATATCGAATACTTCCAAATTGACTAACTCCCGATTTGATGCCAAAACAAATGCAATTTATGACAAGATTTATTCAAAACAAAACAAAAAAAATCGTGTTAGTACTTGTGAATTAATATGAAAAATCAAGTAAACAAATTATTATTTCAGAGAAACACATGATATGTAGCAAAGAAAATAACCAGAGAAATGTATTTAAACCGGCAACACCTGTCCTAGGTCCATGTCTGGCTCTAGCGAGGTAGGCTTCTAAAAATAAAATGTGGGCTTTGTTCTAGACTCTTGGTTCCTAAAATATTTTTACCATCTACTACAACAGTAAGACATCGATTCGGTAGTATAGGTTCCTTATAACGGAGGCATGGGCCTCACGACACATAAGGTTAGTATATCAGAAGAAGAAAAAGGTCCGAGCTCGAAGCTGGACAACATCACGTCAGATATTGTCTCTCTCCCACTTAAGGGTGAAAAACTTGGGTTGGGGGTTTATACATGAATGACATATATAACATACACAAAAGCTTACCCCATTTTTCCTAAAAATTCATCCAACAATTCTCTTAGAAAAAATTAAATTTATATTAGTATTCGAAATTCAAAAATGTCACGTGGAATTAATTAATAGGCATGACTATCAATTTTATTCTCAGTGGAGTCGCCAAGTTGTCGTGACCGTTTTTAAAACCGTTATATAAAAACAGCGTGATGATTAGAGTTTTAGAAATCGGGGTATTTCCATTTTTAATTTGATCTTGAAATCAGGGTTGTTCCATATTAAAACCAATTCCTTTATTTATTCTTTAAAATCATTTTGGAGTCACCACCGAGCACTTTGGTAGAACAGAAACCATAAAAACGGACCAGAGATTCTTTTCTTTAAAACTCGGGTTCGGAAGTTGATTACGTGTAGGGAAGGGTTAGCACCCCTACAACCCCCGTTATCGGTGCGTTATTAATTCCATAGGGCATTTTGACATTTTGAACATTAATCTAAATTTAATTAAATCTTTTAGTTGTTAAATGGATTCCATTTTGAATGAGGATATCCTTTTGTAAGAAAATACATTTTGGACGAATATAAGCTTTGAAAAATCAAAATTCATTTGGACACTTCAATTTATATTCAAAATGTATCTCAACACAAATTGTTTAATGCATGCCCAATCATTTTGTTGTCTTTTTTAAGTACTACCTAATTAAGGCTCCATTAATTTATTTAATTAAAATTTTTGAATATTATCAAATTTAGGACTTATGTGATAACACCCAAAAATTTTGGACACTACCCATATTTACCTTAAATCAATAATATTCCTATCATTAATGTCTCTAATTATTTAATCACATTCTCAATTTTATTAAACTAATCAACTTAGAATATTTGAGCTTTATTCAACTTCATTTATTTGTCTACAATGTCATCTCCTATCAAATTAATTAGATTTAATTAGAGAACTTAGTCTTAAAAGGCTCTGACTCAACTATTAATTAAGTGACCAGATTGTCTAAACAATAAAACTAAATTCTCAATTTAAAATATGCAAACAAATAAATAATCAAATAAATAAATCAAAGCTGAAAAAGAGACTAAATTGAATTGAATTCAAACTCAGAAAGCCTAAATTACAAAGGTTTGGTGACTAATATGTGAGAAATGTAAAACAGAGCAACCCAAAGTATAGAGTGGAGAAAGAAGGGCGTGAATCTCTTTCTAACCCGACCCGCGCAAACTCGTCCAAACCCGGTGCCAAAACGACATCGTTTTGACTCGGCTATTTAAAGCCTTCATCCGAGTCAGACTCAGCCATTTGCACATTTCACCCTCTCTCTCTATCCCTAAAATTCTCTGAACTCGAACACTCAATTCCCAGAAAAATTACACCGAAACAGATCAAACCCCACGGTTCATCCTATGTTCTAACCAAATTCATCCATTTTCATGATTTGATCCATATAAACTCCTAAACCATCTCACATTTTAGTTTTTCGAGATCAAACACTTGTTTTTTCAAGAACTTCACTCGTGTTCTTCCTCTTTTCATCCCTTTGATTCCCACAAACACTTAATTTCCCCCATTTTTTGTTTCTGAAGATCTAAACCTTGAAAAACCCAAGAACACGACATGAACTTACTCAAATCTCACTTTAATCTTCAGCCACCACAGACCGTAACTCTGACCTATTTCCCGGCTACCAGAGGTGACACCAGCCACTAGTCGTCGTCTCCGGTTATCCCCTACGTTTCTCCGATCACTGAAAACCTTCCAATCACTTTCTTCGACTTAACCTAGATCTTCGGTCATCCCTTCCGACCAAACCTGCAACTCCGGCCGTCGAGCTCCACCACCAGAGCGATTTCCGGCCATCGTCTGCTCCGTACTGAAACCCTTAAACTTCCATTTTTTCTCCGTTTTCAAGCCTAACCCCTAATCTAGTCCTGAATTCATTAAAACCAACCCCCTTCGCCCAGTCCCACACTAACTTCCCAAAAAACTAAACCCTAAAACTACCTCTTTGGCTTCGTCGAAAGCTCTAAAGCTTCACAAATTCCAATCACAACCTCGCAAATCTCAGATAAGCTTCGAATCTCACTTTGACTTTCCTAGATCTAGGTTTTATGCTTTTAGGTTACTGTTTTTAAGGTTTAAAGACTAAAACCAAACTTTTTATGTTATTTTTACAGGAAAGTAAGAGAGGGGATTGGAATATACCTTCTGGTATGTTCGACGTACTCTGGCGACCGTTCACCTCTGGTATGCCTCTTCAACTTCTCCTCTCTCTTCAATTATGGCCGGTAATGATTGAGCAATTATTGTTTAATAATTGTTTCTCTCTATTTATATCTGGGTTGTAATGCCCTAGTTTTGGGCCTAGATTTTTTAGGCATCGGTTTGGGTTAGTCGAACCTAAAGTTAGAGATCCGAGCCTTTAGAAGCGGTTCAGGGAAAACATAGTTCAGGATGGCATAAAATTATGAGAAAATTTGATAAAATCTTTTTAAAATATATATTGAAAGTTGGTCAAACCAATTTTAGAAAATGAGTCTTAGAAATTCAAGATTTCTAGTAGTGACCATTTCGTAAAAAGTATAAAACTGGTTTTTAATGACTAAATTAAAAAGAGGACAAGACTTAGAATCTTTAGGGAGATTATATCTTTGTGTGGAACTTTTTCCTCAAATTGACCATTTTAATTATTTTTAATAAAAAGATTTTTAGAAAGGGTTTCAAATTAAAAAGGAATTTTAATTAAACAAAAGAAGAATTTACGTAACTAACTTCTCTCATTTTCACTCAGCCAAACACTCTTCCCTTTTCTAAAAACCAGAGAGATTTACATCCTTTCTAATCCTTTTTGAATAGCAAAAGAGTTCTTTCATTCTCCAATCATTTATCATTGGGTTTACTTGAAGATTTCATCAAAATCTTGTCATTTGAGGAGAAAAAGGCAAGGTTAGAGGTAAGATTTCGTTCAACTCATCGAATCAAGGTTCTTTAGTGAAATTTCCAACTCTTGTGCCTCCTAAATATGCTTAATAACTTTGTTTTATAGTTGATTAATGGAAAATTGGCTAAAAAGGCTTTATTTAGTGATTTTCCAAGATTTTTGTTTGGGCACTGTTTTAGTTGATTTTGGATTGATTTTAAAGTTGTTTTGCATATTAAATGATGTTGAAATAAAGGCTCAATCATAATAATCTCGGATTAGGTTGGATCTCTAATTGTTTAGGTTGTTAGTTAAGGGTTTTTTGGCTTGGAAATGTGAATATGGTGTTGCTGGGTGTTATTAGATGTAATTAGAGTGTTTTTGAATGTTGATTGATGGTCAAAAGTGAATGGAAGTGATGGATTATGGCTGGGTTAAGTTTCGAGTAATATCGATTGAGTTTTCGGATGTTTTGGATGGGTATTGTTAAGTGTGCAAAAGTTCTATATTTATGCCCTAGTTTAGCTCAATTATTATTGTTCCGAAGTATATTTTAGTTGCGTTTATTAGGCAAACATACACAAAACTGCATAGATTAGATAATCTACCTTATTTGATGAACTTAATTGTTTTATGTAAAAGATATTGGTCAGGTGCGTTTTCTCTCTGTGCGCAGGTACCCGCCCAGGAAGATGTCGTCGAGGCAGCAGAGAGGGCAGGAGAGGAGAGGCTGGAAATTGATGGAGGAAGCTATTGGACCATCTGGAGAGCTGATCGATAACTGACAAAGAGGAGAGGCCCAGAATGAAGAGCTGTGCCAACCCAGACCTCTGCCGAGGCAGACAACAGTTTGCCGCCGAGGTAGCAACTCGAGGAAGGGTGGAAATATGCAAAGTGGTATGCGATTGAAAGAGCTCATCAAGCCCGATTTTTGGAGACCACGTGAACATGCATTAGAGCCCAACATACAAAGAAAAACCATGGTCAAAGTCAAGGTGGAAAAAGTCAAACGGTAATCTAGGATGATTTATTGTTAGATTAGTTCTTTTAATGAGTTGTAATTAGATTCTAACTAGGATTCCTGCCCTAAACCGAATTAGATCCAGGCCCCTCCCTATAAATGTAAATCGACTTAAAGGAGAAAAACACAATTGAGATTAGAGAGAAACCCCCTTCTTGTCGAAAAATACCCTTGTCCCACCATCTCCATTATATTCTAAACCTTCCCTAGGGCTAAGGGTTGGTTGCCTAGTAGTTGTGAGAGTTTTTCTTGTATTTTTTTAGGTTTCAGTTTTTGCAATAAAATTCAATGTTTGTTTACTCTTGGTTCTTTATTGTGTGCAATCTTTATCGGGAGAGAAGAGAGCACCAATATATTTGTTTAATATTGGGAGAGTTGGACTCACGAAACGAGTAAACAAGGTTTTAACCAACCATAGGATAAAGATACTTCGGCTTAAGGATAAGTTAGAAGTTCAGCGGCTAGGAGGGGCTTCAGAATCGGTTGGTGTTCATCCTTAGATTCACGTTGGGAGGTATTTTCCAAGATGTGTTCGCCAATAGTACTTCAATATTAGGGATAAGAGGAAGTCATTGAAGGGAGCCTTGCCGAACCTTGAATCATCACTTAATTGCCCAGGCAGTTACATTGGTCTCTGCCAAGGCGGGCTTCTGTCGAGGCATACTCGTGGGCGGCTACCAAAAGTTGTTAAGTCGATCTACAAAGTTGTACCGTGACAGTGCATCCAATCTCCACACTACGAAGCATTCCAATACTAGCCCATTCTCTCACTCTGTTTTCTCAATTTATTTTATTTGCTTTAATTTTAGTTTTAATTAAATCCAAACAACTTTTAATACTTGTGTTTTTGTTTTTATTTGTGCAGAAAGGTGAATTCCGAAGGTTGTCACAATCCTTGTGGAGATGATATCTTAAATACTTTAACATGACACCATGTATACTTGCACGCAATTTGCGCATCACTTTTGCACGCAATAAGTTTTTTGCGCCGTTTCCGGGGATTGGCATAAAACTTTTTGTTTTTATTTTTCTGCACTTTCTATTTTTTTTGTTTAACCCCCTGGTTTTCTTTGGTTTATGACCAAAGCGAACCAGAAAACACCCTTGCGAGACTACGATCCAGAGTCTGAATGTACTGCTCGTAGATTTAGACAAGAAAACAGAGAAGCCATGGGTGACCAACAGAACATCCAAAACTAGAATCTGCCACAATCCAGAATCGACAATGTCATGGCGGGAGATGGCATGCAACCTCCTGCCGGTCGGTGGCTAGTTCGTGACTACTTGGAGGAGAATTCTAGAAGGCTGAACTCTGGCGTGATTGATCCAGAAATAGAAGAGGACCACTTCCAACTCAAACCAGTCATGTTTAACATGTTGCATACACTTGCACAATTTGGAGGATTCGCCACTAAAGACGCCCACCAGCACATGAAATCCTTTCTAGTTATATGCAAATCCTTCAAAATCCATAGAGTCCATCTTGATGTGTTACGACTCAGATTATTTCCCTATTCACTGAAGGATAGGGCAAAAACTTGGTTCAATAGTCTACCATCATAGTCCATTGAATCGTAGACAGAACTATGCCGAGATTTCTTAGCTCAATTAATCCTGTCAATTTAACTAATAAATTACGGACTGGCATTTCGACAAGCATATGATGAACCGATGTACAACGCATAGGAGAGATATTGCGAGTTGCTGAATAAATGCCCCTCCCATGGATTTCTAGAGTGGACACTAGTATCCATTTTCTACTATGTAATAAACACACCAACGAGGATGATGCTGGATTCCTCTGCCAATGGTACATTACTCGATAAGGAGTCAGTTGAAGCAAATCAAATCATGAACATGATGGCCAAAAACAACTACCAGTTCCCTAATGCCCGTCGTGGCAGCATAAGAAGGCAGGCCACGGCAAACGAGCTAGGAGCATTAGATGCAGTCGTAGCACAGATCACTCAGTTGACAAAGATGGTAGAAGCTATGCAAAGGCAGAACAATACCAGTAGGTTAAAGCCATTGATGCCTTTTGCGACCAATGTGGGGAGACGATGACTCGTCCGAGTGCCAATAGGGAACCGAAACCAGCTGCTTTGTGGGGAACTTCAACAGAAACAACAACCCTACATCTAGCACCTACAATCCAGGCTAAAAGAGGCACCCTAATTTTTCATGGAGTAACCCCAAAAGCTCTTTGAATTCGACTAACCAGACAAACCAAACGCAAGGATTCCAACAAACTATGTTGCGGTAGTAGCAACAAGCAGCACCCAGTTCTCTCGAGCAAACTCTAAATGCCTTCATAGACAGGACCGAGATGAGAATGCAAAATCACGAGGCAACTTTAATGTCGCTAGAAACTCAAGTAGGGCAGTTTGGGCATCTACTGAATACTAGACACATTGGAGTATTGCCCAAAGAAAAAGCAGAAAAACCAGAACAGATCACACTCCCTCAAATCAGATTCCAATGCAAGGAGGATATTGAAAATATTCAGCCGCCTCCCTCATTCCCTCAACAGTTGAAGCAGCAGAAGCAAGAGTACCAGTTTAAGAAATTCTAGGACAATCTCAAACAGGTACACATCAACATACCCTTTGTCGAGACCATAGAACAAATTCCAAATTATGCAAGGTTCCTCAAGGACATGGTGTCAAGACGAGCAAGGATGGGGGAATTCGAAACAGTATCCATTACAGAAGGTTGCATGGCAATGTACCAAAATCGAGCACCACCTAAACTAAGAGACCCAGGCAACTTCCTCATTCCATGCGCCATTGGGAACCATTACGAGCGGAAAGCCTTATGTGATCTTGGGGCAAGCATTAACTTGATGCCCAAATCGGTGTTTGAAAAGCTTGGAATTGGGAAAGCTCAACCCACCACTGTCATGTTGCAGTTATCCGACCGCTCTTACGTGCATCCGAAAGGAAAAATTGAAGACATCTTGGTAAGAGTAGATAATTTTTTTTCGACTGGTTTCCTCGTTTTAGATTGTTAAACTGATGAGCATGCACCAATCATACTGGGAAGACCATTCTTGGCCACTGGAAGAACTCTAATTGATGTGGAGAATGGAGAACTTACTATGAGGGTAAACGACCAGCATATAAAACTCAATGTACTTAAGACCCTCAAGAAAGTAGATAACAAAGAAGAGTGCCAGTTGATCCAGACAAAAACGGAACTGCTTCTCGCATTAGATACCTCATGCCTTAGCAGTCAGTACATGGGCAGAGATTTTGAACACTGTCGTGTCAGCTATTCAAATAACTGCCTCGACATCTACCTTGGCAGCCTACCTGACAACTTCTTTGATGACACTAAAGAGGTAAACTGGACTGGTACTTGTCCAGGTAAGTACTTCGAACCTCTTAACTATACAACGAAAAAGAGTACCATTGAAAAGCCATCTATTGAATAGCTGCCTAAACTGGAAATGAAACCCCTGCCCAAACAACTTAAATATGTTTACCTTGGATAGAACGATACTTTGCCCGTAATCATCTTCTCCAAGTTAACGCAGGAATAGGAACGACAGTTAGTTACGATGCTTAGGCGGCATAAACATGCCATTGGATGGACAATAGCTGACCTGAAAGGAATCAATCCGAAAATTTGCAAGCTTAAGATCCACCTAGAGGATGATCATAAGCTGATAGTTGATGCCCAAAGGCGGCTGAATGAGGCCACGAAGGATGTGGTTAGAAAAGAAATAATCAACTGGCTCGATGATGGTATCATTTACGACATATCCAATAGCAAGTGGGTGAGTCTCGTCCAATGTGTGCCCAAGAAAGGAGGGATGACAGTCCCTACAAATGAAGACAAAAAATAATCCCAACCAGGACTGTGATCGGTTGGAGGGTTTGTATGGACTATCAAAAGCTGAATAAAGCTACTCGAAATGACCACTTCCCCTTACCTTTCTTAGACCAAATGTTAGATAGATTGGTTGGAAAACCTTACTATTGTTTTCTTGATGGTTACTCAGGTTACAACCAGATTGCTATTGCCCCGAAAAACTAAGAGAAAACCACCTTCACATGCCCATATGGAACATATGCCTTTAGAATAATGTCGTTCGGACTTTGTAACGCACCAGAAACCTTCCAACGGTTTATGATGGCCATCTTCTCTAACATGGTAGAATATTTCCTGGAAATCTTCATGGACGATTTTTCATTCTTTGGGGAAAGCATCGATAGATGTCTCGACAACCTTGAGAAAGTACTCGAAAGATGCGAAGAATCCAATCCTGTCTTAAATTTGGAAATTTTCCATTTCATGGTAGACGAGGGCATTGTCCTAGGCCATAAAATATCCTGTCGTAGCATCGAAGTTGATAGAGCAAAAATAGATGTTATCAAAAAATTGCCACCGCCCACCAATGTCAAAGGGGTCAGGAGTTTTCTAGGACACGCTGGTTTCTATTGATGCTTTATTGAAAAATTTTCAAAAAGTCACTAAACCACTATGTTCTTTGCTTGAATAAGATAAACCCTTTAACTTTGATGATAAATGCACTAAGGCATTTGAGACATTAAAGCAGAAACTTGTAGCAGCTCCCATTGTAGCACCCCCGTATTGGACTATGCCCTTTGAAATAATGTGTGATGCTAGTGACCACGTTGTCAGGGCAGTGCTCCGATAGAGGAAAAACAAAGTCCTCCATGTCATATACTACTCCAACAAGACGCTCTACAAGGCCCAAGTGAATTACATTACCACTGAAAAAGAGTCGTTGGCAGTAGTCTTTGCTTTTTATAAGTTCCGAGCATATCTCCTTGAGGCAAAGGTGATAGTGCACACAGATCACTCAGCCATCAAATATCTCTTCTCAAAGAAAGATGCAAAGCCAAGGTTGATACGATGGATCCTCCTCATTCAAGAGTTTGACGTAGAATTCAAAGATAGAAAAGGGACATAGAACCAGATGGTTGATCACTTTTCACGACTAGAGGGGAGACCAATAGATGCGACCAAAATCAAGGAAAACATCCCGGATGAGAAAATTCTAGTAACGGCAACATCAAACTTCACAGCTGCCCATGAAGCATACGCCATAGCCACCGCGACAAACTCTCTGGCAGCCAAGATAGACTCCACCACACCCTGGTACGCTGATATCGTAGACTTTCTAGTTAGTGGCATTTTTCCTCCTAACATGAAATACCAAGAGAAAAAGAAGTTCCAAAATGATGCAAAAACATTATTATTGAGATGAACCTCTCCTTTTTAAACAATGTGCAGACCAGGTAATTCGGAGATGCATACCAAAGAAAGAACAACATGAAATCCTCCAACATTGCCACAACTAACCATATGGAGGACATTTTGGAGGAACCAGAACCGCCGCCAAGGTTCTCCAATCAGGATTCTACTGGCTGACACTGTACAAGGATGCCCAGGCATACTACAAACAGTGTGATAGATGCCAGCGAACATGCAATATCTCAAGGAGAAACGAGAAGCCATTACGGAATATCCTGGAAGTCAAACTGTTTGATGTGTGGGGAATCGACTTCATGGGCCCGTTCCCATCATCCTACGGGAACTTATACATATTACTAGTAGTAGATTATGTGTCCAAGTGGGTGGAAGCCATTTCTACACCAAAGGAGGACTCCAAGACCGTGTTGAATTTTCTCCAAAATCACATCTTTACGAGGTTTGGAGTCCCCAGAGCCATAATAAGTGACGAGGGAAAACACTTTGATAATAAACTGATTGCCTAGGCATTGACGAAATATGGTGTCACGCATAAGATTGCCACAACAAACAACTCTCAAACCAACGGGCATGATGAAATTTCAAACAAGGAACTAAAGAGCATTCTTGAAAAGGTGGTAAACCCATCTAGGAAATATTGGGCCCTTCGGATCCATAATGCATTATGAGCATATCGAACAGCCTTCAAAACCCCATTCGGCATGTCACGTTATAGTCTCGTATATGGAAAAAGCTGCCACTTACTTGTCGAGATTGAAGACAATGTGTATTGGGCCATCAAGACACTAAACTTAAACTGGGAAAAATTCGGGCATAAAAGACTCCTGGACCTAAATGAAATTGAAGAATTCAAAGCTGCAGCGTACGACAACGCGAGGATATATAAGGAAAAATAAGAAATGGCACGACAAAAAGTTGTTGCCGTGGCAGTTCATGCATGGGAAGCAAGTTCTTCTTTTTAATTCTCGATTAAAACTATTTCCAGGAAAGTTGAAATCAAGACGGTCTGGACCTTTTGAAGTTGTCAAAGCATTCCCCCATGGTGCAGTCACCATAAAATCCAACAAAGATGGCCATGAATTCACAGGGAATGGGCAGCGGCTAAAGCACTATACAAGAACCCACACTACCAAAGACAAGGAAGTGGTTATGTTAGGAGACGCATACCAATGCACTTCTAACATAGCCTAAATCATTTTTTTGTTGTTAATTTTGTGATTTAGGAATTAGATTTATTTTTCTTTAATTTTCTCTTTTATTTTTCATGTTCATTTTCAAGACTCTCTCACAACTCCACCTTCCCGCCAGCAGCCGCCGAGGGCGGCAAAACGCTTCAAAGTCGCAGCTCGAAAGAGGATGATCCTAGACGAGGACGCCAATGAAACCTCCTCCGAATCACCATCAATCTAAGCTTCTCTCTCCTTCTTCTATTTTATTTTTTTCTAATCTATACTAAATTTTGTGTATGTAGGCATGTATTGAGGATAATGCTCCTATCGAGTTTGGGGGGGGGGGGGAATTAGTCCTCTATTTTTTTTCTTTTGTTTTTCTTTTATTTTCTATTATTTTCTGTTTTTATGTTTCTGTTTTGTTTTTTTAGTAGTTACATATAGGTTCTAATGTAACATTCCTTTATTTATAATTTATTGAAATCTTAGTTTTAGAAAAATTCTTGAGTAGTTTTTACCCGCCGCGGCAGAGTGCCCGCATGGGCGGCAACCTTAACATGACTCTTAATTTACTTAGAATCTTACTATGATCTGAACTTAAAGAAACACTCTTTGTGACTAGTTTGATTTTAGGACTTCTAGGAAACTTAAGTATTTCACCTAGAGGTGTCTGAAACTGGCTCTAGGATAAGCTAGAGGTGCCCGAAACCGGCTCTAGGAAAAAAAGGTGCTAAATGAAATCATTAGAGGTGCCTATCAATGGCTTTAGTGGTTTAAATCCTTTATTGTTTATTATGTTATAAATTGCAAAAGAAACTAGAGGCTCTAATAAAGATAACTTTGAGGAAACCCAAGGGAATTAAGGTGCGTATCGGAGTTTACTTAGAAGCCGAAGAATCATTCTTATCACAAGGACCGCATACACTCACGAGATACATAGTTCGGTTCTGGGTAAGTCAATTGTCATTCGAACGGTTGCTATTAGGCGTAAATCTACACGGTATGCAAAGGTTGCTCAAGATACTCTCTCAACTAAGTTTACATATGATTTTAAGTTTTGGTATGTTATTAATAGATTGCATTTCTTGAGGACAAGCAATAGTTCGAGTTTGGGGGTGTGTTAAGTGTGCAAAAGTCCTATATTTATGCCCTAGTTTAGCTTAATTATTGTTGTTCTTAAGTATATTTTAGTTGCATTTATTAGGCAAACATAACCAAAACTGCATAGATTAGATAATCTGCCTTATTTGATGAACTTAATTGTTTTAAGTAAACGATACTTCTCAGGTGCGTTTTCTCTCTATGCCCAGGTACCCGCCTAGGCAAATGTCGATGAGGCAGCAGAGAGGGTATAAGAGGAGAAGCTAGAAATTGATGGAGGAAGCTATTGGACCACCTGGAGAGCTGATCGAGAACTGAAAAAGAGGAGAGGCCTATAATGAAGAGTTGTGCCAACCCCTACACACCAATCTAGATCTTTGCTAAGGCAGACAACAGTATAACGTCGAGGAATCAACTCAATTAAGGGTAGAAATATGCAAAGTTGTATGCGACTGAAAGAGCTCGTCAAGCCCGATTTTCGGAGACCACTTGCACATGCATTGGAGCCCAGCAGACAAAGAAAAGCCATAGTCAAAGTCAAGGTGGAAAAAGTCAAATGAGAATCTAGGAAGATTTAATGTTAGATTTGTTCTTTTAATGAGTTGTAATTATATTCTAACTAGGATTCCTGCCCTAGACCGACTTAGACCTAGGCTTCTCCCCTATAAATGTAAATCGACTTGAAGGAGAAAAAGACAATTGAGATTAGAGAGAAACCCCCTTCTTGTCGAAAAATACCCTTGTACCGTCATCTCCATTATGTTCTAAACCTTCCATAAGGCAAAGGGTTGGTTGCCTAGTAGTTGTGAGAGTTTTGCTTGTATTTGTTTAGGTCTCAGTTTTTTGAAATAAAATTCGAGGTTTGTTTACTCTTGGTTTTATCCAACCATAGGATAAAGCTACTTTGGCTAAGGGATAAGTTAGAAGTTCAACGGCTAAGAGAGGCTTAATAATCGGTTAGTGTTCATCCTTAGATTCACGCCTGGAGGTATTATCCAAGACATGTTCGCCAATAGTACTTCAAGCTTAGGGATAAAAGGAAGTCATTGAAGGGAGCCTTGCCGAACCTTCAATCATAACTTAACTGCCCAGACAGTCACATTATTCTCTGCCAAGGCGGGCTTCTGCCGAGGCATACTCATGGGCAGCTACCAAAAGTTGTTAAGTCGATCTGCAAAACTGTACCGAGACAGTGTATCCAATCTCCACACTACGAAGCATTCCAATATTGGCCCATTCTTTCACTCTGATTTCTCAATTTATTTTATTGGCTTTAATTTTAGTTTTAATTAAATCCAAATAACTTTTAATGCTTGTGTTTTTATTTTTATTTGTGCAGAAAGGTGAATTCCGAAGGTTGTCACAATCCATGTGGAGATGATATCCTAAATACTATAACTTGGCACCGTGTATACTTGCACACAATTTGTGCACCATTTTTGCACGTAACATGTATTTAGGTGCTTTAGGTCAGAGCATCGAGATTGTTTAAGTTTCTAGTGGTTTTAATGCCTTATGATGCATTGATCCTCTTTTCTTGTGTGGTATGAACAGGGAAAATACTTTGGAAGAAATCGGTGAAGATCTGAAGGCTTTAGACAATTAAATTCGTGTCGGCGAATCTCGGTTTCGCGAGTCGGTGAGTGGAAATGAGATTTCCAGCTTTAAAATACTTTTAAGGTGGTTTTGAGAACTTAGTGTAAGCTTGAAATGCTTTACTAAGTTCGGAAGTAAGTAAAGTGATTTTCTCCCTTGGATTGTGCTATTATGAGCTTTTTGATGCATGTAACGCCCCCAGTTTAGGGTCCGGAAGTTATCCATATTTTGTTGAAGGTTCGTTCGAGTTAGCTTTATCGATTTAGACTAGTTTTGGGATTTATTTTAAATAAATGGATTTTGAAGGATTTAAATTTTGGAAGAATAGTTTTAAATCATTATAAATATATATGTGATTTTTGGTGGAAACAATTTTGGAAAATGGACATTTTAGTCTAGTGACTAAAATGCAAAGCTTCAAAACTGTTTTGGTGACTAGTTTGTAAAAGAATCAAAACGTTGAATCTTTAAGGAGCTATTTAGCCAAGTCTAATTTCAGACTTTTCCCATAAATATTTTGGTTTCTAAAATGTTTTTAAAAATGATTTTTAAATATAATAAAAGTTATTGAAAGGTTATCATCTTTATAAGAAAATTGGCGTAACCTTTCTCTCAACATTTCCTTTCAAAGTGCTTTCATCCAAACAACCTTCTTTACTCAAGATTTCATAGGTAAATCCTTATTTACATTAATTTCTCATCATCAAACTTATTTCCAATGATTTCTCCTTAAAACCCATTTTGTTTTCTCTAGCTTTCTTAAGGCTTTTCATTGGAAGGGGGGATATACCATTAGAGGTGAGCTGAGTTTTTCTCCTCTAATGCAAGTTCTTTAT
Organism: Hibiscus tridactylites; assembly: GCA_958450335.1. Taxonomy (NCBI): domain Eukaryota; kingdom Viridiplantae; phylum Streptophyta; class Magnoliopsida; order Malvales; family Malvaceae; genus Hibiscus; species Hibiscus tridactylites. The sequence continues at coordinate 17,803,757 of OY288292.1, read as the reverse complement.
TGAAATTCTCACGTTCTTTATTCTTTTATAGTGTTTATTTAAAGAAGTTATGTTGGGTTTGGTGGAAATGTGCTTAATCAAGCTATTTAATATGGATTTGTGAGATTTTCGTATGGGTTTTGTTTTGCTGAGTTTATATGTGGTAAAAACTATATTTTTGATGTTAGATAATGTTGGAATGATGGTTTGATAATGTAAAACCCGAAACTAGTTGAGTTGATAGTGTTTAAGGTTGAAATTCTTGAGATTTTGGCTTGGTTTTGTGGAAATAAGTAGCTGATGGTTTCTTGCCTTTGGGTTGATGTTTTTAGTTGCTAATAGATGTGGTTTTGATGATAATTTTTCTGGGGTTTAAGCTGGAGTTTGATTAGAGTTGATTTATTGATGTTTTCGGTTGATTTCGGATATGAATCGTTGGGCGATTGATGCTAGATGCTGGGTTTTTTAGTTGCAGCAAGTTTAAAGGCTTGAAATTACTCTAATGCTCTATTTTGAATTGATTAGAAGCAGGGGAAACTGATTTGGGATCTTCGGATGTGATATCGGTCGAATAGATCGCTTGATTTGGTTGTTCGGGTAGCATTTGGGTATTGCTGGTGAGTGGAACTGTTTTATAAAGCCTTAACGTGGTGAAGGATAAGATTTTGGGGGTTTAGATTGAGCTTGAAATGCCAATCTAAGCTCAAGAATAAGTTTGGTTATTTTCGCCTTTGTTTTTGGCTAGTTTTGCCTTGATTTTGTGGATCATGTTCATGCTATGATGTTTACATTAAATCCTATTGTTCATGCATGCTGATCTATTTAAATGTTTTCCCATGTGATCCCATATGTTAAATGGTGGTTTTAATGAGGTAAGTGTGGTTGAGTGCATGTTATGCATGGAAATGTGTTATGAAAGTGAGGTGAGGAATGTTGTGCTTGTGGCCTTGTAAAATAGTAGGCCTGCTCAGAACACCTACAATCCTGAATGGAAGAACCATCCCAACTTCTCCTGGAGCAACCCAAAGACAGCTACAAACCCACAACAGCTACAGGGAGGCTACCAACAGAACCAGTCCAAGCAGCAGACTGAACAATAACTCACTAAAAGCAACCCTTCACACTTTCATGTCTAGAACTAGTGACTTTATTGTTCGCACAAATAAATTTATTGATAAAATTAAGTCTTTTATAGACAGGACGGAGATGCGGATGAACAACTAGGAGGTTTCTATAAAGAACCTGGAGACCCAATTTGGGCAATTTATCGAGATATACAGCAGCCAGACAATGGGAGCAGCATCCAGCAACTCAGAGGTAGCAGCCAAACCCACTTATGAGCAGTGCAAATCCATATCTACGAGAAGTGGGAAGTAGTTGGATGAACCCAAGGTGGAAACACAGCCAGAAACCCAGCCGGACCAGAAAAAAAAAGCCTGCCGTAGGAGCACCAATACTAGTCGCCCCAGCAGCTGAACATGACAGCGATCCTTGAGCAGATGATCCTCCTCAAACTAAGCCCCCAAGCAAGGAGCATATAGAGGATATCCGCCTGCCAGTACCTTTTCCCTAAAGGTTCAAGCAACAGCAACAAGAGCACCAGTTTAGAAAATTCCTAGATATTCTGAAACATGTGCACATCAACATACCTCTTATAGAAGCCATTCAAAGTATGCCAAACTATGTCAAACATCTCAAAGACATGGTTTCTAAGAAGAAGAGGATTGGGGAATTCGAGACACTTGTTGTCACTGAAGAGTGCATGGCAATGCTGCACAACAAGCTGCCGCCAAGGCAGACAGACTCGGGCAGCTTTGTTATCCCATGCAGGATAGCCAGTAAACATGAAATTGGAGGGAAAATCGAAGACTTTCTGGTAAAAGTGGGCAACCTGATTCTTCCAACCGACTTTCTGATAATGTATGTATGTATGTATGTATGTATGTATGTATGTATGTATGTATGTATGTATGTATGTATGTATGTATGTATGTATGTATGTATGTATGTATGTATGTATGTATGTATGTATGTATGTATGTATGTATGTATGTATGTATGTATGTATGTATGTATGTATGTATGTATGTATGTATGTATGTATGTATGTATGTATGTATGTATGTATGTATGTATGTATGTATGTATGTATGTATGTATGTATGTATGTATGTATGTATGTATGTATGTATGTATGTATGTATGTATGTATGTATGTATGTATGTATGTATGTATGTATGTATGTATGTATGTATGTATGTATGTATGTATGTATGTATGTATGTATGTATGTATGTATGTATGTATGTATGTATGTATGTATGTATGTATGTATGTATGTATGTATGTATGTATGTATGTATGTATGTATGTATGTATGTATGTATGTATGTATGTATGTATGTATGTATGTATGTATGTATGTATGTATGTATGTATGTATGTATGTATGTATGTATGTATGTATGTATGTATGTATGTATGTATGTATGTATGTATGTATGTATGTATGTATGTATGTATGTATGTATGTATGTATGTATGTATGTATGTATGTATGTATGTATGTATGTATGTATGTATGTATGTATGTATGTATGTATGTATGTATGTATGTATGTATGTATGTATGTATGTATGTATGTATGTATGTATGTATGTATGTATGTATGTATGTATGTATGTATGTATGTATGTATGTATGTATGTATGTATGTATGTATGTATGTATGTATGTATGTATGTATGTATGTATGTATGTATGTATGTATGTATGTATGTATGTATGTATGTATGTATGTATGTATGTATGTATGTATGTATGTATGTATGTATGTATGTATGTATGTATGTATGTATGTATGTATGTATGTATGTATGTATGTATGTATGTATGTATGTATGTATGTATGTATGTATGTATGTATGTATGTATGTATGTATGTATGTATGTATGTATGTATGTATGTATGTATGTATGTATGTATGTATGTATGTATGTATGTATGTATGTATGTATGTATGTATGTATGTATGTATGTATGTATGTATGTATGTATGTATGTATGTATGTATGTATGTATGTATGTATGTATGTATGTATGTATGTATGTATGTATGTATGTATGTATGTATGTATGTATGTATGTATGTATGTATGTATGTATGTATGTATGTATGTATGTATGTATGTATGTATGTATGTATGTATGTATGTATGTATGTATGTATGTATGTATGTATGTATGTATGTATGTATGTATGTATGTATGTATGTATGTATGTATGTATGTATGTATGTATGTATGTATGTATGTATGTATGTATGTATGTATGTATGTATGTATGTATGTATGTATGTATGTATGTATGTATGTATGTATGTATGTATGTATGTATGTATGTATGTATGTATGTATGTATGTATGTATGTATGTATGTATGTATGTATGTATGTATGTATGTATGTATGTATGTATGTATGTATGTATGTATGTATGTATGTATGTATGTATGTATGTATGTATGTATGTATGTATGTATGTATGCCATAGCTTACAAAGAAATTAGGCATTTTTTGGAGAGTTTTCCTAAATAAATTTCCCGATAAAATGGCTCTAGCCATGGAAGCTTAAAGAAATTGTAGGTCCTACTGCCGAAAAAAGCAGTAAAATGGATGAAAAGCCCCATGGATCGATGAGTTGCAGCATCAGATACCGCGAAGCTCACTAGTTCGAGTTCTTGTGCCTATAACGGGGATATCCTACGTGATCAAAGAAAACCATAATTCGTATGATACCTGTTCAAGCCAATAGGACGTTACCACGTGGCATTTTTTTGAGCATGAAAAGGGCTTTATTAGATTATTATGTTTTTGTCAGGCTGACATTAGTTGTAAAGGGTTTGAAATGAGTTGTAATGGGCTTGAAATTAATCTGATTTGGACTTTGTAATATGTATATGGACATTTATCATATAAATGGACTTATTTAGTATTTATTGGGTTTTGATATTTTGATTTTATTTATAGTAAAATATATTATATACATATGTATATATGTATATCAAATAAAATTTGAGTATTACAGTTGCCCCTCTTTGCTTATTGTTGTGGAACGGGAATTGGGCAAAGACTGAAAAGACATTAATTTTATTCGGATCTGCCAACTGTGACTCTGAGGTGCAAATTCTTCTCATTATGAACTTCCACTCTTTCTTCCCCCATTAGAAAGATTGAATAAGTTCTTCTCATTACGAACTTCACAATCCTTCTGCCAATGTTGTACCGAAGTTTGAACTAATTCTTCTCATTATGAATTATTCATTTTTCTAAAAAATACCGACCCCAAGCTCTCCTCATTATGAACTATTGACTTTTCTTCTTGTTCTGGGAAATTCGAACTAGTTATTCTCATTATGAACTCCTTCATTTTTCTTGTGCACTCTATATTTCCCTCTTAGAAATCTTGAACAAGTTCTTCTCATTGTGAACTCATCCATTTCTCTTGGCAATGATGATTCACTATTCTCTGCAAAAAAGTTTATCCTCATTCACTGTTGGAAATGTTGATTCACCTCTCTATAAAGGTGTTGAACAAACAATTTTTTTGCAAAGTTGGTGAAGTCCAAAAAATCCAACTCTTTGGTCTTCTAAAATGTTGATGAAATCTGAAAAGATGAACTGTCCATTCTTCTAAAACCCTGGCGAAGCCTAGAATCTTACACTTTTCATTCTTCTTAATGTTAATCCACCTCTCTGCAAAGGTGTCGAACAAGCAAGTTCTTCGCATTAGGAACTCATCATTGTTTGTTGGAAATGTTAATCCACCTCTCTGTAAAGGTGTTGAACAAGAGAGTTCTTCTCATTAGAAACTCTTCATTTTTCTAAGGGCGAACTTTTCTCATTATGAGTTCTTTATTATTTGCTAGGCAAACTCTTCTCATAGATAGTTCTTGATTCTTTTCTAGGCGAACTCTTCTCATTAGGAGCTCTTACTCTTTTCTAGGTGAATTCTTCTCATTATGAACTATTCATTCCTTGCTGGGCAAGTTTTTCTCATTATGAACTTTTTATTCTTTGTTGGGTGAGTTCATCTCATTATGAACTCAGTATTATTTTTTGGGCGAACTCTTCTCATTAGGAGCTTTGTATTCTTTGATGGGCAAACTCTTCTCATTAGAAGCTCTTTATTCTTTGCTAAGAACACTATTCTTATTAGAAGCTCTTCATTCTTTGCTAGGAATACTGATTCACCTTCTCATATGGGGAAAAACTAACATAAGGTGTCTCGATCTTTCAATTTGAAACTCGTAGAGGATCCGTAGTTTCTCTTTTTTTTGTTCGATCTCCTTCTATGCTTGGAATGTATAGGTGACATGCAAAAGTCAAATCTATCATTAATCTTTCAACATTAAGTGTAAAGCAAATGTACAATTTGGGTAAATCATTAAGAAACTTCAAGTGCTTCAATGAGAGACGCTAAAACTTTTGACCAATTAAATTGTGAATCTTCCTCATTTGAGCCCGAAGTTGATCTATCTTGCTTTCCAACCTAGTAACTTGAACTTCCTTCTTTTCCTTGAAATTGATGGCCCAAAAGGTTAATATCTTTGTCGATACAATGCCCTCCACTGTCTTATTGTGACAACACTCAAAAAGTTCTCGCCATTTCAAAAGGTGTTGGCCCGAAGGACTTAACATCATTCCCGAAGGACTTACTGATTACCCGAAGGCTTTAGAATTGCATTGCACTTTCAGTCTTGTGCAGACAATCAAATGTTCTCATCACTCCCAAAGGTGATGGCCCGAAGGACTTACTGATGACCCGAAGGTTTTAGGATTGTAATACACTTTCTGTCTTGTGCAAACAATCAGAAAATATTTGATGAGATCTAGTTCTTCAAAAATGAAATCACGGGTTGATGTCTTTGCTTCACAAAAATGTGATTGAAATCTTTGTTTGATCTACTTCTTCAATCTCAAAGTTGTAGATTGAAATCTTTTCTTGTTCTTTGCTGATTTGTAAGTTCCTGTCGAATCATACAAAAATGCTTTGAATGTATGAGTTAGCATGTTCCTATCTTATGGATGCCTAGCTAAATATGATGCATGAATGTTTTCAATTGAGGACCACTTGGGTGAGCACTGATCTTCAAGGAAGCTCAAAATTTCCTTGTTTCATTTTTTCATTAAAACTCCTTTTGCTGAAAAAGTAACCAATCTCACACTCAGGTTTAATCTTCAGGATCTCTGTATCTTTGTCTCTAAAGCGCCTTTTCAGGTTTTCACTTTAGATTTCTTTTTCCAAAGCACCCTTTTGGGTTTTCACTTTGGTTTTTCTTTTTCTTTTTCTCAAGGCGCCCTTTCGGGTTTTCACCTCGTTTTTCTTTCTTTTTCTTCTTTTTTTCCTTTTTCCTTTTTTCTTTTTTCTTTCCTTTTTTCAAGTGCCCTTGCGGGTTTTCACATCATTTCTTTTTTTTCTTCTTTCTTTGCAAAGATATTTTTCTTAGTTCCAAATAAGATTGATTTCAACTCTGATGAAACTCGTACTTGCCTTTTCATGAATTCAACATATAAACCCTTATCTCATCATGCACTTCTCATCGAAGAAAACTCAGGTACTAATTGAAACTCTTTTCTTGTAAAACCATTCTTGATAATTCTTCGTTCAACTTCCTGCCAGCATTTTCTTCTATGATTCTAAAAGAGATCATTAACTTCTGTTGTTATATCTTGCGGACTCTATTCACCGAAATAAAACATATTCTCACGTAATGTTCTTTTGTAGCATTGTCCCATTCAACCTTGAATTTAACTATCATTTTTGCTCATTCTAACAAAGAATTCTTGTCTTGCAATGCCTCAAAAGTAATAGTCTCTGCTTTTGAATAAGATGGGCCTTTAGTGAATTGATCTGGTAGCAGTTTTTCCCTAAAAGATGATCCATGTTCTCTCTTTGCTCAGGGCTGTATGTGTCGCTTTCCTATAGCTTTTGTTTAAATGTTTCTACCACTCAGAGTTGTGTCCTTTCCTCGTCATATTTTTCATCATTAAACAAGTACCGAGGCTACCTCTTGTTCTATCTACACTTAAAGAACTAGTACATCATAATATTACCCAGAAAATCATGTGCTTTTCTTATATCTAATCGATTTATGTGCAAGATGCTTGTTGAAATGATAAGTGAAAGGCTCAAAATATTATTTTGCTAAATTTGAGAAAATGGAATAATTGGATACGTTATGGCAAATATGATAAATTCAATACAATGCCTCAGGTATCCAATGTATGAAGGACGTGAGAGCCTATCAAGCGAAATAGAGCATCCAACCCTGAAATTCTTCAAAACTATAGATTCCCGAGAAGGTTTATTGTTGGATGCCTAATCTCAAAATGTACTTGAGTTGCCCTTTCAGGTTTTCAACTCAAATCCTCCTTTGAGTTGCCCTTCCCAATTATGCATCCATTTCCTATGGAAATCTTTATGAACTGGCAAGATCTTTTTAAGCACTAGATCCCCTTCTCAGAATTCTTTTGGACGAAGTTTCTTTGTTTTGAGCTCGCGTCATTCTCTCTTGGTACATCTAACCATGGCAAATTACTTCTAGTCTTCTCTCTTCAATGGGATTCAACTGACCTTATCGAGCTTATACTCATTTTGCGCCATCCAATCTCACATTTGTCAATACCCAATGACAGAATCTTTTCCTCAATTAATAATATTGTTTCCATCCCATAGAACAAACAATACAATGTTGCCCCTATTAAAGTGTACACTATGGATCGATATGTATACAAGGCCAATGATAATTTCTCTTGTCATCTTTGAAATTCTTTGAGGTAATCTTTTGGATGTTTATGTTTGCCGCCTCTACTGTTCCATTCATCTCTGAGATATTAGTCACAGAATTTTGATGTTTTATCTTGAACTGCTCACTAAACTTCTGACATCATCTTGTTGTTCAGATTAGAGGCACTATCAAAGGCGATTCTCTCTCGAAAACCATATCGATAGATAATCTCTCTCTTCAAGAGCTTATGAATAGTTCCTCTTGTAATGCCGACATAGGAAGCAGCTTCTACCCATTTTGTTAAGCAGATCGATCGAATCGAAAATTGCCAAGAGAGGGTGAATTGGCTTTTTAAAATTGAAGGGAGAAAATTGAATATGTGAAAATTGAAGACAAGAAAATTTATAGTGGTTCAAGCCTAGAACAAGCTCTACATCCACTACATTAGCTCCCATTAAGGATTTTCAACAAATTTCACTAGAAATTCATCTTCTTTTCTCGAATTAGGAGGAAACCTTACAAACTGGTTAATCTTTCTACACAAAGATTAACCAAAGACTCTTTTAAATACAAATATTCTTGGAAAATGAAAAATAAACTTCACAAGGTAGAATATTTGGCCCAAATTACAAGTTCTTTCAACCCAAATTAATAAAAGATGAATACAATAAAAATCACTCAATTGGGTACAAGGGTTTGACTCTATTTTGCTCAAATTGGATTGGATTTTTTCTTGAATGTGCTTGACTTGATCAATAGATGTTGTTGTAGCTTTAATGGCTTTCTTTTATACCTCTTCATTGAATTCTAACTGTTCTGGTAGTTGAGATTATCAATAGAGTCGTTAGGCTCTCTTTTCCCACCATAAATTCAGTTTTGCAACCTACCGTACCGGTACTCGCGTCACCGTATCGGTACCTGTCAAAAGAAGAAAGAGTCGTTGTATACAAATAGCGAATCAATAAGCGAAAAGGCGTATTGGTATGGAAACCATATTTTATATAGGGGATCGGTACAACATAAAGCGTACCGGTACCGATTTTGCTCACTAGAAACTAGAGAGTTGGTTAACCAAAAAGTGTATCGGTACGGTAGTTAGGCGTATCGGTACTGTTAACCAACTTTCAAAGTTTATTGTTCCATTAATCTGACAAGGCAACAAGATTTTTCAAATTTTACCAACATGTATCGGTACGCAAAGGAGCGTATCGGTACACTTTTCTTGACTCGTTTCAAGTTGCCAAAAACCGTATCAATACGGGTGTGACCATATCGGTACTACTGGACAAATTTCAAAAGTTTAAGTTCAAAAATACTTAGAAAATATTTTAGATACTTGGCTTTTGATTTAAAAATACTTAAAGTTCGAATCCTTGGAATTTTGTGAGTCTTTTGAGTTTTTAAAAATTTATTTCATTTTGCAATTAAGTCCTTGAAAAAAGTTGTTATATCAAAATCAAATTTAGTTTTACAATCTCCCTCTTTTTGATATAAAAAAACCCAAATAAATTTTTTTAAATTTCTCCCCCTCACTTTAAGGCTAAAAGATGTATCTTCGAAATTATTTTAAGGCTAAAAAACCCAAATAGAAGTATAAACTAAAATCCAAAAACATAGTGCAAAGCATAGGTCCTAAAAAGGGAAATAACATAGATAGGTGCATAAAAAGGAAAAATCCTAAGAGATGATATGCAATGAGATGCAAAGATCTAAGTAGCCTCATCTTCGTCTTCATCATCGTCTTCATTGTCATCTTCATCTTCCATGGCATCATTACCAAAGGTATGCCCATGCCACTCTCCATGAAAAGCGGTAAGAGTCATATCCATTGAGGCTTGGCTAGCCTCAATAGAAGTGATTCTAGCATTCATAGCCGTGAGACGAGTGTCCATGGATGAGAAACCAGCATTCATGCTCGTGCTCAACGAATTAAACTTCCCATCAAGGTAGTTTATAAGAGCATCAAAGGAAGGCGGTTGAGAAGCAACCAGAGGAGGTTCTACGGGAGAATTCTCTTTTTCTTCGGGCTGAACATGTTGAGGAAGATCTGCATTTCGAACCCATTAGTTGTCATACCAAGTGAATTTAGCATTGCGAAGTTATTTGTCGTTAATAGGATCGGTGAGACATATCTTAAGATCATACGAGCAATCAATCCCAAGCTTGTGAAAGATGAATCTCAAGGTTGTGCCATGGGTGAAGGATGAGACAAAGGTCGAATTGCGATTCTGAACAAGATAGACGATCTCTGTAAACATAATTTGAGCAAAGTTTGGGCGCTTTTCTTCCCGAAAGCGTCGGATCCAAAATCTATCAACTTGACGAATAGTGGACCATTTACCACCGGATGGACGAAACCACCAAGTGATAAGAAAATGAAAGAAGCGGTCATGAGCATCAAGGGTGGAGACGGAGCCGAGTTGAATGTTGCCTAAAGAGTGTCCATAATCTATACCAATATCCTCAACCCCCAAATAATCAGCTATAACCTTAGAATCAATTCGAAAAGTGTTCCTCATAAGGTAAGACTCAATGGCTATAACTTCATTTTTGGCTTTGTCCACAATACATCGAGCATTAGAATAAAAGATCAAAACGAGGTTTTATAAAAGACCCCGGGTATACTTAGAAAAGACATGAACTTCCATTGGTTAAGTAACTCAAGATAATGAAAGTTAAATTCAGGGGAAGTCAAGTAGGGGATAGAAATCTTGCGCTCACGAGCATTAGAATAAAAGATCAATCCGTCGCTCGAGTGAAATAGGGCTCATTAGTATTATGTTGCAAGATGTATGACAAATTTGGTTTAGTACCATTGGACTCAGAGTTAGAGGAGGATGCAATATCCTTTCTTATACGTTTCTTAGAAACCATAACCTGAGATCAAAATCAAGGAAAAACAATTTATGCATAAATAATCATATTCGATCCAATAAAAAATCAAAAATTCAAGGTGTTTGTTAAAAAAGAATGTATAATATAGGTGAAAACATATATAAGTGTAAAACAAATTTTTGGTAAAAAGAATTTCAAAAAATAGTGTAGGAAAAATATACTATATATTTTTATATTCAAATAAAAAAATCAATTTTAAAAGAATTTTTGAAAAAAATTTAAAACCCATATGATATATATGTTATATATACAAGAATTTCTAAGAAAAAGTATAGAATTTAAAACGAAATTAAAAAAGAAAAAAAAATTATACCTTGAATATGAAATTCTGGATGAATGAGGAGATGATGATGCACAAAATTGAGAACAAAGCTCAGGCTTGATTTGAAAAGCAAAAATCCTCAAAAGATTTGAAGAATTGTGTAAGAAATCAAAGGGTTTTGGTGGGTTTTTATAGCCAAGTTCGACTAGGGTTTTGAAGAAAAAGTTGTTGTATTTTAATTAAAGTTGGAAACCCTCATTTAATGGCATTTAAACACTCAAGCGTCAACGCGTACCGGTACGCTAAAAGTCGTATCGGTACCGACTCGACAAACCGCACCGATATAGTTTTACCTATATCGATTCATTCGTGAACACCCATACCGGTACAGTATTACATGTACCGAAACTCTCATGAACACGTACCGATATGCGGTTACCCGTATCGGTACTCATTTGCTAGAAATGTATTTTTGAAGAGACTTGAGTTCAAAAATTGGATTTTAATCGGTCCTAAATGCATGTATATGATAAATGAGCAACATTTATGGACTAAAACATATACATACTCCCCCTAGCAACAAGCATAGAAGCATTAAGAAGTAAAATTACATAAACATTATCATCATTCAAATTCAAAGAAATTTTTGACACTTAAGGGCTCTAAAAGGTCAAAATATGCTAGTTAGACCTAACTCTCTCCTAAGAGTCCAAAAACATTCTTTTTCTAATGGTTTTATAAAAAAATCAGCTAGTTGGTTTGAGGTATCAACATACTCTAGAACAACATCATTCTTTAGGACATGGTCCTTAATGAAACGGTGTCTTATCTCTATGTGCTTGGTTCTAGAATGTTGGATGGGATTCTTAGTGAGACATAGGACACTTGTGTTGTCACACTTAAGGGGTATGATACCTACATCAATTAAATAGTCTAGAGTTGTTGTTTCATCCAAAGGATTTGAGCACAACAACTTCCTGCCGATATATATTATGCTTCGGTGGTAGATACGGCTACACTATTTTGTTTCTTAGAGAACCAAGATATGAGCATACTACCTAAGAATTGACAAGTTCTAGAGGTACTTTTTCTATCTATTTTACATTCCTATAATCCGCATCGAAATAAGCATGTAGGTCAAAGTAAGAGTCTCTATAATACCAAAGACCTAAACAAGGTATGTCTCTAAAGTATCTAAAGATTCTCTTAATAATTACAAGATGTGATTCTCTAAGACTAGCTTTGAAACTTAGCACACCAATATATCTATGAGTACGTAACAACAAATTAAAAAGCCGAAAGAAACTACATGAATAAAAGCCGATGTAAGCTACAAAAATAAGTGTGAAAAGAAATCACAGCTGAAACTTATTTATTACTAATAGTAATAGAGGAAAAGTCGCATACAGAATACTAAACCAGGAAATGGGTTTTAATAACTTGAAGGTTTGTGATGAAAGAAAAAAAAACCAATGGAAAGATTTTGTGATGAAAGAGTAGAGTCAAAGTATGCAAAAAGATAAACCAGGAAATGGGTTTTAATAACTTGAATGTTTTTCACTGTTTCCGAAGAATTAAAACTGGAACGAAAGAGAATTTTAATGGAGACAGGAGATAATGAAACTACCCTGAAAATAAATTAATAATAATGTTTTTTAAACGGAATAACAATGTATTTCTTTATTGCTGTGTTAGACAGCTTTGCTTTCGTGTCGTCGTGCTTACACTTTTTTCTAAAAATATTACGTGTGGATTAAATTGATGTCACCGTACACCTATGTTCGGTTCCTGTTTTAGTACCCATTTTTTTTTTGTAAAATAATGTCTAACGTTATAGTTCGTTTTAAATTGATACCTTTGTCGTTTAAAATTAACGCTTAAGTTGATTTGGCATTTTTATATTATTTTTTCTCTTTCCTTTCTCCTGATCAGCAGCTCTCATAAAAAATACTCTAAGAGTTGCTGATTGGAGAGAAGAAAGAGAAAAAATCATATAAAAATACCAAATTATCTTGATCGTTAATTTTAAACGGCAGAGTTACGATTTAGAAACGAAATATAACGTTATGTATCATTTTACTATAAAAAAAATAGTTGGGTACTAAAATAGGAACGCGAGCATAGGATACTAAATATGTAGTTATCCCTTAATATATACTAGTTAATTGAAAAATATTAAAACATTTGTATTGTAAACTATAATTATATTTTTAAAAATATATTTTTTATTTTTATATAATTTTAAATGAAATTTAATATTTAATAGTCGAATATAAGACTAATTAATTCATATAAAATTATTTTACTACTCCACTTATGAGTTATGACAATTGTGAAATAAATTCTAGAAATTATACACTTTTACATAAAAAAAATATTTTCTTTAAGTTGTATTGTTGTACGTGTAACAAAATTTAATTAGTGTTAAAATGTGATTAATGTTCATATTCATACTATGGCGTAATATTCATACTATGCGTGATATTTTTTAACTTGGGATTAATGTTCATATTCATTTTTAAGGCGTGATATTTTTTCTAGTTCAATCGCGTTGTTCATTATGTCTATTTTATTTACTTGAGTATTTAGCATAAAGGCGTACAGTTAAATTGTCGTTCCAATATCATTAGGGATGTTAATTGGATGGGGCGGGTACGGGGTGCTCACTTTGCACCTATTCTCGCAAAGAAATTTCATTCTCATCCATGCCTCGTGACTCGTTGTGAGTACAAAACTCAATATCAATGCATCCCCACGATCCGTAAGACTAAAATCATCCACCACCTACCACTCACTTCATATAATATATTTATAAGTATTAATTAAATAAATATAAATTATTTTTTTATTAAAATGGTATGCAATAGCCATCTACCACACTCCCACCACATATGTGACATTTTTCCAATTGTCACAATTCAAAAGCAATAATAAGTCGTCGCAATCTTTTAATTGTTAAATTAAACTATAACTTCAACACAAATTAAAATTGAGAAACTGAAAGACTGAGGCCTAGGAGTGTGTTAAAATTGGGCAAGAATTGAAAAATCATGACTATGTGAGTACTTTCTTTTTCTAATAGTCTAAAGGTGATTACAAGGTAGTATTTGTTTATACAGATTCTTAACCCTTTGACATGCACACAGCTTGCAGACAAAGCGATTTGAACTCGGATCTCCTAGGATGAACGTCATTCTTTTTTCCATTGAAACCACTTGTTGGGTTCATGAGTGATTCCTTTTTAAAACATAGTAGTGAATATGAGTTTTTATCAAAATTAATTGTTTTTTAAAAGTTTATTTTTTAAATATAGTTACCATGTATACTAGACGGACAAAGATGGGACTTGTAACACCCCTTCCTGGCCTGGTCGAGAATCGGGTCGGAAGGTGTTATAAATGAACAGTGCGATAAAATTTAAACTTATAATCAATACTTGAACGATGTTCTACAATAATACATTACCAAGTTGCATCTTAGTCCATTTAGTCTATCATGAATCATTAACCAAACACTTATGACCAATTTTTAACTATTACAAGTTTTAGGGACTAAACTGTAAATTTGATAAATTAGAGGTTTTTCGATGCAATTGACCATACCAAAATGAAATTCAATGCAATATTAATAAGTCTATAAAATTTCATGCAATTCTGACTTCATTAACTCTTTCAATTTAATCATCCTAAATTCAGTGACCATTTTGTGAACAATGCAAACTACAAAATTCATACCTTTTAACTAACTTAACTAATCATGTATCGAAACGCTTTGATGTTGTTTCGATACGGGTACATGATGGTCAACCTTGATTGACTTTACCCACTACCTGTATCGGTACGGGCAAGCCATATATCGGTACGGGTTGACTCTTATTGACTTTGACCTTTGACATGTTTCGATACAGGTTAGACCCATATCGAAACAAAGAATTCTAGTAGCAAAATCTTCTGATACAACTCTAAACCGTACCAATACGCCATGTTCTATGAGTTCAATTATGCCTACCCGTATCGATACGTCACTACCTCGTATCGATACGGCCTGACCTGTAATGACAGATTTTGCTGATTTTTAATCGAATTGACCTACCAAATGATGTTCAAATGCGATGAAATTTTACACACAATATTTCAATGCTTTAAACTTCTGAAATGCCAAATTTTATGATCGCTCATGTTTTCACCTTTTTAAACCAAATATGAATATTAGGTCAGTTTCAAGTAAACTTTAACGACTCTTTTATGGCACTTAAACCACACATAATACATAGCCTTATACATGTAAACAAAACATCAAGATCAACTAGATTACTACTTTTCCACCATTCTAGGAGTTCATAGAGACAAAATATTTTATTTTAGGCTCGAGGTAACTTGCCGCTTTACCAACTAGCTCTGATCTTGAAACGATGGCTCTTCACTTGAAATGTATGGACAATGTATTCTATGGCATGTCAATTGTATCCAATACTTCGACCCCAAGGTTTAATGACAAATAGTTCTCAATGATTCAATGACAATATCTCAATAATCATATGGTCATAAAAATAGGCAATAACAATAAACATATGTCGATGATTCTATATGTCAATGCTTTAATGATTTCCATGATAACAATAACAATGCTTCAGACAATAATTTGATGCAATACTTACCAAGATTTACCAAAATAGCTTTCAATAATGTTTTATGCAAAACCCTTCAATTCAATGGTTAATAAATCAATAAATAATGATTCGAGATGACACTTAGTCAACTCTCGAGACTCTGACTACACTAATCTCGATATTAAGGTTCCCGGATAACGACACATTTACCCTTAGTTTTCGGCGGTTGTTCCTTATCAACCTCTTGAACTAGGTTAATTAACGAAAATTGGTTAGAATCAATAAAATAATATCGAATTAAATCAAAACTTAAATTAACCAAAGGTTTGAGCTTATCCCAATAGTAATAAGGATTCAATATCGCTAAACCGAAAAATTCGGGCTACCAATCTAACACTGAACCGTAATTATTTTTCTTAATTTTTCCTATCCTTCTTGCGCTCATACCCCTATATATACACACAAATGTCGGCTCATGGCTCTCTTAATTTACCCCCAAACTCCACGTAACCTTGAGCCGTGGCATGAAATGGCATGCTCTAAGATTATGGTCCTTAGGCAACACCCACGTGTAGGCAAAAACTTGCCACCCTTGTTGCCCTTTGGCCAAGTGGCATAGGGACATGGGAATTGCCTAGCAATTCCTTCATTTTGAAGGAATTGCAATTCCTTACTATATTTTTTTAATAATAATGATAATAATAAACCATTATAAATTAACTCGTATACTCTTTATTATTTCAATTAAAATTTAATAATTTATTCAATCGATATAAAATATTCAATTATCGAAACCTAATTTTGACTAGATCAGTTTTTGAGGTATTACAGGACTAGTACAATGTCATACATTTAATTTTTGTTCTATTTCCCACCCAATTAGGCACAATGTGGGGTGAGTCCCCACCAAAATTTAATAGGATTAGAATGTAAAGCTTTATCGTTTTATATTTCATGACCCCCATCTTTTTTTCAATGCGAGATCAATGCTTTCACTTCTCTCTCAGAAGTAACACACATACATAAAAAGGAGTGAAATAAAACAACCGCCAAAAGTTAGGTTTATAGCTCATTTATTCAAAGTTAAACATAACATTAAAATTGTATGAGTTAATTGCACTACATATATTCAAACTATGATTTTCATTCTAAATTGCTTAAACATTTAAACTCAAACTAGGACTCTCATTCTAAATTGATCTTTATTTTTTTAGACAATCTAGTTTATCTCCAAGTTATGATTCTTATTCTAAATTAATCCTCAAAATTTTGAACATTCAAATTTCATCATCAAATAATCAGTTATGTCGTATCATATTCTTACATAATAAACATAAGTATTTACACGACATTTAATAGTTGTTTTATTTTAATGAGACATAATTAACATATATTGATAATTTGGGGATGAAATTAAAACATTCAAAAGTTTGAAGGACCAAATTAGAATGAAAGTCGTAGTTTGGGGATGAAATTAAATGTTAAAAATTTTAAAATTAATTTAAAATGAATGTCATAGTTTAGAGATGAAATTAAAATATTTAAAAGTTTAAGAAATAATTTTAAATGAGTCATTTTTTAAAACTTGTGATGCAATCAACACAACTTGCATTATGGTACAAATTTTGCCAGATGTGCATATTTTTTCGATTACTTCTGTATTATTTATTATTTTGTTATCAATTATCTTTGTATTATTATTTTGTCTTGCAAGTTATCAGTAAAGGATAAAAACCCTCAAAATTTTTAAAAAATAAAAATATTCATAAAACAAAGAATCTTAAAATTATAATTATGCTTAATTAATTTTAAAAAATAAAAACCTAATGTTTCATTAAAATATTAGAAAATATAAAATTGAAAAAACTAGGGTTTTGTTTGTTAAAAAACATTTTGAACTAAATTAGAGGTTTAGGTCATTTTTAAAAGTTTGACCAGTTAAACTAGCTAATATAGTAACGACTTCAATTTCCAAGTCAACCATTGGGTGTTGACCTGAGTTATGGACCTTCGCGTTGGTTTGAGAAATTGGATCCATTGACTCAAGTTTGGGCATTGTTGGATGAGATTTGAGCTACATGGGATTGAGCAGTGACCAAATTGTGACAAGGGTGAAAGTTGATGGTTTTATGTTAAGATTTGACTCATTTCAAGAGCTTCATTAAAGTGGTCTTCTTTTCTTAAAAATGTGAGTTTGTCATTAATGGGTTTTTGAAGGAGATTAAGTTTTGGGGGCTTTTCTCATATTTTTAAGGTTGTTAATCTATAACCAAACTTTTCCCTAGCATTTGGTTTAAGTCTTATTTTGCCTCCTTGTTGTGAGGTATAAATAAGATGTTTTTGGGGATTCTTTCAAGCTTGAGTTGAAAGAGAAGTTGAAAGATTTTTGGTTGGAAGGCTTTATTCGGGTTTCTTGCTAAAAGGTCAGTACATCTCTGACTCCTATACTTTTTAAATTACTTTGCTTGATTTTATGGTTTATGATTGCTAGTTGGTATTTTGGTAGCTTAAACCTTTGTTAATAGTAAATCTCAGATTAAATGTTAGTAAGGTGTAAAAAGGGTAACAAACCACCCTAATTAACTCCCATAAGATGTAGGATTGAGTTAAGGGGTTAAAGGTTACATTTTGGGGACTTGGGAAGTGATTTCTTGAGCCTTGGAAGCCATTTCTAGGCTTAAGTACAATATATGAGGAGCCCGTACCGATACCCTATGTTCTGAATGATGAATACAGATAAAATTTAAAGGGAGTATCGGTACAGGCTCGAGCCAAATCGATTCCCCATTTTCCATTGATTTTCCAATAGCTAAAAATGGTATCGGTATGCTTGGGGGCATATAGGTACTGAGGGAGTATAGGTACACGATCTTTGTGTATCGGTACAAGGTTAGCTGTCAACCCCTTTCCCTATGAAGTTGAGTATCGGTACGCATAGAGTGGGTATCGGTACTCGATGTTGGGTATCAATACCCACTAGGCAATCTGCCCGTAAAAGTTGGAAATAAGTTTGAGAGATTAATAATTCGAGTATGGTCCAATGAGCTTCTAATGTGGTAAAACTAATTGTAAAACTGAGAAACCGAGATTTAAAGCTCATGAATGAGTGTTGTTAGGCTTGTAGCACGCTCAAATCGATCACCAAGACCGTCAAGGAGGGTTGTAT
Source organism: Hibiscus tridactylites (assembly GCA_958450335.1). Taxonomy (NCBI): domain Eukaryota; kingdom Viridiplantae; phylum Streptophyta; class Magnoliopsida; order Malvales; family Malvaceae; genus Hibiscus; species Hibiscus tridactylites. The sequence continues at coordinate 17,785,054 of OY288292.1, read as the reverse complement.
TTGTTTAATGGTTGAATTGGCTAAAATCGAAATAAAAGTAGACAAGTGACACAATGATTTTAGAGTGGTTCGGCTTCTAACTAAGCTTACATCCACTACCTTAGCACACCACTAAGGATTTCCCAATTCACTAAGAATTTGTCCCCTTTTCCCGGTTTAGGAGGAAACCGTTACAACCCTATCTTTTGGACTTGGCTAAGATAGAACCAACTCTAGTTTTTCTCTCAAGGCTAAACTCGAACCTCTCCTTTTTCAAGGGATTTGTTTGGTAAACATAATACCTCACAAGGTGGGTGTTTACACAAATTTAAGCTCACAAGAGTAAAAGAATTTACAATAAAGCTCACTCTCTAAAGACTATGTACAAGAGAATAGTAGATGTTTTGGAGCCTTGGGGCCTTTATTTCCCGCAATAAATGTTGTTCTGGAGCTGTCCGTATCAAAACACACGAGCCCGTATCGGAACGATTTTCTTCAGAACTAGCCGTTGAAGCCTAATGTAGCAAGCTGTATCGAAATGCCTCTGGCCGTATCAAAATGATATTGAGCTGTATCGAAACGGTTACAACCCGTTTCGGTACGAGTGACAGTTGAGATGCATTTAAAAGACCGTTGGGAAAATATGATCGTTGGGGAGGTTTTGACCGTTAGCCGTATCGAAACACAAAAGGGTGTTTCAAAACAACACTACACCGTACCGAAATGGGCAAGCCCTGTTTCGGTACGCGTTTTGGTAGTTTCAAATCGTATCGATACAGATCGGCCCTGTATCAAAACGAGTACCTTAAAGACACTGGTTTGGCTACTTAAAAACATTTCAAACATTTTCAAAACCTTTTTAAACATCATCAAACATAATTTCAAGTTGTTTGGACTTAAAAACATTTTGATATCCATTCAATTTAGTCCAAAACTATTTTTCAATTACTATATCAAAACATATATTTCTACAATCACCCCCTTTTTGATATAATAAAATTAACTTAACAAATAATTGTTTGGGATTCTCCCCTTTAGTATTTAAAAATTTGAATAAGAGATTTTAAAATTTTAAATGAAATTAAAGCTTCCTCTTATTCTCTTGAAAAATCAAATTTTCAAACTATTTCTCCCCTTTTTTGCTATATCTAGAAGAATTTGAATGACTTTTAAGCTCAAAATAACTTAGGGAAAAAATGACACAATTAAAATTTTGGTTTTAAAAATGGCTCCCCTTACTCATTTCATCATTGTTAGGCTTAACAAATAATCCAAGACTTAAAAAAAATTTAGATAACCAAATGTATAAAATGAAAGCATTAATCCAGAGGTTACTCAATCTTCTTTTCATGTGTGATTTGAGCATTCTTTGATTTTGCTTTGCTTGTCATTGCTCCAACACACCTACAAAGGGCATTTACTTAGATTTTGGTATCCAAGTTACTTTGAATCCATTCCCTTAGGAACTCATACTTGTCTAATCCTATAAGATTTTCTCTTCTTTATAGGACAAGTATGTGAGGAAATAGGGATGTTTACTATAGAAAACCCAATTTTGAAGGAGAAAGAAAATGGTGAAGGAAAAGAAGAAAAAGATGAAGGTGGGAGATTGAGGTAAGTTTGTCTCCCCCTCTCCCACCGAAGACAAGGAAAATAAAGGGGTAATCAACCTTTAATTTGAAAAAGAGTATAATCGTAACATAAAACCCTCCATTTTCATCCTTTTCACAAAATGGCCACTTCCAAAGCCCATATAACTCAATTCTCATCCAATAAGGCTCAAACTTAGCCCAACGGATCTAATTACCCAATCTAACACAAAGGTCCATAACCCGGGTCATCGTCTATCTGTTGACTCAAAAATTCGAATCGTTAAAATATATTTTAGGTTGGGTAAAGAGGGTTACACTATCCTTCATTAAACAAGTCAGCTAAGTCAATTAAAATGATGGAACTCAAAAGAGGCAAATACAGATTTTTCCGAGAAAAAGGCATCAATCTTGATCGGTACGAGTACAATCTCATATTCTTGCTATTGAGTACTCACTAGAATTCATTTTTAAACAGTTACCCGAGACCAAATCCCAACCAAATGACAATATCATCTCAAATGTTGAGCCAGAAAATGCAAACTTAAACACTAATGACATGTCTATTACCCTTAGAAAAGGATAAAATGACTTGTACAAAACATTCACCGTACCTTTTCTTGTTCTATTAGAATTTGTCCCAAAACCATAAAACATTCCGTAGTAATCTTGAAGAGGAAGTTTGATGCGCGTTTTCTATAAAATCCAGGGTTGGTGGCTCAATGCAAAGATACAAAGTAAGGTTGGTTGCTAAATTATACATAATAAGAATTGTTTTGTCTTTGCCAGCTGTTGCGTGTCAAAAGTCCTATCGCAATGTAGTGCAAGTGTACACGACGCAAGTAGTAAAGTGATACTCAAAGTATCGGATGTCGAATCCACAAGGACTGGAAATAACTTTATCCTTGGATTGCTGCACAAGAGAGAAAGAAAAGATTTTAATTTATTGAGGAATAATATTGAAGAATATTAAATATAAAATAGCGGAGTTTTCAGGGTTAAGAAATAGGCTGGTATTGATCTGCTTGGTAGTGTAGGTGTTGCACCGTATAAGAATTTATGTTCTGTCGTCATCCCTGTCGCAGTAGCACCTGTCGCGGTAGCAGTCTGTTGTTGTCGCGGCAGCGATCACACAACTCTGTACTTCAAGCTTGGCAAGAATCACTGCTGTGACTTGTCCTATCCCTAGGTCCAAGTACTATTGATGACACTTCTCGGATGATACCTCCCGGCGTGAATCAAAGGGTGAACACCAATGTTGTTGAATTCTTCCTTAGCCACTTAACCTCGTCTTATCCCTAGGTCCGAGATAGTTCAACCATAAACTGGAGAACCCGCACTTATTCCTTTCGTATATTTAACTCTCCCGATATTAAGTAAATAAATAATCTCACAATGTTCTCCCGATACTCTTGCAAGATGTTGAAACCAGAATAAGCAAACTTGAAGTTTTATTTCAATAAACAGAAAATTCCTAAAAACAGTACAATCCTTGCAACTACTTTACAGAGTCAACCCTTAGCCCTAGGGGAAGTTTAGAACATGATGAGAAGGGGGAAAACGACTAGGGTTTTAGGGAAGACAGCTAGAGAATGAGATATCCTTCCCTAGGTCGAATTACATACCTTTATATAGGCCTTGGGTTCAAGTTTTCTAATAAGGTAAGAATACAAGTTCAAACTAAAGTACAACTCTAATTAAGATTAAATCTCTAGAGTAGATGTCTTTAATTCGTCCTCTTTTCTTGCTTTGGGTTTCTTCCTTGAACTTTGGGCTTGGCCTTCATTTTGATCTAGGGTTCAGAAAAATATAGGAGTAGTCCACGACAGACCGGCTTAAATTCCTCTATCTGTCGAGATCCACTTTACTTTTCCCTTCACCATTGCTGTCGTTATGGCTGCCACGACAGTGGCCACGACAACGTCCTTCTTCTCGACTCCAGTCTTGTGTTCCAGCTCTACTCCATCGCTGTCCTGAGTCTGCCACGATAGATACCTGCAAAAGCAACCAAAATCAGTAGCAACTGTGCCATTTTATATAATTGTGATGTATATGTGAAACCTATCCTAAATGGAATGAATTATGCTTGAATGCAGCAGAAATATGGGTTAAATAAGGGGGAAAGTAGAACTTTGGCACACTCAACACACCCCCAAACTCAAGTTCTTGCTTGTCCTTAAGCAATTATGACCTAACTAACTAAAAAATAAAAATAAAAATCTTTTTGTTTGGCTTAATTCAGTGAACCTTTCCTTACCTACCATTCATGCTCTATCGCGAACAACACCTTGTTGGACATTTCTGGACTTATTCGGAACCCTGTTATAGTTCTCATGTAGTGTGTGCATGTTTTGTGAACAATTATATGCCTAGACTCTTTTAATTTACTAGAATAGCTAAGCCACTCACTTGAATTTTTATGCCAACTTTCATTTTCTTGGAGGCAATTCTTAGGCTCCTTTAGTTTTTCTAAGACTCGATTTTCTTTTCTTATTTTGAGTTTGACTAGAGCCTGTTTTTGGGCACCTCTAGCTAACTTCCTAGAGCCGGTTTTGGGCACTTCTAGGTGTATTGAGTCTAAATTTTCTTAACTTCTTTTTCTAGAGCCAATGTTAGGCACCTCTAGGGGCAACTCAAGTGTTTAAGCTTTTCCTATTCTAGTTTACTAGTAGAAGTCTAGACAGCATAAGAGTCACAAAGGGTGTTTAAGGATCAGAACTATAGTAAGGCTCTAAACTGTTGCTAAAAATATCCTAAAGGCACTGCCACGACAGAGTTTGTCACGGTAGGTAAGTTTAGTTCAAAGACTTAAGCCAAATGATTTTGATTTTTTTTGACAAAAAATAAGCTAAATAATAACTAATACTTAGACATAATTTTAAAACACAAAAGACACTTCATTACTGGAGGGATGCCACCCCCAAACTCGAGGGTTGCATTGCCTTCAATGCATGATGACAGAGATGAAAAAGAAAAAAAACAAAATACATCACAATAATGATAAAACAAAAAGACATCAAAAATAAGAAAGAAACTTAATTTAAGGAGTTGTCATCGCTGCTGTTGCTACTAATCTGTAGCTGTCGGCGGGCAGTGACCTTCATTGTGGGTGCCGGCAGAGTGCTAGGGGAGGCAGAGACAATCTTCTTTTTGGCTTCCCTTGGCGGATGGACACGAGTGGGTGAGATCTGGGGTAGCTTTTCCAGCACTTGTACCTCTTCTGAGCTACTGCTGCTACAGGCAGACCTACCCTGGCCGGATGTTCCTTCACCAGCTTGGTTGGGCTTTTACCTTTTCATAGGAGTGAACTCCTTTGAAAAGTTTCTAGCAACAGAGGGCTCCCCGTCAGAGTCTTGCCAGATAGATGAAGAGGAGAACCCTGTGAAGTAGTCGTCGTCGAGTTCTGGCAGCGACTTCTTTCGTTTCTCGCCTCTGGCAGAGGTAGTGGCATTGTGGCTGCCGCCTTCAGCTGTCGCAGCCGGAGTTGGAGTAGATGCAGCAGATGGGGTTTTTGGTGTGGCAGCAGGGGTAGGAGTAGGTGTAGGTGTAGGGGCAACAAAATATTGCTCTGGGAAGGCAGGAAATTGTATATTTGCAAAATTTAAATTATTGTGAATAAAATATATTATGGCTGCCGTGAAGTCTCTGAAGAAACTCATCATACCAAGCTGCCTTTCCTCTATCTTTTTTAGTATGGCCAGAATCTGAGTGGAGGTATCTGCTAGAGGGGCTGTTGTTGCTCTGCTGCGGCAGGTTCAGGCTGATTGGGGCCTGCCGGCTCCTCTGCTGTGGCAGTTGGGTTGAAGAAGGAGAGATGTGTGGCTGCTTTCAGCTCCATAAGGATGAGGATGTTACGCTTTGTCCATCCCTTTCCTCGGACTTTGAAGTCTTCGAGGATTTCTAGAACGTTGTGGCCTCGGCAGATCTCGGTGATGAGGTACGAAACGACAAGAGGTTCCAATGGTCAGAAGGCACATTCCAAAATACCTTCCCTTATGTATCGGCCGACGTTAATGGTTCTCTCATTTAAAATTGAATGAACGAGTGCTAACCTGGGTCGGTCGACCGTGATGTTATGGGAGGAAGGCATGATTCTCTTCTTAACGAAGTGGTTCCATAATTTCGCCTCGGGAGTGAGTTGAGTTCTTTTCACCGTCCACCGATGCTTGGGGTCAGTGTTACACTCTGTCCCCTCCTCCGTTACCTCTGCCATCACAGCATCATAGTCTGTCGGCGACAGACTCTCGACAAATCTCTTGTATTCGTTCTCCTTTTTGCTGACATAGATGCCATAGAGGGTGTTGATGTAAGCAGGCTCGAAAGTAAGTTCTTTACCTCGCACTGTCACGGTCTTGGTATCTTTGCTGTCGACGGCAGCGTAAAATTCTCGGACCAACGTCACATTCATTTCTTCTAGCTGGGCAACAAACATCTGCCATTTTAGGGCCTTGATTTTTCGTGCAATGAAAGGTTCGAGCATGAGGTCTTCCGTGCGTTTGGTGTAAAGAAACCCTCTTTCTTCCCACATCTCCCTCTTCTGGAAGGAGCGGTAATATCTGCCGGCAGAGTCGGTGGTGGCGAAGCAGTTTGGGATGGCACTGTGGCTGGGTGTGCTGATTGATGCAGCAGAGCTAGAGGCAGCACTTCTACGAGTCTGTCTAGTAGTCATAGTTGCAAGGTCTGTGGAAAATAAAAAGAAATTTGAGATCTAGAGAGAAAGCAAGTTGAGAGAGTAAAAGTGAGGTGAAAAAATGAATAGTGAATGTGGTTTATATAGATGAATGAGTTTCTGCCCGTTGGAGATGTAACGGTAGGCACGAATAACGAGGCCAGCTATTACGCGGTTTCTGACACCTCTGTCACGCGTTTCCGTGTCTGTTGCGCGCCTGTTACGCGTTTGTGTGTCTGCCGCGACAGCATGGTGATAGGCTGTATTTTCCGCGTCTGTCGCGACAGCTGATGACAGGCTGTGACGACAGACTCATCCTCTGGGATTTTTGGGCCGCTGTTGAGATGGTGGGCTGGTTTACTTCTTCTCCTTTCCTTGCTTCCCTTATTTCCTAAAAAGAATTAAAATAAAAACTTAGTTCCTAAAAATAAAATAAAATAATTCTTAATTCCTAATAAATAATAAAAATCATAAAAAAATAAACTAAGTTGAATTAGGGATGCCTTGAGGGGCATCTCCTAAAGTAACTACTTCCTGCATCCTTGGGGCTTCAGTCCACTGATAATGCTTTAGTCTCTGTCCATTGACTTTGAATTGGTGCCCGTCTTTTAAGGATTTGATCGTGATGGCACAATGGGAAAAACCTGCACAACTTGGAATGGGCCGGACCATCTAGATTTAAGCTTTCCTGGGAAAAGTTTCAACCTAGAGTTAAACAACAACACAAGCTGCCCTGGGCAGAACTGTCGCGACAACAATTTCTTGTCATGCCACCTCTTGGTTTTGTCCTTGTAAATTCTTGCGTTGTCGTAGGCCGTTTCTCGAATTTCTTCAATTTCGTTCTAGTCAAGTAGCCTCTTTTGTTCTGCCTTATCTAAGTCCATGTTCACTGCCTTGATAGCCTAGTAAGCTCTGTGTTCTATCTCGACAAGTAAGTGGCATGTTTTCCCATATATAAGCTTGTAGGGTGACATTCCCAATGGTGTCTTGAATGCTGTTCTATAGGCCCAGAGTGCATCATTGAGGTGTAAAGACCAATCTTTTCGAGTAAGTTTAACCATCTTCTCAAGAATGTTCTTTACTTCCCAGTTGGATATCTCGGCCTGTCCATTGGTTTGGGGGTGATATGTTGTTGCGATCTGGTGCTTTACGCCGTATTTTCTCACTACAACAAATTTATCAATTAATGACGAAATTTCTATATGACGTTACATATAACGTCACAAAATATACTATATACGTGACGATTTTTTATTTTCGTCACATTTAGTGAATAATGTTATTTTTTTTGTCAATTTTAGAAAATGTCATTAGTTTTTGTCACTATATGTTTGGCGCCTAAAAAATATTTGGAGGGAAACATTTAAATGACATTTATACAAAATAGTGACATTGTAAAACCGTCACCATTGAAATAGAAGTACTAGTGACGAAATATTATTATGATATTGATTCAATGTTCATTAATGACATTGCAAATTCATCACTGATAAACATTATTTGTGACAATTTGATTCGTCATATTTTAAAATACATAAAAGATGACGCTTTATGTCACAAAAAACTGGTTTAATATGACAAAAAATGACTATTTGTTACTAATTATTATATTTATTATTTTTTAATTGAAGATTTCTAAAAATGTGGGAAATTTATTAGTGACAAAATTTAAAATGTTTTGAATTTTAGATTCATAATTTCAATCGTTGGTCATTAGTACGATGAAATAGTAGTTAATATTGTTGACTTGACGTTTAACGTGTAAATGATAATATGAAAGATAAGCTTGATTGATTCTTTGAATAGTTTGAAGGTTGGTTGAATTTTTAGAAAATATGAGGGATTATTTAATTCTTAAATTAATATATATATAATTTGGATAAATAAAATATTTTAAAAATATTTAAATAGTTAAAAAATAATTTTTTGTTCGCCCTTCCGGTTTCCAAGGCTTCTCTCGGACTAATCTGAACCGACCCGCAACGCACACACCTAGCTTTGGTGGGTAGGTCTCTCAACGCAAATTTTCTACATACACAACTTCTTTACTAAACAACTTTTTGTTATTAAAATTGATAAAATAATTGAATTTTTTTAAGCAATAAAAAGTTAAAAACAATAATAAAGTAAAGAAAATATTAAAAAATTTAAAGTAGAAATTTAAATAATCAAACTTCTTTACTAAACAGCTTTTATATTTCCAAAACTCCAATCCTCAAATTGTCACCGCCATCAAACACTACCACTGTCGTCGCCAGAAGTCATCGCCTACTTCTTCTAATCATTTATCGCTGATAATTATCGATAAGCGTGTTAATCAAACGTTGTTTGACTAGATCTATTTGCGTTGGTCATAGAATTCACATAGGCCCACATCGTTAAATCATGGTTAATTTATTATTTATACTGAAAATATTAAATTAAAAATAATAATGTAAATGATGATTAAATTAAAAATGAGGGATGGACAATGCACATAGACCCTCAAGACGAAACGTCCTCGTTTTGGTTCCGAACAATCTCATTTTCACTCTCCTCTTTGGAAGCCTCTCTTCCCCTACACTTAAAACCCTAGAAAGAAACAAAAATCCAGTATTATTGCTCGTTGTTAAAAGCCAAACACGAAATGAAACTCCTAAGTTAAAAGGAGGAAAAGAATAAAGTTCGCCAATAACAATGAATGTCGTGATAACACCATCTTCAATCGATTGCGGTATTGTTTGTTGGGACCTACAAACAAGGCGGAGCAATTCCATTACAAGATGTGCGCCTATCTTCCCCACGGCCTCGCATCCATAGGTTGCCATTTCCTCGCCTGCTCTCAACTTCATGATCCCTCCGCCACCTCCGGCCATGTCCTTTGCTAGTCTTGGTCCAAGGTTTGTTCTTTTTAACCACCCAAACTCTTCGGCTCATTTCCCAAACATCATCTTCTTCATTTAATCACTGTTTTACAACCTCAATCGCAAGTTACGAAACTTATTAAATTGCTTGCTGCTAATAGTGAATGAAGTTACATTGTTGGTGAAGGTTCATATGGCGATACTTATTTTGGGATTTAAAAATTGAATTACTTTGTTTTTATTTAAGTCTTTTATTTGCTAATTGAAGCTAAGCATTTCGGGCGTTTTCTATTTTACAAATTAGGTTGCTACGAGTAGGTTACCAAAGAAATAGCACACTCACTATAAGGTAGTTACATGCTCAATTTTCTTCGAGGATGATTCACTCCTCATTTCTAGGTCGGAGGATTAATGAATTATAGTTTGGTCACCTTTCGTGTACATGTTCCTTGTTCCTTACCCATATGATCAATTATATTTTTATATCTTATTTGATTATCGTGGTTACTATTTGTGAATAGTTTGTGGTTTTGATGTTTATTGTAGATTAAGATATTTGATGATGTTAGGCACCTGCAGACAAGTTATCTTTATGAGTGTAGTTTTACAGAACATACTCCGCATGCAACAGATATCATTATGGGTTATGGTGGAGGGAATGCAATTATTGTGTCTGCTTCTAAGGACCACACATATAAGGTTTGTTTTGCTTTTGAATGCATGTTATATGTTAATGGATTGTTGATTTGATTGTTATTCTAGACCATGCATTAGACTAAAAAGAGAGAAACTTTAGGCTGCAAGTCATTGGCATCGCCTAATGTATCTATTCTATTATAGTATTTTTATTAGTAAATTATGTTTTGAATTGGTAACTATGAAACTAAGGAGTGCTTTTTTTTGTCAAGGCGATATATTTTGTTTATGAGATTAATGGATAAATGAATTGCTTTATTTGACCATTGCAAGAAAGCTAATAATGGTATTGAAAAACATCTATGATATATTTGAATCGTAGCAGATTAGCATTTATGAGTACAGAAAAGAAAACTCAGACATTGGTTGTTTCTGAGGTTCGTAGCAGATTAGCATAACTTGCTTACACTTGAAACGTATCACCTTGTTATCCATATAGAAAGAAATTGACTTTCATCTTTTTCTGAATTCTTGTGGACATGTTTTCTTGTAGATTGTATATCTTCCCTTTAAATTTTATGTGTATAAAGAGCTGGATGCAATGTGTAAATATTTTGGATCTTATCTAAGAATATAAATAAAGTATTGGCATAAGAGTGGCACATGCTCGAATGTCGAGTTGTAGTTAATCCAATAAAATTACATGGTTGACCATTTAAAAAAAATCTTATTGTTGAATTTAGTAACTTAGTGATAATCTAATGATTATGATTACGATTTGATTTTGCAGAAAAGATGGTAGAATATCGACAAACATTTTAGGGGAAAGGAAATATCAATCCTGACTTTGGTATGACATTTATTTTTTCTTTATTTATTGTTTTTATAGTTCTCTTTAATATGTAAATGCTATCATAACTCTTGTTTTTTAGAGAATAAATAACTAGAAGAGAAAAAGAGTTTGAATTTTAGTGACTGAATTTTAGAGCCAAATGCTGGGCTCTAGCTGAGTAGTCGATTACCATAATAAATTATCACAAATGTGGAAAAATTGTTAGGAGATAAAACATTACCTATTGATGAATTGTGTTTTATCTACCATAAACTTTACCTATGATTGAGCTATATACTTGATTATAGATAAAATCTGAAAAGAATGCCAATGACCATAGATTTGCTACCAAAAAGATGGAGACTGATCATTACTTTTTTAGTCATCATTATGAAGCTCATTTCTACAGTTTTGGAGCTTAATTCTCACTTTATTTATGCAACATAAAAGAAAGTGATCATGTTAATCATTTTCAGTAAATGAACTTTTGAAAAGCATATAACCAAATGGTTATTTGTTATCTCAGTTAGTTTCTTGTGATATTTTCTGTTGCAACACTAACTGTTCGGTCTTAAGATATAGATAGGCAGGTGAACAAAAAAGTATCATTGCAACATAACTTGAAAAGCGAAAAGACATGTATTATATTTTAGCTAATATATTATTGCATTTCCTTTTCCAACTTACTACACATTGTCAGTTGTTGTTGCCGCCTTGCTCTCTATCTTTTTCACTCTCCTCACTTTTGGTTAAAGATAGGACTCAAAATTCTATAATCTCAAACCAGCTTTTGTATGTGGATGTGTAGCTTGATCTATATATTGATTTTGCTTCTATCATGATGCAGGTCTTGAGAGACAAAGAGGGTGACTCGATTGAGTTAAATAAGAGAGCTAGAAGGAACGAACTTTAAAAACAGAAGCTGAAGCTAAAAGAAAGAGAAGCTTACCAAATACATTTAGCTCTCTTTAATGTGGCTATTATCTATTTGTTGAGGATATATGTTTTATTATCTTTTGGTTCCTTATGATGCCTCCACTACACCTGTAGATGTAGCAAATGTACTAGTTTTTGTCATTTTAGAGGGAAGGGATCAAATTGTAAATATTGTACAATTTTGAGAATTCATTGCAATTTGTAACATGTTTAGTCTTTTTGTAATTTTTTATTTTAATAAAAAGTTACAAATTATTTTAAATAATTTAGTTGTCCAAAATTAAAACTCAAAATTCAAATCTAAATGTAATTCTATCAAAATTTGCATTTACCACAAATTTGATTGTAAGCACATTGATTTGTGACGAATCTAATTATAAATAACGAAAAAAATAATGTGACAATATCTCTTTTGTCATTTATATATTGAATTCATTGTATTATTAGTGACGAAACTAATTATCAATAACGAAATCTTATATAATTTTGTGACGTAATTATTTGTCACAAAATACAAAATATAAGATGACGTTACGTATTACCGTCATTCATACTTCTATTAGGTGACGATATACTATGTCATTAACAAGTGACGATACTTCTTTCGTCATCTATACATTTGAATTATTTTATTATTGGTGACGATATGAATGATCAATGACGAAATTTTATATTATTTGGTGACGTAATTAATTGTCACTAAAAACAAAATATAAGCTGACGTTATATATTAATGTCACTATATCATCAAAAATACGTGACAAAAAATAATACATCGTCACGTTTGACATTTAGCAACGCACCTAGCGTGACGAAGGCCGTGACATCAAATTTTACGTCACAAAATACAAATGGTGATGTAAATGTAATTTTCGGTGACAATATTTTAGATGCCACTAATAAACAAATTTGTTGTAGTGTCTCAAGGCAGCATCGATTACCCTATTGACGAAATGTCTCCCTTCATCACTGATGATCGCCTTAGGTATGCCAAACTTGGAGAAAATGTTTTTGTGCAGAAATCTCTGAATAGTCTTGGCATCATTTTTTGTGTGGTGATCGCTTTAACCCATTTGGATACGTAATCCACTACCAGTAAGATGTAGAGGTTCCCACATGATGCTGGGAATGGTCCCAAGAAATCAATCCCCCATACATCGAAGATTTCGTCTTCTAAGCTGTTTTGCAGTGGCATCTCATGTCTTCTTGAGATGCTTCCAGTTCGCTGGCACTTGTCACAGCTTTTGTAGAATGCTTGGGCATCCTTGAACAGTGAGGGCCTATAAAAACCATATTGCAAAACCTTGGCAGCGGTTTTGTTTCCACCTAAGTGTCCTCCATATGGGGAAGCATGGCAGTGGTGAAGCACAGCTTCCTGCTCATCCTGTGGTACACACCTCCTGGTAATTTGATCTGCACAATGTTTGAAAAGAAGAGGTTTGTCCCAATAATAATGTTTTGCATCATTTTGGATCCCCTTCCTCGCTTGGTAATTAAGTTCAGGAGGTAGTACTCCTCTAACTATGTAATTAACGAAATCAGCGTACCAAGGAAGTTCAAAAAACTTACCTATCGCTATGGCTGTCGCGGCAGTGCTTGTGGCAGCAAACAGCTTGTCGTCAGGGAAAGTCTCCAGTATTTGGGTCTTGTCTGTCAGTATACTTTTTCCCATCTCCAATCTTGTCAAGTGGCCTGCAACTTGGTTCTTTGTCCCCTTTTTATCCTTGATTTCAATGTCGAACTCTTGCAGCAGCAGAATTCAACGTATCAGTCTAGGTTTTGCATCTTTTTTAGCGAACAGATACTTCAGTGATGAGTAGTCTGTATGGACCACCACCTTCGTCCTAAGTATGTACGAACGGAACTTGTCAATAGAGAACACCACTTCTAACAGTTCCTTTTCTGTTGTGGTGTAATTCACTTGAGCATTGTTTAGTGTTTTGCTGGCATAATAAATTACGTGGAACAACTTGTCCTTCCTCTGCCCAAGTGTTGCCCATATAGCGTAGTCACTGGCATCACACATAATTTCAAATGGCAAACTCCAGTCTGGTGGCTGTACAATCGGGGCTGTTACTAGCTTTTCTTTCAGGATTCTAAATGCCTCAGTACATTCAGTATTGAAGTCAAAGGGACGATTATGTTCCAGTAGGTGGCATAAAGGCTTGGTAATCTTCGAAAAATTTGCAATAAACCTTCGATAAAACCCAGCATGCCCTAAGAAACTCCGAATTCCCTTGACTGTGGTGGGTGGCGGTAGCTTTTCAATCACTTCTATCTTTGCTCTATCGACCTCTATGCTGCGGCAGCTTACCTTGTGGCCTAGGACTATCCCCTCATCCACCATGAAGTGACATTTTTCCCAGTTTAAGACCAAATTCGCTTTCTCGCATCTTTCAAGCACCTTCTGTAGGTTGCCTAAACAACCTTCAAAACTATCTCCAAAGACAGAAAAATCGTCCATGAATATTTCTAGGAAATCCTCCACCATGTTAGAGAATATCACCATCATACACCTCTGGAATGTTGCTGGTGCATTGTAGAGTCCAAATGGCATTCTCCGAAAAGCGTAAGTGTCGTATGGGCAAGTGAATGTCGTTTTCTCTTGATCCTCCGATGCAATAGCTATCTGGTTGTAACCTGAGTAACCATCAAGAAAACAATAATAAGGTTTCCCCTCTAATCTATCAAGCATTTGATCAATAAAATGTAGGGGAAATGGTCTTTCCGGGTAGTTTTGTTAAGCTTCCAGCAATCCATACAAACCCTCCAATCGGTCACAGTCCTGGTTGGGATTAGTTCGTTCTCTTCATTGGTCACCACGGTTATTCCTCCCTTTTTAGGAACACACTGCACCGGGCTCACCCACTTACTATCCGAGATGGCATAAATTATTCTAGCATCGAGCCATTTGATGATCTCCTTTCGTACCACTTCTCGCATAGCATCGTTTAAGCATCCCTGAGCATCAATTGTCGGCTTATGATCATCCTCTAGAAGAATTTTGTGCATACATAGTGCCGGACTATTGCCTTGGATGTCAGCTACCGTCCATCCAATAGCCTTTTTATGCTGCTGCAGCATCCCTATTAGCTGTTGTTCCTGTTTCTGCATTAACTTGGAAGAGAGGATTATGGGCAACATATCATTTAAACCAAGAAAAACATATTTAAGCTGCCCCGGCAGGGGCTTAAGGTCTAAAATAGGTGGTTCTACAGTTGAAGGCTTTTGATTTATGTGTTCATTTGAGGTATAGTTTAGGGGCTTGAATAACTTACTTGGACGATTTCCTATCCAGTTTACCTCCTCATGAACTTCAGTGTCGGATGTGCCTGAATCGGAGGAGTTGCTGTCGTCGTTGCTGCCGTGACAGTCTTCCAGATGGCTGTTGTGGCAGTGACCAAATTTAATGTCATGGCAGCTCGACCTGATGTAGGGTTGGTCAAGGATTAATTCAGTGATGGCCTTGCATTCTTCTTCTGCATCAACATATTTAATTGCCTGGAGAATATTGAGCTTGATCTCTTGATCATTTACTCTCATTGTAAGTTCTCCCTTCTCTACATCAATCAGTGATATGCATGTGGCTAGGAAGGGTCGCCCTAGGATGATTGGTGCGTTCTCATCTGCTTCACAGTCTAAAACAAGAAAGTCAGCAGGAAAAATGAACTTATCCACTCTTACCAGAATATCTTTGATCTTCCCTTCTGGTTGTACTTAAGAGCGGTCTGCCAGTTGTTGCATGACTGTTGTGGGCCGTGCTCATCCAATACCTAATTTCTGAAACACAGATTTTGGCATTAAATTAATACTAGCACCTAGATCACAAAGTGCCTTACCCATGAATTTGTCACCAATTATGCACGGTATGATGAAGCTCCCAGGATCCTTCTTTTTTAGGGGTGGATGCCTGTGCAAGATAATCATGCATCCCTCTGTCATCTTTACCGTTTCAAATTCCCCAAGTCTAGATCTTTTTGACATAATATCATTGAGAAATTTCGCATAATCAGGCATCTGCTTGATGGCTTCTAATAGCGGTATATTAATGTGAACCTGCTTAAAAATATCATAGATCTTTTTGAGCTAGTATTCCTACTTCTGCTTTTGTAACCGCTGTGGAAAAGGAGGTGGAGGACGATAATCTTCTAGACGTCCTTCACAGGGTATTCAGATTTGAGGAGGCTTAGGTTCTTCATCGTTCTTGTCTTTCTCCTCTGTCCCTTCTGCTGTCGTGACAGGTGTGGCGGCAGCAGGTTGTTTATCTTCTACCGGGGCAGTGTTCATGGTAGATGTTTCTAGGGCTGGTTCCTTAATCGGTACGGTTTTCATCTCCGGCCCTGGCAGTTGTTTCCCACTCCTAGTTGTAATAGCCTTGCACTGCTCATGTGTGGGTTGTCTAGCAACTTCAGTATCACTAGGGAATCCTCCGTTTTGCCTTTGCTTAATATGCTGGGAAACCTGTCCCATCTGTGTCTCCAGTGATTTCAGTGTAGCCTCGTGGTTAGTCATTCTCATCTCTGTTTTGTCCATGAATGACTCAGTCTTCTTGACAAAGTGATCCATGTTTGCCATGTAAGCTCCTATATTTTACATGAATGTGGCCAAAGTCTGCTCTAGTATACTAGGTGCGGCTGTCGGCTACTGTTGCGGTTGCTGCCGTGTCAAGAGTCTGGGTGCACCCTGGTTTTGAGTGTTCTGTACTTGAGGATTCAGTGCGTTGTTTGGGTTACTCCAGGAGAACTTGGGGTCTTTCCTCCAGTTGGGATTGTAATTGTTGGAGTCGTAATTTCTCGGCTTGTTATAGTTTCCAACATACATCTCTTCCTCTAGCTGTAACGGGCAGTCTTCCGAACTGTGATTCCCACTGCAAGTTTCACATACCTCTTCTGCAGAGTAGACAGGTTTTGAATTTTCTACTGCCTTTGTGAGGTACGAAACTTGTGTCTTTAGGGAATTGTCGGCTTCATAGTCTTTCACAGCTAGCACTCGTTTACCTCTCCTCATTGTGGTAAATTGCTCTTCATTCTTTGCTAGATTTTTCAATACTACCATGACTTCGTCTGGATCATTATCCAACAGCAGTCCATTCGCTGCTGAATCTATTCTCATCCGAGTGTGTGTGTTGGTAGCATTGTAAAATTTTATGACTTGATTCCAAACGGGGTATCCGTGCATCGGGAAATTCCTCAAAAGAGTGGTAAACCTGTCCCATGCCTCATGCATTGGCTCGTCATATTCCTGTTGAAAAGTAGCAATTTCATTATGTAATCGCTCAGATAAATGGGAAAGATTAAAACGAGATAAAAATTCACGAGTGAGATCCGCCCAAGTTCGTATTGAACCCATTGTTAGTTTATTCTACCAAGTTTTCGCTCTTTCCCTCAGTGAATAAGGAAATAACAGAAGCCTCAGTATCTCCGGATTTACTCCTGGTAATCTAAACGATCCACAGATTTCTTGGAACATTTTCAGATGTTCTCTGGCATCCTCTGTAACACCCGGGTTTGAGGTCGGGTGAAAAAAATAATATTAAAATAATGTTTTGGTTTTCAGTTTCAAAAATTAAAATAATAAAATATTTTTATGGGCTTCGTACTTTCAAAGCAAACATTTTTTTTATGTGGACCTAAATTGATTTGAAACTCAAATTCCATGGATTTTAGAGTTAATGGGATTGCCATCTCATTAATGGCAAAAGAGTAAATAAATGGACTTTCATTTAAAACCCCTTTTTGTTAAAATGAGCCCCTGTCATCTTCTTCTTCACTCCTATTTTCCATTTTTCGCGACAAAGAAGAGAGCTTCTCTCCATTTCACTATTCCATCCCCTTTCACCTTCATCTTTGGTGCTTTTTGAAAGGTAATTTCATTTTTGACTTGCACTCCTTTCCCTCTTCAAGCTAGTATCTTTATTTTTCAAAAAGCTCATGGTTTTTGGGTTTTGAGGTTTTGAGCTTTGGGACTAAAAATGAGAACTTTATGGTCTTTAACCTAAGCTATTGATTTATTATTGTTAGATAAGTTGTTTGCAACCCTTAAGGTTCAACATATGTGAATTTTAAAGGGTTTTACAATGATTCCTGGATTTGGGTTTTGAGGGGTTTTTGGAAGAGTTTTAAGGTTAGTTTTGGGTGTGTTTGATGTTGGAAATTAGAGGGTGATGGTTATACTATGTTTTGGTAGTGTTTTGAACATGTTTAAGAGTGATTTGGATGGTTATATTGCTGATTTTTGCTGGGTTCTTGTGGAAATACAAAAATGAGAATTTGGGAAATAAATTTGGCTTTGAATTGTGAGAATTGTAGTGGATTTGTGTGTTGGTGTCAAACCATGGGTTTGTGGCTGATTTTGGGGTTAATGTATTGTTTTTGAATTGTTAGAAGCAAGAGAAAACAAGGGAGAAGCTTCAGGCTCGAATCCGGAGACTTGGATGCTTGGTAGGCTAGTCAGCTTGTGCTAAATGGAGTGGTTCGAGCAGGCGAATACTAGGTCGGGCTTGGTAAACCCACCTAGAGTTGGGATTAGATTGGTAGTCTAATCACAAGTTTTAGTTGCCAGCATGTGCTAGTTGAACTTGAATGTTGTGCTGATTATGCTTAATGACTTATGCTTGTGAGCATGATGTGTGTATATTGTGGATATATGCATGTTGATGATAGGTATGATGGGGACATACATATGTATGAAATATAATGTGATGCTTGTATTAATGATATACATGTAGTGTTGACATGTGAAATGAAATTATGAGGTGGTTGCATGATCCGAGGATCATGGTGAGTACATGCTAGGCATGGAAATGTGTTGTGATATACATGTATGTGAGGCATGATATTTGATGCATTGTTATATGCATGTGGCTATGGAATGTGGTTTGTGCATGATGGTAAGTCATGGTGAGTACGTGCTAAGCACAGAAGTTGATATGAAATGGTGTTGTGAAAGGTTAAGAATTGTGTTAGTATTGGCATTAGTATGCTTGGGTACAATGATCGATCATTAGGATGTTTAGTGTGCACACGTGAGTCAAAATGCGTGCGTGGTCTTGATGATGGTAGTCATCAAGATGGAGTACGGGTTCGCCCGGAAATCTTCATACATATATGTTAGTCGGTGATGAGTGGTATCCCATCGATGGGGCATGAGGATGAGTGGAATCCCTTCCGCGTGAAACGGGGCGTGAGGATGAGTGGAATCCCCTCCGCGTGAACGGTGACGAGTGTAATCCCACCGTGAGGTAATGGTTGTGTTGTTAGATGTGAGTTCCAACGGTTATCCGCGTATTCGAGTCATAGCTAAGTGACAATACAGATTGTGAATTAAGTTGGTTATATGTTGAATATATATGTTTTCGTATGTGGTGGTTATGGACTTGTTGAGCATGACATGGTTTGGATAATATGTTCATGCATCATCTATATTTATGGCTCATGTTGTTCGAAGGTAAGATCATGCATTCTACCTTGGTTGTATGCTCGTGCTTGGACCCTACATTGTCGAGGTTTGTTTTATAAGCTTACCATCACTAAGCTTTTTATGCTTACGCTCCTTTTTGTTCGACAATGCAGATCAGTAGCTTGTGGGTAGAGAGGGCAAGGAAGGGCCTCCAAGTGTCGCTTTTGTTTAGCTCAAGTATGAACTTTAAATTGAAATATTGTAATAGTTAAGCAATGGGATTTGAATGCTTTGGATTTATGTTGATGTTGGTGTGGCTTGTTGATGCCATGTTTTGATTTGCAAGTCATGCTTTATTGCTTACCTTGAATGCTTATGTGTATGTTGGTCTTGTGCCCTTTTGTGGATGCTCTCATGTATGTTTGTCTAAGCATGCTAATCTTGATTGTTATGTATGATTCCTATGTTGATTTGATGGTCCTTTGAATGTATGGTTTTCATATGTTCGATGTGTGTTAAGCATGTTCGTATAGGATGTCTTGTATCTAGAGTTAATGCTTGTGTGTTGTGTGAGGTTTTAGTTGTGCTTTGGGACAGCTTTGTGCCATAAACTAGCTAAAACCAATCTGCAGACAGAGGGCGTTTCGAAACGGTTAGTCCTGTTTCGATACGGTCCTTTTGTTTTTGGCCAGGCATTTTGGCACGCTAGGGGGCCGTTTCGGTACGATTTTGCTACTGGAAATCTGAGATTTTGACGATAAATTGAAGTATTGAAACTGGCTTTAGTGTTTCGGAACGGCCTTCATATCGTTTACCATGAGAAGTTGACCGTTGAGGGCGTTTCGATACGGTCCACCCCTGTTTCGAAACGGTCTCTTCGGGTTGACTTTGGGCCAGTTGACCTAGTCAAGGCGTATCAAAACACCCTATGGGCGTTCCGATACGGCCTGCTATTTAAGATTATAATAGGCCATTTTTAATTGGGCTGTTGGTTGTTTACCTCAGTGTTTCTCCCGCTGTTGCTTTTCTCACATAGGATTTAATATCTCATCTAGAAAAGATAATAATATTGAAAAAGTTTTTCTTGGGTCAGTAACCGAAGTAGAGCCTTAACGGGTTTCGCCTCGGTTATCCCCGTGTATCCCACTCGGATCGGTTAAGCGTCCGGACCGGGACGAGGGGGTTACACTTGTTGGTATCTGAGCCTAAGGTTTCCGAGACCTTGGGCAGGTAAGTGGGGTAATTTAAATTCTTGTATTGAAATTGCACGGTGTTTGCTTGCCATGTAAGCATGTTTGCTTGTTTATCATGTATACTTAATGTATGTTGTTTGATCGTATGTGTATCTTGCTTGAAGCATGTTGAGTAGAGTCCCATTGCTTTTATTACATCGGAAAAAGAGATTTTTAAGTGAGGGAATCATACTTGAGCCACTTGGACGCTTTCCTTTGCTAACCCAGTTTGCATGTTAATTTGTTGTTGTTGTTGATTTATTGCTTTTTGGTGAGTTTGAGGCCAAGGCGTGGGCCGTGAATCGGTAAGTAGAAACTGTGGTTTCTAAAAATATGGATGACATTTAGGGAGTTCTTCGCTTTAGTCAGGGAAGTATGGTTGTACTGGAGTTGAGGTACAATTTGTTTGTTTGAGTCCGTGTGTTTGTGGGTTGGCTCCGGTTGATGAGGAAAGATGTGATCGATTCTGATATTAGTTGGTAAAAAGAAGTGAAGACCTATGAGTGAGATTCAGAGTGGTATCGATGTTTTAACAGATAAGCCCTTGGTACAGTTTTGAGTTTGTTCCCTCTGGTTGATCCTGAATATGTACTTCTGTATATTGTTAGCGAGCATGAAGAGTTTGGATGTGCCCAGTGAGGTGTCCGAGGTAGGTATGAGTACCTTAGTTCTTTTGGCGAGACCAAGGTAAGGGTCCCGTGTGAGTAATCTGAAACTCAGAAATGTTAGTTGGTGATCGTTGGGGTTCGGCCTATGGTTTCAATACAAGACAGCCGGTCAGTTTTCGTGAGTGAGTCAATTTGTGTGATTGGACTAGTGTACGTCTAAGTTGTCTTCCATCAAGAGGGAGAGATGAAGTCGCTTCTGATATAGTAGAGCTGAGAAGGAAGTCTTGAGTTTTGACTCCAGATTGTTTAGTAGTGGGGTATTTTGAGTCGCGAGGACCGATGTTATAGAACAAGTCCAAGCATGATTGTTTGTATGTGATCAGAACTAAATTTTGAGGTTTCGAGATGCTCTAAGAACAGTTTTGAAGAGTTAGCTTATATTTGAAGGGCCAGCCTGAAAACAAGAGAACCAAAGCTATCAGCTGTGTACATGTGAAGTTGCAATTTCTGCGGGTTCGTCCATTTTGTGTGAGCATGTGAGGAAGTTAGATATCTCTGTTGAGATCTTGGACGTAGGGACGCACGTGACTAGTCATTTTTTGTGAGATAGTGGTGGTTAGAGAAATGTACGGAAGATGTTTGTTGATGGTTCCAGGTTACGCGATTCTAGTAGATGTGAAGTAATTGTCTTTTTACTGTTTCGATGTAACATTGGGCATGGTTTGGCTTGTAGAACACAGAGCTAGGGTATATTTTGTGACAAAGAGAGAGTTGCCTTGAAGTTGCAGATTACTGTGTGATTGTAGTGGTGGGTGAGAATGTGAATTGTTTATCGAATGTTGATCCAGCTTTAAAGGTCAAAGATTGATTGAGTTTAGTTGACAGGCTTGCCTAGCAAATGTGGTGGATTCGATTTTTGAATGAGGTTAGACCGCAAAATGTTAGATTAGTTTGTGATTTTCCAAAAAGTGTTTGGAAGAATTACCCGGTTTGTCTTCTGACAGGGAAGAAGAGTTTGTTATTGAGGTCGTCTCCGAGTTTGCTCCTGCTTTGATTACTCTGTATCTTATGGTTCCTGAAAAAGAATTGAGAGTGTTGAAGAATCAACTACGAGATTTGTTAGACCGTAGATCCATTAGGCCTAGTACATCATCTTAGAGTGCGACATTGCAATTTGTGAAGAAGAGAGATGGCAATACGAGAATGTGTTTAGATTACAGACAGTTGAAACAATTGACAGTGAGTAATTAGTATCCATTTCCGAGCATCAGTGGTTCGTTGATTAGTTGAGGGGTGCTTTAGTCTTTTCAAGATTAATTTGAGATCCGATTACTACCAGTTAAAGGTGAGAGAAGTAGATGTACCGAAGACAACTTTTGGGGCAAGATGTGGTCGCTATGAGTTCTGGGTTAAGCCTCTTTGTTTGACTAGTGTATAGAGATGTCGAGCAAAATACTTTCTGAGCTCCTTGATCAGTTTGTAGTATTCCTCATAGACGATACATGGGTATATTCAAGTACCGAGAAAGATCATGACAAGCATTGGAGTTGGTGTTGTAGACCCTATTAGAGAATTAATTGTATGCCAAGATGAGCAAACGTGAACTCCGAGTCAAGGAAGATGTTCTAGGACATGTAGATCAGCCGAGTGTATTAGAGTAAATCCTAAGTAGGCAGGAGAAGATGCGAGTTGGAAGAAATCGAAGACAATGACAAGTATCTATAGTTCCTAGGTCTACCATTGTTACTATCGGAGGTTTGTAAATGGTCTTTCGAAGATAACTGCTCCATTGACAAGTTGCTACAGAAGAATGTTCAGTTTGTGTGGTCAGATACGAGACAACAAGCCCTTGAGAACCAAAAGAAACTTTGATGAAAGCTTCGACCTTGATCCAGCCAATATTAGAGAAAGAGTTTGTGAACCATAGTGATGTGTCATGTGTAGGGTTAGTTCGTGTGCTTATGCAAGACATAAGATTTGTGGCCTATTCGTGGAGACAGTAGAAAGTACATGAAAAGAATTATTCGACACGAGACATAGAGTTAATTACAATTGTTTTGCTACGAAGATTTAGAGATAAAGCATGTACAGTAGGAAATGCACAGTATATACTTATCATCAGAGCTTGAAATATTTAACGACTTAGGAAGGGAGGAAACTTAAACAACATAAGTTGTTAGAATTGCTTGAGGACCATAATCTCAAGATTGAGTACCCTCCGAGTAGAGTCAACGCAGTAACCGATGCTTCAAGTTATATTTGTTGTTAGATTGGCAGCTGAGTTGCGAGCTAATTGTTGGATTCAGCTTATCAAATGATAGTGGTTTTGTGGCCGAGTTTCATGTTAAACCTACTTTGAGTCAGATACTTGAAGAGAAACAGTTGCAAGACAGGTTCTTGGCACCTCATGTGCAAGGCATAGCAGAAGGAAGACCTTCAGAATTCAATTTCAAAGATGATAGAGTTTTGCATTTCAGAGACAGAATAGTTGTGCCGAATGACATAGTGTTTTGATACGAATTGTTTTGGCTGAAGCACACGACAGTTTATTTGTATTGCATCTGAGTAGTATGAAGACGTATCGTGGGTTGAAAGACGAGTACTTCTGGATTGAGTTGATGAATGATGTGGTTCGGTGTGAGAGTAAGTGTGTAAATTGCCAGTGTGTCAAGGCCGAACATCAGTTTTCTTCTAGTTTGTTACATCCGTGGAAGATTCTTAATGAAAGTGGGTAATAGATTCAAGGGACCTTGTGTTTGGTTCGCCTTTGATTTCTTTCGGGATAACTTAGCTGAGTAAACAATGATAGCTGCACCGAGTGTGCTCATTTTATACATGTTCACGTTACTGGTACCTTGTATAAGATGGCAGAGTCGTGCCTTAGCAAGAGTGTGAGTTGCACAGTGTCTTGAATTCGATAGTGGTCGGTAGAGATTCGAGGTTTCAACTAGATTTTTGAGGACGTCTGCGTAGTGCTTGGATACCTGTTGAAGTCAGATGGTCAGTCAGAGAAAGTTAGTTAGATTCTAGATGATGTGTGCGTCGATACAGGGTTAATTTTTCAGGGCACGTGAGGGTAACACCTGCTGTTGATGACTGGTATGGTAACAATTATCGGTCAAGTATTTAAACAGTGTCGTATGAGATTGTGAATCGGGCTAGTCCTGTTGTTTATTTGTTGCGGTTATCACCAGAGTTAGAAAAGGGTTCGTGATGTGTTCTGTGTATCTACGATTCGGAAATGTGAGTCAGATATGTCCCATGCTATGTTTGTTGAAGAGATTGAGTTGAGTTTAAAATTGACATGCATTGAAGGACCCGTTGAGATCTTAGCATCAGATAGCTAATGTTGTGTGGTTAGTCTACCGATTTGGTTAATGTGTTGTGGTGATAAGGAAAGTGTGGAGGAGCAGTTTCCGTGGCTCTTCCTGTCCGATAAATTTCGGGGACGAAATTTCCTTAAGTGGGGGAGAGTTGTAACACCCGGGTTTGAAAGTCGGGTGAAAAAAATAATATTAAAATAATGTTTCGGGTTTTGGTTTCAAAAATTAAAATAATAAAATATTTTTATGGGCTTCGTATTTTCAAAGCAAACATTTTTTTATGTTGACCTAAATTGATTTGAAACTCAAATTCCATGGATTTTAGAGTTAATGGGATTGCCATCTCATTAATGGCAAAAGAGTAAATAAATAGACTTTCATTTAAAACCCCTTTTTGTTAAAATGAGCCCTTGTCATCTTCTTCTTCACTCCTATTTTCCATTTTTCACGACAAAGAAGAGAGGTTCTCTCCATTTCACTATTCCATCCCCTTTCACCTTCATCTTTGGTGCTTTTTGAAAGGTAATTTCGTTTTTGACTTGCCCTCCTTTCCCTCTTCAAGCTAGTATCTTTATTTTTCAAAAAGCTCATGGTTTTTGGATTTTGAGGTTTTGAGCTTTGGGACTAAAAATGAGAACTTTATGGTCTTTAACCTAAGCTATTGATTTATTATTGTTAGATAAGTTGTTTGCAACCCTTAAGGTCCAACATATGTGAATTTTAAAGGGTTTTACAATGATTCCCAGATTTGGGTTTTGAGGGGTTTTAAGGTTAGTTTTGGGTGTGTTTGATGTTGGAAATTGGGGGCTGATGGTTATATTGTGTTTGGGTAGTGTTCTGAACATGTTTAAGAGTGCTTTGGATGGTTATATTGCTGATTTTTGCTGGGTTCTTGTGGAAATACGAAAATGAGAATTTGGGAAATAAATTTGTCTTTGAATTGTGAGAATTGTAGTGGATTTGTGTGTTGGTGTCAAACCATGGGTTTGTGGCTGATTTTGGGGTTAATGAATTGTGAGAATTGTAGTGGATTTGTGTGTTGGTGTCAAACCATGGGTTTGTGGCTCGAATCTGGAGACTTGGATGCTTGGTAGGCTAGTCGGCTTGTGCTAAATGGAGTGGTTGGTGAGTGGTTCTACGGCTTTAAAATTAATTTCAAACTTTATGGTTCGAGCACACGAATACTAGGTCGGGCTTGGTAAACCCACCTAGAGTTGGGATTAGATTGGTAGTCTAATCCCAAGCTTTATTTGCCAGCATGTGCTAGTTGAACTTGAATGTTGTGTTGATTATGCTTAATGACTTATGCTTGTGAGTATAATGTGTGTATATTGTGGATATTTGCATGTTGATGATAGATATGATGGGGATATACATATGTATGAAATATAATGTGATACCTGTATTAATGATATACATGTAGTGTTGACATGTGAAATGAAATTATGAGGTGGTTGCATGATCCGAGGATCATGGTGAGTACATGCTAGGCATGGAAATGTGTTGTGATATACATGTATGTGAGGCATGATATTTGATGCATTGTTATGTACACGTGGTTATGAAATGTAGTTTGTGCATGAGGGTAAGTCATGGTGAGTACGTGCTAAGCACGGAAGTTGATATGAAATGGTGTTGTGAAAGGTTATGAATTGTGTTAGTATTGGCACTAGTATGCTTGGGTACAATGATCAATCATTATGATGTTTAGTGTGCACACGTGAGTCAAAATGCGCGCGTGGTCTTGTTGATGGTAGTCATCAAGATGGAGTACGGGTTTGCCCGGAAATCTTCATACATATATGTTAGTCGGTGATGAGTGGAATCCCATCGACAAGGCGTGGGGATGAGTGGAATCCCCTCCGCGTGAAATGGGGCGTGAGGATGAGTGGAATCCCGTCCGCGTGAACGGTGACGAGTGTAATCCCACCGTAAGGTAATGGTTGTGTTTTTGGATGTGAGTTCTAACGGTTATTCGCGTATTCGAGCCATAGCTAGGTGCCAATACAGATTGTGAATTAAGTTGATTATATGTTGAATATATATGTTTCCGTATGTGGTGGTTATGGACTTGTTGAGCATGACATGGTTTGGATAATATGTTCATGCATCATCTATATTTATGGCTCATGTGGTTCGAAGGTAAGATCATGCATTCTACCTTTTTGTTCAACAATGCAGATCAGTAGCTTGTGGGTGGAGAGGGCAAGGAAGGGCCTCCAAGTGTCGCTTTTGTTTAACTCAAGTATGAACTTTAAATTGAAAGATTGTAATAGTTAAGCAATGGGATTTGAATGCTTTGGATTTATGTTGATGTTGGTGTGGCTTGTTGATGCCATGTTTTGATTTACAAGTCATGCTTTATTGCTTACCTTGAATGCTTATGTGTATGTTGGTCTTGTGCCCTTTTGTTGATGCTCTCATGTATGTTTGTCTAAGCATGCTAATCTTGATTGTTATGTATGATTCCTCTGTTGATTTGATGGTCCTTTGAATGTATGGTTTTCATATGTTCGATGTGTGTTAAGCATGTTCATATAGGATGTCTTGTATCTAGAGTTAATGCTTGTGTGTTGTGTGAGGTTTTAGTTGTGCTGTGGGACAACTTTGTGCCATAAACCAGCTAAAACCAATCTGCAGACAGAGGGCGTTTCGAAACGGTTAGTCCCGTTTCGATACGGTCCCTTTGATTTTGGCCAAGCGTTTCGGTACGCTAGGGGGCCATTTCGGTACGATTTTGCTACTAGAAATATGAGATTTTGACGATAAATTGAAGTATCGAAATGGGCTTTAGTGTTTCGGAACGGCCTTCATATTGTTGACCACGAGAAGTTGACCGTTGAGGGCGTTTCGATACGGTCCACCCCTGTTTCGAAATGGTCTCTTCGGGTTGACTTTGGGCCAGTTGACCTAGTCAAGGCGTATCGAAACACCATATGGGCGTTCCAATACGGCCTGCTATTTAAGATTAAAATGGGTTGTTTTTAATTGGGCTGTTAGTTGTTTACCTCATTGTTTCTCCCGCTGTTGCTTTTCTCACATAGGATTTAATATCTCATCTAGAAAAGTTAATAATATTGAAAAAGTTTTTCTGGGGTCAGTAACCGAAGTGGAGCCTTAACGGGTTTCGCCTCGGTTATTTTCGTGTAGCCCACTTACATCCTCTGTAGTAGCACCACTAAATTGGCCAGCGGAATTGATCATGCTGAACATCACAGGTTTCAGCTCGAAATTTTCAGCTTCCACGTCTGGCAGGGTGGTCTCCAGTTCCACATGATCATTAATCATGTAATCACGACAGGACCGAAGGGCGGCCTCGGCAGCAGGCTGTCCATTCCGTTCATCTATAGGAGGATCTTCAAAATTCCTCGGGCGATTTACCCCGTTATGCATTGCTTCTATCTGTTCCTCAAGGTAATCGTTTCTGGTTATCAAAAGGCGGACTCGGTTCCTGAGATTGCACGAACGTTCGATTTCAGGGTCTAGTTTATACTCAGGTTCTTTGCCTCGTCTAGATCTGGGCATAAGCAAACGAAAAACCTTGTGAAAAGCACAGGGTAAACAGTCCAAATAAAAACAGAAAATTAAAAAGTAAAAGTGCAGTAAAGGTAAGGGTAAAGATATGTTGCCAGTCCCGGCAACGGCGCCAAAAACTTGTTGCGTGTCAAAAGTCCTATCGCAATGTAGTGCAAGTGTACACGACGCAAGTAGTAAAGTGATACTCAAAGTATCGGATGTCGAATCCACAGGGACTGGAAATAACTTTATCCTTGGATTGTTGCACAAGAGAGAAAGAAAAGATTTTAATTTATTGAGGAATAATATTGAACAATACTGAATATAAAATAACGGAGTTTTCAGGGTTAAGAAATAGGTCGGTATTGATCTGCTTGGTAGTGCAGGTGTTGCACTGTATAAGAATTTATGTTTTGTCGTCGTCCCTGTCGCGGCAGCAGTCTATTGTTGTCGCGGCAGCGATCACACAACTCTGTACTTCAAGCTTGGCAAGAATCCCTGTTGTGACTTGTCCTATTTCTAGGTCCAAGTACTGTTGATGACACTTCTCGGATGATACCTCCCGGCGTGAATCAAAGGGTGAACACCAATGTTTTTGAATTCTTCCTTAGCCACTTAACCTCGTCCTTTCCCTAGGTCCGAGATAGTTCAACCATAAACTAGAGAACTCGCACTTATTTCTTCCGTATACTTAACTCTCCCAATATTAAGTAAATAAATAATCTCACAATGTTCTCCCGATACTCTTGCAAGATGTTGAAACCAAAATAAGCAAACTTGAAGTTTTATTTCAATAAACAGAAAATTCCTAAAAACAGTACAATCCTTGCAACTACTTTGCAGAACCAACCCTTAGCACTAGAGGAAGTTTAGAACATGATGAGAAGGGGAAAACGACTAGGGTTTTGGGGAAGACGGCTAGAGAATGAGATATCCTTCCCTAGGTCGAATTACATGCCTTTATATAGGACTTGAGTTCAAGTTTTCTAATAAGATAAGAATACAAGTTCAAACTAAAGTACAACTCTAATTAAGATTAAATTTCTAGAGTAGATGTCTTTAATTCGTCCTCTTTTCTTGCTTTGAGTTTCTTCCTTGAACTTTGGGCTTGGCCTTCATTCTGATCTAGGGTTCAGAAAAATATAGGAGTGGTCCACGACAGACCGGCTTAAATTCCTCTATCTGTCGAGATCCATTTTACTTTTCCCTTCACCATTGCTGTCGTTATGGCAGTGGCCACGGCAGCGTCCTTCTTCTCGACTCAAGTCCTGTGTTCCAGCTCTGCTCCATCGCTGTCTTGAGTCTGCCATTACAGATACCTACAAAAGCAGCCAAAATCAGTAGCAACTGTGTCATTTTATATAATTGTGATGTATATGTGAAACTTATCCTAAATGCAATGAATTATGCTTGAATGCAGCAGAAATATGGGTTAAATAAGGGGGAAAAGTAGAACTTTTGCACACTCAACACCAGCTAATTTTGAGTTGGACCTACAACAGTTTGATGTTAAAAATGTATTCTTCCGTAGTAATCTTGAAGAGGAAGTTTAGAATATTAGGGATGGCAACGGGGCGGGGCGGGGCAGATTTTTGGACGCTCCGGCCCGACCCAAATAATAATAATCTTAACCCGAATATGTCCCACTCAGGTTAGTTATGGTATTCAACCTGATCCAAACTCGCCCTAAAATTTGAACCTCAAACTCGTCCTTGCCCCTTCCCGCCCAGAGTAAAATAACAAACTGAAAGAAAAAAAAATTAAAATTAGGGATTGGAAGCGACGAACCAAAACATGAGACATACTAAAATATTAGGGATTAAAAAATAATTATGTTTGGGGTCAAGGGATGCAAAATTTAACGGTATCTATGCATGTATAACAAAGAAAATGAACTGGAGATTGTTACCGGAAGGAATTGTTGATTCATCGGTGAAAAGAGTGAAACCCATTATCAGATCCTCTTAAAGGTTAAAAAGTAGGCTCAGGAAGTTTGAAACGGATGAATTGAGCCGTGAGTGAATGAAAGATATGCTCAAAACACCATGGAAAAATACCAGAAGTATAAGGTTAGCGTTTTTCTTTGTCGATGTTTAGAAACTAGCAAAATATACATAAAAAATAACTCTACACAAACATATATAATAAATATATATAAAATGAAAAGAAAGCATGAAAATCATACATGGAATTAGAAGCAAATGAGTGACTGTTTTAGAATTGAGGGCGATAAGAAAAGGAGAGGGAAATAGGAGAGATCGGCAGAGCAGGGGAGAAGAAATGAGGTAGAAAACCCTAAATGTTATATATATATATATATATGGAATCAATGTAAATAATATTTTAATATTATTTGGGTTCGGTTTTATGATTTAAATAATAGTTCGGGTTTTGTTTTCAAATTAATTAATTTAATGATTGACTATGTTTTGAAACTTAATCCCAAATAGTCATGGATAGTGTGCCCTTGTGAATACCTCATTTCATTAAGGGAAAAAGGGTCATTGGGCCTTTAAATTAAAACAAAACAAAAACACCCATTTTCTACTATTCACTTCCTTCTTCAAAACACACCAACGGGAAACAAAGAGCTCTCTACCCAATTCACTATTTCATTCAAAAGCTCCCTCATTTCAACTCCGTTTTGAAAGGTAATGGTATTTTTGACTTCCCCTCATCTCCCTCTCCATGAAAGTACCTTTTATTTTCATTTTCATGAAGATTTTAGAAAATGGAATTTTTGAAGGTTTGGATTAAAAATAGAAACTTTATGTGATTAAGTGAAGTATTTTGATTTAACATGCTTAGTTATGGTATATAGAAGTCAAATGGTATGTCATATGTGAATTTCAAGTGATTCTGGGAAATTTTCGGAATTGGGTATCAAAGGGGTTTTTGGAGGGTTTTAAAGTGGTTTTTGGGGTGGTTTAATGTTGGTTTTTGAGGGCTGGTGTTAGTATGATATATGAGGGCTACTTTGGGTGTATTTGATGGTTGATTGGATGCTTGAAATGGAAGATTTCAGTGGGTTTTGTGGGTTGCTCGAAAATTCTGTTTTTGGGCTTGTTTTGGGTGTTGGATGTTTGAAAATGTTAATCCGGGTTAGTTCCGAAGATGAGTTATTGATTGTGGATGTTTTGTTTGTGTTTGGGTTTGATTAGAATCGA
Organism: Hibiscus tridactylites; assembly: GCA_958450335.1. Lineage (NCBI taxonomy): Eukaryota > Viridiplantae > Streptophyta > Magnoliopsida > Malvales > Malvaceae > Hibiscus > Hibiscus tridactylites. The sequence goes on along the minus strand of OY288292.1, from coordinate 17,754,326 downwards.
GTTTGGGCATCGGTGAAGCATTGGAAGTAAATCCGGGGAATTGAAGGTGGTTGCTTGCTTGGTCTTTGAGCGTAGAAGCTTAGGTGAGTGGTTAATTGTTTTAAATGGTTTTAAAATGGTTGGTTCGAGTATATGGACTAGGTTGGGCTTGGTAGACCCACCTAGAGTTAGGATTAGGGTGGTAGCCTAATCCTAAGCTTGATCTAGAGCCTTTGGATGAACTCATTTATGTGGTTGTGTATGTCTCGTATGAAATGTGATGTGAATGCTTATGTATATTATATTATACATGTGAGATGAGATATGACTTGTGATGCTTGAGACATGCATGATGATGGTTGTTGGTGGGTACGTGCTAAGCACGGAATTGATTGAAATGAGTAATGTGAAGTTAGTAAATGTTGGCACTAGTATACTTGAATACAAATGATCGATCATTAGGATGTTAGTGTGTACACATGAGTCAAAAGTCGCGCGTGGCCTTGGTGGCGTTGAGTCACCAAGGAGGAGTACGGGTTTGCCCGGAAATTGTATTTAAATATAGTCGGTGATGAGTGGAATCCCATCGACGGGGCGTGAGGATGAGTGGAATCCCCTCCGCGAGACCGGTGTTGAGTGTAATCCCACCGTGAGGTAATGTGGTTGTTGGATGTGAGTTCTGTTGCGTGTAAAAGTGTCTATCGCAATTGAGTGCAAGTGTACACGTCGCAAGTAATAAAGTGATACTAGAGTATCGGATATCGTCTCCACAGGGACTGGGCTAACCCTTTCCTTCGCTATCTGCACGAGGGGAAAAAAGTAGATTAAGATATTGTCACGAAAATAATAAAGAATACTGGAAAATAAAAGTAGAGAAATTAAGATAGAGAGAATGGGCTGGTATTGAATTGCTCAGTAGTGCAGGTATTGCAGTGCTTAGGGAATCCAGTCCTGTCGTCGCGCCTGTCGCCGACAGCACCTGTCGCGGCAGCTGTCCGTTGGCTGTCGCGGCAGCAGACACACCAACTCCGTACTTCAAGCTTGACAAGAATCCCAGATCTGCCTTGCCCTATCCCTAGGCACAAGTCTGTCGATGATCACGTCTTTGATGATACCTCCCGGCGTGAATCGAAGGATGAACACCGATGTGTATGAATTCTTCTTTAGCCACTTAACCTCGCCCTATCCCTAGGCACGAGATAGTTCAACTATAAGCTAGAGAACTTGCTCTTATTTCTTTCGTATACTTAACTCTCCCGATGCTAAGTAAATGGATAACCTCACAATGCTCTCCCGATGCTCTTGCAAGATATTAATAACCAAAATAAGAGAACTTGAAGTTTATTTTATTGAACTGAAAATTCCTAAAACAAAACAACCCTTGCAACTACTTTACAAATCAACCCGTGGCCCTAGGGGGTTTTAGAACATGTCGGTGACAGGTAAACGACGGGTAAACGGCGGAGGGGTTTTAGATGTCGGTTTTGGGGTAGAATGAGGGATGATCTCTCTAGGTTAAATCTATGCCCTTATATAAGCTTTGGGCTCAAGTATTCTAAGTTAACAAGGATTACAACTTTAATGAAAAGTAAGATTCTAATAAATGCTAAATCTCTAAGGATTCCTACTTTTCAGCCGCCTCCTTGTTTCATGGAAATTCTTCTCCTTGAGCTTTGGCTTGACATATCTTTTGATCCGGGGCTTGGAAAAATATTTGGCTTTCACACGACAGACGAGCAGATTTTTTTCTATCTATCGAGGTCCACTTTACTTTTCCTCTTCATGAAGTTGCTGTCGCCTTGCTGTCACGACAGGTCCATGACAGGTTCGTCTTCTTCGTCTGCTTGTCCAGTTCAGCTTTCCTGCTTATCTGCCCTGCGCCTGCCTTCTTCGTCTACTATGGCAGCAACTTGTTGTTGTCCTCTGTTGTCACGGCAGTTCCATGGCAGCATTGTCCTCTTCGTCTGCTTGTCCGGTTCAGCTCTTCTGCTTATCTGCCCTGCGTCTGCCTTCTTCGTTCACGACAGCAGAAACCTGCCAAAAACAGCCATTTTTAGTAGAATCTGTGCCTTTTATATATTTGTGATGTTTTGCTGTAAACTGGCCTAAATGCAATGAAATGGTGCTTGAATGCAGCAGAAATATGGGTTAAAAGGGTGTAAATAATAGAACTTTTACACACTCAACAAGTTCCAACTTGTCTATCCGCGTATTCGGGTCATAGCTAGGTGCCAATGTTGTTTGATATGTGTATCAATATATTGAGGTTTATGATCTTTGATGGGATGTTTGAATATGATTACATGTATTGTGGAGTTGAGCTTTTGATCATGGCATTTATATTGTATATTGCTCATGCATCTTCATCTTATGGCTCTTGTGGATCCTTGGTATAATTGTGTAATGCCTTGGCTAGATCGTGCTCGGACCCTGCAATGTTGAGGTTTGTTTTTAGAGCTTACCCTCACTAAGCATCATTGCTTACGCTCTCTTTGTTCAACATTGCAGATCCTTAGTTCGTGGGTTGCTTGAGCAAGCGGAGGGCCTCCAAGTGTGGTTGTTGTCTTGAGTACTTCAAGTATGAGTTTTTAATGTTGAACATGTAATAGTCTAAGCAATGGGACATGTTTTATTTTGATGGCTATGTTGTGGTTAATGTTGCTTGGGAGCATGCTAGACTCCTTGTATGTGTTGGCTATTTTGACTTGGGATGTATGCCTTGCTTGATACTTTGTTAGCATGTTACTATTTTGAAGTTGTCTAAGTGTTGACCTTTGAATGCTTGATTCCTTAAATGAGTTGTATGTAAGCATGACTTGTGTTGTTGTGTCTTAGTGTTTAGTTCGTTTTGTTGATGTTGAAGCATTCTTGAATGTTGGGTTGCCCTAGGTTTTATTGCTAGTGGGTTGTTAGAGGTTGTGGAGGTGTTTTGAGGCATCCTTGTGCCTTAAAACGGCCAAAACGAGTTTGCAGACAGGGGGCGTTTCGAAACGGGCCACCTTGTTTCGATACGATCCCTTTGCAGTTGGCCTGCCGTTTCGAAACGGATGGGGGTCGTTTCGGAACATTTTTGCTACTGGAATTCTGAGAAATTGGCAAGATAAAGGCGTTCCGAAACGTTCCTTTGATGTTTCGAAACGGTCAGATCTCGTTGACCACGAGAAATTGACCGTCAGGGTCGTTTCGATACGGGTCACCCCTGTTTCGAAACGGTCACCCTATGGTTGACCCTGGCCTGTTGACTAAGTCAAGGCATATCGAAACACCTTAAGGGCGTTCCGATACGGCCTGTTGTAAAGGGCTAAAATGGGCTGTTTATTGCATAGTTTGTTTGGTCGATGCTGAATTGTTTGTATTTTCCGCTGTTGTGCTTCACATAGGATTTAATTATGCCTATCGACAAGATAAAGGAAAAAGGAAATTTTTCTGGGTCGTTAACCGAGGGGGAACCTTAACGGGTTTCGCTTCGGTTTTCCCCGTGTGGCCCACTCGGATTGGTCATCCGACCAGACCGGGACGAGGGGGTTACACTTGTTTGTATCAGAGCCTAAGGTTACCGAGACCTTGGGCAGGTAAGTGAGGTAAGTTCAAGTTTTGATTGATATGCACAGTGTTTGCTTGTCTTGTAAGAATGGTTGCTTGTTTGACAAGTATGATTGACTGTTTATTCAGAAGTATGTGTGTGTGAGTCTCATTGCTACTATTACATTGGAAAAATGATTTTAAGTGAGGGAACGTACTTGAACACTTGGAAGCCTTGCCTTGCTAACCCAACTTTGTATGTTTTGTTGTTGTGATTGTAGTTGATATCTGTGAGAGCGATGTATAGACCGAGAGGTAGACCGAGAGTGGTTCGTCAGGAACCACGGGTTGCGGCTCCTGTAGAGCCGGCAGTTGGTGTGGAGGCTCACCTAGAAGGGTTGGTGGCCGTGGGAGTTGGCGCTCCTCCACCACCTCCACCACCACCACCTTCTCCACCTGGAGTTGGGGGCGAAGATGGAGCCGGAGGAGATGGACCTCAAGGTGGACAAGGTGGCCAAGGTCCAGCTGGAATTGATATGACTCCACTAGTGTAAGCGATAGCGGGAGAATTTCAGGCCGCAGTTGCGGGAGCTCAGGCTGCAGCTCAGCCTAGGTGTGACGATGCCAGTCTACCTTTGGAGAGGCTTCGTAGCTTGGGAGCCGAGGAGTTTAGAGGATCTACTCCGGAGAGGTCGGAGTAATGGTTGGAGAAGACAGTTCGTATCTTGGCTCAGATGGGTTGTGCGGGCGCACATAGATTGGGTTGTGTGATCTCGTTGCTTCAGGGTGATGCCTACACCTGGTGGGTCACCATTACTACAGGGGTTCCAGAGACAGAGATTGATTGGGACTTCTTTGAGACCGCTTTCAGGAAGAGGTACTTGGGACCGAGGTACTTAGATGAGAAGAAGCGAGAGTTTATGGCCCTTACTCAGGGAGAGGCTTCGGTGACTGATTATGAGATCCGCTTTGTTCGCTTGAGTCAGTATGCTCCAGAGTTGGTTCCTACTGAAGTGGAACGCTACAACCGTTTCCGATATGGGTTGAATGAAGAAATTAAGAGGTACAATCTAGCTTCGGACTACTTAGACTTTGATGTATTGGTCGCGAGGGCCAAGGATTTATAGCATAGTTTGGGTTCGGCCAAACGATCGGGTGGTTCCAGTTCTGGTAAGAGGCATAACCACTTTGATGGTAGAGATGCCAAGAGGCACAGAGGTGGCGGACATCAGTTTGACCATAGACGTGGCGGTGGCCACCATGGTAGGGGCCATCAGGGCCATAGAGGAGGAGGGCGTTTGCCCGAGTGTACCCGATGTGGGAGACAGCACGCTAGTGAGTGTTGGGGTAACTTCCATGCTTGTTGGAACTGTGGTTCGAGGGACCACTTTAGGAGGGATTGTCCGCATCAGGCGGCTCAGGCACCGAACATTGCTCAGGCTCCTGCGAGAGCGAATGATTTTCAGAGAGGCCGTGGGCGCGGTCGTGGCTACTTCCAGCCTAGGGCTGATGCACCTAGGGTAGATGCTCAGAGGAACCTTGCTCATGTTGTGGCTGTGCAGCCAGAGGCGGGAGGACCAGCGAGGGTCTATGCTCAGAGAGAGGCCGAGAACAACACCGATGTGATAGCAGGTAATTTCGAGTTACAGTCTATGTCTTTGCTTTCTTTGGTTGATTCGGGTTCTACGCATTCCTACATTTTGAGTGAGCATGCAAAGAAGTTAGATATCCCTGTTGAGATCCTAGATGTAGGTATGCATGTTACTAGTTCTTTTGGTGAGACAGTCGTGGTTAGACGTATGTATAGGAGGTGTCCACTGAAGATTCAGGGTCATGTGTTCTCAGTTGATATGATGAAACTTCCTTTCTATGGTTTTGATATTATTTTGGGTATGGATTGGTTGGTTGAGCATCGGGCTAGTGTAGATTTTGAAACAAAGAGAATTTCTTTGAAGCTTTCTGATGACTACGAGGTAGTAGTAGTAGGCGAGAACATTAAGTTCTTGTCTAATGTGGTGTCAGCTTTAGAGGCTCATAGGTTGATGGACTCTGGATGTGGGGCTTATTTGGCTTATGTTATGAATCCGTATATGAGTGAAGCTAGACCGAAAGATATCAGAACAGTGTGTGACTTTCCAGATGTGTTTCCTGAAGAGTTGCCGGGTTTGCCTCCTGACAGAGATGTTGAGTTTGTGATTGAGACAGTTTCAGGATCTAATCCAGTTTCGATAGCTCCGTATCGCATGGCTCCGAAAGAGTAGAAAGAATTGAAGAGTCAGTTGCAAGAATTATTAGACCGTGGTTTCATTAGGCCTAGTAGTTCTCCTTGGGGTGCTCCCGTGTTGTTTGTAAAAAAGAAAGATGGTAGTATGCGCATGTGTATTGACTATAGACAGTTGAATCAGTTGACCGTGAAGAACAAGTATTCGTTGCCTCGTATAGATGATTTGTTTGATCAGTTGAGAGGTGCTTCAGTGTTCTCGAAGATAGATTTGAGATCCGGGTACTATCAGTTGAAGGTGAAAGAATGTGATGTTCTGAAGACAGCTTTTAGGACTAGATATGGTCACTATGAGTTTCTTGTGATGCCATTTGGGCTCACGAATGCACCAGCAGCATTCATGGACATGATGAACAGAATCTTTAGAGACTATCTAGACCGTTTTGTAGTGGTTTTCATTGATGATATACTTGTGTACTCGAAGACAGAAGAAGAGCATGATGAGCACTTGAGATTTGTTTTACAGAGATTGTTGAGCAATCAGTTGTATGCGAAGCTTAGTAAATGTGAGTTCTGGATTCGAGAGATTGTATTTCTTGGCCATGTTGTTTCGGCCGAAGGTATCCGAGTTGATCCATCGAAGATTGAGGCTATTGTTGAGTGGAAACAACCTAAGTCCGTGACCGAGATTAGGAGTTTCCTAGGGTTAGCCGGTTACTATAGGAGATTTGTTGATGGTTTCTCTAGAGTAGCTGCTCCTTTGACTAAATTGTTGCAAAATGGAGTCAAGTTTGAATGGTCAGATGCAAGACAGAAGGCCTTTGAGAAATTGAAAGAAGCTTTGACGAATGCTCCAGTGTTAGTGCAACCTGTTTCAGGTAGGGAGTTTGTGATTTACAGTGATGCTTCCTACGTAGGCTTAGGATGTGTTTTGATGCAAGATGGGAGAGTTGTTGCTTATGCTTCTAGACAATTGAAGATTCATGAGAAGAACTATCCTACTCATGATATAGAGCTAGCCGCAGTTGTGTTTGCATTGAAGATTTGGCGTCATTACTTGTATGGTGAGAAGTGTATTGTTTACACCGATCACAAGAGCTTGAAGTACTTGATGACACAGAAAGATTTGAACTTGAGACAGAGATGATGGTTAGAGTTGCTAAAGGATTATGATTTGACCATTGAGTACCATCCGGGTAAGGCAAATGTAGTAGCCGATGCTTTGAGTAGAAAAGTGGTTGTTGAGTTGAGAGCTATGTTTGCTAGATTGAGTGTGTCCGATGATGGTGGTTTGATCACCGAGTTGCAAGTGAAGCCTTCTTTGATTCAGTTGATTAGAGAGAAGCAGTTGCAAGATGTGAGTTTAGTCCCTCATGTTCAGGACATAGCCGAAGGAAGACCGACCGAGTATAGTTTCAGTGGTGAGAGCTTGTTGTGCTTTAGAGATAGAATTGTTGTACCGGAAGATGTTGAGTTGAGACGTCAGATTCTGAGTGAAGCTCATTCGAGTCCCTTTTCTATGCATCCGGGTAGTACCAAAATGTACCGAGATTTGAGGAATGATTACTTTTGGGTTGGTTTGAAGCGAGATGTAGCCGAGTATGTGAGCCGTTGTATGGTTTGTCAGAGAGTGAAGGCAGAACATCAGGTTCCTTCAGGTTTGCTACATCCTTTGAAGATTCCGGAATGGAAATGGGAGAGGATCACCATGGATTTTGTGTCGGGGTTGCCTTTGTCTCCGTCGAAGAAGAACTCCGTTTGGGTGATTGTTGATAGGTTCACTAAGTGTGCTCATTTCTTAGCAGTGAACACTACGGATTCCTTAGACAAGTTGGCAAACTTGTATATCCGTGAGATTGTGAGACTTCATGGAGTTCCGAAGTCTATTGTTTCAGATAGGGATCCTAGATTTACTTCGAGGTTCTGGGGTTGCTTGCATAGGGCTTTAGGTAGCCGGTTGCATTTCAGCACATCTTATCATCCGCAGTCCGATGGGCAGTCAGAGGAGTGATACAGATTCTTGAGGATATGCTTCGTTGTTGTGTGATTGACTTCCAGGGTTCTTGGGAGAAGCACTTACCGTTGGTTGAGTTTGCTTACAACAACAGTTATCAGTTTAGTATTCAAATGGCACCTTATGAGGCTTTGTATGGTAGGCGATGTAGGACTCCGATTTGTTGGGCTGAGATAGGTCAGAGATTGTTACCTATGCCAGACTTGCTTAAGGGGACTATCGACAAAGTAAAGTTGATTTGTGATCACTTGAAAGCAGCTTCCGATCGTCAGAAGTCTTATGCAGATTTGAAGAGGAAAGAGATTGAGTACTCAGTGGGTGAGAAAGTGTTTCTGAAAGTATCTCCATGAAAGAAGGTAATGAGATTTGGCCGAAAGGGCAAGTTGAGTCCGAGGTTCATTGGTCCGTATGAGATAGTTGAGCGGATTGGGCCTGTAGCTTATCGTTTGAGATTACCTTCTGAGTTAGAGAAGATCCATGATGTCTTTCATGTGTCTATGCTTAGGAGATATAGATCGGATCCTTCTCACGTGATGCCCGTTGAGGAGATAGAGTTAAATCTGAATTTGTCCTATACTGAAGAGCCCGTTGAGATACTTGCTTCTGATAGAAAGGTGTTGCGTCGCAAGACCATAGAGTTGGTCAAAGTGTTGTGGAGACATAGAGGTGTGGAAGAGGCCACGTGGGAGAGAAAAGCGGATATGGTTGAGCAGTTTCCGTATTTGTTTCCACCAGGTAATTTCGGGGACGAAATTCCTTAAGTGGGGGAGAGTTGTAACACCCGGGTTTAGGGGTTAGGTTAAAATAATATTTTAATATTATTTGGGTTCAGTTTATGATTTAAATAATAGTTCGGGTTTTGTTTTCAAATTAATTAATTTAATGATTGACTATGTTTTGAAACTTAATCCCAAATAGCCATGGATAGTGTGCCCTTGTGAATATCCCATTTCATTAAGGGCAAAAGGGTCATTGGGCCTTTAAATTAAAACAAAACAAAAACACCCATTTTCTACTATTCACTTCCTTCTTCAAAACACACCAACGGGAAACAAAGAGCTCTCTACCCAATTCACTATTTCATTCAAAATCTCCCTCATTTCAACTCCGTTTTGAAAGGTAATGGTATTTTTGACTTCCCCTCATCTCCCTCTCCATGAAAGTACCTTTTATTTTCATTTTCATGAAGATTTTAGAAAATGGAATTTTTGAAGGTTTGGATTAAAAATAGAAACTTTATGTGATTAAGTGAAGTATTTTGATTTAACATGCTTAGTTATGGTATATAGAAGTCAAATGGTATGTTGTTGAGTGTGTAAAAGTTCTATTATTTACACCCTTTTTAACCTATATTTCTGCTGCATTCAAGCATCATTGCATTGCATTTAGGTTAGTTTTCAATAAAACATCACAATTATATAAAAGGCACGGATTCTACTGAAAGATGGCTATTTTTGCAGGTATCTGCCATAGTAGATGATGAAGGCAGGCGCAGGGCAGATAAGCAGGAAAGCTGAACTGGACAAGCAGCCGAAGAAGACGAACCTGTCATGGACCTGTCGTGACAGCATGGTGACAGCAGACTTATGAAGAGGAAAAGCAAAGTGTACCTCGATAGATAGAGAAAAATCTGCTCGTCTGTCGTGTGAAAGCCACATATTTTTCCAAGCCCCGGATCAAAAGATATGTCAAGCCAAAGCCCAAGCAGAGGAAATTCCTAAAAGCAAGGATGCGGCTGGAAAGTAGGAGTCTTTAGAGATTTAGTCTTTATTAGAATCTTACTTTTAATTAAAGTTGTAATCCTTGTTACCTTAGATAACTTGAGCCCAAAGCTTATATAAGGGCATAGATTTAACCTAGGGCACAACGATCACCCCATAACCGAAACCAAAAAAAACCCTGCCGTTTACCTGTCACCGACATGTTCTAAATTTCCCCTAGGGCTACGGGTTGTTTTGTAAAGTAGTTGCAAGGATTGTTTTGTTTTAGGATTTTCCAAGTTCAATAAAATAGACTTCAAGTTCTCTTATCTTGGTTTTAATATCTTGCAAGAGCATCGGGAGAGCATTGTGAGGTTATCCATTTACTTGGCATCGGGAGAGTTAAGTATACGAGAGAGATAAGAGCGCGTTCTCTAATTTATAGTTGAACCATCTCGTGCCTAGGGATAGGGCGAGGTTAAGTGGCTAAGGAAGAATTCATACACATCGGTGTTCATCCTTCGATTCACGTCGGGAGGTATCATCAAAGACGTGATCGCCGACAGACTTGGACCTAGGGATAGGACAAGGCAGATCTGGGATTCTTGCCAAGCTTGAAGTACGGAGTTGGTGTGTTTGCTGCCGCGACAGCTAACGGACAGCCGCTGCGACAGGTGCTGTCAGCGACGGGCGCGATGACAGAACTGGAATTCCTAAGCAATTCAATACCTGCACTACCGAGCAACTCAATACCAGCCCATTCTCTCTATCTTGATAACTCAATTCTTTTATTTGCGTTTTTACTTTATTATTCTCGTGACAACTCTCAAATATGTCTCTTTACTTCGTGCAGTGAATTTAGGTGAAGTCATTAGCCCAATCCCTGTGGAGACGATATCCGATACTTCGTATCACTTACTACTTGCGTCGTGTACACTTGCACTACAATTGCGATAGACTATTTTACACGCAACAAGTTTTTGGCGCCGTTGCCGGGGATTGGCAACATAACTACACCTTTCTTTTATTGCACTTTTTGTTTTTATTTTTATTTTCGTTTTTGTTTTTATTTATATTTTTCTTTAATTTTTCTTTTGTGTTTTCAACTCTCGCTTTTCACAAGGTTTTCTTGTTTATGCGCAGATCTAAAAGAGGTGAAGATCCTGAGTACAAATTAGATCCGGAAATCGAACGTTCCTTCAATCTCAAGAAACAACTTCGCCGACTTTTAGACAGAAACGAGTACCTTGAGGAACAGCTAGAGCAGATGGCCCGTAATCAGCCTGTTGGTGGCGATGTACCACCTGTCGATGACCCGCCCGCAGCAGGTGGACGACGGTCATGTCGTGACTACATGCTGAACGATCATGTAGAACTGGAGACCACGCTGCCGGATATCGATGTTGATAACTTCGAGCTTAAACCTGTCATGTTTAGTATGATCAACAACGCCGGACAGTTCAGTGGTTCTGCAACAGAAGATGCTAGGGAGCATCTCAAAACGTTCCAGGAGATCTGTGGTTCGTTTAGACTGCCAGGAGTTAGTCCGGAGATACTGAGGCTTCGGTTATTTCCTCATTCATTGAGGGACAGAGCTAAAACTTGGTGGAATAAACTTACACCGGGTTCTATTATGACTTGGGCAGATTTAACTCGTGAATTTTTGTCTCGTTTTAATCCTTCACATTTAGCTGAGCGATTACGTAACGAAATTGCTACTTTTCAACAGGAAGATGACGAGCCAATGCACGAGGCCTGGGAAAGATTTACAACTCTTCTTCAAAACCGCCCAATGCATGGATTCCCCGTCTGGAATCAGGTAACTAAGTTCTATAATGCTGCTAACTTACAAACTCGCATTCGAATTGATTCTGCAGCAAATGGACTATTATTGGATAATGATCCGGACGAGGCTTTGCAAGTTCTGAAACATCTGGCTAAGAATGAGGAGCAGTTTCCGACCGCGAGAAGAGGGGGTAAACAGGTACTTGCTGTCAAGGACTATGAGGCCGACAGCACTATGAAATCACAGGTAGCATTCCTTACTAAAGCAATGAAAAAGTTATTGAATGATGATGAATTACAAGGATTTGCTGTCGAGGAAGTTTGTGCTACTTGTGAGGGAAATCATAGTAGGGATGAGTGCCCAATAAATATAGAAGAGGGAAAATATGTTGGAAATTACAAGCCGAATTATAATTCCAACAACTACAACCCTAATTGGAGGAAGGATCCCAAATTTTCCTGGAGTAACCCTAACAATGCCCTGAATCCGCAAGCACATCATCAGAATCAGGGGGGTCCTAGATTGCTGACGCGACAGCAACTGCCGCCGCAGAACCTGCCGCCGCACCTGCCGCTGCAGCAGCAACAGCAGCCACCACCTGCCACGAGTAGTATATTGGAACAGACTCTGGCCACCTTTATGTCTCAGACCGGTACGTATATGGAGAATATAAATCAGTTTGTCAAGAAGACGGAAAATTTTATAGATAAAACCGAGATGAGAATGACAAATCATGAGGCTACGTTGAAATCTCTAGAGACACAAATGGGTCAGGTCTCGCAACATATTAAGCCAAGGCAGAATGGAGGTTTCCCTAGCAATACTGAAAATGCTAGACCGCCCCCACATGAGCAATGTAAGGCGATTACTACTAGGAGTGGGAAAAAGTTACCAGGGCCGGAAAAAGAAGCTGAAACAGAAAAGGAACCCGCCTTGGATAAACCTGTCGAGGAAGCTGCCCCGACAGGTGATAAACAGACTGCTTCCGATGAGCCTGTCACGACAGCAGAAGCGACAGAGGAGAAGAAAGATGAATACCGTCCTCAGATTCGCATGCAATGGGAAGGACGCATTGCTGATTATCGTCCTCCACCACCTTTTCCGCAACGGATACAGGAAGCTAAGCATGAATCTCAACTTAAAAAGATTTATGATATTTTTAAACAGGTTCATATCAATATTCCATTGTTAGATGCTGTTAGGGAGATGCCCGGTTACGCTAAATTTCTCAAGGATGTTATGTCAAAAAAATCTAAACTTGGGGAATTTGAAACGGTAAGGATGCAAGAAGGTTGCATGAGTATTCTTCATCGGCAGCCACCCCAGAAAAAGAAGGATCCGGGGAGCTTCATCATACCTTGTGTAATCGGCGACAAATTTGTGGGTAAGGCACTTTGTGATCTTGGTGCTAGTGTTAATCTAATGCCCAAATCTGTTTTTCAGAAACTAGGTATTGGCAAGGCGCGGCCCACGACAGTTACCCTACAGCTAGCCGACCGCTCTTACGTTCATCCCGAGGGAAAAATTGAAGATATTTTGGTAAGAGTGGATAAGCTTATTTTTCCTACTGACTTTCTTATTTTAGATTGTGAGGCAGATGAAAATGCACCAGTCATCCTTGGGCGACCCTTCTTAGCCACGGGAAGATCATTGATTGATGTGGAAAAAGGAGAACTCACCATGCGCGTGAACGATCAAGAAATTAAGTTGAATGTTCTCCAAGCAATGAAACATGCTGATGTGGATGAAGAATGTAAGGCCATCATTGAGGTGACCTTTGATCAACCCTGCATCAGGTCGGGCTGCCGTGATATAAAATTTGGTCACTGCTGCGACAGCCACCTACAGGCCTGTCACGACAACACCGACGACAGCTACTCCTCTGAATCCGATACATCTGATACTGAAGGTCATGAGGAGGTAGACTGGTTAGACCATCGTCCAGGTAAGTTATTCGAACCCTTGAATTACACTTCGGATAACCATTTAATCCAAAAGCCATCTACTGTTGAACCACCTGTCTTAGAACTTAAGCCCCTGCCAGGGCAGCTTAAATATGCTTATCTTGGTTGTGATGACACACTGCCCGTAATCATCTCTGCTAAGCTGCCGCAGGAACAGGAACGACAGCTGATCGACATGTTAAGGCAGCACAAAAAGGCGATTGGATGGACGATAGCAGATATACAGGGCATTAGTCCGGCAATATGCATGCACAAAATCCTCCTAGAGGAAGATCATAAGTCGACTATTGATGCCCAAAGGCGGTTAAACCTTGCGATGAAGGAGGTAGTGCGTAAAGAGATAATCAAATGGTTAGATGCTGGTATTATTTACGCCATCTCCGACAGCAAATGGGTAAGCCCGGTGCAATGTGTTCCCAAGAAAGGAGGAATGACCGTGATAACCAACGAAAACAACGAGTTAATCCCAACCAGGACTGTGACCGGTTGGAGGGTTTGTATTGACTATCGGAAGCTTAATAAAGCTACCCGAAAGGACCACTTTCCTTTACCCTTTATTGAACAAATGCTTGATAGATTAGCGGGTAAACCTTACTATTGTTTTCTTGATGGCTATTCAGGTTATAACCAAATTGCTATTGCACCAGAGGATCAAGAGAAAACGACTTTCACATGCCCCTACGGTACATACGCATTTAGGAGGATGTCGTTTGGACTCTGTAATGCACCTGCCACCTTCCAAAGGTGCATGATGGCTATATTCTCCGACATGGTAGAGGACTTCCTTGAGATTTTCATGGATGATTTTTCCGTCTTTGGAGATGATTTTGAGAGCTGCCTCGGCAACTTACAAAAGGTACTTGAAAGATGTGAAAAAGCTAATCTCGTTTTAAATTGGGAAAAATGCCACTTTATGGTGGATGAGGGGATAGTCCTTGGCCATAAGATTAGCTGCCGTGGGATAGAAGTCGACAGGGCCAAAATAGAGGTAATTGAGAAGCTGCCGCCGCCAACAACAGTCAAGGGCATTAGAAGTTTTTTAGGGCATGCGGGTTTTTATCGGAGATTTATTGCGAATTTCTCGAAAATCACGAAGCCCCTATGTCATCTCTTAGAGCAGAACCGACCCTTTGACTTCAATGATGAATGTACTGAAGCATTCAAGGTTCTGAAGGAAAAACTAGTGACAACCCCCACAGTACAGCCACCAGACTGGACACAGCCATTCGAGATCATGTGTGATGCTAGTGACTATGCTGTCGGGGCAGCACTTGGGCAGCACAGAGATAAGCTGTTTCACGTCATATATTATGCCAGCAAAACATTGAATGATGCCCAAGTGAACTATACCACCACAGAAAAGGGGCTGTTAGCTGTGGTGTTCTCCATCGACAAGTTTCGTTCTTACATAATTGGGACGAAAGTAATAGTGCACACCGACCATTCTGCCCTTAAGTACTTGTTCGCAAAGAAGGATGCCAAGCCTAGGTTGATACGGTGGATCTTGCTACTACAAGAATTCGACCTTGAGATCAAGGACAAGAAAGGGACAGAAAATCAGGTGGCAGACCACTTGTCGAGATTGGAGACGGGACAGAGTCTACCGTTCGATGAGACACACATACTAGAGACCTTCCTAGATGAGCAGCTCTTTGCTGCCGCAATCGCTGTCGCGACAGCCATGGCGGCAGGTAAGTCTTCTGACCTTCCCTGGTATGCTGATTTCGTTAATTTTATAGTTAGCGGAATATTACCCTCTGATCTTAATTATCAAGCCAGGAAGAGGTTCCAAAATGATGTTAAGCATTATTATTGGGACGAACCTCTTCTTTTCAAAATGTGCGCAGATCAGGTTATAAGGAGGTGTGTACCACAAGAAGAGCAAGAAGACATTCTCCATCACTGTCATGCTTCACAATATGGAGGCCACTTAGGAGGCAATAAAACTGCTGCCAAGGTGCTGCACATGACTTTTATAAGAACTGTGACAGGTGCCAGCGGACAGGTAACATCTCAAGGAGAAACGAGATGCCACTGCAGAACATTTTAGAAGTCGAGATCTTCGATGTTTGGGGGATTGATTTTATGGGACCTTTTCCATCGTCATGTGGAAATTTGTACATCCTCCTAGCAGTAGATTATGTCTCCAAGTGGGTAGAAGCAATCGCAACTCAAAAGAATGATGCCAAAACGGTCCAAAAGTTTTTGCACAAAAATATTTTTTCTAGATTTGGCATCCCTAAGGCGATTATCAGTGATGAAGGGAGACATTTTGATAATAGGGTAATTGCTGCCGCCTTGAAGAAATATGGTGTCAAGCACAGGATCGCGACAGCATATCACCCACAGACCAATGGACAGGCTGAGATATCCAATAAGGAAGTGAAGAACATTCTTGAAAAGATGGTCAAACCAACTAGGAAAGATTGGTCTTTACTTCTGAATGATGCATTATGGGCATACAGGACAGCTTTCAAGACTCCATTGGGCATGTCTCCATACCGACTGATTTATGGGAAAACCTGTCACTTGCTTGTCGAAATCGAACACAAGGCATATTGGGCAATCAGGGCAGTGAATATGGACTTGGACAAGGCCGGCCAGAAAAGGTTATTAGATCTGAACGAGATTGAAGAATTACGGACAATGGCCTACGACAACGCAATGATCTACAAGGAAAAGACTAAGAAGTGGCACGACAAGAAACTGCTGCCACGACAGTTCTGCCCAGGGCAGCTTGTGTTGTTGTTTAATTCTAGACTTAAACTCTTCCAAGGAAAGTTAAAATCTAGATGGTCTGGCCCGTTCCAAGTAATACAAGTTTTTCCCCATGGTGCCATCACAATTCAATCATTAAAGGACGGGCACCAATTCAAAGTCAATGGACAACGCCTCAAGCATTATCAGGGGACTGAAGCCCCAAGAATACAGGAAGTGGTTACTTTAGGAGATGCCCTACAAGGCATCCCTAATTTAACCTAATTTTTATTTTTATTTATTTTATTATTTATTATTACTTATTAGGAAATTAGGTTTATTTTTTTTATTCGAATAATGTTTTGTTTTTCTAATTTCAGTTTTTAGGAAATAAAGGAGTCAAGAAGAAAAGGAGAAGTGACCCAAGCCCACCGCCCATCCATCAGCCTAATAAAGCCCATTTATGGAAATCTGTCGTTTCGGCTGCCGCCGCGGACGGATATGACAGGCTGTCAACAGACTGACACGGCAGACGCGTAATAGACGCATAAATGCATGTCAGACGCGTCAGACACGCTACATCCAATCTGCCGCCCCGTTATTCCCGCCTGTCGTTGCGACATTAAATGGGCAGACACCCGACCGCTATAAAACCCCTTCCCATTTTAATTTTTTTCATCACTTCTGATTTTTCTCTCTTGTTTTTCTCCTCTAGTTTTATTTGTTTTCTCTCTTTCACAGCCCTTGCAACCAAAATGTTGTCGAGACAGACCCGCCGTAACGCTGCTGCCGCTTCTTCTTCAGCAGCAGCATCACCATTCGCCAACAAGGAATTATGGGAGGAGCGTGGCTTCATATACAACAGAAACGCTCCCCATATGGGACTCCGACCGTTCATTGTGAAAGCCATCACGACACAATTATGGGAGGACTTTGCCGAGCAGCCAGCAGAGCTAAATGATACCTTGGTCCGAGAGTTTTACGAGGCCATAGACAGCAAAACGGCGACATTTGTCACCGTCCGAGGAGTGGAAGTACCCTTCACCGCCAACAGTATCAATCATATGTTCGGCCTCTTCTTTGGCCCCGAGGATGATGCTCACCAACAATTTCTCAACACCCTTGACGCTGCTGCCTATGATGCTGTCATGGTGGAGCTGACAGAGGCTGATACATCATGGACAACCAGCAAGAAAAACCCCCACTCCGTCAACAGGGGGCAGCTCCTCCCCGAAGCAAAACTGTGAAACGCTTTCATCAAAAAGCGTATCCTGCCCTCTTCTCACCACACGACAGTCAACCGACAGCGGCTGGCCCTCATTCACTCTATTATGCATGACAGGCCCATCAATGTGGGCAGATACATGAGGGACAGCATCATCGATTGTGCATTCCGCTCCGACTCTCACCTTTGCCTGCCGTTCACCATCACTTCCCTCTGCCGATGTGCTGCCGTGCCCGAAGAACCCTCCGACAAAATCAAGATGGGCAGTGGCTGGACTGACAACAACATCGCCACCCTCATGGAGGTCATCGCCACATCACCCATCAACGCCTTCGATCCAAACGCCCCTCCTGCAGACTCCGATGAGGAACCTGCCACCGACGCTGCCGCCGACACCGCTCTGACAGACCAGTCTGCCCACATCCTTGCTGCAATCCTATGGGTAGAGGAGCGGCAAATGGGTTTGATGACTTTCATCCGCGATTTCTCAAATGCAACGGTAAATTTCATTACTAATACTTTACATTATTCGGATGTCATCTTCCCCACCTTCCCCGCCCATTATTTCCATATACCCTCCCCCACACCCACACCACCTATCTCTCCCCATATGCATTCTGCCGCTTCCACACCAACCCCTGCCCCAACGGCAGAAGGTAGCCCACCGGCAGACACCTCCCCTCGAGGAACCAAGAGACCTGCCACTATTGACAGCCCTCTTATCCGGAGGAATTTGGAGAGCGACTTTACGCGGGTCAAGAGAATTAAGCACGTGGCACACAAGAAAAGGCTGCCCAAAGCCACCACCACCAGCAGCTCATGGGACAGCGGCAGCAGCTCCGACGTCCGGCTAGTGGAACAACCTGCCTCTCAACCTGCTCCTGAACCTGCCCAGCCCCCTCCACAGCGCAGACGCCGCCATCAGATCCGCGTCAGCAGCAGCAGTGAGGACAGCGACTAAAATTTAAGTTTTTATTTTCCTCTTATTGCTGTCTGCCTTTATATTTTGTGATGTACTTTTTCTTTCTTTTATTTTTCATGTCATTTTGCATTGAGGGCAATGCAACCCTTGAGTTTGGGGGCGGCAACCCTCCATCATTAATGGAGTCTTAAGTACATCTTTTTATTAATTGTTGTGTCTTATTTTTTACCTATTTTTCTTTTAAAAAAAATCAGAAAATATAAACTGTTGGCTTAAAACTGTGAAGTTAACTGACCTGTCATGACGGCTCTGTCGTGGCAGCATCTTTAGGACAGGTTAAGGAAAAGTTTAGAGCCTTTCTATAGTTTTGAAAACTTAAACACTTTTGTGACTGTTATATTGCTTAGATTTCTTTTAGTCAAACTAGAATAGGATGCTTAGAACTTGAATAGCCCCTAGAGGTGCCTAACACTGGCTCTAGGAAAGAAGTTTAGCAAAAGAAAATCAAAAACCTAGAGGTGCCTAACACCGGCTCTAGGAAGCTAACTAGAGGTGCCCGAAACTGGCTCTAGAAAAACTTAGCTTGAAAATAGAAGAAAAAGAAGCATGAAAATGTGCCTTCTAAAAAAAACTTTGGCATAAAAATTCGAGTTAAGAAGTTGAATATTCTAGTGAAACTAAGAGAGTCTTAGCATATAACTGTTCACAAGGATGCACACACTGCACGAGAGCTATAGGGAGATTCCGGACAGATTCTAACTTTTCCGACAGGTTGCTGCCGCCATAGAGAATGAGCGACGGGTAAGGGACAGTTCACTGTTTGAAGGCCAACACAAAAATTTTCAGTTTTCTTTTAAGTCTTCATTGCTTGAGGGCAAGCAAAAACTTGAGTTTGGGGGTGTGTTGAGTGTGTAAAAGTTCTATTATTTACACCCTTTTTAACCCATATTTCTGCTGCATTCAAGCATCATTGCATTGCATTTAGGTTAGTTTTCAATAAAACATCACAATTATATAAAAGGCACGGATTCTACTGAAAGATGGCTATTTTTGCAGGTATCTGCCATAGTAGATGATGAAGGCAGGCGCAGGGCAGATAAGCAGGAAAGCTGAACTGGACAAGCAGCCGAAGAAGACGAACCTGTCATGGACCTGTCGTGACAGCATGGTAACAGCAGACTTATGAAGAGGAAAAGCAAAGTGGACCTCGATAGATAGAGAAAAATCTGCTCGTCTGTCGTGTGAAAGCCACATATTTTTCCAAGCCCCGGATCAAAAGATATGTCAAGCCAAAGCCCAAGGAGAGGAAATTCCTAAAAGCAAGGATGCGGCTGGAAAGTAGGAGTCTTTAGAGATTTAGTCTTTATTAGAATCTTACTTTTAATTAAAGTTGTAATCCTTGTTACCTTAGATAACTTGAGCCCAAAGCTTATATAAGGGCATAGATTTAACCTAGGGCACAACGATTACCCCATAACTGAAACCAAAAAAACCCCTGCCGTTTACCTGTCACCGACATGTTCTAAATTTCCCCTAGGGCTACGGGTTGTTTTGTAAAGTAGTTGCAAGGATTGTTTTGTTTTAGGATTTTCCAAGTTCAATAAAATAGACTTCAAGTTCTCTTATCTTGGTTTTAATATCTTGCAAGAGCATCGGGAGAGCATTGTGAGGTTATCCATTTACTTGGCATCGGGAGAGTTAAGTATACAAGAGAGATAAGAGCACGTTCTCTAGTTTATAGTTGAACCATCTCCTGCCTAGTGATAGGGCGAGGTTAAATGGCTAAGGAAGAATTCATACACATCGGTGTTCATCCTTCGATTCACGCCAGGAGGTAACATCAAAGACGTGATCGCCGACAGACTTGGACCTAGGGATAGGACAAGGCAGATCTGGGATTCTTGCCAAGCTTGAAGTACGGAGTTGGTGTGTTCGCTGCCGCGACAGCTAACGGACAACCGCCGCGATAGGTGCTGTCAGCGACGGGCGCGACGACAGAACTGGAATTCCTAAGCAATTCAATACCTGCACTACCGAGCAACTCAATACCAGCCCATTCTCTCTATCTTGATAACTCAATTCTTTTATTTGCGTTTTTACTTTATTATTCTCGTGACAACTCTCAAATATGTCTCTTTACTTCGTGCAGTGAATTTAGGTGAAGTCATTAGCCCAATCCCTGTGGAGACGATATCCGATACTTCGTATCACTTACTACTTGCGTCGTGTACACTTGCACTACAATTGCGATAGACTATTTTACACGCAACATATGTCATATGTGAATTTCAAGTGATTTTGGGAAATTTTCGGAATTGGGTATCAAGGGGGTTTTTGGAGGGTTTTAAAGTGGTTTTTGGGGTGGTTTAATGTTGGTTTTTGAGGGCTGGTGTTAGTATGATATATGAGGGCTACTTTGGGTGTATTTGATGGTTGATTGGATGCTTGAAATGGAAGATTTCAGTGGGTTTTGTGGGTTGCTCGAAAATTCAGTTTTTGGGCTTGTTTTGGGTGTTGGATGTTTGAAAATGTTAATCCGGGTTAGTTCCGAAGATGAGTTATTGATTGTGGATGTTTTGTTTGTGTTTGGGATTGATTAGAATCAAGTTTGGGCATCGGTGAAGCATCAGAAGTAAATCCGGGGAATTGAAGGTGGTTGCTTGCTTGGTCTTTGAGCGTGGAAGCTTAGGTGAGTGGTTAATTGTTTTAAATGGTTTTAAAATGGTTGGTTCGAGTATATGGACTAGGTTGGGCTTGGTAGACCCACCTAGAGTTAGAATTAGGGTGGTAGCCTAATCCTAAGCTTGATCTAGAGCCTTTGGATGAACTCATTTATGTGGTTGTGTATGTCTCGTATGAAATGTGATGTAAATGCTTATGTATATTATATTATACATGTGAGATGAGATATGACTTGTGATGCTTGAGACATGCATGATGATGGTTGTTGGTGGGTACGTGCTAAGCACGGAATTGATTGAAATGAGTAATGTGAAGTGAGTAAATGTTGGCACTAGTATACTTGAATACAAATGATCGATCATTAGGATGTTAGTGTGTACACATGAGTCAAAAGTCGCGCGTGGCCTTGGTGGCGTTGAGTCACCAAGGAGGAGTACGGGTTTGCCCGGAAATTGTATTTAAATATAGTCGGTGATGAGTGGAATCCCATCGACGGGGCGTGAGGATGAGTGGAATCCCCTCCGCGAGACCGGTGATGAGTGTAATCCCACCGTGAGGTAATATGGTTGTTGGATGTGAGTTCCAACATGTCTATCCGCGTATTCGGGTCATAGCTAGGTGTCAATGTTGTTTGATATGTGTATCAATATATTGAGGTTTATGATCTTTGATGGGATGTTTGAATATGATTACATGTATTGTGGAGTTGAGCTTTTGATCATGGCATTTATATTGTATATTGCTCATGCATCTTCATCTTATGGCTCTTGTGGATCCTTGGTATAATTGTGTAATGCCTTGGCTAGATCGTGCTCGGACCCTGCACTGTTGAGGTTTGTTTTTAGAGCTTACCCTCACTAAGCATCATTAATATCGCTCTCTTTGTTCAACATTGCAAATCCTTAGTTCGTGGGTTGCTTGAGCAAGCGGAGGGCCTCCAAGTGTGGTTGTTGTCTTGAGTACTTCAAGTATGAGTTTTTAATGTTGAACATGTAATAGTCTAAGCAGTGGGACATGTTTTATTTTGATGGCTATGTTGTGGTTAATGTTGCTTGGGAGCATGCTAGACTCCTTGTATGTGTTGGCTCTTTTGACTTGGGATGTATGCCTTGCTTGATACTTTGTTAGCATACTATTTTGAAGTTGTCTAAGTGTTGACCTTTGAATGCTTGATTCCTTAAATGAGTTGTATGTAAGCATGACTTGTGTTGTTGTGTCTTAGTGTTTAGTTCGTTTTGTTGATGTTGAAGCATGCTTGAATGTTGGGTTGCCCTAGGTTTTATTGCTAGTGGGTTGTTAGAGGTTGTGGAGGTGTTTTGGGGCACCCTTGTGCCTTAAAACTACCAAAACGAGTCTGCAGACATGGGGCGTTTCGAAACGGGCCACCCTGTTTCGATACGATCCCTTTGCAGTTGGCCTGCCGTTTCGAAACGGATGGGGGTCGTTTCGGAACATTTTTGCTACTGGAATTCTGAGAAATTGGTGAGATAAAGGCGTTCCGAAACGGGCCTTAGATGTTTCGAAACGGTCAGATCTCGTTGACCACGAGAAATTGACCGTCAGGGTCGTTTCGATACGGGTCACCCCTGTTTCGAAACGGTCACCCTATGGTTGACCCTGGCCTGTTGACTAAGTCAAGGCGTATCGAAACACCCTAAGGGCATTCCGATACGGCCTGCTGTAAAGGGCTAAAATGGGCTGTTTATTGTATAGTTTGTTTGGTCGATGCTGAATTGTTTGTATTTTCCGCTGTTGTGCTTCACATAGGATTTAATTATGCCTATAGACAAGATAAAGGAAAAAGGAAATTTTTCTGGGTCGTTAACCGAGGGGGAACCTTAACGTGTTTCGCTTCGCTTTTCCCCGTGTGGCCCACTCGGATCGGTCATCCGACCAGACCGGGACGAGGGGGTTACAATCAAGTTACATGGTGTAAAACTCATTTAGTTCTACACTAATTTAGGACCATTGAATGAGTGAAATGAATGGATGAGATTAACAGTAAAAAATGTGAAGATTATCACTTAGAAAAAAAAATAAGGAAATAATCTAAGTCATTAATTACCATCATCCAACGGTCCAAAAACTGTGTAAAAGTAATTGGGTTTTACACAGTGTAAGTTGATCCTAACCATATATATATATATAATGCAAATTCGTAAATATTATAATATATAATTAAATATATCCGGGGCGGGGCGGATATTTTTTAATCTAAACCCGACCTCGACTTCCCTCTCTTCAAAACCCACTCGTCCCGAACTCGAATCCGAATTTTAAAGAAAAAATCTACACTTATCGGATCAGATCGGGTTGAAACAATCACCCCAAGTCAGGTTCAGATTAAATTGCCATCCATGTATACATATAATAGTTCTTCCTAGCTAGTTTCGAGTCAAAGAAAGGAATGGTTTGCAAGCTAAAAAGAGCCTTTCATGGGATTAAACAATCACCACAAGCCCGGTTTGAAAGATTTCCGAAGGTAAATGATATGACTATTATATAAGCAAATTCAAGTTGATCATATTTTGTTAGTAAAACATTCAAGCTCTAGAAAGCTTACACCATTATTGTTGTACGTAGATGAACATCATAGTGATACGTAATAAGGTTGAAGAAATGGGAATATAAAGAAGTAGTAGAAATGTCAGTTGACTATGTGAAGCTCTTGAAGAACCCATAATAGACAAAAGATCCTATTAAATATTGGTTGGAGATTGATATATTTAACCCACACAAGACTGAATATAATATTTGTGTTAAGTGTGGTCATCCGGTTTATAAACAATCCCAAAGAACCACATCTTAAAGTTGTGAGTATGACACTGAAAATACTTGAAGGGTAGTATGGGAAAAAGGATTTTGTTTAAACATCAACCAAATTCAAGCATTACGCTAGAAGCATACACAAATGCAGGTTATGCGAGGTCTTTTGTTGACGATAAGTCTACATCTGGATATTCTACGATTCTAAGAGGAAATCTTATGCCATGGAAAATTAAGAAGTAGAATGTGAGTTATCTAGGGGAAGATAATCCTAGATGATCTAGGAATAAAGAGAGAAGGGCCCATGAAACTCTACTTTGAAAATAAATCAAACAATCATGTTCAATATGATCGAACAAAGCATATTGAAGTTGACAAACATTTTGTAAAAAGAAATATTGGATGGTGGACTGATTTGCACTCCATTATTCCTAGACCATCATAATTCATAACCATGCATATATTTCGTATTTCTATTTTGGTACTCAAATTAATATTTTTAGCAAAATAGTACCTAATATTATGTATTGTTTTTATTTTGGTACCCTGGCTGTTAAAAATAAACGAAAACAGTAACGTTGGTTGGTCAAATAATAGTTTTAGTCTCTAAAACTTATACAATTTATTAATTTAGTCCAAAATATTATCAATTTAAACATCATTTTTAATTTTTGGATTAAAAATATAAATTTATTTTTTCTTCTTCTTCCATCCGAAGTATGAAAAATTAGGTATCAGACATCTTCTTCATTGTCATTACAGTTTTCTGTAAATCTTCATCGATTACTTTTTCTAATTCCTCAAAAAACAATATCGACTTTAATAACAACAAAAGAATACATAAATGTCTAATTAGCCAACAATTCTCTTAGTTGTATCCCTTAATTAGCCAAAGTAGTTCCTAAGCACATTATTAAGACTTTTGAGATGGATTCGATCCCTTCAGAGTAAATAAATAAAGGTAAACGTATGAACATAAATTTGTATTTCTTTTTCTACCAAACAGTAACCGGAGAGGAAAAATGAGTAAATTAGCTTTCAGACAAAATGACTAACGACTGAACCTGGTGAAACTACATGTTAGGTCCAAGTATGGAAGGACATGGAAAAACCCAAGGAACGGGTAAGAAATAAAAACATGGTTGATCAAATAAACAAAGAACGATATGTTTGTTTCTACGGACTTGAACATTTCGATAATAATAAGGAGCAAGATCATAAATGTTTGAATGGTCACAATTGTAATTTCTTAGATGTCTCGTTATCGTACTACACAAAACCTGAAAAAGTTTGCGAAAAGGCAATAGCTCCAACAAATTTGCGAAATTAAACTTGTGAAGAATTTCACGAAAGAGTGAAATATGGTTAAAATAAATACTGCAACCTATATACCTAACGAAAAATTGAACTTCCCCGAAACAAAGGACTTCCCACAAAATTCAGAAACTCCTACCTTTCAGAGAAAGTGGTAATCAAAAGAAACAGTTAGATACTTAGTAGAAAAAAATGTTCGATACCAAGTTTTTCATACTTTGAATGGAAGAAGAAAGAATAAATTTTTATTTTTAATCCAAAAATTAAAAATAATGCTTAAATTGATAATATTTTGGACTAAATTGATAGATTCTACAAGTGTTAGGGACTAAAATTATTATTTGACCAAACAACGTCACTGTTTCCGTTTATTTTTAATAGTCAGGGTACCAAATAGAAACAATACGTAATGTTAGGTACCATTTTGCTTAAAAATTATTTGAGTACCAAAATAGAAATATAGAAATAAATGAGGTACTAAATATGTAGTTTAACCATATTAAAAATTCAAAAATTTAATATATACAGAAAACAATTTAATTGGTTTTTTAAAATAATTATGAATTGTATGTTGAGTCCTTTAAATTTTTAATCTTTATTAATTAATTTAATGGTGTTCAACGGTGTTCAACGGTGTTCAACGATGTTCGTCGCACGTTATAGAATTTTCCAATATATTTATGTTTCTTTTAATCTATTTAGGTTAACTTTTTTATTTTATATATTTTGTTTTATTGCTTAATGTAAATATTATAAATGATATTTTGTTTTAAAGAATTAAAAATCATAAATATTTTTGTTCGAATTCCGATTTAAAGCAGACTCAAATCGGATTTGGATCGGACATGAACTTGGATTGGATCAAAATAATATCCATATATGATGCTTGCTATTAGGACTGGAACTCTTCTCATCAGATTCTAACTTTTTTCAATTGAATTTGGATCGTCTTTTTTTCGAATCAGATTCGGATTAAATTGTTATCCCTAAACCCCACACCTCTCTCACCTCCACTTCACCGGCCGACAACCTCACCCCCTCTGACATAATAGGTCGAGAGATTCAAGTTGGTGAGGGGCAGATTCTTCTTCTGTGTAATGGTGCTGTCATTTTCGTCTCTCTATTGCCCCTTTGATACGTTCAAGGTATTAATAGATTTACAAGGTACACTACACCATTTTTACTCTGCTTGGGACATGAATTTCAGAAAACAAAAACTTCAATTGGAACAGATAGAGAGACAATGTTTGAAAATGCTGCATAGATGATGAAAAGGGATTTGGGGCCGGTGAAGGTGAGGGTGAATGATGGGCGAGGGTTGTCGGTTGCTGAGGATGGGTGTGGTGTGATTCAAATTTAGGGTTTGGGTATAAAAATTAAGGTAAATTACACATATTATCACTCAATTATTTTCTTACTCCTATTTTACTCACTCAACTCTAAAAATTTAAAATTTAATAACTGAACTTTATATATTAAATTTTTTGGTTACTATAAATTAATTTATTAATATTTGGAATGAAATGACATATTTTAATATTATTAAATTTAAAAAATAATTTAAAATAAAAATGCAATAATGTTTTATTATTATCAAATACAAAAATAATTTAAAAATAAAAATAATGCAATTTACCAAGAAAAAAAAAAACAAATCATATCCAATTCACAAGCCACAAAACTCTTCACCTTCATCGCTCACCCTCACCAGCCACACCTTTTGATGATTTACACAATTCTAAAAGAAAACCATAAATCGATTCCTATCCCCAAATTCAATTTTTTTAGAATATCCAAATTCAAATTTTTAATATCTAGATCGCCTCAAAAATTTCGAGGTTGCTTATGTGATTAAAACCCAAAATAGTAAAGCGTCCAAAAACTACCCTCCAAGAAAGCCGAGTTTGCAGCAACTCTTTAAGGTTATTTCTTTAACGGTGTTAGATTTTTGGGAAAACTACACCGGTGGTCCCCAAACTATTACCATTTTTCTATTTTGGTCTCTAAACTATGTTTTTCGGCAAAATCGTCCTTTCTGTTACATAGTTCTCCTGTTTTAGTCCCCGGCGTTAAATAGCTAACGGTTTTGCTGACGTGACATTTTTTTAAGAGGAGAGAGAAATGATTAAAAAATATTTAAAAAATGCCACGTCAGCAAAATCGTTAGCTATTTAACGTCGGGGGACCAAAACAGGAGAACTATGCAACAGAAGGGACGGTTTTGCCGAAAAACATAGTTTAGGGACCAAAATAGGAAAACGGTAATAGTTTGGGGACCACCAGTATAGTTTTCCCTAGATTTTTTAAGCCTCATGTTTTCTAAAATAAACACCCAATCTTATTTAGTTTACAATTTACCCATCCATTTGTAGCCAACATTTCAACCTTGGCATTTATGTACACAATTAAAGGGAGAACTTGGTTGTTGAATTAAAGTTGAAGGCAAGAGAGGTGAGGTTAGTGATGGGAATAAGGGGATGGTGTAACCTCCTAAACCCGGACTAGAAGAAAAGACCGAATTTAAGAAATTACGATTGGAAATTTTGCCTTCAAGAAACCAATTTTGAAAATAATGTTTTAATTCAATTTAAAATAATATATAACAATAATTTATTAAATCACTTGGAATAAATAAAATATAAATGTCATAATTATTATTCGAATGTTTAAATAAAATCTCCGAAATGAAAAGCGCATTAAATGAATGTTAAAAATAATCTCAAAATATAAATAGTCTCAAAGTATGAATATACATCAATATTCCAAAATAATAAATAATAATTTGAATAAATAAAAATAGTTACATACTGAATAATAGAATAACCGAATAAAATATGAGATCCTCTAAGTACCACATCGCCTAAAGTCCAAGATATCTATAAAAGAAAACTATGGGGAGTAAGCTATAGAGCTTAATGTGTCTCTAAAGTGCAAGAAAAACCGTAAACACGAAGATAATAATTTTTATAGAATCTTTAAGTTCAAAACAATGATTATTCACAACACAAACGATTTAATTTTATAAACATAATGCAATGTACCCAACTACAGCAGACCAAACGATAAGAGGAAAGTTCCCCAGAACTCCTCGCTACATCACACCAATCGGTAAGTGGTCGAACCACAATCTTCCACCGTACAATCTCAACCCATGCACACAATGGTATAGAATCACAATTCTTTAATCTCTACACAATTTTGTACTATAATCCGAGTTCATAGTCCACAAAACCATTATTTAAAATAAATATCTTAAGTATAAATTCATAGAAAATTCTTTATGCAACAACACATTTCATGTAAAATACTCATAAACTGTAAACAACATTGTAAAACCTATGTTTGATTTTGATATAACAAAGTATGTTAATGATTAAATTGAAAACTTGAAATAAATTTTTAAGTCCCTCAAATGATTTTTAAATCATCAAGGCTTCAATCTGATTTGAAAAACTCAAACTCCAAATATTTTCTAAGTATTCCAAGGCCAAACTATTGAAAAACGTCCAGGCGTATCGATACGCTTCCAGCCATATCGATACCTTTTTTACAAGTTTGGCTACTGGAGAAACGTGTTTCGATACGCCCATAACCGTATCGAAACAAATTGCATCTGTATCGATACGATCTCTCTGTAAAACTAAAGGAGTTTGAATGGCGTACCGATACAGTTCCACCCGTATCGATACATATTTAATGGAATTTGAAATTCGAAAGCTTTTAATGATTTCAACCGTTGGTGTCAGTTGTTAGGTAACCGAAATTTAAAATGGTCGTTGTCCCATACCGATACACCCTTTTCTGTATCGATACGGAAACTTCCAGTGAGCTCTGTTGAATTAATTGCATCGATACGGATGTTCCCCGTATCAAAACGGTCCATGTCCCATATCGAAACGCTTACACGTATATCGATATGCCCTCTTGTTATTGTGCAACGGCTCTTTCTGTTTTGAGACATGTATCGATACGGGTCCTCATGTACCAATACGGTAAGCTGCAGAAGTGCATTTATGGTGGAAAGAGAGGGTCTCAACGGCTATAATCAATACCTTAACCACCCAAACGACTAGAATTAATAGAGAAGGTATAAATTGAAGCTAATTGAAGACCAGAAACAACTATTGCATCAAAGATAAACATCCTAGCAAAAATCCAAGCTCAAAGTACTTATTTTCCAATCTCTTGTAAAACCACAAATTTTGTAGTGTTCAATTCTGATCTTATTATCAAATTTGGGTTGAACGTTTGTACTTAAAGGGGAAATCTTGTATTGAGAGATATCTTTCTTGCCTTTATTCTTCTTTGTACTCTTGTGAGGGTTTGGTCAAATTTTGGGTAGATAATTTGACCGGTATTGTAAAGGTTACCTCCTAAGCCTTGAAAAGGGGAAGAAAAATTAGTGGATTGTTGGAAATCCTTAAAGGTAGCTAAGGTAGTGAATGTAGAGTTCATTTGGAACTTGAGCCACTCTGAAATTCCTTGTTCCCTTATTTTTAGCCATTCTATTTACTCCAACAATTTTTAAAAACCCAATTCATCCCCCTCTTGGCTTTAATCAATCCATTGATCCACTCAACAATTGGTATCAGAGCCTACCTCTTTGAAGGATTAAGAACCACAAGAGAAGTTCCTAGGATGAGTGTGATCAACCACAAATCAAGCCAAGGCATCTACCTCCAGGTCAAGCATGTACGAATCTCAATCAACCACCAAACCGCCCTTCTTCAACAGTGATAACTACCCCTTTTGGAAGAACCAGATGAGAATTTCAAAATGGAGCCAGACGAAACTGTGTCAAAGATGTTCGATCGCTTCTCAACAATCGTCAACCGGCTAAAGGGTTTTGGAGAGATAATCCCGAAAGACAAACTAGTCTAGAAGCTACTCTACTCACTTCCCGAGTCTTGGGATGGGAAGAGAACCGCCATCATTGAGGCCAAAATTTTGAAGACACTCAAGCTTGATGAGCTAGTGGGTTCTCTCCTAACTCATGAGATAATGAAGCAAGGAAGGGAAGACGAAAGGAAGAAGGAAGAGAAAAGAGTGGAGAAGCTTGAGGTAGATAAGAAGAAGAAGATAGGAGTGGCTCTCAAAGCTTCTCTACATGAAGAGAGCACTTCTAGTGAGGAGGAAGACCTAGAAGAATTGGCTATGATAGCCAAAAGGTTCTCAAGGTTTATGAGGTCCAACCGAGGAAGGAAGATTTAACGAAAAATAGACTTCAAAACCAAAAACAAAGGAAAAAAAGAGGGATCAAATCATTTGCTTTGAGTGCAAAAAACCGGGTCACATTCGTTCGGAGTGCCCTCAACTTAAAAAGAAGGACTTTGAGAAGAAGAAGAAACTCAAAGCCAAGCTTGCTACTTGGAGCGACGAGGAGTCATCCGAGGATGAGGAACACGGAGTGGCCAACCTTTGCCTCATGGCTCTTGAGGAGGATTCCTCTATGGTAACCTCTAACTCATCAGCTTTTGATTTTACATTTGATGAATTGCATGATGCTTATGATGAGTTGCAAGAGGTATGTTATGAGTTAGTTGAGAAGTATAAAGAGTCGGTCATTAGAAATAAAAAAGATTAATTCGGAATTAAATTCTAAAAATGACTAACTTTCTCAAGCTAACTTAAAATTTGAGAAAAAGATCTTAGGTTTACAAGATGAACTTAAATTCTATCAAGATGGAAATGTAGACTTAAACAATCTTATTTCTCAATGCAATAGTGAGCACCAAAAGGTGTTAGATGAGCTTAACAAGCTCAAGGAGTCTTTCAAAAATGTTGGTAATGTAAAAAATGAGATAGGTGAATCCTCTAAAACTAACCAACCTAAGAGAAAGACATATAACTACAAACAAAGTGGCTTCCATAAGCATAATAGAACTAAGAAGATTATAAGTGTATGGGTTCCTAAGGAACTCGTCAAGTCTAATAATGTTGTTGCTATGTCACCTTGGATTCCTAAGGGAACCAAGCTTTTGAGAGCTAACACTCGTGGACCCAAAATGATTTGGGTACAAAAATCCAAAGCTTAATATCTTTGTTTGTAGGGGGAGCATTGCTACAAGGCCAAATCACAAAGTCAAAATTCATGGTACCTTGATAGTGGATGCTTGAGGCACATGACCGGAGACAAGAGTCGATTCATGGACTTAAAGCCAAAAAGTGGATGAGTAGTGACATTTGGTGACAACTCCAAAGGCCACATTAAAGGTATTGGATCCATAGGTAATCACTATACTATTCTCATTAAAAATGTCTTATATGTCGATGGTCTAAACATAATTTATTGAGCATTAGTCAATTATGTGACAAAGGGTTTAAGGTCGTATTTGATAAAAATGGGTGCAAAATTGTTGACATTAAATCAAATAATATAATGCTCATTGGTCATCGCATAGGTAATATATACATGGTGCATTTAGATGACATTCATACATCCCATGCATGCTTTGTTGCACAAAATGAAAATGATGCATGGCTATGGCATAGGAAACTAGGACATGCTAGCATTAGTGTTTTAGAAAAATTAGTTTCCCTAAATCTAGTTAGAGGTTTGCCCAAAATTAAGTTCTCAAATGACAAAATTTGTGATGCATGCTCTAAGGGTAAACAACATAAATCGTATGCATTTGTACTTGTTGATGACTATTCTAGATTTACTTGGGTTCTATTCTTAAGTACTAAAGATGAGGCTTTAGAAAACTTCATCACATTTTCAAAATTAACTCAAAAAGATCTTGAACTTAAAATTTCTCATATTAGAAGTGATCATGGAACCGAATTTAAAAATCTAGGTTTTGAAGAGTTTTTAAATGAAAATGGTATTAGCCACAATTTTCCGGCTCCTCGAACTCCTCAACAAAATGGGGTAGTTGAGAGGAAAAATAGAACTTTACAAGAAATGGCTAGAACCATGCTTTGTGAAAACAATTTACCTAAATATTTTTGGGCGGAAGCCACAAACACCGCTTGCTACATTGTAAACCGAGTAATGATTAGGCCACTTTTAAAGAAAACACCATATGAGATTTTAAAATCTAAAAAACCTAACATTAGCTATTTTCACCCATTTGGTTGCAAGTGTTTTGTTTTAAACAATGGAATAGATAACTTAGGTAAATTTGATGCTAAAAGTAATGAAGCTATTTTCTTAGGTTATTCCTTAAACTCTAAAGCCTATCGTGTATGTAATAAGAAAACTTTAGTAGTAGAAGAGTCTAGTAATAAATCTACTATAGGAACTAAATGAGTATTTAGGAACAAACTAGATGAGAGTGGTAACATTGTGAGAAATAAAGCTAGATTAGTTGCTCAAGGTTACACTCAAGAAGAGGGAATAGATTTTGATGAAACCTCTGCACCCGTAGCTAGAATGGAGGCCATTAGGATGTTGCTTGCATATGCATGTTATCATGATTTCAAGCTTTTTCAAATGGATGTTAAAAACACATTTTTAAATGGTTTTATAAATGAGGAAGTGTATGTGGAATAACCATCGGGCTTTGAAGACTCAAAATTTCCAAATCATGTTTTCAAACTAACTAAAGTACTTTATGGTTTAAAACAAGCTCCTAGAGCTTGGTATGAAAGACTTTCAAACTTTTTGATTGAAAAAGGTAAGGTGGACACTACACTTTTCATAAAAAAGGTATAAAAATGACATCTTAGTAGTACAAATATATGTTGATGATATTATTTTTGGATCTACTAATGAGTGTCATTGCAAAGAGTTTGCTAAGTTAATGCAAGGTGAATTCGAGATGAGCATGATGAGGGAGCTCTCATTCTTTTTGGGACTCCAAATGAAGCAAAGGAAGGATGGCACCTTCATCAATCAAGCAAAGTACATCAAGAATATGCTCAAGAAGTTTGGCTTGGAGAATGCAAAGCCTCAAGTCACACCAATGAGCTCATCTACAAAGCTTGACAAAGATGAAGGAGGTAAGTGTGTCAACTCTAAGCTTTATCGCTCTATGATTAGATCTTTGCTTTACCTTACCGCAAGTAGACCAGATATATTGTTTAGTGTTTGCTTGTGTGCTGAGTTTCAAGCTAGTCCTAGAGAGTCTCACCTTATAGACGTTAAGAGAATCTTTAGGTACCATAGAGATACTCCTTGTCTAGGTCTTTGGTACCCTAGAGACTCAACCTTCAACCTTCATGCTTATTCGGATGCGGATTATGGAGGGTGTAAAATCGATAGGAAGAGTACTTCGAGAACATGTCAACTCTCAGGTAGTATGCTCATATCTTGGTTCTCTAAGAAACAAAATAGTGTAGCTCTATCTACCATCGAAGCCAAGTAATCATTTATATAGCACGGTAAGAAAACACACCTCAAGCAGCAATAGCTCTAACGCTGAGAAGATCAACTCCCTTGTTCAGGTCTAGCACTGGGTCTAACTGAATCATAACCTACGATATCAAACTCTACATCAAAAATCTACCACTATGCCACCGACTAATCACTAATACTAATATGAAAGAATACTCACATGTAGCCTTTTTGGTACGTGCACGGTTAGATCGAACAAGCGAATAAGGTGGCAGTTCGTTAGATTCACGGTCGGAGGAATAATTATCACCTTAATCAACACAATAATCTTAATTACAATCCCATAATAAATTCTCAACGGTCAACAAGCCGATTACGGGTTGGGTTCGATTTAGATTTAGGTTACAACTTTAAGTCTTAACTTTAGGTTAGATGAATCAAAGCTCAAATTGATGGATCAAATCAAATTCATGTAACACAACTATGCCATAATTGGTTCTCTATCATTTGAAGAAAAATAATGATAACAATAAGATATATATATATATATATATATATATATATATATATATATATAAAATAATCAAAACCCTTTACACATATACTAATAAAGATAAATATATACATACTTGTATTAAAAGTTTAACAATTATATTAAACAATAAGTAGATGTGATTATATTTATATATAAAATAATAATATGAATAATGAAAGAATAATAATAAATAAATAAGAAAAATCAAACCATATGACCAAGAGAAGAATTGATCACTAATATGGCTCACCTAATTTAGGTGAGCAGTACAGGAGATGGGATTAGTAGGTGAGCCCCGCGCTTTGTCTGTTTGAGTAACTTGTTTTGAAAAGCAATAGATTTGATCGGCAAACATGCAAAAAAAAAAGAATTGGGATTTTAGTTTTCTTTCGAATAGAGGAGCGCGCGAAACGAGGTTGGAGATGGAGAAAGGTAGAGGGATTTTTTTGGGATAAGGGTTTAATGGGTTTAAATACCCAAATCTTTTTGATAAATTACAAGGTATGTCATTGACATCCTAGGGTTTACAAATTAAGTACATAATATCAATTTTTTATAAAATGGTCACCAAATTCGTTTAAAATTTAATTAATTCCCAAATTTTTTAATTTGGGTTTTATATTTTAATTCCCAAATTCTAAGGTTTTGATTTTTGGGATTTTAAAATTAGAGTTTTTTAACTAGGGATATTTTTTGGGTGTTACAGATGAGGTTGATTTGAGAATAGGGATTGATGGAAAAGGAGAATGTGAAGTTGTGATTTAGAGTTTATGATTTTCTTTTAGAATTGGGTAATAAGTGAAGGTGTGAGGGGTGTGGCCGGAGAGAGTGACCGGTGAAGGTGAGAAGAGTTTTGGGGGTTTGTGGATTGGACATTGGATATGATTAGGTTTTTGGTAAATTACATGGTTTTTTATTTTTAAATTACTTTTGTATTTAATAATAATAAAATATAATTTCATCTTTATTTTAAATTATTTTTTTATATTTAATAATATTAAAATATGAAATGTCATACCAAAATATTAATAAAATAATACAAAATCACCAAAAAAATTAAATGTATAAAGTTCAGTTATTAAACTGAAAATTTTTAAAGTTGAGTGAGCAAAATAGGAGTGAGAAGATAGTTGAGTGGTGATTTGTGTAATTTACCCAAAAATTAATAATTTTTATTCTAAATATAATAATAATAAAATATGATTTTATTTTTATTTTAAATTATTTTTTATAATTAATAATAATAATAAAATAATTTAAAGTGATTAAAATAGTAGCAATCTGAAATTTAGAGATTAAATTGAAAAATTTTAAAGTTGAGTGAGCAAATTAGAAGTAACAAGATAGTTGAGTGACGATCTGTGTAATTTACCCAACTCCATATGATATGTATTAAGCTTTCTAATCGAATCAAGCTTTCTAAATGAACTTAAAGTTTCACCTAATTATGAAAATGGGGTTGTGAGAAAATTGTCGATAGCTCAAAAGTTTTAAGGTGTACTTATTTCTTTGCATTTTGATCATTAATATGAAATTTTTGCAATCGCCTTGATAGTGAAATACAATTGAAGAATTTTTATAGTTATTATGGTTAGTAATAAGGATAGTCCGTGAAGAAAACGATTGTTGTTCATCTAGAGAGTCTTTGCTTCAGTTTATGTTATTTACTTGTTAAAAGAATTTGTTTTTCTCTTAAAACATACTCTAAGGGACATATGGTTCACCGAATATTACCATCACTTAGCACTACG
The DNA here is from genome assembly GCA_958450335.1 of Hibiscus tridactylites. Taxonomy (NCBI): domain Eukaryota; kingdom Viridiplantae; phylum Streptophyta; class Magnoliopsida; order Malvales; family Malvaceae; genus Hibiscus; species Hibiscus tridactylites. Next base: position 17,718,970 of record OY288292.1, on the reverse strand, counting down.
AGCTATGTTAAATTCCCATGTAAGATTTTATTTGTTGGTTGACATATTGTAAAATTACTTGAAAAGTATATTCTACTAATTAACCTTGTTTTTGGGAATTCCTTTAACAAGTTTTGTCCGTAATAATTTGGTTTAAGGTTTAGGGTTTAGAGTGTAGAGTTTTAGTTTTAAGGTTTAAGTGTTAATATTTTTAGGGTTTAAGGTTTAATATTTAGCATTTAGGGTTTTGGTTTTTGGGTTTATGGGTAAAGTTCACAAATGGTCACTAAACTTTGATCAATTATTCAATTTGGTAAACTAACTTCCAATTGCTTCAATGTTACCATTAAACTTTTAATTTTGCTCCAATTTGGCCACTCACTGTTAACGGCGTTAAAAAGATGACTTGGCCAACCCTCGTTTCACAAACCGCGAGTTAAAGATTCACGTTTTCCCAAGCGCGAGTACCGTCCGAGGTAGCACGCCTTATCCGTTAGAGACATTTAATATTCATAAATAAGAACCCACATCCTACTAAGCGTGGGTTCCATGAGAAATTAAAACAAATTGGTGTCAATTTATCGTAACACTGTTTAGATAGCCTTGGAACCCGCATTTCACTAAACGCAAGTTCTTTGCATCCAGTTGTTAAAACATGCGTCGATAGGCATGTTTAAGAGGATTTTATGGTATATTAGAGGTAAATTTATCGTATTTTTTGGTTTTGTGTTGTAGTGCTGGAACATATCTTTAAAATGAGATATAAATTGTCGTGTGTAAGACATCATAAATGCTCTAAAAATCGCGTTAAAAATGGTATTTAACCATGGTTGTTTGCATGAAAAACAAGCAAATATGATGATTTTATAGGCATGTTTGAGGGGATTTTGACGGAATGTAGGAGGAAAAATGATCGTATTTTTTGGTTTCGTGTTGTAGTGTTGAAACATATCTTTAAAATGAGATAAATATTGTCGAGTGTAAGGCATCATAAACGTTGTAAAAATCGTGTTGAAAATGGTACCTAACCATGGTTGTTTGCATGAAGAACATGCAAATATGATGATTTATAGGCATGTTTGAAGAGATTTTACGAGATAGATATTGTCACCTATTGGATGCTTAAAAGATAGTTTATATTAATTAGAAATACAATGGTACAATGAAAACAACAATCATTGTATGCAAGAGCCTGGAAATCTGCTCTTGTTGTGTTCTGGTTCCTACATCTAGTGCATAGTTTAGGTTGGTCAGTCCGTTCTCGAGAAACCATATCCTCGGCACAGAAAATTCAAATTGAACATGGACGATCTTTTTTTTCTCGTGTCGTAGTGCAGGATTTGGCAGTATTTTAAGTTCATCATCAACTATATCACAATCTTGTTCATTTCTGATCGGAGAAAACTCGTATTGATAAACCTTGAATATGGTTTCTAGTTTGTATATCAGATCAACGAGTGTCATCACGTCAAAATAAACGGATGCACATGCAGTAAAAGCGTGCAGACACATGTATTTGAATGTCTGGAAGTATCCACAATCGTACTTTCTTTGTCGCAGATCAACCACATATGCATTTTTCTCTATTCCTTCCAGCGGTCTCGAATATTATGAAACACGAAATAAATGTTGGTCACGGGAGAACCATGTCGCAGCCATCGCGTTTACATGTGAAGCGTATAGTTGAAATTTTTCCCGGAGACCTGGATTTAATTTATGGCCACCGACAATTCAATCCATTGTTTCTTTTCCCAAAGTTGCAAAAAGGGTAGCTAGTCGATAATATGTAGCTTTGACAACAGATGTGATAGGCAGATGATGTGTTCCCTTTATAGATGAATTGATAGCCTCAGCCAAGTTCATTGTTGTATGACCATATCGCCGACCCAGATCAAAAGATCACATCCATTTCTCCCTCGAGATATCAATAATGTAGCCATAGCCTCCTAAATTTCTTATCCTCAATTCTTCAAGCAACTCCTCAACATAACTTTCATGTTGCACGTACCCTATTCAATAAAAGACTAAATAGTTAATGCGAAACAATAAATGTTAATTTGTACTAATATTCCCTTTTAAGGATGATAATTAATATTATATAGAGCGAAAGACGTACCTATGCGAAGAACAATTAAACATTCATCTTCGCTCTTATACCGTTGATAGTAATTTGCAGCAATGTATCGTAAAAAAATCGGTGATGCACATAGGGAGGTTGTCAAGATGGACCCATACGCTCGATTGCTCCCCATATCCCCGTTCTTCTGTCTGAAATAATACATATCCCATCTTCTCTATCACATATAACTCAACGTAGGACATGTGTGCGAGGGTTGGTGAGGAAAAAGTCCCAAGAAGGGATATCTTCTTTTTCAATGATTGCGAAAGCTATGAGACTAGTTTTTGAATTGTCGCCTTGTGCAACTACCAGTAGTAAGATTTGAGTGTATCTACCATACAACCATGTGCCGTCGATCTAGATTATAGGTTTATAGTGGGGGGAAACCCTAACCCACCACGAAAATGTCCAAAAAAATCGTTAGAATTGACGCTCACTTGGAACAAGACGATCATTGAAGTATGCCGATACGGTTTCTAGTTTCACAACCATTCCCGATATGTATTTTTGCATCATCTTCAGCCACGTACGACATCCACTCGAACAGTAAAAAGGGAAACTTAACTAAAATAGATAAATTCGATTAAAAAAAATCAATAAATGTAATCATAAAAATAAATTTAATTTAACTTAATAAGAATGTATCTCATTTGAAGTTTTTTGCTCGATTATTGTTCTAATATCCTTAATTTTGGATGGAAGATCCACGTGAACCAATGGATCACTCCGCCTACCATTAAACAAAATATTAGTTTCGAACTAAACAAATAGGTATATTACAATGCATAATTAATTTAATTTTTATTACCTAAGGATTAGTGGAAATGTATATGGGACTGGTTGGCTCTAAATCGAACGTAAAAAAGGCATTCGAAACCAAGCCCGTGACTGAAGAAACAGAAGACAACCCCAATAGAATATTTTTGAAGAATTGTATTTTTGCACATTTCCCTCAACAAAAAGGCCAAAACTGCACAACCTCAACTTATCTAACCGACAACATTAAAATCTCGTAGATGATATAACCACATCAAATGAACTCTGTTCCGGGATTTCTCGAGTATCAAAATCCCCCTCTGATTCGCAGAATATGTGCACAAAAAATTTCTAAAAAAGTAATTGAAAGTTTTTTTTTAAAAAAATAATCATGAATCACAATTAAAATGTAAACTACAAAATATCAAAAATAATTAAAGATATGAAAATAATGTATGGCACCTCTTTAATATCATCAGAAGCATTCTCATGTAAACTAGCAAACGTTTTTTCTAACCACTTTATGTAGACATATCCACCATTCAAATTATCTGGATGAACTCCGAGCAATTACACACACATATCAGCCCACTTACCGTCGGTAAAATCAATAATAGCATATCCATCAACCTGTAGACCGAGATAAAACGCTACATCCTGTAGGGTAATCGCTACTTCCCCACACGGAAAATGAAAATTTTGTGTCTGCAGCCTCCACCTTTTTAACATGGCATTTATCAAATTTGGCTCCAATTTAACGCCTCCAATTGATTTTCACACGTATCCAAATCTGGCTTCAGACAGTAGAGGCTTAATATCATCATAAGGCATTGTACTAAGCCTCGTAACGAAACATTGAAGTATACGTTCACATTGTTGTAGATAGAAATAATAAATAATTAATTATTCGAGGCGGAATTGGAAAATAGTAAATTTTTTTTGAAAAAAAAACTGTATTCGAATGGAAAACAGTCCGGATATGAACAATAATTTTTTTTTGAATTTTTTTTTTTGAATCTGACTAGAAAATAGTTCAGATATCAACAGTAAAATTGTTTTTGAAAAAAAAGTTAAACTCGGAAACAAAAAATAAATACTATTAAATGTAAATTTAAATATAATAAATATTTAAACTTACATATGCGCGCCAATAGTTGAAGCAATATTGATGATCCAATCTAATTAACCCTGCCATTTTACCGAACACAATTACTATATCATGTATTTGCTAAGAGAAAGTGAAGAAGGTTGAGTTGTTTTCAGGTTGCGGAGGGCCCTTTTTATAGCCAATCTCGCTGTTCAATGGACGCTTCTTTTGACAATAACCTGCATACTACAAAACACATATACACAACTTGCGCTTAGCAAGACGCGGGTTTTGTGCATATTTACCAAGGTAATTTAATACATACCTTTTCGAGGCGACTAAGTATATGAACACGCGTCCTGTAGGACGCGGGTTCTTTGAATATTTAACGGATGTATTTAACGCATCCCGCGTTTTACAGGCCGCGTATTCGTTTTAAATTAAAAAATATTCAACGCGGTAAATTGTCACTTATCTACTTGAGTCGTTTTAAATTCTCGTGGAACCCACACTTAACAGGACGCGTGTTATTATTTATGAATATTAAATGTCTGTGACGGATAAGGTGTGCCACCTCGGATGGTACTCGCGCATGGAAAAACGCGGATCTTTAACCCCGCGGTTTGTGAAACGCGTGTTAGCCTTACGTAGACTGAAAGCGGGATAGTTTTCTAAATAACTTGCATTGGGGGTTGGAATTCAAAATAATTCCCTAAAAGGAATATTCAGACAAAAACGCCAAAAAATTTTGCGTTCTAGGTGTTGTATTAGTTTTGGTTGAGTCTAATTTTCAGAGAAAAAAAGAGGCATAACTACTTTCAATCAAGTTCATCCTGAGCACATATGTGTGATGATGGTTCTCGGAGCTGCAAATTCCCTTTTGCATCACAACTTTTCAATACTTATCACCTTTTTCGTCAGATATCTATAACTTTTCATGGGTATCGTTCAGTCAAAAGTTTCTGATTATGCAGTTTCCTTTAAATAACTGGTGGAATATTATTGATCATCGAATCGTAATATAATTTTATCCAATATTCTCTAACCTTTTTTTGTTGTAACGATGGATACTGAAATTTACTTACAACCGCGAGAGAACGAATTTGATATACATCTTGTTATTTTACAAGGTTTACTTGGTCGGATCTAGTCAATCACTGCCACTATGATTTACTCTGATAAACAAAAACCTCTTTTCATTTCTTTGATACTAATATTTCCATGCAAACAGAAGCCACTTTAACATCTGGAAAGTGAGGAAATGAAAACAAAACATGCATCAATCATGCTCCTTTAATGTCCTACTCACTTCTATTTTTACAACTTTTGACTAACCCATTGTTGTAAAGGTCTCCAAGCTCTTGTAATCATGCTTTTCTGTGATGCATGAGTCGACTTTGTCCTTATTCCAACTTTTCCATATATGTGGATGTTAAACTGTATCCTGCTCTAGTGGTTGGGCCGACTCCCGTGCACCAAAGAGAAAAGAAAATGAAAAAGAATTGTACAATAGACAGAAGAGTTCTACTCACCCAAAGCTGTCGTGGATGATTCAAGGACTGGTATTGTCATTATATACGACTTTAATGTAAAATGCTATGATATTCATATCTTGGTTCTAGATGTTGAAAATCGAACCAGATTTACTAAATAACTGTTATACCTTCATTTAGAACTGCCATATCTCCGCCTACGGTTACCATGTCCCCTCCTATCAACACCTTCAAAATGACTATCCATCGGCTCTTCGAAAAACCTGTTCAAGGGACATGATAGCCATCAGACTCATCCGACTCACCAGTAAAGCCTATTGTCTGCCAACCATGTCTAATCTTCCAACCTACAAAAGTAGACGACAAGGTGGAACTCTTCGACCAAGGCCTTCGTCATTTCTCCTTATTCCTCTCTGCCATCACCAATGGCTCTCCACCCACCTCAGAATGGATAAACCACCACCAACCGACACCATCCATCGACATCTTATCCATCTCCACCTCCTTGTTCGGTGTGACATTTTGGACATCAAAAATTGGTGTGGTGAGCATGAAGATCTTCTCGATCAAAAGAATCAGTCGCGATCTCCCTCCGATTAAAAGTCATCTCAATCGTAAAGAAGAAAGAAGTAGAAAATATGGGATGACAACTCCTCGCCATGCACATGTAAGTGTTACACCGATGTGTTAATGGGGTGACAACTTCTCGTCAGATCAACTGATGAAAGTTTAGCATCCCTTCGTCGTGAGGCGTCAATACGGTGGTCATAATGGGAACAACTCGCATACCTCAAGTGTCAGCATATTCACACTGCACGCGCGAGGTGTATTCTAAGAAAAGACACCAAACCCCTGAAACCGCCCGACCGCCCTGTGAAGAAAGAACCAGAGAAGCAACTACAGAAGCTTCCTCAAAGGATATCAGAAGGTATCATCTCCAATATGATGTGATTCAATCCAACGGCCTACTCTTGGTCACCATACTTTCATCTTTATTCATAAGGATGGAAGTATAGGGAGTTTTTACTACCCTTATTCATACTTATTTTAATTATACATTGTTACTATTCTTAAATATGCATGCTCGTATCATCTTAGTTTATCATGTCGTCAATATCATCCATGTTAATGATATAATTATTCTTAGTGTTATGCATCATGTATTAGGATATCATAATATGTCTTCGTATGTTATTCCTTATACTTTTCATATTACATATTAGCATGCATATATTATATAATCCGCATAATTATTTTTATGTTAAGCATGTTAGTATCCATGCATCACCTTAGGTTTTACATCATATCTATATGTTTGCATTTTCATTCATATTTAGGCATGCATGATATTTATGATATGTTATTTGTTTCATTATATCCTATAGTTTACTTATATACTATGTTTTGCTTTTAATAGGGACAAATGGCTAAGGCATTGAAGTGAAAACCAACTGTTAAGGAGCTCAAAGAAAAGGAACCAACTGCTAAAGGAGCTCAAAGCTAAGCTTAGGATGACTAGGAGCTAAAAGGATGCAATGCTTCAAAATGGAACATACCTTCTCCACGAAAAGGTACCTTATCAAGTCGTGCCTTTTCGTCAAAAGGTGTCATTTCAAGACAAACCTCTTCACCAAAGGATGATATTTCAAGTCATGGTCATTCACCTAAAGTCGTGCCTTTTCACCAAGAGTCGTGTCTCTTCACCAAAGGTCACCATCAAACATCATCAGGAGATGTCAATTCAAGTTACCAGATTTTTCTTGAAGAGTTGCTACAAAAAGACAATTTCTTCATCGCACCTCTTCATGAAAAGTCATCATTCATCAAGAATTATGACTCTCTATGAAGTGCCCTTTCGTACAAGCATCATTCCATGAAGAGTTACAACAGAAGCAAGGCACCATTCAAGCACCAAATGGACGAAAAGGTTGGCGCCAATTTTAAGAGACATAAGCATTCAAATAGACACCACCCTTGTTCACACCGAGCCGAATAGTCAAGTGCCCATTTAGCCACACCCCTTTATTCCCTTTATAAAGCCAATCATTTGGCATTTGTAAACATCTTATCTCATTCATATCAATACAATTACTTTGTGAGAATTTCTCTCTAAATTGTTCTTTGTTGAACTTTATCGACATATCAAGCATTGTGCTTGTGGCGTCATCCTTCCATCTTGATACTTGTGGTTCTTAGTTCTTATAACTAAAGGGTCCAAGTCCTTATTTACATCAGAGCATAGAACTTATAAGGTTTGGGTTTATGCTTTCTATAGCATAAGTTCTTCCTATCATCACATTTCACCCATCCAAACACCATTATCATCTTCTTTACACCACCTTCATCACTACGCCTTAACCAACACAAAAAACAGCCCCATATTTATTCATTTAATTTCCATCTTTCTTATTCATTTCTAAGCCTTTCTCGTGCCTGTCATCATCTTCCTACCTTAGCCATTCTTTTGCAGCATTCTTACATTACAAGGAGTGCTTACTTGCTTCCAACGATCAGGAAAAAATCACGACAACATTCTTCTCCAGCAACGCAAGAATGTTCGTGTATCACAATCAGTCTATGAGGCACCTCTAGAAGCCACAAAAATCGACCCCATGGATGATCGGGACCCTTTGGAGCACCCTGGGCTAGCGTGCCCCCGTTTTTCCTTTCCAATTCAACTTATGACTTTATATGTAGTGTTGGCCACCTCAGGTGGTTCAAAACTTAGAAATCTTTGGAATAGATGGCTTCCACTATACATGTAATTTTCACAAATTAAAGGTTAACCTACTTCTTTGAGATGTTGATGTGTGCAGGATAAAATGGATTATTGAGGCCCCTAGTAACATAGTAAAAAGCGAAATTTACACATGAACTAATTCCTCTACAAATGTTTTCCTCCTTCAAATACCTCTGCATCAATCCTACTCCTCTCCGAACATTCAGGTATCAGAAAAATCCATTGCTTGCTTAAAAAGCACCCTCGATACTCAGATCAATGCCTGGATGAATAATTGGGTGAATACTTATGAATAAACAAATGTTTGAATATATGAATAGCTTAGGGCATTGAATTAAACCATTATATTCTAAGATATTATTACTTCTTCATGTGTATTAAATCTATTCTCCACTCAATCAATATCTCAGCTACTTGTAATAATTATCTCCAAGCGTGTTGAGATGAACTCCACCCAGTTATTCAGATATTTCTCCAAGGGTGTTGAGATAAGCTCCACCCAGTTATTTAGCTATCTCTCCAAGGGTGTGGATATAAGCTTCACCCAGTTATTCGACTATTTCTTCAAGGGTTTTGATCCACCCAGTTATTTAGCTATTTCTCCAAGGGTTTCAAAACAGCTCCACCCAAAATCACAAATATTTCTCCAGAGAGCGTCGAGACTCCTCCGCTCAATTTACGATTGTTTTTACAAAAATAACGAGTTTCCTTTGTCCATCAAATGCTATTCGCATTGTACTTCTCCAAGACGTTGAGATGCCCATGTTTTATGCCAATTAAGGCATGTGGATGCTATGAAAACATGGATGCCTCCGATTTCATCTCCTAATAGTCGTGGGCCACTGCGAAATCTTGAGCAACAGAGATGCCTCTGTCCATTCAACGCTGACATCATTGTGTTCCTCCGAGGACATTGAGATACTCGTGTTTCATGCCAGTTAGGGCATGTGATCAACACAAATACATGGTTGCCTCCAATGACGATATGCATCCGCATTACTCAAGACTGCTGGTCCAAGAGCACAGAGAGGCCTCCACTCACTTTGCGCTCGTTTCTACAAGAGTGTTAAGATAGCTCCACTCCTTAGCACTTGAGTCTCCAAAAGTGAGAGCTGACTCAACCCAATCTACGATTGTTTCTCCAAGGGTATGAGATGCTTTTGCTCAATTTAAACATGTTTCTATAAGAGCGCAAAATTTGTCACACCACCTACAACTAATTCCCCAAGGGTGTCGAAATACCTCCACCCACATTATGTTTGATTCCCCAAGGGTGTCAAAGTACCTCCAGACGCATTATGTTTGATTTTCCATGGGTGTTGAGATACCTACACCCTTACTATAATTGATTCTCCAAAACATTGAAATAACTCCCTAGGCTTACATAAAGATAACATCCATCAAGTCATAAAGGAGATAGTTCTAAAAAGAGGAAGGCTCGACGTTTTAAACTCGCCACAATACATTCATCTCCAAAAGGGAGAGGCAAGCATAAACAATACCACACAACATAAAAGTTAAAGTTTCAACCCCGCAAACACCCGAAGATTAAATGCAAATCATATGCGGGCAAATGATGATCTCATTAATATATCTGAATATTACAATAAGCACTACGTTAAACTACAACGGTTACACCACCAAAGTATTTGCTATGCCACCACCTTGATGGTCTCCCAATTCGAATGCCAGTGGGATCTCACGAATGAACCCTGAAGACTCCTATGGCTCCACCCTTACGAGATCCCATGGCATAACCTCCAAAAGATTCCCACCATCAACCTCCAAAAGGTCTCTCACTTCAGAGCACGAGACCTCGACTATTGGAGGAAAAGGCTTTTTGAGTTTCTGAATCCTCCACTCCAGGGTCCCTCTAATTTTTCCTTCTCCCCTTGAATGCGAACCAGGGTCCCCTTCATCTCCTTCGTTTTCGTAGTAGCTTTTGCAACTGCTTCCTTCTGTGCATATGCATAGACAAGTTCACACTTCCTCCGCTCATTGGAAACTTGTACTTCAGCCCCTCTCAGCTATTATGAGCCTTTGGGAGTTGTTGCTTCATGGCCTCAACCTCATTTCCCATGAAAGCAATCTTGTTGTTGGCCTCGGAAAGCTCTATCCCCTTGGCAGCCAACTCTTCATGCTAGCGGGCACAAGCCACCCTAACATCAGTAAAAGACAAGTGTATCTTCTTGACCACCTCAAAGAAGGGATTATTGCAACTCGACAGCCAATCGAGTGGCCTCAATGTAATGGACCCCTAAAAAATTGGGAGAATGATCCATAACATCTTTTCCAGCCTACAAAGACCGTATCATCATGGCTCTCGCTGCTGTCAAAGCCACGCGTCTAGTAGACCGAACTGAAGGGTCTGTAGGCATCTCCACAAAATCTCCTACCAACACAAACATTATTCACCAAACATAATGAAACAACTAAAGAGACAGACTAGGCAACATGCCTATCATCACCGGAGCAGTGGGCGCAACAGTGTAAAAGCCTTAATACCCTCGTACGAGGTATCAGTCCCAAAAGTCGACCTTTTTTCAACTATGGCTAACTTCGGGACTATGGATACCACCGTTGATGCCCTTGTCGCAGAAACCAATGCATTTTTAACCACTCTATTCCTCTTCTTCTCTGGAGAACCCATCTTTTTTCTTCAAAATCTCCAACGGGGGCATCTTTCTCTTTTTACCCCTAAGAAAGCGGATTTCCTACTTAATGCCTAGATCCCGCAAATATCTCCTCCTCAAACCCCTTTTCAACCTCTCTTGGAGGATCCACTCTTACCTCTTACTGGTAACCCGTAAGGTTTCTAACTGGAGATTTTCCAAACGCCTTCACCACTAAAGTCCTAGAAGTCATGACCCAACATTTTCAAATAACGAGTCAAAGTGTTAAGCAAGATTTGTGGGCATGGCTACAGTAAAGCAAATCACCCACAAGCATTCACGTGATATCGCCTACACCACGAGTAGAAGCAACCTACACAAGGATTTCCCTTACCTTCCGCGGGTACTATAGAGGCCACACCAACAAGTGTTGGGTCATTTGACAACCCCGAAACATAAATGCCATCCACCTTTGCCCATTTTCTAATAAATGTTTCAGTGTCTTCCTCAACCAAAAAATCACCAATATGATGGAGGAGGCTCCCCTTTGCGTTAACCTAAGGAGCTGAGCTTTATCGCCTTTTACACTGCGCAACACCAGAGTCGATAACCACTTCCTACGCGGACAATAACCATAGGTGATTAGCCAATTCCCCACCTCTGGCTTATCCTCGACAAAAACCAGGGCCTGCCCCTCCTTCCCGTGGTATGACCATGCAGCTTTACCTATCAATGCGCCCAGAGTAGATGAATAACCCTTCGCCATCTATGAAGCCTCATAGCCGTTAGGGCTCTGCTCGCGGAGGCACACTCCTAATACACTCTGCAAAGTGACATTTTTCTCCATATTCAGACATTTACCCTTTCTCAAAATGGAGAAATGCTTCTCTTCCGTCTCTAACAGTACGCGAATGGACGTCCTTGTTGTAACACCCAAAAATAAGGTCTAGGAGAATTATGTTGTTATGTGCAAGCTTGGAACTTAATTATGGGGACAATTGAATGAAACAAGAATTGAATGCTTCCAAAATAAGACTTTTAAAAGTAGTAACTAATTTTTAAGTGACTAAATAGTTAAAGATTAGAACTTATTCCATTGCATGCATAGTAAAACATCAATGTGGCATGGCGGGAATCCACATTCGGCTTGAGAGGATTGAAGCCAAATTAAGGCTCATTTGATCATCTTCTTCATGGGTTTAACCGAAAGAAAGGGGGAGAGAAGAGATAAAGACGTAGGCTTAAATTTCAGCTTTTAAAGATTCAATCTATGCTCATTTTGGATGTTCTTAGTGTGATATTGACGTGAAGGTATACGAATCTCATCTCCCTTTGGTTGTGCTTTTTTGTTTGTTTGAATGCTTGAATGTTTAGAGTGAATGGAGGAATGCATGGAATGCTTGTAAAACTCATAAATGTAAATGGTTTATCTTGAACCGAATAAACTGCTTAGAAGTCATTGGTTAAATTGTGGGTTGATTGATAGAAACTCTCAAACTATTTTAATGTCATATTTTTACTTGTGAATTTGAGCTATAAAAATGAGCATAGAATTGTATAAATGAAATGGTAGGAAGCTAGAAAATTGTGTTAGAGAGTGATGAGCTTTCCTTGTTGATTTGAACAAAAGCTTGACTGTTTTAGTAGCCTGAATAGTGATGGTTGTTAAATCAATGTTAGTAAAATATATGGGTTGTTTTGGTATGTGAAATTATACTTATGAAATTGGATAATTTTGGTAAAAAAATTGATTAATGAACTGCATTTTGAATGTTTAAATCAGGGAAAAAATGCTTGAACATGTTTAAAAAGATTGTCCATTATGATAGGGGTTGTACGGTGCATGAATACAAGTGTTAGAAACTATTTGATAAGCTCAAGGGATATTTGATTTAACTAAGTATAAATACTAAGGAAGAGGTTGATTCTATTTATAAAAAGGGACCGTTTTAAGAGAAAATAAGCACATACTAAACTATTTTAAAGCGCATATTTATGTACAAAGATATGGGACTATTTCAGTTTTTTTTATCAGCAAGCGATGTATATTATTAATGAAGATATACAACGCAAGTCGAAACATGCGCCTCGTCAAAAACCTCCCTAAGCCTAACGGAGGAAAAGAGTACGACATGTCGACTTAAAAACAAGGACCCCTCCCCTTACAAAACATCAGATCGAAGCATGAAATAAAGAGACACGAGACACACCTTCCTTTGCTAACGCGTCAGCTAACCCATTCGCCTCCCGAAAAATGTGAGAAAAGCACACAGATCCTAACGACAAAGTAGCACGGTCGATCACACGGAAATACTACCACAATCGCCAAGGGCGGCGCTCCACCTGCAACACCCATCCAATTGCCACTTTGGAATCCGATTCAACAATAAGAGGACGATCAGCCCATTTAGACGCAACAAAATACTCCAAAGAAAAAGCTATCGCCCGAACCTCAGCAACATTAGAATCAAGAGAACCAAGAGGCCCTGAAAACAATGCGAGGATACGATCTGAGCATCACGCAACACTCCCCCGAATCCCGCAGGCCCCGGCTTCCCACGAGCAGAACCATCCACTGAAAATTTTAACGTTACCCCGATCAGGGGTTCCCAACACACTCCCAACCGGACCATCGGTTTGTCAAACCCTTCCCGATACAAACTCAGACAGTCCCACCAAAGAGCTTCACTGACCGATAACCCCTCCTTAAGGGTCTTCACCCAATAAAAGGAACGTAGCTTTACCAAGAAACCTATTTCCGCTGCCGGGATAAACTTACCATTAAACACAAAGTCATTGCGCGCAAGCCACAATGACCACATCAATGGCGCGACACTCGACACCCATAGCTTCCTCAAAGTGCCTGTAAATGAACAATGCATATCCGAAAGAAGGAAATCCGCTAATGATTTAGGCAATGGCAAAGAAATCGCCCACCACCCTCGCAACTAATTCCATAATCCTTGAGCAAACGGGCATGAGTAAAATAAATGCTCAATGTCTTCCTCCCTCTCACGACACCATCTACACAAGCCTTGGTGTTCGCCCAAATCAATCCCACGAATCCACAGAAACGCAAACGTAGGCAAACGACACAACCAAGCAAACCACAAGAACGCCTGAACCTTAGGGGGAACCAAGACTTTCCACGCAAAACAGTCCCCAAAATCACTTTCACCCACCTTGTCCATCATAAGCAAATGGGACAACCCTTTGGCAGAGAAAATCCCATGCTTATCCGGCGTCCAGACAAGCATATCCAGCTCACCTTGTCGCAGTTGTACACAACTCACCAATGACCAAAGATTCTGCAGTTGTCGCGCCTCAAAGGAACGTAGGCTAAGATGAAACAAATCCCCCCACCTATCATGTTGAAAATGTCCCTCGACAGCAATGTCCACTACTAGTGCTAAATGATCAACCAAAATCGAGAATAGGCGAGGAAAAACATCTTTTAGCGACTGCTCAAAACACCAAGCATCAAACCAAAACAACACTCGTTCCCCCGAGCCCACCTTCCAAACAAACTGATTCTCACCCATGTGCTTTTGCACACCCTCTGAACTAACAGTCTGCACAATCTGTTTCCAAACCACAGACATTGGCCCCCGAGTCGAATTATTGAACCTCCACCATTGAGCCGCCTCCCTATACTTTGATACAATAATAGCTCGCCACAACGATGTTACATCACTAGCATATCTCCACGACCACTTCGCCAAAAGTGCCTTGTTTCGAACCTCCAAATCAGCCACCCCCAATCCGCCAAGATGGCGAGGTCGGCACACCAAACTCCAACTCACCCTGCTCATTTTTCGTTGTAAATTGACCCCGCCCCATAAGAATGCTCACCGCAACTTATCAATGGCAGCAATTACCCCTTTCGGCACACGGAACAAGCCCATATAATATACTGGAAGTGATGATAAGACAGAGTTTACCAAAGTGACGCGTGCCGCGAACGATAACGATGTCCTCTTCCAACCTGTAGGCTTCCGGCGGACAGATGCAATGACAGGCTCCCATACAGCTATGTTACGCGGATTCACCCCCAACGGCAAGCCCAAGTACACAAACGGTAACTCCCCCTGACGACAACACAATACATCTTCCATGGAAGCAACCAAATCCCCATCCACACCAATCGAATAAAGAGATGACTTTGAAAAATTAATGCGCAAACCTGAACACACCTGGAAACAACATAGAAGCCTGCGAATGTTCAATGCCCCTTCGACTGATGCCTCAAAAAATAGAACGGTATCATCGGCGAACTGAAGATGTGTCAACGTCACCCCCGGAGCCACTGTCACCCCACGAATCAGCCCCATAACCTCCGCTTGTACTAACAGCCGATGCAAAGCCTCAGCTACTATGACAAATAATAATGGCGACAATGGGCAGCCCTGCCGCAACCCACGTCCCATGTCAAACTCCTTCGTCGCGCTCCCATTTAGCAAAACAGATAACCGAACAGTTCCAATACACTCCACCACCCATCCCCGCCAAGTCTCGCTAAAACCCATCGAGCACATGATTTGATCCAAGAACTCCCATCGGACACAATCGTAAGCCTTCGCAAAATCAAGCTTTAGCACACATCCCCCCACCCGACTTTGCCGCATAGAGTGTATCGTTTCATTGGCCAACAATATCCCATCCACTATCTGTCGACCACGAACAAAAGCTGACTGATGGTCATTGATCAAACCGCCCAACACCACTTGTAGCCTCTTAGCTAAAATTTTAGCTAAAATTTTATATATTGAATTTAGCAAGCTGATCGGTCGGTACTCATGCAAAGAAACCGGCGAATCCACTTTAGGTAGTAGCACAATAAAAGTGTTGTTAACACCTACAGGCAACTTGCCGGTTGAGAAAAAAGTAGCCAAGAACCGTTCCACATCACCACTTAAAACCTCCCAACACCGCTTGAAGAACTCCATACTATATCCATCCAGACCCGGAGACTTCGAACCCTCACTCCCTCGCACGACCATCCATGCCTCGTCAGAAGTAAACAGCGCAATCAAAGTCAAGTTCTCAGCTGCATTTACCCTGCTAAAAGCTCCCTCAAACACCCAACTACACGATCTCTCTTCCGCAGCAAAATGTTTAGAGAAAAAGCTTACAACATGTTTGCGTAATTTAATCGGATCAGTGACCCAAATACCACAAATAGTCAACCCCACAATAGAATTGCGTATCGCACGCAACTTCGCTGCCCTGTGAAAGAACGCAGTGTTCCTATCACCCAATTTCAGCCAAGTCGCTCGCGACTTTTGTCTCCACATCGATTCTTTTCTGCGAATCGCACGCCACAAAGCTTGCAACCAAGCTCGCTTTCGATCACACAGCTCATTTCCCTCCCCCACGGCCAGCTCCTCCTCACCATTGTCCAAACACTCAATACAGCTTTGAATATGTGAAATTTCTTTCTCTACATCCCCGAAGTCCGTTTTGTTCCATTGGCGAAGAAAATGTTTCAAGTGTCTAAGCTTAACCGAAATGCTGGAATTGCCAACACCCATTCCTGTCAACCGGCACCATTCCTCTGCCATACGACTAACATTCCGCCTCTCATCCAACCACACATTAATAAATCGAAAAGGCCTAGGACCCCAGTCAATATCATCACACATCAACAAAATTGGAGCATGGTCCGATATGCCTCTCGGCAAGGACAACTGTTCTATCCTAGCAAAACAATCCAACCACCTTGCTGAGACAAGAAATCTATCAATACGGCTCTTTTGATTATCTCTACCAAATCAAGTAAATTGTTTTCCTCGCAACGGTATATCTATCAAACTTGCGGCATTCACGAATGAAACAAAAGAAACCATACCTCTCGACATCATGCTACAACTTGCTCTCTCTGACGGACGCAACACCGAATTAAAGTCACTCGTGACACACCATGGTCCCGAAAAACCTCCGATCACTGTCAATAACCATTGCCATAAAACTTCCTGCTCCGATATATCGCAAGGTGCATATACCGCCATGACCCAGCACACTAAATCCTCCGGCTGCCATCGTCTATGAAGCAAAATAAAATGCCTATCTACATCAACCGATTCCAGCACAAAACGATCGCCTTCCCATATCACTAATAAACCGCCCGACGCCCCCACGGATGGCGAAAATGAGAACTCAAACCCATCATTGTACCACATTCCAGCAACAACCGACGACAACATCTCCTCTAATTTCGATTCCTGCATCAACACCATGTCAAAACGTTGCTTCCTAATAACATCCCCCACCCGTTGTCGCTTCAACAACGAACCCAACCCCCTGACGTTCCAGCTCATTAGTCGCATTGTTACAATTTTCGAATGCCGTCTTGCAGCACTCGTGACAAATCCTGTAAGATTTCTTCCGCACGACCCAAAGACGTCACCCCACCAGATTACCCAATGCCGCTGTCGTTGTAGCTTCCCGATACAGTGCTTGCTATCTACGATGAAAATCCGAGTCCGTTATCGAAGCATCAGCGACTATAATTTGGGACTCACGGCCACCGCTCTTCTTCGGTCGACCCCTTCCTTGTTTCAGATTTTTCACCACCCCGGATAATGCATTCACCGATTTTGTTTTCTTTAACACCCCATTGATCCAAATTGGAATAACAGAGTCTGCTTCACCACTTTGGCGTGCTGCTTGTTCACCGCCCAGCTCTTCTACAGGAATGGGAATCAAACCTAGTTGTTTTACAGTGGTTGTTGTAATTGGGACAGAGACCAAATCCTCCGTTGCTCGATTTCCAGTCACCGGTTCACCCTACTGATTGTGAGTATCGGATAGAGCAGCCTGCTCGTTTTGATCAACCACTGGAGGTTGTTTGATCGGATAAGCCTCTACAGTTCCAGATTTTTGGAGTTCTATAACTCTAGGACTCTTTGGGTTATCACACTCTCCTACTACCTGTGAAACTCCCACCTGCCCATCATCACTGCCGCCCAACATCAAACCACTGTGCACCGGCGTCGATATAATACACCAAGGCGCGGCGGCCGGTGTGTCATCACCTACAACCTGGTCCCCACGTTCACCATCATTCCATAACTGATTGCATCTCCAATCTTTCAGCCCTGGTCCCACGTCCTCAGAAATTTCGTGTTGATATTCATCTCCCATGTTCGATTCCGGCACATACTCCGACGTACTACACTCCGATGACTCGTCGTTACTAGTATCACTGGCCATTGTGCATTCACAATCCACGGGAGGCCCGAAGACGGTCACCTCCTTGACGAATATGGGATGCAAAATTCCCCCGACTTCCAGCACCATTCGAGTATTAATGGATTCCAACGAGTCCGTCTCAATCAATAACCAGCCGCATTCGAACGATGTCGGCGATGATGTGTTTTCCGCCATCCAAACAAGCGAACCCCAAGTCTTCGCAATGTTGTCAAATGTCTCAATTGACCAGGCGTGAATTGGTACTCCTCGGACGGAAATCCATGCCCGTCGAGTCTTTATTGTCATCCCCGGATCCCAACGTTCTAACTTGGAAAAGCACTCACTAAAACTCGTCTTTGCCAGCACCTCTGCCATTGTTTGCGCATCCTTGAACATTAGCAAAATTACCGGTCCAGCAATTCGCAGGATGGACAATCCTTGGCGATCCGCAATATTCATCCTCAATGCCAATTCCTTCAAACTCCAATGACGATTACACCAACCCACCATACAATGTTGGAGGATATCCTCTTTAGCTGCATCCACACTCCCTTTAACTACCTTTGCCGTTATATGAATCCTCTTCGAATTTACACCGTTTCTTTCCGATTGCCCCTTTTCATCTCCATTATGCTTCCGATCAGACTCACCCAAGCCCCTAATTCTTTAATTCTTGGACGATCCATGATCCGCGAACCTTACCATACTCACCATCAAGCGAGACCCATATATCCACTTATTGTTCAAACGCTCAATTGCCCGATCAGCATCTACCTTAGTCGCCATCCTAACAAAACCAAACCTCCCTCCATCCTTTGCCCTTTTCCGAGGGATGAAAGCGTCGAGCACCACGCCATGCCTATTAAACACTTGCCATAAGCCTTTCCAGTGCAACGTTTCCGATATCCTACCCACATAAACTGTCCAAGTCTGCCGGCGGCCATTCCCCCTCTCTCCGCTCATCCTCTCTCCACTGGTAAAAAACTTTTTTAAAATTTTATTAGTTTAAAATAATTAGGACTATTTCAGTTTAATTTGAGACGGTTTTGGGGGCTGACTATTTTCATGCTTGATTTATGTAAATTGCTCGGATCAGGTGTCTATAAATTTGAATTATGTTGTGTACTGAATTAAAATGAAAATGAACATGGAGCTGCCCTGTTTTATACAATTAATGAATTGTTTGCTTAATGAAAAATCAACCATATGTTTGTATGAATAACATTAGTATATTTGATTGTTTAGGTGAAAATGAATAATGATCTGGGGCTGTTCTAATTTGATACAATAAGTTGTGTTCGAATTGAACTGTTTTGAATTAAGTATGGGCAACTTCGGGCTACTTTGAATATATGATCGATTTCATTGAAATATAACTTGCTTTTGATTAGTTTGAACAATAAAAGGGCTGAATTTTCCATGGCAAATAGCATGCATAAACTAACATGGCAGTTTTGTTAAATACAAAGATTAATGGACATTTTTGGGTGACCAAATGTGTGTGATTAAGTTGCCTTGCTTGGTGTATGTGAAGGATTGAATTGGATCTAATATATAGTTAAATTTTATTATGCTTAGACCATGTGGAGTCTGGGAAAGGATCGAATATGTTTGATGATTCAGGTATCCCGTAACTTCGGGATAAAAGGTGAAAGTAGTTTAGAGTCTCGGGATGGGAGGAATCCATCCCGAGTACCTTTAATTGTTTTAATTTACTAGCTTGATAATTACTTTTTTTTGAAATAATGTGCAATCAAGCTTGGGATCCGAGGTAAGTACCTTGTGCTAGAGTGAGTAAATTGATAGTATTGTTGATGAACGAATCATATTCGACTATAGATTTAAAAGGACTCGTTAATGAAAGTAAAGGTCTTGATAACATTATAATAAGCTTGAATGTTATGGTATTTCTTGCTAATCTTGAAAGCTAGAAGTGATTGTTTGAATGAATTGTTATGAAGTACATGTTTAATTGAATAAGGCCAATTTAAAAGAACTTATTATTATATATGGTGTTCATTCGAACAGGTTGGGAAAGAATGAAATGAATAAAAAACTTGTATTGTAAGGATCATAAGAGGTAATCCATGATCCATTGATTAATTGATTAATAATTAAGCCTTCGTGGCTATGTTGATAAGAATGTGAGCAATGCTCACCTTGAATGGAAAATTCACATAAAGTGAATCCTGCTTATATTGATAGGTAACACGTAACATGATATGATATGATGAAAAGCTATGTGTTAAATGTTTTAAATCGGATAAGTGAATGAGAAAGCCTTGATCTCGAGTGAGTCGTAGGTACAATTGGCATGCCATAGAGTCCGTCGAGCTCGCTAGTTCGGACTACGGTCCGCTTGTTGTTAAAGATCAAATGGTCTATCTAGTACTATATGTGTACCCCTGTTTTTGTATTATTTGTATACCCCTATTTCGATACTTGGTGTACCGCCTGTTTGATATTGAATTTAGACGATTCGTGTATCTTAGTTATTGCTTGAGTCTAAAGGTTGTAATAAAAGAAAGCATAGAAGTGCAAAGTTCACTTGAGAAGCTTAAAGTGCTATGGCATGAATAAGAAAGAGCCATAACTGTTATTGATAATCAAGGCTTAGAATAAATTTAAGAAATTCTTAAAAAGGAATCTTGATGAGAAATGGATTATGATCTCTTGATTTCATTTGGACTATGGGTCCCTAGTAAAGGCTCGATTGATTCTCTACAAGTATTGATATGATAGACTTGGTTTCCTTGTGGAACAAGATAAGTTAATATGTAAGAATATTAGGTAGTTTATAATTCAAAATCTTTGTTAAATATTTCTATAATTGAATGTTTGTTTTGAATGTATAATAAGAATGTATGTGATAATTGTTAAATCCATAGGTTTGGTAAGAATGCCTATGATCGGTTGCTTGGTTCGAATACACTAATAAGCATGTCTATGCTCATAGGACTAATCTGAATGCTTGGATAGTAATTTATAGTTAAAAAGTTCGAGACCATATACAAAAAAGTTAATAGCTAAATCAAGGACCTCACATGTTACTTGTATATAAGGAATTACTCTATTTGATTAAATATCACATAAACTTATGTGATTTATAATGAAGTTGAATGTAACAAATCATGTGTTTAATAGGTAATAATCGATTGATAAAGAATCTAGTTATGAAAAGTGTAACTTGAGTGCTAGGTAAGTGACTGGACACTTTATTCGATCGAGTGATAGTAAACTTACAAATGAAAAGTAATAACAAAATGAAGAAGGATTTTGTATGTGTGAGTCGGTATTTAAAGGCTTACTTATTATGTTGGTGTCATGCTTGGATCGATTGGTAAAATACTTAAGATATTGTAGAGTTTATTCTATTGATATAGGACCGGGTATGAGTTATGAGTTAATTAAATGGTAAAATGGGTTAGCTTATATTGTGTACTATTCTAATGTTAAGTGTATCTAAAGGTAATGATAATTTTTGAAGATGACAAACCCAAAAAGTTTATAACTAAGTCATAAGGAATTATATTACTTAACCCCTTGATGAGAAAGATTAGTATAAAGAACGTAGCTGTTGGTGAGAAGAAACAATTCATGATAAGATATCTTTGTATATGTGGAATGGATTGAATATATACATATCCTAAAGTTGGGTTTACTCGAAATCTGGGTAGACTTTTATGAGACTAGTATCGTGCTAATTGCAATAAGAAATTGGAATGTGTGTCCCCTTGATTTATAATAGATATCGATCTCTTGAATTAGACGGGGCTAAGGGTCCTTAGAAGCTATTCAAACCATACTCTAAAAGTAGAGTAAATGTATAATCTAATAAAGATGTTGGGATAGATGTTTAATTTGTTAATAAATAAGTTAATAAAGATCATGAATATTATTTTCATGGTAGTTGGATTGCTTGGTTGAATCAGATTAGCAACCCTATGGTTTGCTCATGAAAAAAACATGATTAACTCAAGTATTTGGAATTGGATGTTTAATATCACATAAGGAGACATGATTTAGTCTTTTGTTTATTATTATTTGTTAATATGTTGAATATAAGCTTACTAGTTCTCCTTATTGCGTTAAGGAGATTACCCGGTGACCGAATTGTGTGGCTTACTTGATTATAATAGTTCTTTTATAGAGCTTAACTATTGTAGTTAAAAGTTAATTGAATCAAGAATAATAGACCCTTCGAAATAGAACTCCTCTACCTCACTAAGAAAATGATTATCGTGTTTAATTCCAGCACCTTACAGGTTGACAAAGTTCAGGTTGTCCTCAAGCTGGACACGATCATCGGAAATTTCATATGGCTCGAAACAACTTTCTTTGAACTCTTAGGATGGTGGCACTTACTTAACCCTTGCGTAATGCATATACATGTAATTGTGCTCTGTATATATTTTTATAAAACTTTATGGAGTATTTGAGTTGTAATAGGCCTTTATGATTATTCTTTTAGTCGCTCATTATCGAGGTTTTGGTTAGACTATCGTTATGCTTGCTTGCTACATGTTTTGTTGGGTTGGCTTGATTTTTTTACATTTGATTATACATTTTTGCTTGCGAGATCAGTTGCTAGATCTTTTAGATAATATTCTTATTTGAAGAACAAAATTTCATGCTTGAGCATGTCTAGGGATTATAGTAGAAAGATTAAGTTATTAGATAAACCAAACATTTGAAATAAGATATTAAGTGCTATTTGCTTTCAATTTAGATCCATGCTCTCAGATGTGATATAACTCATGCTTAAGAATGCTTTCGATTTCGTGTATTGTTAAAGACTTGGTGACTTAAATGTATGGTTAAGTTGGTGAATGAGTATCAATCAAACTCGCTTAAGAAAAAAAACTAAAATAAACTCTGATTTCTGTTTGTTTGCTGTTAGAAAGATGTCATGTAACACCCCAATTTTGGGCTTGGAAGTTTAGGGTCTGAACGGGACCGGTCTGATTTTCGGTTCGAATTTAAAAGGTGGTTTTAGGGAAAGCCTAGTTCGGGTTGCATTAAAAATATGGAAAAATATCTAAAAATCCTCTTTTAATATATATAAGAGAGTGGTGAAATCAATTTTACAAAATAAGGTTTGGAAGTGTGACATTTCGAGTTAGTGTCTAAAATGTAATTTTTGAAAAGTTCAGTGGTGACTGTTTTGTAAGGATTGAAACTTTGAATCTTTAAGGAGCTAATTTACCCAAGAAAGGGTTTCTCCAGATTTTTCTTAGATTTAATGATTTTATTAATGTTTAATTAATTAAAGGAAAAGTGGAAAATGATATTTTAGCTTTTCATAACTAACTTTCTTAAAAACTTTCTCATCTCATTTTCTCTCAAAATTCCCTTAGCCAAACACATTTCTACAGCAACATTTCTTTTGATTTTCACACTAAATGATGAGGTTTCAATCATCAATTGATTCCTAATCCTTTCTACATCAAAACCTCTTGATTTGCTTATTGAATTTTCAAGGATTTTGGCTCTAATCAAGGAGAAATCTACATTTAGAGGTAAGGGTATTCTTCTCCTCTAAATACTCAGTTCTTTACTGAAATTCTCAAGTTCTCAATCCTTAAATTAAGTTTTATAAAAGGTTTTAATGTTGTGATCTTGATTTTTGGCTTAAAACTCAAGATTTGGAATAAATCTTGAAATTCGTGGTGATTGTTTGGGCTTTGTTTTGAGATGGCTTTTTAATGTATTTTGGATGTTTAATGATGTGTAATTGAGGTTTAATCAATGCAATCCCGAATAGGTTGATTTTCTTAAGTTTTTGCTTGTGAAAAAAGTGGTTTTTGGGGTGATCTTGGTGTTCTGTTATAGCTGGAGGTACGGGGACGAGTTTAGGTTCTTTTTGGATGTTAATTGATGTTTAAGAATGTTTACAAGTGATGGATCTTGGCTGGGTAATGCTTTGGAAGAGTTTGAAAGTGATTTCGGTTGTATTTGGTAGCCGAAATGTTAGATTTGGTCAGAGCAGCGAGTTTAGGTGTAAGGGATGAAGATTTTAATGCATGATGATGCATTAATCCTCTGCATTAATCCTCTGCTTTGATGTGTTTTATGTTGTAAATGGTTATGGATTATCACTTGAAAGCCAATATGACATGTTGAACTAATGAAGCATGAGATGCTTGTTTAAGAATGCAAGGTTGCATGAATGATGATGTTTATGTGTTAAAAGGCTTTGTGAAAAGTGTTTTATAAATGCATTATTGTGTTGTTTCCTTAGAGCATGCCTCACTAAGCATTTGTTCTTACGCTCTCTCTCTTGAACCAATAATGCAAATAATTGAGGTGTTTGTGGGCAGCAAGGAGGCTAAGAATCCAAGGGAAAGCTAAGCTCATGTATGGTGACTATTTTACAACATTATTAGTTTTTGATATTTGGCAATGGGAACTTAGGATGTGATTTGGGAGATGTTTTGGACTCCCTATTTGTGGCATGATGCCTTAAATGATTTGGATTTGTAAATGGCCATTTTGGTGCTTGCTTTGATGTTTTGATGGTTGTTTTCTTTGGGTATTAGGAAGCATGCCTTTAGACTTGTGAGTTTTCCTATTAGATGCCATGAATGTGTTTTGATGTTGCAAACATGTGCCTTATATGTGTGATGACTTGTTGGTATGATTAGGAAGTCATTAAGATGTGTATGAGTGTTAATTGTATGTTAAACTAGCAAATTCTGCATTTTCTGGGCAGCCTGTATCGGAACGGGCACTAACGTTTCGAAACGGGGGCTTGTAATGGCTTTCGTGTATCGAAACGGATAGGGCCGTTCCGAAACGCTTTTGCCAGTGCCAAGCCCCGTTTCGATACCGGTCTCGAAACGAACCCGCGTTTCAGAACGGTCAACCCCTGTTCCGA
Organism: Hibiscus tridactylites; assembly: GCA_958450335.1. Classification (NCBI taxonomy): domain Eukaryota; kingdom Viridiplantae; phylum Streptophyta; class Magnoliopsida; order Malvales; family Malvaceae; genus Hibiscus; species Hibiscus tridactylites. The sequence continues at coordinate 17,694,116 of OY288292.1, read as the reverse complement.
AATAGATGACCGTTGGGCACTGATTTGAATGGTTTAAGGTTTGCAAGCTTTACGTTTTAGTCCCGAATCTTGTATATGCAATTGCGTTGGTTCGAGAAGTCTGTTTAAGGTGAAATTTGACAGGGAAGCATGTAATATGATTAATTTGATATTGGTAAATTAAAAATCAGCTAAGTCCTTCATATTTTCAGAATTTACAATTTGGTCCATAACTTTGTATGTTGTGCAATTGAGTCTCTTATTGCTTTCCGATCGGTGTGCTTTTCAAGTATGCTTTTCTCAAGGGTACGCTTAAGGTTAATGTGCATCTAGATAAGATTAAAAAGAAAAAAAGGGTCGTTAATCAAGGTTGACTTTCGGGTTGATTTTGGTTTTCCCCGTGTAATCTTCGTAGTTCGGGTCAACCGTCTAGGCCGGGATAAGGGGGTTACATTTGGTGGTATCAGAGCTAAGTTCTCGAGTAAATGAGAATGGTTATGTGGGTGATGTATGTATGATTGCATGACGTGCCTTTTTGAATGGAAGTTTGATGAGTGAATTGTAAATATGTTGCAATTGTGATGTTACGCTGTGTTGAAGCATGTTAGAGGGACCCATTGCCATGTCAAAACTAATGAAATGAATTGTTTTTGAAAAATGAGCTTGATTCCTTGGATTTCTTACCTTGTTGGGCCTAATTATGTTTATTGCATTTGTGTTAGTGCATTGTCTTAGTGAATGGGACCTCGTAGAGAGACGAGAATTAATACGCGAGCTATGGCTCAGAACGAGAATGAGAACAATGTTGATAATGTTGTGGATATACCTCCTCCTCCTGGTGGTGGATCGCCCGGTGGTGGTGGTGGTGCTGGAGGTGATGCAGCTGGTGTTGGTGCTGGTGCTGGGGTCGCTGGACCTGAAGCTGGGCAGGGGCAAGCTGCTCCTGACATGACAGTGTTGATACAGGCTATTGCTGGAGCCTTTCAGGCAGCAGTAGCTGGAGCTCATGGAGCTGGGAATCAGGGTGATGCTAATGCGAGATTACCTTTGGAACGTTTGTGCAGTCTGGGAGGGACTGAGTTCAGAGGTTTGTTTGTTGAGGGTTCCGAATCTTGGTTGGAAAGTACCAAGAGGATATTGGGACAAATGAACTGCAATGATGTGCAGAAGTTAGGATGTGTGGTATCGCTGCTACATGATGATGCGTATACCTGGTGGATGACCACTGTGTCCGAAATTGAGGAAGTTGATGTGACTTGGACGTTCTTTCTGAATGCGTTCAAGTGGAAGTATCTAGGTGTGCGATACTTGGATGAAAAGAAAAGAGAGTTCATGTCTCTTACACAAGGGAGCATGACGGTGGCTGAGTACGAGATTCAGTTTGTCCGTCTCAGTCAGTACGCACCTGAGCTTATCCCTGATGAGCGGGAGAGGTGTGAGCGTTTCCAATATGGTTTGGTGACGGATGTAAAGACCTTTATGCTTGCCGCCGAGTATACTGATTTCGATGTGCTGGTTACTAGGGCGAAGGATATTGAGCAGAACCTGGGTTTATCTTCTAGAGGTGTTGGTTCTAGCTCGGGCAAGAGAGCTGCTGAGTATAGTTCTGGTGGTGGACGGAACAAGAGAGGACGAGATAGGAGGTATCAGTCCTCTACTAGGCGTGGTGGTGGAGGGCATGGTGCGCCTGTTCAGAGAGACAGGGCGAGAGCTGATCAGAACACATACTGGGCGTGTGGATCGCGTGGTCATTTGAGACGTGATTGTCCTCGGGCAGCGAGAGAGGTGCAGGCTCCTGTTGCAGTGAGTGGAAATTCGTGCTGGAATTGTGGTTCGGCAGACCACATGAGGAGGGAGTGTCCTTTGTTGGCCGGTGGTGGTCAGGGACGTGCTCTTGGAGTTGTTGCACCACAGAGAGGTCGTGGGCGCGGCCGTGGTAACTTCCAGCGCAGAGATGATGGTGGGAGGAATGTGGCACATGTGGTGGCTGTCCAACCTGAGGGTGGAGGCCAGGCTCGAGTGTATGCGCAGTGAGAGGGGAGGAATGACACGGATGTGATCGCAGGTACCTTCACTTTGCAATCCTTGTCATTACTTTCCTTGATTGATTATGGATCTACACACTCATACATATTGCGTGAACATGTTCAATTGCTTGGTTTGCCTGTTGAGTCTTTGGATGTTGGTATGCGTGTAACTAGTTCCTTTGGTGAGACCGTTGTGACACGGAAGTTATATAGAAGATGTCCCTTGGTTGTTCAAAATCATGTTTTTCATGTTGATCTCATGGAATTGCCTTTCTATGGTTTTGATGTAATCCTTGGTATGGATTGGCTTGTTGAACATCGAGCTGTGGTGGATTTTGAGAACAAGCGAGTTTCGTTGAAGCTTGCGGATGATTATGAGGTAGTGGTGGTTGGTGAGAATGTGAAGTTTCTTACCAATGTGGTGTCTTCCTTGGAGGCGAGCCGAATATTGAGGCAAGGTTGTGAAGCCTACCTAGCTTTTGTGATGAATCCTAGCTTTGAGGAGTTGCGGGTTCAAGATATCCGGACTGTGCGAGAGTTTCCTGGTGTGTTTCCGGAGGAGTTGCCTGGATTGCCTCCTAATCGAGAGGTGGAGTTTGGAATTGAGTTGTATGAAAACACAACTCCAGTGTCCATTACTCCTTATCGAATGGCACCTAAGGAGTTGAAGGAACTGAAGACGCAACTTCAGGAGTTGCTTGATCGTGGTTTTATTCGGCCAAGTGTGTCACCTTGGGGTGCACCAGTCTTGTTTGTGAAGAAAAAGGATGGCACTATGAGAATGTGCATTGATTATCGTCAGCTGAACAAGTTGACTATCAAGAATCGGTATCCGTTGCCGAGGATTGATGATCTTTTTGATCAATTTCGGGGAGCGGCTGTGTTCTCTAAGATTGACTTAAGGTCGGGGTATTATCAGTTGAAGGTGAAGGATGTGGATGTGCCAAAGACAGCCTTCAGAACGAGGTATGAGCATTATAAGTTCCTTGTGATGTCGTTTGGTTTGACAAATTCTCCTACAGCTTTTATGGACATGATGAATAGAGTGTTCCACGAGTTTTTGGACAAGTTTGTGGTGGTGTTCATTGATGATATCCTCGTGTACTCTCGTACTGAGGAAGAGCATGATGGACATTTGAGGATTGTGTTGCAGGCTTTGTTGGAAAATCAGCTTTATGCTAAGTTAAGCAAGTGTGAGTTCTGGCTCAGAGAAGTTGTGTTCCTTGGTCATGTGGTTTCTGCTGAGGGGATTCGTGTTGATCCTCAGAAGATTGAGGCAGTGATGAATTGGAAGCCTCCTAAGTCTGTTCATGAAGTCCGTAGTTTCCTTGGTTTGGCGGGATACTATCGGAGGTTTGTGGATGGATTTTCAAAGATTGTTGCACCTTTGACGAAGTTGTTGCAGAAGGATGTCAAGTATGAGTGGACGGAAGCGAGACAGCAGGCTTTTGAGAAGCTTAAGACAGCTTTGACACAAGCTCCTATCTTGGTTCAGCCTGAGTCAAGGAAAGATTTTGTGGTGTATAGTGACGCATCCTACGTTGGTTTGGGGTGTGTGTTGATGCAAGAGGGTAAGGTGGTGGCTTATGCATCGCGCCAGTTGAAGGTGCATGAGCGCAACTATCCTACGCATGGCATAGAGTTAGCTGCGGTGGTTTTTGCTTTGAAAATTTGGAGACATTACCTGTATGGTGAAAAGTGTACGGTGTACACGGATCACAAGAGTTTGAAGTATCTGATGTCTCAAAAAGAGTTGAATCTTAGGCAACGACGTTGGGTGAAGTTGCTTAAAGATTATGATATGACGATCGAGTACCATTCATGAAAAGCTAGTGTTGTAGCGGATGCCTTGAGTAGGAAGGTAGCAGTGGAGTTGAGGGCTATGTTTGCCAGCTTGAGCATTTCGCGAGATGGCGGTCTTGTGGCTGAATTGCAAGTGAAACCATCCTTGGTTCAGTTGATAAAAGATAAGCAGTTGTTGGATGATTCCTTGGTGTCACATGTTCAGGATATTGTTGAGGATAGGCCATCGGATTTTTGCTTTAATAATGATGGAGTTTTATGTTTTGGGAGTCGGATAGTAGTGCCTAACGATGATGAGTTGAGGCATGCAATTCTGACTGAAGCTCATAGTAGTCCTTTTGCTATGCATCCTGGTAGTACTAAGATGTATCGTGATCTTCGAGATGAGTACTATTGGGTGGGTTTGAAGAAAGATGTTGCTGAGTATGTGAGCAAGTGCATGGTTTGCCAGCGAGTTAAGGCTGAGCATCAGTTTCCTTCTGGGTTGTTGCAACCGTTGAGGATTCCTGAGTGGAAGTGGGAAAGGATTACCATGAACTTTGTGTCTGGTTTACCCTTGTCGCCATCGAAGAAGAATTCGGTGTGGGTGATTGCGGATCGCCTTACGAAGTGTGCACATTTCTTACCTGGTGCATACTACGTACACTTTGGACAAGCTTGCAGAGTTGTACATTGCTGAGATTGTGCGGCTGCATGGTGTGCCAAAGTCGATTTTGTCGAATAGAGATCCGAGGTTTACATCGCGTTTCTGGGAGTGTTTACATCAGGCTTTGGGTACACGGCTGAATTTCAGTACTTCTTATCATCCACGGTCGGATGGACAGTCTGAGTGTGTTATCCAAGTGCTGGAGGATATGTTGAGGTGCTGTGTGATTGAGTTTCAAGGCTCTTGGGAGAAGCATTTGCCTTTGGTGGAGTTTTCTTATAACAATAGCTACCAGGCAAGTATTCAAATGGCACCTTATGAAGCCTTGTACGGGAGGAAATGCAAAACTCCTCTTTGTTGGGCTGAAACAGGTCAGAAGTTGGTTTCAATGCTAGCTTTGTTGAAAGGAACCACCGAGATGGTGAAGCTCATTTGTGAGCGATTGAAGGCAGCTTCTGATTGACAGAAGTCTTACGCGGATTTGAAGTGTAAGGAGGTTGAATTTGCGGTTGCTGACCGTGTGTTTTTGAAGGTTTCGCCTTGGAAAAAGGTGATGAGGTTTGGCCGAAAGGGTAAGTTGAGCCCTAGGTACATTGGACCCTACGAGGTGATTGAGCGTGTGGGTCCTGTTGCGTACAAGTTGAGATTGCCACATGAGTTGGAAAAGATTCATGATGTGTTTCATGTCTCTATGCTTCAGAGGTATAAATCGGATCCTTCGCATGTTATGCCTGTGGAGGAAGTGGAGTTGAATCCAGAATTGACCTATGATGAGGAGCCGGTGGAAATTCTGGATTCAGACAGTAAAGTTCTTCGAGGTAAAACTATTGAGTTGGTAAATGTTGAGTGGATCGCAAGATCAATATTGACCAAGAGGGGGTGAATTGGAAAATTAAAAGGTTTAGTGGTGGAAATTGCAAATTGAAAATAATAGACAAGGGATTTAGAGTGGTTCAAGTTCCAAATGAACTCTACATCCACTACCTTAGCTTCACTAAGGATTTGCAACAATTCCACTAAATTGCTCTTCCCCTTTTCTAGGACAAGGAGGCAACCCTTTACTATTTCGGTTGATTTTTCTACCCAAAAATCAACCCAATTCTCACACAAGTGAACAAAGAAATTTGATGGCTAATAAGGTATCTCTCAATACAAATGATAGCCCCAATACAAGCACTCAACCCAATTTGACAAAATATGAATGAAGATTACAATTGGGATGTCTAGACAAATAGGAATTTTGGCACAATTGCTTGGATTTGATGAATAAGTGTTTTCTTGAAGATCAATAGTGGTTGATGTAGCTTTTGGATGTGTCTTTTATACCTCCTCATTGATTTCTAGCCGTTTGGGTGGTTGGGAACATAAATGGAGCCGTTGGAACCCTCTCTTACCACCATAAATGCACTTCACTAGCTACCGGTATCGGTACTCGGGAAGGTGTATCGGTACCTGTCTCAGAAAAGAAACAGCCGTTGTGTGCATTTAATAAGGGGTATCGATACGCACGTAAGCGTATCGGTACGGGGTATCGAAACGGCAATGGCCGTATCGATACCATTTTCTGAACTTAGCTCACTGTCCAAAACCGTATCGGTACTGGGGTTAGCCGTATCGATACTGGTTAACGATTTTTTAAAGTTTGGTTACCAACCAACTGACACCAACGGTCATATTTTTAAACCGACTTATCCTTTAAAAATTATAAAGACCGTATCGATACGAGGGTGACCCGTATCGGTACTCTATTCAAACTCTTTGAGTTTTAACACAAGGGTGTATCGATACTAGGGTTTGGGGTATCGATACTGGTTCCGACAGTAACAAAGTTTGGCAAAATAGTATCGATACGCTTGGTGCGGTATCGATACTCCTGGACGATTTTCAATGGTTTTGCCTTGGAACACTTAGAAAATATTTTGAGTTTGAGTTTTATAAATCAGTTTTAAAGTGTTGTCTTTTAAAACTTATTAAGGGACTTATAAAAACAATTTTAAGTTTTACCATTTGATCCTTAAAGATTTAATTATATCAAAATCAAACATAGGTTTTACAGTAAAGGTGTTGTGGAAGCATCGTGGTGCCGAGGAAGCCACGTGGGAACGAAAGGATGACATGAAGAAGCAGTTTCCATACCTTTTTCCTCCAGGTAAATTTCGAGGACAAAATTTCTTAAGGGGGGAGAGTTGTAACACCCCAATTTTGGGCTTGGAAGTTTAGGGTTTGAACGGGACCGGTCTGATTTTCGGTTCGAATTTAAAAGGTGGTTTTCGGGAAAGCCTAGTTCGGGTTGGATTAAAAATATGGAAAAATATCTAAAAATCCTCTTTTAATATATATATATAAGAGAGTGGTGAAATCAATTTTACAAAATAAGGTTTGGAAGTGTGACATTTCGAGTTAGTGACTAAAATGTAATTTTTGAAAAATTCAGTGGTGACTGTTTTGTAAGGATTGAAACTTTGAATCTTTAAGGAGCTAATTTACTCAAGAAAGGGTTTCTCCAGATTTTTCTTAGATTTAATGATTTTATTAATGTTTAATTAATTAAAGGAAAAGTGGAAAATGATATTTTAGCTTTTCATAATTAACTTTCTTAAAAACTTTCTCATCTCATTTTCTCTCAAAATTCCCTTAGCCAAACACATTTCTACAGCAACATTTCTTTTGATTTTCACACTAAATGATGAGGTTTCAATCATCAATTGATTCCTAATCCTTTCTACACCAAAACCTCTTGATTTGCTTATTGAATTTTCAAGGATTTTGGCTCTAATCAAGGATTTTGGCAAGCTTGCGAAACGTAATTGGTGAGTGGAGTTGGATTTCCAGCTTTGTATCGAAGGTTTGAAGGTTTGGGAGCTTAGTTTAAGTCTAATCAACTTAACTAAGCTCAAGAGAAAGTTTTCGGAAAAACTCTCTTGGATGAGCCATGGATTGGTTCGATGCATTTGTTGATAATTGCATGTTTAAATTCTGTTTTTGAAAGCATGTTTAGCATGGTTAATGCTGGTTATGTAAGCCATTTGTTGAAGGATGCTCAAGGTAAGAGGTTCTTGGTTTGATTTGTTAAAAATGTTGATTGATGCATAGTAATGCATGTTGTAAATGGCTTTGATTTAGATGCTTTAAAATAGTGGATTATTGATGATAATTGATGTATATTGGCAAGTGATGTGTTGGTTTTAAAGTACTTGAATCGGATATAGTTAGCCGGCTATAGGATTGGGTGCACCGTGAATAAAGTCTCCTTGGATGTTGAGGGGTTGTAATTGTACCGTAAACTCCATCCAAGTACACTAACGAGATGGTTAAGATCACAATGGTGGTTAAAAGTCCATGTGTGGATCTTGTGTTGTGTGTCCCGTGTTCTCGTTAGTGATGTTATACAACTATCGATGAGTGTTGTGGAGGGGTTGTGATTGTACCGATAAACTCCACCTTGTGTGTTCGGTAGTGTGTATGAAGCGTATGGGACAACGCTTGTAATCCGCGTATCCGATTATGTTTTATGTTGTAAATGGTTATGGATTATCACTTGAAAGCCAATATGACATGTTGAACTAATGAAGCATGAGATGCTTGTTTAAGAATGCAAGGTTGCATGAATGATGATGTTCATGTGTTAAAAAGCTTTGTGAAAAGTGTTTTATAAATGCATTATTGTGTTGTTTCCTTAGAGCATGCCTCACTAAGCATTTGTGCTTACGCTCTCTCTCTTGAACCAATAATGCAGATAATTGAGGTGTTTGTGGGCAGCAAAGAGGCTAAGAATCCAAGGGAAAGCTAAGCTCATGTATGGTGACTATTTTACAACATTATTAGTTTTTGATATTTGGCAATGGGAACTTAGGATGTGATTTGGGAGATGTTATGGACTCCCTATTTGTGGCATGGTGCCTTAAATGATTTGGAATTGTAAATGTCCATTTTGGTGCTTGCTTTGATGTTTTGATGGTTGTTTGCTTTGGGTATTAGGAAGCATGCCTTTAGACTTGTGAGTTTTCCTATTAGATGCCATGAATGTGTTTTGATGTTGCAAACATATGCCTTATATGTGTGATGACTTGTTGGTATGATTAGGAAGTCATTAGGATGTGTTTGAGTGGTTAATTGTATGTTAAACCAGCAAATTCTGCATTTTTTGGGCATCCCGTATCGGAACGGGCACTAACGTTTCGAAACGGGGGCCTGTAATGGCTTTCGTGTATCGAAACAGATAGGGCCGTTCCGAAACGCTTTTGCCACTGCCAAGCCTCATTTCGATACCGGTGTCCAAACGAACCCGCGTTTCAGAACGGTCAACTCCCGTTCCGAAACAGATGACCGTTGGGCACTGATTTGAATGGTTTAAGGTTTGCAAGCTTTACGTTTTAGTCCCGAATCTTGTATATGCAATTGCGTGGGTTCGAGATGTCCGTTTAAAGGTGAAATTTGACATGGAAGCATGTAATATGATTAATTTGATATTGGTAAATTAAAAATCAGCTAAGTCTTTCATATTTTAAGAATTTACAATTTGGTCCCTAACTTTGTATGTTGTGCAATTGAGTCCCTTATTGCTTTCCGATCGCTGTGCTTTTCAAGTATGCTTTTCTCAAGGGTACGCCTAAGGTTAATGTGCATCTAGATAAGATTAAAAAGAAAAAAAGGTCGTTAATCAAGGTTGACTTTCGGGTTGACTTTGGTTTTCCCCGTGTAATCTTCGTAGTTCGGGTCAACCGTCTAGGCCGGGCTAAGGGGGTTACATGTCAAGTTAATCGCGATCACTTGATTATTTGCTAGTAAAACGTTCTGATTTGGTTTATTTCCTATACTGGATTTAGGGACGTTACACTTGTATCCTCCCCAAGCACCCTTCATTTCAGAGGAAAGCCAAAGCATTCGGTCAGTCTCCATGTCACCTTTATATATTTAGTGTGATCCACCCCCAACTTCTCAGAACTACTCCACCCCTCAATCAGATCTCCAATAAAGTCAATTTGACATGGCACTTTGTAAACCTCAATAAACTCGGAGAACTCTATGGAGTAGTCGGACTAAGGGTAAACAACCTCCTCGATGGTTTCTATTCCTCTCTTACACACTTGAGAATATAGTCGATGACAAGCCATTAAGATACTATCGTCGGATGCCTCGGATCCATGCCATTATCAGTCAACAACTCACAGGCAAACTTATTCAGTGGCAAATGGAACACGGCGTCAAACAGATACAATGGCAAGTGGCACCACTCCATAGATTCATCTTTCCCCTCCCCGTAATCACTCAAGCAAGTGGTTCTGGTCGAAACCTTAAACTCGAACTTAAAGTTCGAGCACAACAGCCCACGATATTCTAGCAAGCTCCCCGCCTCGTCCTGAGTCGCCGTACACTTAAAGTCAGTCTCGACCTCATCTATCGGCTAGTTCGCCTCAACTTTCTTAGCTATAGCCTTCACGCCTTTAACCACCTTAGCAAAAATTGAAGAGCAAAAACGAAGATTTGGTTTTTCCCCATCTTATAGCCCATTGAAAGGATGCTTCAAAAGACCACAATCCGCGTTCTCTACTCCGGACCACTCAGGAAACACCACGAGTACAAGTTTCCAACACAAGCTACATTCATGACAATGACAACCTATATTCTCAAAAACGACCCTGCAAAAATCGCACAACCAACGCAGCAGTTACGAGCATGACCTTTCATCTCCAACCTCAGCTCATGCCACTTTATAGCACTTATTCGAGTAAGGGGGCAAGTGTTAAACCTCCGCTTAGAACGGCCACATCTCCACCTACAGTTATCATGTCCCCGCCTATCAACACCTCCGAAATGACGATCCACCAGCTCTCCGAAGCCCCTGTTCAGGGGACATGATAGTCATTAGATCAATCCGAATCAACAACTAAGCCTATTGTCAGCCAACCAGGTCTAATCTGCCAACCTATGTAACTAGACCGAAAAGCCTATCGGTTGAACCCATTAATAGCTGTCCCTAGACCTAGCCAGTCCCATCAAACAATATCGCTCACCTATAAATATCCCCTGATCAGAAGGGGGTGACAAGGCGAAACTCTTCGATCGAGGCCTCCGTCATTTCTCCCTATTCCTCTCTGCCATCATCAGTTGCTCTCCGCTCGCCTTAAAATGGGTATACAACCACTAACCGCCATCAACCATCGCCCTCTTATTCATCTCTAGCTCCCTATTCGGTGTGTGACATTTTGGACGTCAACAATACTATTTTTAAAGATGATTGCATGAACTAATGGAATTAGACTTCGATTAATCCTCTCATGCCTTTGTTTCCGGTTATTGTATTGTTTAAAGAAAGTTGCTTGAAATGAACCTACTCCACTGATTGCACTTCCCTACTTTTGAATATTTTATTATTATTTTTATTGCATGAATAGGACGTTCCAAGTTGAAAAGGTTCTATTATAATGGAAAAACTGTGTCCTTTCTTCACGAAGATTCTATGAAACTTGACCATATATTTGAACTGGGGCTCAAAGCTTCATCACAGGTGGCATGACGTATCATAAGCCAGACAATCGTGATCTATATCATCTTCATATTTCAACGTGTGAATGTTAAAGTAATTTTCAATGGTATATAATTCATGTGTAATATCTTAAAAACAAGTATAATACATGAAAAATAATATGTTGTGCTCGGTATCATCTATCATTTCATTCTACAAGAAACCAACAAACAAATTGTTTTTTAATTGACTCGTGTTTCTACTTACATGGAGAAAAAAAAATTCTTCTCTGCTTTAAATCATTTTGCATATTCTATTAGCAATTCCAAAAGTCACTGGGGTCATCTCCAATCCCACCATTATGTTTTATTTATTAACTACTAAATTGTGTGTGGGGTTTCAATTCTGCATCCAATTGTTTTATATTTAGTACAAATTTTATAAGTATAAAATTCTTTAAATATAATTAATGACATATACCTTTTGCACTATGATTTCTATGACTAGTTTATCATCGAGGTCATTTGTATGCCCTATTTGTTTAAGACATCTTTCCATCTTTTTAAAGATTCATTTTATTTCATTACTAAAAGAAATGAAACCATGCAACGTCTTTAAAATTTGCATGAAAAAAATAATATTATTTAACAACCAAGATCAATCATTTAGTTTCCAAGGTGTTAACTTATTCATCCCTTTAATCATGTGGAAAAAAGATCGCATTTTCTATAATTTAGATCCAAAATATTATAGAATGAGAAATTCATCATCTTTTGAAACTAAGGAATAATATCATTTTTGTTATCTGTTAAAACAATTGTAAAGGGATTATTGATGATCTTTGATTTGTTGGTACAGTCAGGGGTAGGTTCACGTGTTATTTAGCGGTGTCAATTTACTCTACTTGGGTATAGAAAATCCTAGTAAAAATAAGAAAATTTGGGACAAAAAATATTTAAATGTACTTGAACCCACTTGATCCACCATATGGTACCTAAAGTATCAAACTCAAACAAAAATTAAAAATAACATCTACAAAAGTAGAGTAAAAAATGATAGCGGGCCCCTTAGTTAAACTCTTTAGTATTTCAAATTATTTTGCTTAAAAAATAGTATTTTAAAATTCAGATTATTTTAATGTTCTATTTTTTTTCTAATAGGAAAAGTCATTAATGGTCAAGTACAGTTATCGAAAAAGAAAGAAAGATAATTTTTAATTAGACTTTTGTTAGTTTATTATTATTAATTTTATTGGATTGTTAGCTTGTTTAATAAATTTAAATGTATTCAATGGTTTTCCGTTTTTATATTGTAAAATTTTTCATTTGTTTGACTTTGATTTTTTTGAATCCACTTGATACGAAGTCTAGATCCGCAATTAGGTATAGTTTTCCTCCCACTAAGAAATTGTGTAAGGATTGATGATAGAATAGTTGGCTTGTTTAACCACAACCTCGGAAGCATTACGTGACATATTTGGATACCTTTTGAGAGCGCTTTTTTCTTATTGAATGATCTGCATTTCCAAACATATTTGGAGTGGATATTCATGTTTATCTCTTGTTTCTTTGGAACAACAAATTGCATAAACAGTTACAGCGTTGCTGGTATCAAAAGATACTTTAGGATCCTGGAATCTGAAATCCACTTAAAGGATTTTTAGGAGTTAAGCTTTGAATGTGATTTCAGGTTTCTGAAAGTAGACAATGTTGTAAGAAGTAAGAACTGATGAGATGAAAATATGAGTTAAAGAAAGCAAGAAAACAAGAAAATCCCATGCCAAAAAAAAAAGATTGTCTCTTATACGACACGTTGGAAAGACCGAGAGAATAGCATTTATAAAGCAAAAGGAAAGTAGTTATGTGGTCTTTATTTTTTCATGGGATTATTAATCTTGCGGTGAAACTTTAGTATTCACAAACTGATTAATTTAAAGTTCTAGGATATAAGTTTAAGGTTTATAGATTAAAGATTTAAGTTGTAGGTATAAAAATTAAAGTTTATAGTTGAAATTTAGAGTTTAATGTTTAGGATTTATGGTTTATTTTTTCATAGGGTTTAGCATTTATAAAGCAAAAGGAAAGTAGTTTTGTGGTCTTTATTTTTTTCATCGGACTATTACCCATACACCGACGATGACAACTTTAGTTTTCACAAGTAGATTAGTTTAGGGGTTTAAAATTTTAGTTTATGGTTTAAAAGTTAGGGGTTTAGATCGTAGGTATAGAAATTAAGGTTAATTGTTAGAATTTAAGGTTTATGGTATTGCATTTAGAGGTTTAGGGTTAGTGATTTCATTTTTATATTTTAACTTTGGATTAGGGATGCTTGTATTAAAATAACTTTCCAATGCATGTGTATAGAATAATTGTATTTTTTTCATGTATGCAATGTTTTGGTCCCAAAACTCAATTAGTTGTTATCTGTAAATTTTTTATCTGCATAGGACAATAATTTGCTGATTTATTTTTCAAGCAGTTTGCTTCAAATACAGTATGTTTGTGCCGTGACTACATGAAATTGCTTCAATGAACTGTTGTTATCAAAAACGATTGAACACGACTTGCTTTTTGATTGCTTCATGAAATGAAATTTATGTAGTTAGAGATTGATATGAACCTTTTGGGTTTGGGGGAATTTGAATCGTCATTTCATATCATCAATAATCTGCACAAGAAAACCAAAAGATGGATTTACAGCTTTATACTTTCAAACTTGAAACGAGTTTTAACACCGGTTTATAGATATGACAGACATCTTCACAAAACAAGCTTTGTACTTAGAACTAGTATTAGGACAAGCCATCGATTTTACAACTCAAACGAGTTTTAACACCGGTTTAAAGATGGATTTCATATCATCGATCGAGTTGAGTCGAGTTAAAAAATTTTAAGTTATTCGAGTTGACCCGTCATATTTTACAACTCAAACTTTATTTGAATTTTTTTATTCGAGTCAAGTTTTCGAGTTCCTATACAAATTTAATTGTAATTATTTACTATGTTATAGTATGATTTGATTCCAATTTAAACGATTTTCTCTAATCATATAAGATATATATATATATATATATATATATATATATATATATATATATATATATATATATTTCTTCATATTTTTATATCAGTATATATTTATCAAGATAAATTGAGGGACTCGACTTGAGCTTAAAAATCAATCCAATAATTCTTTAAAATTTCAAGTTATTCAAATTTTCACTTCACAACTTAAACTTTATTTTAAATTTTTTTGAGTCGAGTCAGTATGAAATTTTTAGTCAAGTCTTTTCGTCTCGAGTTGAGTCAAAAAATTTAATTTTTTTGAGTCGAGTCGAATTTTACTTACCCTAATCAGTATATTAAGCAAAAGAAACAAAGGGTTGTCGAAAATTTTCTCTAAATCATCCCTTTTCAATCTCTTTTAGTCTTTACTAAAAATGGTGCGATAAATCAGCTTATAAACAACCATTTGATTTGTTTGCCATTGCCATCTCATTTGTACTTGAACAAAAATTTATCCTTTGGTTTTTTTTTTTTTTGAAATTCTGAACTGAATATTTGTGAACCTGTAAGAAATTGACAAGTTAATGGTTGAAATCATGCAAGTATTAAATCATTTTTGTTTGTGATGAGGTCAATGAAGCAGTCCAAAATGTTCATTATTGAGATATTTGATATGATTCAGTGGCTGAGGCAATGAGATTTTGCTTTCATGTCCATATCATGCATGCTGAATGAGAAGCAACATTTAATGGAACTATTAAGAGCTAACCATAGTTTTTTTTTCATCTTTTCTTTACAATTAACCACCTAAAAATTAGAAATAGTATGAAATAAATCTCTCATTTTCAAAAATAAAAAATAAAAAATAGTGATGCGACAGATCTAGATGTCTGAGTTTATCTTTTTCCGTAAACAATTTATTTTCTAAGTGCCATACCTTTCTTATTTTGGTAAAAAAATGTTGACACATTTTCAGAACAGTATTGTCTTATTATATATCCACACAAAATGCACCAAGCTTGTCTTTTTTTTGGTGGAAAAAATAATTAAAAAGAAGCTTTTGAAATGATAATGATTTGAGAAATTTGAATGAGCCAAGTTATGTTCGTGGACTTGGCTTTATGTGAAAATTGTCTAGTAGGGATTACAACCACCATGAATTCCACTTAAAATAACAAGCATAGAAGCACTTAGCTTCTATGTATGGCCTGATCTCATCATGATTATGTACAAAAATACCCCTTTCGGTCCACATAAGGTAAACTCGCGTTTAACCAAAAGCGAGTTTTAAACTCACGCTTAGCAAAAAGTGAGCTCTATGTAAAAAAAGTTGGTAAATTAATTTTTTGATTTCTTACCAATCCAATCAACACATAACCCGCGTTTAGCCAAAAACGAGTTTGCCTTACGTGAACTACACGGGGGTATTTTTCTACATAACCATTAATGAGGGATATTTTTCCAATTAATTCCCCAAAGGGGAATATTTTTTCAAATCAGCCTTTTTATCGAATATATTCACCATGCATTTTTTAATAACCTTCATAAGGAAGCAAGTGAACGAGAAGATTACGTGTATGTTACTGTTTTTGATGTTTTACTATTATTGTACCTACGCCAAACATCCTCAAAAAACCCTACTTGAAGAGAAAATGCCTCTGTCTCTGCACTACGCTCCGACATCATAGAGCTCCTCCTCTAGACCCGTCAGCCTCCGGAGGCTTCTGTGCTCGGCCACTGCATTGTGATAAGTCAGCCATCAAGTTCGACTGAGCTCGTAGCATGAGAGCCGAACTATTTTCTTCCAGCCCATCAATAGCCATCACTAGGCCTGACACGGTCTTATCAACCATCACTCCATCTAGAGCACCAAGGGAATATAAATATCCCCAAGGTCGAAGATAAAGGGGATGACAATTCTATAACTCTCTTCTACATCGACCCTCTCTCCCTCTCTATATAGCTCCGGTCACCGACTCTACATTGTTTGCGGCTCTCGGCCCCAAGTCAACCAGGGGTGAACTACCCGACTCAATGATCAATTATGGTCCATTGTGGCTTCGACCCATCCCACGACGGGTGAACCACCAACCTTCGTCCTTAATCCTTCCTTAAGACACTGTCTCCACCTCCTTGTTTGGTGTAGCCCAAAAACCGGCATCAACAATTGGTACGGTGAGAGTGTAGCATTTTTCGGCTGAGAGAATCAATCATGCAATCTTTCTCGGTTTCGAGCTGTTCCGACTGCAAAATAAAATGAAGTAAATAGAATGGGTCAACAATATCTCACAACCAATAGCTGGAGGCAACACCAGAGAACCGGTAGGACAAAACTGCCACGTCCGAACGACGACAGCTTGTGGTTGCTCTGCAAAAGCACGAGGCCATAAACTAGTAGCCACGCCCCGCTCGTAAAATCCATGAGCCCCCTCGCCGTTGCGAGATTCTATTATGGTGGTCGTGATCGGAGAGGCATCATGTGGAAAGCTTCGGGGAACCTCCCACGAAAGCATCGGGGCATAACCCCCAAGGCATCCAAAGAGGATGCAAGAAGACGCAGCCCTGGGCTTGTCATGTAGCGAAGCCCGAACGAAGAAGCAAGAGTGAAGATAGCACGCACAAGAAAAACACCAAAACACCTCTAGAGTAAATGTCCTCCGGGGGGAAATGTAAAATATACGGATTATAGGGTAACCTCCGCTTCTTAGCTGCCCTTGTCTGCAGGACTAAAGAAAGCGCGAAGGACCCTCCCCCAATGAATCAAATAAAATTGTAATTTTCACAATAATGAATTTTCTACAATGATCTCCACTACAAACGCGCACTACTCCAAACCTTCAGGTACTGGGGAAACCCACTTTATTTGAACACCATAGGAAGTGCAATCCTAGGGAAAATTCGAACTTATTATAAAACAACTACATGATTCTCTTTAAGTATCTATATTATATGTTTGTTTCTACAAAGAGCACGGATATAACTCTACCCTAGCATACGGATGACTCTATGAAAGCACAAAGGTAATCCAAACGGATCATTTTGGTCCCTGCCTGCTCTAAACATTGATTCAGCTTGTCTGCTCCTACCTCCCCAAGGGTCACATTCGGACCCCAAATCTCGACTAATTCTACAAAGAAAAAGAGGACACCTCTATCTCATCAATGCCATGGACCATTACGATTCTACAAGGATAGAGAGAACTATACATTCCGTGCCAGCCAGGCACATGAACTCTATGGATAAACGATTGCCTATGAAAGGAGATGCCTCCATCCCATCGATGCCTAAAGCATCATGATTCTACAAGGATGAAGAAGCATATATCCCATGCTAAAAAAGAATGCAGACCCCACAACTAAGCTTATCTATTGTCCCTACAGATACACATGTACCAATGAAAGAATACATATGTTCTTTCAGCAGAAACCCTTCGAGAGCATAAAAGCATATGCCTCCACCCATAGTGCTAGATGATACAACAGTGTCGAGAAAAATTCCACTCCATAGTATTCGAGTTTACAAGGGCGCAAGATGCCTCAACCCCCACATACGACTGTCTCTTCGAGGGGTATGAAATGCCTTCATATGAAGATGACTATGTTTTCTCTAAGGGTGTCGAGATAAGCCCCACCCATACTATACATATTCTCCAAGGGTGTCGAGATAAGTCCCACCCATACTATACATATTCTCCAAGGGTATCAAGATAAACACCATCCATATCACACATGCTCTCCAAGAGTGTTGAGATAAGCTCCACTTCTTTCTACATATGTATTCTCCAAAGGCGTAGAGATAAGCTATGCCCATAATATCATTGTTTCTCCAAAAGCTTCAAGTTTCCTCCGCTCATATTGTATTCATGTGTACAACATTTGTTTCTATAACTGAGGCGAAAGCACTCCCGCTTGCCAACGATTACTTTTGTGAAAATATAAGATGCTTGCGTTCCCTGCCAAGGAAGGCACACGATTCAACAAAAACATGGATGCCCCTAAGGTAAGATGCCCTCATGTTCAATGGTGATGAACTACAAAAGTGGCTTCCGCATTTCGCACCAAGAAAAAGGTATATGATAACTACAAACGCACGAACACTCCTAGTGGAATGCCTCCATACTTCCTAGGGGAAACCCTGCGAAAGCGCAAATGGAGTTTACCCCTATAACACCCAAAAATAGGTTTAGAAGAATTAAGGGATCGATTGGGTTTGGTTCGAACCAGATTCATCGGTTAAATAGGTTTCGTGAAAATAAATATTTTAAAATTGGAATTTTGCTAATTAAAATTTTGTTTGGGCTTCTAAAATGTTTAATTTTTTATTAAAAGTTTTAGTAATTGAATTGAAGGTTAATTAAATTCGTTTAAGTGACATTTTTATTTTTGTAACTAACATGTAAGATTTACAAAATTGTTTTTAAAGTCACTAAATTGAAAAAGGGCCAATACTAAAAATCCTTAGAGAGTTATACTTTCCAAAAGTTTTAATTAAGTTTACCACCTTAATTGACAAATATTTTTGACGGTTAATTGGTTTCTTAAAATCATTTTCTCTTTTTTCCAAAGAGATAGATGCTGGCACAACTGTCTCCCTCGGAGATGACAACCCCATACTAACTTTACTTCTTTTTTCTCTAGAGAAGACTTTCCCCTTTAGGATTCCCAGTGTGGGCAATTTCCTCTTCCTACCACCTAGAAAAGCAGCAATCACACTCTGTTGCCTCCAAGGCCCAGCCCTAGTAGGAACCTCAGGTACCAAACCATGAAGAGAGCTCAATCATCTCTCCCAAATCTGAAAAACATCTGCAAGGTTCTCCCTCTCTTTTATGAACAGTCTTGAGCTGACCAAACCAGAGACACCACAGGCGCACTCGTCGTTGCAACACTTGAAGGCGAAACCTCACTATCTGCAAACACCAACGAAAAGTTAGCCATGTTGGATAATAATAAATCTTAGTGAAAGCTGAACCCTCACCACCATCGAAAGAAGAGTAAAAGAGGCTAGCGTTCACCAGAGACTACCGAAAAGAACTAAGACCAGTGGGCAGAAAATCCAACAGAGTTCTTACTCGATTAAATTCCCTCTTGCACGCCAACACTTGCCCCAAATATGTATTTGGCTCAGTCTCCCCGAGCAGTATCACATTGAGAGAAAAAGCCTCCAAGCTCCTCCTTCTTCTACCACCGACAGCACCACCTAAGGACGATCCCAGTCGCGAGTCGAAGTTACTGACCTCGGAAGACCTGCCACCCGCAGGCATCACAGAGCTGACCCCAAGAGAAATCGACTCGCCCGACTATGTTGTACCGTCACCCTCACCTATATCACCTCATTCGACGCTTCTGAACCCTCCTATGTCACGTACTCGTTAATCTGGGCACTTCAATCTTCGTCCAACTCAATCTCTAAAGCTAAATCACCACAGCGCCCTGCTCCACCTGATGTCGAAGTCAATGACCATGATCGACATGGATAGCACCCAAAGGTCACTAGCCAATCCCCCTCCTTCACTTTTCTCCCCACAAGCACTTAGGCTTGCTCCACTATTCCTCCAAACGACCATGCTACCCTACCCCTATCACTCTTGAGGCAGGCCTATAGCCTTCTTCCAATTGATGACTTTTATACCTATTAGGGCTCTGATCATTGAGGCACACAACAAAACCCTCCGAAAAAAGATGACACTCATCACATTCAACCAATCTCCCCCTCTCTAGGTAGCAAACTGATCTTTCTCTTGGTAGTCCAGCCCCAAGTTTTCGATCCCCGGTACCCTCCCCCTAAGTGGGAAACAAAAACCCCCAAGTATCCTCTGCATCACATTGATGCAGTTAGTGCGATACAAAGTCAACACCCGAGAGCTTTTCCCTCCCAAAAAGGATCCCCATGAAATAATGCATAGAATGCCTCATCATGAGGCCCACCAGACCAGAAGAATTTTGCGGGCTAACAGGGGTAAGAGCAAACATCTACCTCAACACTCTTACAGAGGGAGTCCAACCTTTCTCTGCACATTTAACAAGGTAGCTGATGATGATCCGCCAAGACATTCCCTTCAGTTGCCCCGAAGCAATACCATAATCCACCAGCAGCCCACACACAAAATGATGAAGCGGCAAATGGAACCCGACCTTCAACAAAAAGAGGGGCAGGTAGAACCACTACTGAGTATCGTCCACCCCTTCGCCACAGTCGCTAAGGTGAAACCTCCCCCTCGAAATCTCAAACTCAAAGTTCGACCATTAAAGACCACGACACTCCAACAATTTTTTCGCTTCTTCAACACCAACATGGCATTCAATCTCATCGGTTACTACATCGACAGCTAGATCTTCCCCAACTCTTTTGTCCAATGCTCTCACCCTCACCATGATCAGTGGGGCACAAACAGAGCGCGAAAATTCAAACGAAAGTGCGTCCTACAAATTAGCCCTACCTACAAGTAAATAGAGAATAGAACTAGAGTCTCGGCCCACCTCAACTATTTATAGCACATGTGGCACATTTTCCCAAGATCAACCTTCCCCATGTATGCAAATCAACCGTCTAGGTCTCAGTTGAGTTCTACATTTTGACACTCTTTCGACTAAGGAGGACTGGTGTTGCACCTCCGCTAAACAACCTCAGAAAACCCTACCCCCGAATAAAATGCCTCTGTCTCCACACTACGCTCCGACAAAACTGAGCCCAGAGCTCCTCCCCTGAACTTGTCAGCCTCTGAACACTCCCGCGCTCGGCCACTACGTTGTTATAAGACAAGCATCAAATCAACTGAGCTTGCAGCCTAATAGTTGAACTATTGTTCACCAGTCCATCAATAGCCATCACTAGGTCTGACACGGTCTTTTCAACCATCACTCCATCTATAGCACCAAGGGTATATAAGTACCCCCAAGATCGAAGACAAAGGGGGCGAAAATTCTACAACTCTCTTCTACATCGATCCTCTCTCCCTCTCCATATGGCTCTGGCCATCGGCTCTACATTGTTTGCGGCTCTCGGCCTCAAGTCAACCAGAGGTAAACCGCACGACTCAACGACCAACAATGGTCCATTGTGGCTCTCAACCCATCCCACGATGGGTGAGCCACTAACCTCCGTCCCTAAACCTTCTTTCGGCTACTGTCTCCACCTTTTTATCTGATGTCGCCCAAAACCCTCATCAACAAATACCATGAGAGGTAGAGTTAGTGCGTAATATACTAACCTGATTCATACACAAAATTTTCCGTAATTATTTAATTGGCATTTGAAACAATCATCAATTGACATTATTTACATTCAGGGACGGACCCAGGACTTTAAGTTAGGGGGGGCGAACTTATAAATTTCTAGGGGGGGGGCGAACTTATAGAAGTTTAGGGGGGGGGGGGCGAAAATAGATTTTTAATAGAAAATACATAGAAAAAATCTAAATTTTTTCTAAATCATATATGATTTTCAAAATTTTAGGGGGGGCGGTTGCCCCCCTCAGCACCCCCCTCGGTTCATCCCTGTTTACATTGGTGTAAAACTCAATTGTTTCTAACTTTTTTAGATGAAGGTAAACAAATGATCAAGCTTATTTACTTATTTTTTTTTCTGTGATAATCTTTTTGTTTCTTATTTTTAATCGTAGTTATCCATTTACTTTCATCTAACGGTATAAAAAATATGTATAACTAAAAACAGACTACCTGCAATAATTTCCAAAGTCTCTAACTTGATTCTAATTATTCCAGCTATTGAAACTTCAGTTAAATCTGACGATTCGACATACATTTGGAATATGTTACAGAGTTTTATGAATTTAGACTGATTCAACCAACCAAATAAATTCAATTTGGGTGGTATTGATTATTTCATTTTTAACAAATTCATAAAAAATCAAACTTTAAATAAAATAATGGAATTCATTAGTCCCCCACTACCTTGAGCAATCACTTTTTCTTTTTTTACTGATGAATCCATTTATGGTGGCATAGTTTCCATGTGAATTGTAATCCCCATAAGATGGGATATATAATGAAGAAACCTTTGTCCATTAGCATACCTAACCCCCAATCAATAAAGCCACCGTAAAGAAACATCCATTGAATTTAGGGTTTACTTGGTAAAGAGGAAAGAAAATTAGAATGATAAAAATTAAAGTGATAAAAAAATAGAAGGATGAAAAATATATTTTTCTTTCTATCGATATGTTTGGTTGAGAGGAAAGAAAACTAGAATGATAATACGTTTCTTTCTTTCTATTGCTTGGTACAATGAAAAATTGTCAGGAAAGAAAATTAAGCTTTGAAAACTATAATTTGTTTTAAATTTTTATAATTTAGTCTAATATTTTTAATATGATTATTTTTATTCAATTTAGTCTCTAATTTTTTTTATTTAATCTAAAATTGACTCATATTTGTTCCTAATTTTTATAATTTAATATAATATTTTTACTTATATTTTTTTCAATTTAATCCATGATATTGTTCTTTAATTCAAAATTGACCCATTTGTATTTAGATTTTTTTATAATTGAGTTCAATATTTTAATATTATTTTATTTTTGTCTAGTTTAGTTCATAAATTTTTTATTTAATCCGGAATTGACCTTTATTTATTTTTAATTTTTATAATTTATTCTAATATTTGTATAGTTTAATCTTGAGGGTTTGACTATCAATGTAACACCTAATACCTAGTCTATACGAATCCAATCTGAATATCGAATGCTACAAATGACCCATTTTTGGTCTAAAATAGATTTAAAAAATAAGCATATTTGATTACATGAAAGTAAACAACCAACATAAAAATAAAACGAAAACAATTAACTAAAGTCACCCCAGAAAACAAACATTTAAAAACTTTATAAAAATAAACGATTTAACAAAAATGCATTTTTGGTAATTTTAAAAAAGTAAAACTCAAAGACATTCAAAACTTAAATACAAGTTTAATATAAGTTGAAACATCTTATATCTCTTTTTTGCTAAGAAAGAAGTTCAAATCGAAGTAAATTTAACCGAATAGAGGTTTAGGGACAAATAAAAATAATTCATAAGTTGGATTTTAAGTTAAGCACTCAATTGCATGTTCGTTTTAGACTCATTAATTCAAATTAGAATTAATGGTAAATTCTTGTTAAAACAGGATTTCAAATAGAGTGTTAATCGCAAAAATAAGTAGTTTATGGGCCATTTTGAAAACATTCATAACATATAGGGATCAGTTTTTCAAAAGTTAAATTAAACCTTCTTTTATGAAATCAATATCATCATTGACATATAGACCAATTTTCAAGTTAATTCGAGCTAAAACGAGTCCTTAATTGCAATTATAAAACTAGTGACTGAAACATAAAGTTTGTAATTGTAAGATATTTGACAAAATTATAAAATATAAATAAATAGAGTTCAATTTTAAATTAATACAATTTGAGGGATTAAATTGAACAAAAACCATAGTAAAAATATTAGATAAAATTATAAAAATTAGAAACAAATAGGGGTCAATTCTAAATTAAATAAATATTTTAGAAAGAAATAATAAAAATTAGGGACTAAAGTGATAAAAATATTATTATATAAAAAAATATTAAAATTAAAAACAAACAAAGGTAAATTTTAAATTAAATAAAATTTTTAGGGACTAAACAGAATAAGAATAAAATCATAATAAAAATACTGGATAAAATTATAAAAATTAATAATAAATATGGTGAAAATTTTAAATTTTTTAAATATAATTTGATAATTTTATTATTAAAGTACGATAGCTCTCCTTTTCATTTCTATTTTTCACTTAATTTTGAAGAAAACCTATTTAATAGGAATAAAGAAAACTAGCTTCCTTCCAATTTTCTTTCATTAAATTTATTTATTTTGTAGTATTCTCTTTCTTCTTCCACTTTTCCATCTAACCAAATAAAACATTAGAGTGATATTCAAAAGTTACCCATCAACTTCTTTCTTCATTGTCTTATACAACACAAAATATAGCTTAAGGGGTAAAATTACATTTTCAGTAGTTTTCACAGCGGCACTTTATTTTGGAAACTTTACTTATTTTTTTTATATGACTAAGTTAATTATAAAGACTAGATGTGGGGATGGCAACGGGGCGAGTTGTGTTTTTGGCCACCCCGACCCCGACTAAAAATTTAAATTTCCTGCCACGACCCGACCCGACCCGACTTTAATATATTTTATTCCTGTCCTGACCTAATAAAATCATAACTCGATCCAGACCTTACCCCAAATTTTTAATAAAAAAACCCTACTAAATATGACCCGACTTTAATCGGGTCGGGTCGGGAAATTTTCACCATAAACCCGAACCCGCCCCGCCCCGACCTAACTTTGTTTCTTTCTAAACCCGCCTCGAACCAGAATTTTTTTTTAAAAGTCGCCCCTATACGGACGGATCGGATCGGAACCTATCGTGTTCGTGTCAATTTTCCATCCCTAGTTAGATGGCATAACTTTGTAAATTAAAAAATAAAAAATAGGAATAATTAATTTCTTGGGGCTCTAGGCTGGTTGGGACTGTGAGCAGTGTCGCTCATGGTACTCCTAGTAGTAGCCAGTGGGTCATGGTCCTTATAAGTTTAAATATTAGATAAATTACACATTATCTTTTGAATTTTAAATTAAATATTTAATAAGTCTTTATTTTTTAAAATACAATATTTCAACTCCTCTCAATAAACAATCCTAACTCGCCTTGGTGCAAAGCTACAACTACCTCGTTCTCACAGTCAACAGATGCCTGTAAGTAAATCAAAATTAAAAATATTTACATCAAATTAAATTTTCTGCGTCACATAAGATCTATGTATAATTTTTTACTTTACACCTATTATTACGAACCCTTCATGTATAATTTATAATTTATATCTTTTTTTAAAAAATAAGTTATTTGTCATGTTGTAATAATTATAAAAGATACGGTCTCATGTTTAACATGTCTTTTCGAATATTTCGTGGGATTCCAGCAACCAAGCTGATTTTTCGTGTTGGAATCCAAACACGAAAGCACCAACTTTGCATTGTCTCCCATATTATTTTATTTTATTACTAATGATTAAAATAGATTATTATATGTAACAATATTATATATTTAGCTATTTAAACCCTTTTGAATTTTATGAGTGTTCCATGAAAAAAGAATGTTATTAATCTTAAAAGATTCAAATTTAATTTGTTTTGTCTATAAGGTATGTGTGCTCAAAAGATTAAAAATTTATATGAATGAATATTACATTGTAATTACCTTTAGACTATTCAAAAAATATGTTAACCCTTTTTCTTTTTGGGAAATTAATTTTTATATCTACCGCCCTTAATAATTACACACTATTTGACTATATGACTAGAATATATTTTCTTCTGTATTCGTGATAGTATATGAGAAAACAAAATTTATTATAAGTCAAATTTTAGTCTAGTTCATATAATTATATTTAAAAACTAAAATTTAAAAGTTTTAAAATTTAAATCTCAATATTTATAATTTGTTTGCTTGATTAGATAAGAATAACTTTTGGACAATTTGTGACTGTTTGCTCCAAATTCCTGGTGTATATATATATATATATATATATATATATATATATATGAATTTATTGAGAGTGAAGGAAGGGGAATAAGAACAAATGTTTTTCTATGGAACTATTACCCAGAAGAGAAGAAAAAGAATAGAAGTGTAAGTGATGACTATCAATTCAGCAACAAATTAAACCCAATTAGTATCTTAAATTCAATTATTAAAAAGGGAATTTTAGGTTTCAAACTTGAACAACCTTGTTTTTTATTAATAAGGGGGAATAGCACTTAGAGCCTCGTTAAAAAATTTCTCTAAGCCTAAACGAAGGAAAAATAGTGCACTATGTACTATTTACAGAAACGTGCGAGATAACACTCGACAACAAAACGAAACAAAGATCAAACTAATCAAGAAAATTCAATTGCACCAAATTAACAATATGGCTCGGTGGTTCTAGAAATTCATGAAAACCAAGTGGGAGTGACCATGTCATGCGTGCAAGTGCATCTGCCACCTTATTAGTTCAACGATCAATCAACACAAAACGAACATCCCAAGCTTTATCCAAAAAATCCCTAATGTGTTGCACAAGTGATGGCCAACTATTTGGCGATTATCGGTCCTCCAGAATCGAAATCGCCCTTCTACAATCAGATTCCAACAAAAGGCGCCCGATACCTAAATCCCATGCAACTCGTAAACATTCATAAAGACCCCACAACTCGGCTTCAATTGCCGAGCATAACCCAATGTTTTTTCGCAAAGCCAATAATCCAAACTCCATTGTTGTTGCGAATAACTCCCTCACACGTTGCTTCTCCAGATGTCGATCAGAAAGAACCATCGGAGTTACCTTTTACCCAATCTTCAGGAGGAGGCAACCATCTCCGCGAAGCTCGCTCACTGCCTGCAGCCAGCAATAGACAACGATCGAGACAAACTCTCCCTCACCCGATTAGCGTGGAGTTCATCAACTTGCTTGCGGCACTTCACCAACAAAGGTTCATCAATCAACCGAGAGGGATCAAAGATACATGCATTTCACTGATTCCATAAGCCCCAAAGTATATACCCGAACATCAAATCCCAGTTGTGAGGATTCCAAGGGAACCTGCAGTCCTTTCTTAAGTTTTCCAGCACCTAGTCACGAATGGATGATGAGCAGAAAATCCCCAAAAATAATGGTTTGATTGCAGTAAACCAGGTAGCTAATCCGTTTGGGAAATCACGCATCACATGTAGCGAGTCTTCAATGGTTGCCCCAAAGCTAATACAACTCACATCTTCTACAATATGACGGCAAACACGCTCTCGATTCCTAAGAATCCTATCCTAGTAAACAAGCCAGAGAAAGGTTTTAACTCTGAGCGAGCCATAAAAATCTTGAATAAAGGACCAACCTTTAGCAATAGTCATAGTCGAGCCACCCGTGATCGAAGAATACGTTGAACGGATAAAAAATGCATGGAGTGGATCCCATCACCATCCCGGCACACCTGCGGCTACCGAAAATAGTAGGGGTTTGATTGTCGCAATACTCATAGACATATTAGGGGGACTAAATCACAATTGGTTTCTCGGTTCCATTCTTTTTGGTCAGTGACCATATCCTCAACGGATGCAAAAATATTATACACTTGGTTAGGGTCGAAAATGTAATCAATCAAGGGATCGTAACTACTTATCCAAGGATCAAGCCAAAAATAAACATTTCAACCGTTGCCAATATTCCAAGAAATCCTAGCTTTCACCTCCTCCCAAACTCGAGAGAGACCTTGCCATAAACGTGAGCACCCTTGGCAATGAATCGTTGTTGGTATTTCATGTAGCCATTTGTACTTTAAGCGTAGAATACGTACCCATAATTGATTCGGGCGAGTCAACACGTTAAAAGCCACTTTCCTTAAGAAAACTTTGTTCTAAGGAAACAATTGGTGAATTCCAAGACCACCAATATCCTTAGCTTGGCAAACATTCTCCCATTTGATGAGCGAAATTCCTTGTTTATTTTCTGTGCCGCCCCAAAGGAACCTACGAATCAGCCCCTCAATTTCTAAGCACGCACCTATAAGAAGGAGAGTGGACTACATGGTATAAGTCGGAATTGCCGAAAGAATGGATTTCACAAGAATGATACGACCTTCTAGAGAAAGGTGCTTGCTCTCCAACCTGTTAGTTTATCACAGACTTTCTGAAAAACATTCCCATGTGTGGAATTAGTCACCCTTTTGTGAAGAAGGGGAACGCTTAGGTACATTTCGAGATTGGTCACCTCCTCATATCCAGGCACATAACAAATATTATCCATATCCATGCTTGTAACATTGGCCAAAAAAAGATATGAGTTTTAGAGTTACTCACTTTGTGTCCGGAACTATCACAAAAGCTCTTAAGAACTCTTTGAATAATCTCAACTTGGTCCATAGTAGTTTCAGCAAAAATAGCAAGATCATCCGCAAAGAAAAGATGAGATAAACCTGGACCATGTCGTGATAACCGGATCGGTCTCAAAGCTCCCACATCAATGCTAACCTGTATAGAATGAGCCAAATGTCCCATGCACAAAACGAAAAGATAGGGTGATAAGGGAATCCCTTGTCGAATACCTCTCGTATGACTGAAAGCAGGAGAGACTGAACCATTCCACCACACTTTTGTTGAGATCGTTGTAACACAACTCATAATCAAGCGACGCAAATCAGTAGGAATACCAATATCTACTAGAGTATCCTGTATAAAATCCCAATCGATTCTATCATATGCCTCATCTAAATTTATCTTCAAAGTCATCCACCCCACTTTTCCTTTCTTTAACTGCATCGAGTGAATAACTTCTTGAGCAATGATAATATTATCCGTAATAGATCTCCCATGCACAAAACTTATTTGGTTATCAGAAATCCACTCCCGTAGAAAATGTTTAAGCATGTTAACAATGACCTTTGTTACTATTTTATACAGGAAATTGCATAGGCTGATAGGACTGAACTGTGATATCAACTCCAAATTTTCAATTTTTGGAATCAATACCAAAAGTGTTTGATTCAAGGACAACTCCATGTTTCCAGACTCAAAAATCCTCTTGATCAACAAGCAAACATTGTCAACCACAAGGCTCCAATTATTTTGGTAAAAAGCAGCATGAAGACCGTCAATATCCAGAGCCTTAAAGTGGCTCATAGAAAAAATAACTTTTGATATCTCAGTGTTCATAACCGGAAAACAGAGTTGTTGTACCTCACTAATATTTAAGCGGTAGAATCTCCCCGTGATCGGAAAAACAGTCACCAGAAAATGTCGAGGCAGAAAACAAATTCTGAAAGAACGATACCGCTAGAGCCTTGAGTTCTCCTTGGTCGGTACTCCAATTATCATTAGGAAGTTGAAGGGTAGTAATGTTGTTACGTCGTTTCTGACTCATGGTACAAGCATGGAAATATTGTGTATTTCTATCACCGTGAGATATCCACTTCGCCCTTGCCCATTGGACCCAAAGGGATTCCTCTTGGTCAAGCACCAATTCAAGTTCTGTCACCAGTTTTTGCCGTAATCTGCTCAAAGAATTAGAGCTGAAATTCTCTAGTTTCTTATCAATTCCGCCAATCTGAGCCATCATCCTTTTCTTTTTGTGGATAATATGCCCAAACACGCATTGATTCCACTCACCCACTTCCTTCTTAAATACCTCAATATTGTTTGCAATGTCACGCTCATTATCCCAACAGGAGGCCAAAAACTCACGGAAGTTGGGATGGTCCTGCCAACTAGCAATAAAGTGAAACGATTGTTGCTTCGGGGAAACATTACCTCGCACAACCTTCAATAATATCGGTCTATGATTCGAGCCAAGTTGATCCAAGTGAACAACTGTGAAACCTTGATATTTAGATAACCATGTCTTATTAACAATGAAGCGATCAAGGCGTTTATAGAGACTTCCGCGACTCCAGGTAAAGCAAGGTCTTACAAAACCAGCATCACTAAGCCCCATGCTATAAACAAAGTCAGCAAAAAGGCAATTAATCTCTGAACCATTGCATGCATCACCGTTACGATATTCAATGCTTAAAGTAGAGTTAAAATCCCCACCTAGAACCCAAGCTACATTAGTGCCCGGATCAAGGAGCTTCAAAAAAAATCCAACAGGACCTTACGTTTTGAAACATTCGGGCTTGCATAGACAACTGTAAAATAGAACCAATCCAAGGAACCACTCAACTGAACTCGACTATGAATGAACTGATTTGATATTCTTTCTACTATAACTGATATTGTGTCCTTCCACAACATTTATATGCCACCACTGAAACCATAAGCTTCAACATGGAAAGAGTTCAGAAAGCCAAAACTTGCTAGAACCTTATCTGCTCTCGCCCCACTAATCTGAGGTTCAACCAACAGCGCCATATGAGGGTCATTAATCCTGACAAAATTCCGAAAGTGTCTACGAAACGGGGGGCTTGCAACACCTTGTGCATTCCAACATAATATATTAATCATTACAAATATTAAATAAAGGGAAATGCCTTAATGCAAAGACATTGTTCGATCCTGAACCATGGATTCCAGAAGCACATTTTCAGTCATCAACGTCCCCTCCTGGCCAGATGACTCTAAGGGCTGTTGATCTAAACTTGATGCAACACCTGGATCAGCATATTATCTATGGACCGATCATTTGTATCCCTAATTCGAACCATTTCTTTTAAATTCACCAGTGAATCCTTCCCTTGTTTGGAAGGAACCATGTTCATCCATTCTGAAATGGTTTGGCTTTATCAGAAACTTAAATTCCGAATTCTTGCGAATGCGAAGGCCTTTCGCCCACTGATCCTTTTTACGTCGCTATTTTGTACGCACATTAGATCATTGGTTACCCCTGTCCACATTCTTACTCCCTAAACCTTCCTCAACAATCATCATAATCGTGTGATTACCCCCTTTAAACCTGCTCGAACTGTTACATTCTGAATCCATGTAACCACCTTAGCCCGGCCTAGACGGTTGACCCGAACTACGGAGATTACACGGGGAAAACCAAAGTCAACCCGAAAGTCAACCTTGATTAACGACCCTTTTTTTCTTTTTAAACTTGTCTAGATGCATATTAACCTTAAGCGTACTCTTGAGATAAGCATACTCAAAAATCACAGCAATCGAAAAGCAAAAAGGTACTCAATTGCACAGCATACAAATTTAGGGACCAAATTGTAAATTCTGAAAATTAAGAGGACTTTACCAATTTTTAAGATACCATTATGAAATTAGTCATGTTTCATGCTTCTCTGCCAAATTTCACCTCAAACGGACATCCCAAACTCAAGCAATTGCATATACAAAGTTCAGGACTAAAACGTGAAGATTCCAAAACATAAAACCATAAAATTCAGTGCCCAACGGTCAAGTGTTCCGAAATGGTGGTTGACCATTCCGAAACGCGGGACCGTTTCGAAACCTGTTCTGAAACAGGGCTTGGTAGTAGCAAAAATGTTTTGGAACGGCTCTACCCGTTTTGAAACGCCAAGGCCATTTCAGACCCCTGTATCAAAACAGTAGCACCCGTTCCGATACGGGCTGCCCAAAAATGCAGAAATTATCTGGTTTAACACACATTCGACCCATCAAACGCATCCCTAAGACCCCCAAATCATGCCAACAAATCATCATACATTTAAAGAACATATTTGCATCAACGAAACATATTCATGGCATCAATTAGGGAAAACCTCAATCTATAGGCATGCATCCTATTACCCAAAACCAACAAACATCAAACCAACATAGTAAACACCAAAAATGGCCAATTACATATCCAAAACATCATAGGCATCATGTCAAACTTAGGGAGTCCAAAACATCTCCCAAAAACACAATCTAGGTTCCCATTGCCAAATACCAAAGCTAATAGTGTTGTAAAAATAGTCACCATACATGAGCTTAGTCTTTCCCTTGGATTACTTGCCCTCCTTGTTGTCCACAACCACTTCAATTCTCTGCATTATTGATTCAAGAAAGAGAGCGTAAGCACATATGCTTAGTGAGACATGCTCTAATGAAACAACACAATAATGCACTTTGTAAAACACCTTTCAAAGGCCTTTAATTTCATAAACATCATTTCTCATGCAACAATGCATACAAAACAAGCATCTCATGCTTCACTATATCAACATGTCATATTGGCTTTCAAGTGATAATCCATAACCATTTTTTCAACACAAAACACAATCGGATACGCGGATTACAAGCGTTGTCCCATACGCTTCATACACACTACCAAACACACATGGTGGAGTTTACCGGTACAATCACAACCCCTCAACACTCGTGATGGAGTCTAACGGTACAATCACAACCCCTCCACATCACTCATTGGTAGTTGTATAACATCACTAACGAGAACACGGGACACACAACACAAGATCCTCACATGCCATTTTAACCACCATTATGATCTTAGACATCTCGTTAGTGTACTTGGATGGAGTTTACGGTACCATTACAACCCCTCAACACCCAAGGCGACTTTATTCACGGTGCACCCAATCCTATAGCCGGCTAACTATATCCGATTCAAGTACTTTTAAACCAACACATCACTTGCCAATATACATCATTTACCATCATCAATTCACTGTTTTAAAGCATTAAACAAAGCTCTTAAACCATCATGCATCACTATGCATCAAACCACATTTATCAATATTAAACCAAGGATCTCTTACCTTGAGCATCCTTCAACACATGGCTTTCAAATCCAGCACTAAACATGCTAAAATATGCTTTAAAAACAGAATTTAAACATGAAAATTAAATACATTGCATCCAACCATTTCATGGTTCATCAAAGAGAGAGTTTCTCCGAAAACTTACTCTTGAGCTTAGTTAAGTTGCTTAGACTTAAACTAAGCTCCCAAAACCTTCAAACATTGGTTTCAAAGTTGAAAACCAAACTTCACTCACCAATTCCATTTCGCAAGCTTGTCGAAACACCGTTCAAGCCTCCGGATCAACACCACAAGGATCCGAAGTTGTCTCCCCTGTTTTAAACACATCAAAGCAGAGGATTAATGCATCATCATGCATTAAAATCTTCAGCCAAAACACCTAAACTTGCTGCTCTCATCAAAACTCACATTTCGGCTATCAAACACAACCGAAAACACATCCAAACACTTCCACAACATTACCCAGCCAAGATCCATCACTTCTAAACCTTCTTAGACATCAATTAACATCCAAAAAGAACCTAATCACGTCCTTATACCTCCAGCTATAGCAAAACGCAAAAATCACCCCCAAAACCACCATTTTCACAAGTAAAAACTTAGGAAAATCAACCGATTCGGGATTGCATTGATTAAACCTCAATTACACATCATTAATCATCCAAAATACATTAAAAAGGCATCTCAAAACAGAGCCCAAACAACCTCCACGAAATTCTTCAAGATTTGATCAAAATCTCAAGTTTTAAGCCAAAATCAAGATCATAACATTAAAACATTGAATAAAACTTAATTCAAGGATTGAGAACTTAGGAATTTCAGTAAAGAACAGAGTATTTAGAGGAGAAGGACGTTCATACCTCTAAATGTGGATTTCTCCTTCTTTAGAGCCAAAATCCTTGAAAATTCAATAAGTAAATGGAGAGGATTTGATGTAGAAATGATTAGGAATCATTTGGGGATTGAAATCTCATCATTAGGTGTGAAAATCAAAAGAAAAGTTGCTGTGGAAATGTGTTTGGCTGAGGGAACTTTGAGAGAAAATGAAATGGGAAAATTTTAGCAAAAGTTAGTTATGAAACTAAAATATGGGTTTTCCCTCTTTTCTTTTTATTAATTAAACATTAAATGAGTCTTTAAAAACCAAGAAAAATCTGGAGAAATCCTCCCTTGGGTAAATTAGCTCCTTAAAGATTCAAAGTTTCAATCCTTTCAAAACAGTCACAAACTTTTCAAAAATTACATTTTAGTCACTAACTCAAAATGTCATATTTCCAAGCCTCATTTTGTAAAATTGATTTCACCACTCTCTTATATATATATTAAAAGAGGATTTTTAAATATTTTTCCATATTTTTAATGCATCCCGAACTAGGCTTTCCCTAAAACCACCATTTATATTCGAACCGAAAATCAGACCGGTCCGGTTCAGACCCTAAACTTCCAAGCCCAAAATTGGGGTGTTACAACTCTCCCCCTTAAGAAATTTCGTCCTCGAAATTTACCTGGAGGAAAAAGGTATGGAAACTGCTTCATCATATCATCCTTCCGTTCCCACGTGGCTTCCTCAGCACCACGATGCTTCCACAACATCTTTACCAACTCAATGGTCTTGCCTCGAAGAACTTTACTGTCCGAATCCAGAATTTCCACCGGTTCCTCATCATAGGTCAAATCCGGATTCAACTCCACTTCCTCCACAGGCATGACAAGCGAAGGATCCGATCTATACCTCCGAAGCATAGAGACATGAAACACATAATGAATCTTTTGCAACTCCCGCGGTAACCTCAACATGTACGCAACAGGACCCACACGCTCAATCACCTCGTATGGTCCAATGTACCTAGGGCTCAACTTACCCTTTCGGCCAAACCTCATCACCTTTTTCCAAGGCGAAACTTTCAAAAACACACGGTCACCCACCGCATACTCAATCTCTTTACGCTTCAAATCCGCGTAAGACTTTTGCCGATCAGAAGCTGCCTTCAATCGCTCACAAATGAGCTTCACCTTCTCGGTGGTTCCTTTCAACAAAGCTGACATCGAAACCAACTTCTGACCTGTCTCAGCCCAACAAAGAGGAGTTCGACACTTCCTCCCGTACAAAGCTTCATAAGGTGCCATTTGAATACTTGCCTGATAACTATTATTATAGGCAAACTCCACCAAAGGCAAATGTTTCTCCCAAGAGCCCTGAAACTCAATCACACAGCACCTCAACATATCCTCTAGCACCTGAATAACACGCTCAGACTGTCCATCCGACTGTGGATGATAAGATGTACTGAAATTCAACCGTGTACCCAAAGCCTGATGCAAACACATCCAGAAACGCGATGTAAACCTCGGATCTCTATCCGACACAATCGACTTTGGCACACCATGCAGCCGCACAATCTCAGCAATGTACAGCTCCGCAAGCTTATCCAAAGTATACATAGTATGCACATGTATGAAATGCGCACACTTCGTCAGGCGATCCACAATCACCCACACCGAATTCTTCTTCGACGGCGACAAAGGCAAACTAGACACGAAGTCCATGGTAATCCTTTCCCACTTCCACTCAGGAATCCTCAACGGTTGCAACAACCCTGAAGGAAACTGATGCTCAGCCTTAACTCGCTGACATACCATGCACTTGCTTACAAACTCAGCAACATCTTTCTTTAAACCCACCCAATAGTACTCATCACGAAGATCACGGTACATCTTAGTACTACCAGGGTGTATAGCAAAAGGACTACTATGAGCTTCAGTCAGAATAGCACGCCTCAATTCAACATCATTGGGCACTACTATCCGACTCCCAAAGCATAAGACTCCATCATCGTTAAAGCAGAAATCCGATGGCCTATCCTCAGCAATATCCTGAACATGTGGCACCAAGGAATCATCCAACAACTGCTTATCCTTTATCAACTAAACCAAGGATGGTTTCACTTGCAACTCAGCCACAAGACCACCATCACGCGAAATGCTCAAACTGGCAAACATTGCCCTCAACTCCACTGCCACCTTCCTACTCAAGGCATCCGCTACAACATTAGCTTTACCCGGATGGTACTCGATCGTCAAATCGTAATCCTTAAGCAACTCCACCCAACGTCGTTGCCTAAGATTCAACTCTTTATGAGACATCAGATACTTCAAACTCTTGTGATTTGTGTACACAGTACACTTCTCATCATACAGGTAATGTCTCCAAATTTTCAAAGCAAAAACAACCGCAACTAATTCAATGTCATGCATAGGATAATTGCGCTCATGCACCTTCAACTGGCGCGACGCATAAGCCACCACCTTACCCTCTTGCATCAACACACATCCCAAACCAACATATGACGCGTCACTATACACCACAAACTCTTTCCCTGATTTAGGTTGAACCAAGATAGGAGCTTGCGTCAAGGCTGTCTTAAGCTTCTCAAAAGCCTGATGTCTCGCTTCCGTCCACTCATACTTAACATCCTTCTGCAACAACTTCGTCAAGGGTGCATCAATCTTTGAAAACCCATCCACGAACCTCCGGTAGTATCCCGCCAAACCAAGGAAACTACGGACTTCGTGAACAGACTTAGGAGGCTTCCAATTCATCACTGCCTCAATCCTCTGAGGATCAACACGAATCCCTTCAGCAGAAACCACATGACCAAGGAACACAACTTCCCTGAGCCAGAACTCACACTTACTCAGCTTAGCATAAAGTTGATTCTCCAACAAAGCCTGCAACACAATCCTCAAATGCCCCTCATGCTCCTCCTCAGTACTAGAGTACACGAGAATATCATCAATGAACACCACAACAAATTTGTCCAAGTATTCATGGAACACTCTATTCATCATGTCCATGAAAGCTGCATGAGCATTCGTCAAACCAAACGACATCACAAGAAACTCATAATGCCCATACCTTGTTTTGAAGGCTGTCTTTGGCACATCCACATCCTTCACCTTCAACTAGTAATACCCTGACCTTAAGTCAATTTTAGAGAACACAGCCGCTCCCCGAAATTGATCAAAAAGATCATCAATCCTCAGCAATGGATACCGATTCTTGATAGTCAACTTGTTAAGCTGACGGTAATCGATGCACATTCTCATAGTGCCATCCTTTTTCTTCACAAACAAGACCGGTGCACCCCAAGGTGACACACTCGGCCGAATGAAACCACGGTCAAGCAACTCCTGAAGTTGCGTCTTCAGCTCCTTCAACTCTTTAGGTGCCATTTGATAAGGAGTAATGGACACTGGAGTTGTGTTTTCATACAGCTCAATTCCAAACTCCACTTCGTGATTAGGAGGCAATCCAGGCAACTCCTCCAGAAACACACCAGGAAACTCTCATACAGTCCTGATATCTTGCACTCGCAACTCCTTAGAGCTAGGATTCATCACAAAGGCTAGGTAGGCTTCACAACCTTGCCTCAGCATCCGGCTCGCTTCTAATGTAGACATCACATTGGCAAGAAACTTCACATTCTCACCGACCACCACTACCTCATAATCATCCGCAAGCTTCAACGAAACTCGCTTATTCTCAAAATCCACCACAGCTCGATGTTCAATAAGCCAATCCATACCAAGGATTATATCATAACCATAGAAAGGCAACTCCATAGGATCAACATGAAAAACATGGTCTTGCACATCCAAGGGACATCTTCTATAAAGCTTTCGTGTCACAACAGTCTCACCAAAAGACCTAGTTACACGCATACCAACATCCAAAGACTCAACAGGCAAACCAAGCAATTGAGCATGTTCACGCAATATGTATGAGTGTGTAGATCCAGAATCAATCAAGGAAAGTAATGACAAGGATTGCAAAGTGAAAGTACTTGCTATCACATCCGTGTCATTCCTCCCCTCCCTCTGGGCATACACTCGGGCCTGACCACCACCCTCAGGTTGAACAACCACCACATGAGCCACATTCCTTCCACCATCCTCTCTGCACTAGAAGTTACCACGGCCGCGCCCACGACCTCTCCGCGGTGCAGCAACTCCAGGAGCACGTCCCTGACCACCACCGGCCAACAGAGGACACTCCCTCCTCATGTGATCCGCCGAACCACAATTCCAGCACGAATTACCTGTCACCACAACAAGAGTCTGCACTTCTCTCGCTGCCCGAGAACAATCGCGCCTCAAGTGACCACGCGATCCACACGCCCAGCATGTGTTCTGATCAGCTCTCGCCCTGTCTCCCTGAACAGGCGCACCTTGCCCTCCACCACCACGCCTAGCCGAAAACTGATACCTCCGATCACGTCCTCTCTTGTTCCGTCCACCACCGGAACTATACTCAGAAGCTCGCTTGCCCGCACTAGAACCAGCACTCCTAGAGGACAAGCTCAGATTCAGCTTAATATCCTTTGCTCTACTAACCAGCACATCAAAGTCAGTGTACTCAGCAGCCAGCATATAGGTCTTTACTTCCGTCACCAAACCATAACGGAAACGTTCACACCTCTCCCGCTCATCAGGAATAAGCTTAGGTGCATACTGACTAAGACGAACAAACTGAACCTCGTACTTAGCCACTGACATGCTCCCTTGAGTAAGAGACATGAACTCCCTTTTCTTTTCATCCAGGTACCGCACACCCAGATACTTCCTCTTGAACGCGTTCAGAAAGAACGTCCAAGTCACATCAGCTTCCTCCATTCCGGAGACAATGGTCGTCCACCAGGTATACGCATCATCATGTAACAGCGACACCACACAGCCCAGCTTCTGCACCTCATTGCAGTTCATTTGTCCCAAAATTCTCTTGGTACTTTCCAACCAAGACTCAGAACCCTCTGCAGACAAACCCCTGAACTCAATCCCTCCCAGACTGCGCAAACGTTCCAAAGGTAGTCTAGCATTAGCATCACCCTGATGCCCTGCTCCATGAGCCCCAGCTACTGCCGCCTGAAAGCCTCCAGCAATAGCCTGAATCAGCACTGTCATGTTAGGAGCAGCTTGCCCCTGCCCAGCTTCAGGTCCAGCGACCCCAGCACCAGCACCAACTCCATCACCTCCAGCACCACCACCACCGGGTGGAGGAGGTAAAGCCACTACATTCTCAGCATTCCCTTCATTCTCGTTTTGAGCCATAGCTCGCGTATTAATCCTCGTCTCTCTACGAGGTCCCATTCACTAAACAATGCACTAACACAAATGCAATAACATAATCAGGCTCAGCAAGGTAAGAAATCCAAGTACTCAAGCTCATTTTCAAATAAAAACAAGTCATTTCATTAGTTTTGATATGGCAATGGGTCCCTCTAACATGCTTCATCTCAGCATACATCACAATTGTAACATTCTTTACAATTCACTCATCATACTTCATTCACAAAACACACCATGCATTCATACATACAACACCCACATAATCATTCCTAAATACACGAGAACTCAGCTCTGATACCACCAAATATAACCCCCTTAGCCCGGCCTAGACGGTTGACCCGAACTACGAAGATTACACGGGGAAAACCAAAGTCAACCCAAAAGTCAACCTTGATTAACGACACATTTTTTTCTTTTTAAACTTGTCTAGATGCATATTAACCCTAAGCATACTCTTGAGATAAGCATACTCAAAAATCACAACAATCGGAAAGCAAAAAGGTACTCAATTGCACAACATACAAATTTAGGGACCAAATTGTAAATTCTGGAAATTAAGAGGACTTTACCAATTTTTAAGATACCATTATGAAATTAGTCATGTTTCATGCTTCTTTGCCAAATTTCACCTCAAATGGACATCCCAAACTCAAGCAATTGCATATACAAAGTTCAGGACTAAAACGTGAAGATTCCAAAACATAAAACCATAAAATTCAGTGCCCAACGGTCAAGTGTTCCGAAACGGTGGTTGACCGTTCCGAAACGCGGGACCGTTTCGAAACCTGTTCCGAAACAGGGCTTGGTAGTAGCAAAAATGTTTCGGAACGGCTCTACCCGTTTCGAAACGCCAAGGCCATTTTAGACCCCTGTTTCGAAACAGTAGCACCCGTTATGATACGGGCTGCCCAAAAATGCAGAAATTATCTGGTTTAACACACATTCGACCGATCAAACACTTCCACAACATTACCCAGCCAAGATCCATCACTTCTAAACCTTCTTAGACATCAATTAACATCCAAAAAGAACCTAATCACGTCCTTATACCTCCAGCTATAGCAAAACGCAAAAATCACCCCCAAAACCACCATTTTCACAAGTAAAAACTTAGGAAAATCAACCGATTCGGGATTGCATTGATTAAACCTCAATTACACATCATTAATCATCCAAAATATATTAAAAAGGCATCTCAAAACAGAGCCCAAACAACCTCCACGAAATTCTTCAAGATTTGATCAAAATCTCAAGTTTTAAGCCAAAATCAAGATCATAACATTAAAACATTGAATAAAACTTAATTCAAGGATTGAGAACTTAGGAATTTCAGTAAAGAACAGAGTATTTAGAGGAGAAGGACGTTCATACCTCTAAATGTGGATTTCTCCTTCTTTAGAGCCAAAATCCTTGAAAATTCAATAAGTAAATGGAGAGGATTTGATGTAGAAATGATTAGGAATCATTTGGGGATTGAAATCTCATCATTAGGTGTGAAAATCAAAAGAAAAGTTGCTGTGGAAATGTGTTTGGCTGAGGGAACTTTGAGAGAAAATGAAATGGGAAAATTTTAGCAAAAGTTAGTTATGAAACTAAAATATGGGTTTTCCCTCTTTTCTTTTTATTAATTAAACATTAAATGAGTCTTTAAAAACCAAGAAAAATCTGGAGAAATCCTCCCTTGGGTAAATTAGCTCCTTAAAGATTCAAAGTTTCAATCCTTTCAAAACAGTCACAAACTTTTCAAAAATTACATTTTAGTCACTAACTCAAAATGTCATATTTCCAAGCCTCATTTTGTAAAATTGATTTCACCACTCTCTTATATATATATTAAAAGAGGATTTTTAAATATTTTTCCATATTTTTAATGCATCTCGAACTAGGCTTTCCCTAAAACCACCTTTTATATTCGAACCGAAAATCAGACCGGTCCGGTTCAGACCCTAAACTTCCAAGCCCAAAATTGGGGTGTTACAATCCATGTGCCATCTACAATCGGACTAGACCGGTCTTGCGAAGGATCAACAACATCCTTGCTAGATCCCACTCATGGGGAAAGTTCTACAGCTTGCCTACCTATAGAAGAAGAGCCTTCCACTCTCATAGCATCGTTTGGTACTTTACTTGCCATAGATTTTTTCCCATACGCCAATTCTAAGTTTACTATAATAGGAGTTTTACCCCGGGCCATATAACTTTCTCTTCTTGGTAAGTCTTCTTCGAGATCTTGTAAGACTTGGAACTTGGATTTGCTTGTGGACTTAGAACCCTCCATATCAAACTATTTCGATTCCAAAACCTTTCATGGACGGTGACCTTTGTACGATGCCATCATCCATGGTCCATAGACATCATACTCACCTTCGGGAACTACCGAATCCTTAGGTACCATTGTGGATTCCTCTGGTGGTGGGCATTTTCCACACCAATCTTTTGTGTTGCCATATAAACCGCATTTGTAGCAAATTAAATGCAAACCTTCATATTCTAACTTTTTATTGAAACCATCGATATTCAGACTAGGTACCAAAAGATTATTAAGGTCAACAATCACCGCCAAACGTGTAAAACGCCCTCTCTCCCCTGTATTAGTGTTATAATCTAATTTAACGACTCTCCCAATTAAATTACCAATCCAGCGAAATAGGGCCTTGGTGTAGTAACGAAAAGGTAAACCTGGTAGTCGTACCCATGCAATGACTTGTGATGGGTGTTTCTCAGAAGTGGAAAAAGTTCTACTCCACGGTTGCACCGTCAAGTAACTTCTAAAGATCGTCCATGGACCACCCAATAGAATCATGGAGTAGTCCTATTCCTTCTCTAGTTTGACCAAAAATAGTCATTCTCGAGGTCAATTAATTGGAAATTACCGCTAAGGGACCATAGAGTAGGGAGTCTGGCATGGAGTGCTCGATAACTAATTGTCTTTCCCAACAAACAAACTATAATCGTAGATCGCATTCGAGAATCTATAAGGTCATGGACTCTATCTAAGAATTTGATAGAAGGAATCAGACCATCCTTGCCAATTTTCACATCCTCAACGTTTACTTCAATTTCCACATTCGTTGCAAAAGGACGCTTAGAAGGTATCTCTTTAGGGTTGCTTGAAACAGCCGATGCATACGTGCTACTCGGAGCCAGGGGGTCAACACATGTTTTTTGGGAGTACTCACCATAGGGGTCAAGCGATCATCTGTCTCCATCAATTCCATTGGTTCTCCCGGACTGGTTCTCAATGGTGACTGGCGTTCTTGCTGATTTACCTCAGCCATGCAGGGGTTATCATGTTAGAGTATGCCCAAAGACCAATCATAAGATGATTGTAAATGACATTTATTTTTACCTTGTTTATTCATAAAAAGG
Organism: Hibiscus tridactylites; assembly: GCA_958450335.1. Taxonomy (NCBI): domain Eukaryota; kingdom Viridiplantae; phylum Streptophyta; class Magnoliopsida; order Malvales; family Malvaceae; genus Hibiscus; species Hibiscus tridactylites. The sequence continues at coordinate 17,652,450 of OY288292.1, read as the reverse complement.
CATTTCCATTATTATTTTGAGTTACAATTCTGCGTGCATAAATAAACAGAATTATAATAAAGTCCTTAGAATAATATAATTATTCTAAAATGTCCTTAGTCAAGTATTATTGTGGGCATGGACAACAATAATGCATTAAGACTAATATGTAGTTGATTGGTGACAAAGTGTTGTCATTGACATGGAGATGTCAAAATCAATACATAAGTATGTATTGGAGAACGACATACTGGACTGACCCGCTATGAGCATGTTTCTTGGATTATTATGTGACAGTCAGAACATTGCTCATAGTGATAACTACATGTATGATCCTTAGATTTGAGATCGCCATTATTTCAACATCATGAGTGACATATTTTGATACGATCAAACATGTGTCATAACTGACTACACTATAAAGAATGACATTGGATATGTCACAATCTATGTAGTGGAATATGATTGATCAAGATAGGATTTGTCCCTGCTACATAATAAGAGTAATATCGTAGGCCACTTGATTGAGTGAGACTAGAAATGCATGGCCATGCTCGAATACGTTGATATGAGATATCATAGTTATTCGTTTATAATAGTCTACTCAAGATACCAAGAAATATTAGATGGACTATACAAGTGTGACTGTTCCATGACTTGTGTCCAATCTAGATATAAAGGACAGAAGGATGTAATACATAAATAGAGTTAATCACGAAAAAGGTTATGTCGAACCATGATTTCTTGTAACTTAGGTGACAATGACATATTGCTAGATGTCACTCATTATTTGTAATATTAGAAATGTTCTAATATTTACTACTAACGTTACATGAACCTACAGGGTCACACCCACAGTTGAAATGGACATATATTAAACGAATTATATATGTACAAATTTGTTGTACACAAATTTAGTTAAATTAATATATATATATATATATATATATTTGATATATATAATTTAACTATTGAGTAAATATTAAAAGAAAAAATAATTATTATAATTATGTCTCTTTTAATATATAAATAATATAATTCGGTTTAAATCAATATATATATATATATATATATATATTAAAATTCTAATTAAGTTGAAATGAGATTGTATATATATTTAATATTTATTAAAATCTTAATTAAGTTGAATTAGGATTATATATATTTAATATATAAATATTAAAAACCTAGTTAAGTTGAATTAGGATTATATATATATATATATATATATATATATATATATATATATATATATATTAAGATCCTAATTAAGATGAATTGTGATTATATATATATTGAAATCCTAATTAAAGTTGAATTAGGATTATATAGATTTAATATATATATATATATATATATATATATATATATATATATATATATATAATCCTAATTAAGTTAAATTGAGATTATATATATTTAATATATATATATATATATATATATTGAAATCTTAATATGAGTTAAACTAGGATTTCAAAGGCTTTATAAAAGCATATCTAGCAGTAATTAATGCGTTTTGGGAAAACCTTCTAAATAGTTTAGAGAGTTTTTATATACCCGTTCCCTTCTAAATAGTTTAGAGAATTTTTATATGCTCGTTTCAATTAGGGGTGAAATACGTAGAGGACAGAGCGTTATTGTTGTGGCTTAGCAATCGACATTGTGGAATCGTGATTGAATATCTATCTTTTCCAAATTCAGAATTTCAAATTTTAAACAAGTAATTCTTCACCCTTATTCACTCCGATTCGTTCCTCGTACATGAATCTCTGGTGGTAATAGCCGGATAATTTTTCTGCTGCGCCATGGGGTGTACTAACGTGACCCAACATATCATCCTTACTTTTAACTTTCTTACCAACTCGTTGGTCCTCAACCAGAACCGTGGATCCCAGGCATTCCAAAATAGGCGGGTAAGTAAAGCGAACCAGTTGACGAGAATTATCATCCGGTGAAGCCATCCCAGTGCCAGAATCCAACCCCAACGTCCTCAAGTCGTTAGGGTTTTTTACCACGCTATTATCCCCATTTTTGATTCATCCTTTAGCCGCTTCTCATTCAAGAGTACCCCAGGATCGTTACTCTTCGCTAGTGAAGGCCGGGTAGACGGAAAAAACCCTTTCGATGGTCGGCCGTTGCGGTTTTCATACTGTAGTTTTAAAGTTTGTAAGATAGTGTTAGGGTTTCCCATCCTATCCAAAAATTATGTAATAGAATCTAAATTTTTGAACAACCTTGTTTCTTAAATGTTCAAATAAGATTCCAAGCAAAAACAAACTTTGTTAGATTATATATCCCATTGTACAAAATATGTTTGATCTTCCACCTCTTTCTGTGCCCACTAATAATTTTATGATATGTGTATTAATAGTTCTGTTCATAATTATATTTGTTTAATTAGTAATATATGTGACATAAAATCATCGGTAGGAATTTAGGGACTGATGATAGAATTTCAAGTTTAAGGTTAAAATTTAGGGTTTATAGGTTAAAACTTAAATCTCAGACTATATTACTCTAAAACTTAAACCCAAAATTCTAACCCTAAATTCTAACCATAATTCCTAAATTTTAAACATAAATACTAAATTCTAAACCCTTACACTAAAACTCATAAATTAAAACCCTAAACCTTGAAAATAAGGCGCTTATGGAAACAAAAAATTTTCACATGTGTATAAGATAATAATAAAAAAATGGAGAAACAATCAAATAACAATGGGTTGAGCAAACAATGATTGTAGAAGAAAAATGGAGGCCACGCTCAATAGCACCCAACACCTCTAACAACAAAAGGCTAACATAATTTTTGCATGCATCATCCGCACTTAACCTGAACATCAATTAGTGGTCAAAATCACCCCACACGAAAGCAATTATCCCAATTTTTTCTTTAAAATATTAAAATAAAAAGCAAAGCATCATATTCACAGAAATCTCTCCAACCCCTTTTTTTTGTGTGGTTTCATATGATTCTATCAGCAAAATGAGATGATTCCAGTAGGGATGTGATTTTTTATTAATAGATAAGGGAGTCTATTTCTTATTTTATTTACTAAGTTTTTGAGTTTTTTTTTTCTTTTATGTTTAGTTGATATTTTATCATGATTGATTTGTAATATTATCTATTTTTTTGATAAAATTTATCTACTTCTACATACAGGGGAGGAGACTCTAGAGAAAAGAAATGCTCTTGATGGGTCTTAAACCCAGGACATAAAGAAAAAGGAAATAAAGCAGTGAGCAACTTTGACCAATCGGCCATCAACGCTTGCTCAACAATAAAGTAAGGACAAAAATCTTCTACCGCTTTTCAGTGTTTTTCTATGGTCAACCAACACTAAAAGATAAAATTATAAGCCTTAACTCTAAATTTAAAGTCTTAAAATTTAAATTCTAAATGATACACTTCACTCTAAATTCCTAAACTATAATCTTAAATCTTTACCTTAAACCTTAATCCTAAACGCTAAACTTAAATTTTAATGTGGGGCATAAATAGGGGCTCTGAAATGGGGTAAATGATTTCTATTCGTGAAGTAAGGTAAGATTGTTTTTAGCCGGTTCGTCTCGACCTGATTTTTACTTATATATGTTAGCGGTGTATACGGTTCGGTTAGGTAAAAAAATTTAATAATCCAACTGTTTGGTTTCGTAGAATATTTTAATAATCCATCGATTTTTGGTTCGATTAATCTTGATTATCGATTATAAACCTCAAATTTCCGATATTTTATATTTTATTTTGACAAAATAACTTTATTTGATAACTTTTAAACATTACTTGGTAAAGTTTTAAAATATTTTCATACATATTTCTTAAAAAATATTTTTTACGTATATAAAAAGTAAGTAATAATTATTATATAATATTATTAAGTTAGTCACTATTTAATATATAAAATACTTGTTTTTAATTTCTAAAATGTTTAAAATTAATTATAAATTAAACAAAAATTCAAATTCAGTCTACTTCATTTAACCACTATTTTTAAACTTTTATCACGTCCCTATTCACATGTACAGTACAGCTCTTGCATTTATTGAAAAATAATCTACTTTGCTTCTGGAAATCCTCTATAAAAAGGGAAGTTGTGATTTAGAAGTTGGCAGGCTAAGAGGCGAGATAGGGGAGAAAAAAAAGGAAAGACAGAAACCATGGGGGAGCAGAGGGTACGTTCAGCTTTGTCTGAAGTGATTAACAAAGTGAAACCATACATTGCAATAGTCTCCCTGCAGTTTGGATATACAGGGATGTACATAGTCTCCTTGGTTTCATTTAAGCATGGCATGAGTAATTTCGTCCTTACTACCTACCGTCATCTTGTCGCCACCATTCTCATTGCTCCCTTTGCCTTACTTCTTGAAAGGTTTTCTCTTCTTCTCAAACACCCCACGTTTTTTACGGATTCAAATAGCGGTCTAATACCGTAATAGTAGTTGTGGCACCATCCGAAACTGCTATTGTAGAAAATAGTGGTCTACAATAGTATCTGATATGTCCGCAACTGCATTTTAAATCCCTGGTTTTTTCATGAACCAATCCATCCTCAGCTTCTTTCTTTCCATTGTTTCATGCAGGAAAATCAGGCCACGAATGACCCTTCCGATCTTCCTCAGGATTGTGGTCCTCGGTTTACTCGAGTAATGCTCTTATCTTAACCCCATTCTTTTTTTTCTGCATACATGCATGAGTTTACACATAGAACCGCACTGTTTTTTAAACAACGAGGCGGTGCATTGATGCTTGTTCTTGAAATGGAAAACTGTTAATTCATGCAAGGGTCTAAATGAACGTGGTTGAGTTTGATTTTTCAGGCCAGTGCTTGACCAGAACCTATACTATCTGGGGATGAAGTCTACGACAGCAACATATTCATCTGCTTTCGTCAATATGCTTCCTGCTGTTACCTTCATATTGGCAGTGATTTTCAGGTGAAAAAATCAAAACCAAAAATGATTCAAACCAATAAGTCGCATAATTTCTTAATATCTTCCTTCCACTATTCTGACAAAGATGTGTGGACATGATTCTAGTGAAATTTAAATTGGGACCCTTCACTGGAAACATGCCAACCCCCTCCACATCACACCATATCAAATAGCTTAGAAATTCCATCATCTTTATATATATATGTTGAATCATTGTTTAACATGTGAATCAGATTAGAGAAGATCGATTCGAAGAAGATACACAGTCTAGCAAAGATCATCGGAACAGCAATCACTGTGGCAGGGGCAATGGTGATGACTTTGTACAAAGGTCCGATTGTTGATTTCATAAAATCAGGAGGCGTGGCACACCATGGAACCACCACTGAATCCGCCGATAAACACTGGGTTACCGGTACCATAATGCTTCTAGGAAGTATCTTAGCATGGGCAAGTTACTTTATTTTGCAAGTGAGTGGAAACATATTTAAAACTTGGTTTAAAGTTTAAACAACATATTCTGGAGCTAATTGTATTGGATTTCAGTCTTTCACGTTGAAAAAGTACCCTGCCGAGCTCAGTCTCACAGCTTGGATATGTTTCGTGGGAATGATAGAAGATGGTATACTGGCCCTTATCATGGTCCGGGACCTAAGTGCATGGAAAGTAGGGTGGGATTCAAGGCTCCTTGCTGCAGCTTACTCTGTAAGTCCTTTTTGCTAGCCATTGATGCACTTTGAAATACAATTGGTTTCACACTTTAATGTTACATTTTTTTGTTTTTTGATTGAGTAGGGGATAGTGTGTTCCGGAATAGCTTATTACGTGCAAGGAGTCGTGATCCGAGAACGAGGACCGGTATTCCTTACATCATTCAGCCCTCTATGTATGATCATCACTGCTGCTCTAGGAACCATTGTTTTAGCAGAAAAGGTCCACCTTGGAAGGTATACCGGCACCAGATGATAGCAAAGTTTATACAAAAAAGACATCTTTTTCATTTAGTGGACTCTGATTGCTTCTTTTGTTTTGTTGATTTCAGCATTCTTGGAGCCATTATCATAGTCTCAGGGCTTTACACTGTGGTGTGGGGTAAAAGTAAAGATGTGAAAGACGCAGAAACTGATGAGAAAATCAAGGAATTGCCAATCACAAACAGTGCTACACCAATCAGTTTTGATGACAACATTGATGGAGCTTCTAAAACTGTTACTATTCCAGCTTCAAAGAGCCCCTTTAGCACTCGGGGGACATAAAAACAATTCCTTAATCTTCATTGTAGACATAAAAAAAGTACTATATAACCCATCCCATTCCCCCTTCTCTCTCAACTTCTCTGCATCTAAGTAATTTGTGGCTTATATATCATCTTTTGATTGTATTGTGAGGCTTTAATTTGCTGAATTAAAAACCTTGAATCCATGCGTTTTCCCTATCTTATTCTCCAAATATTTTATTTCTAGCCCTTTTGTTTTGCTTAGGTTCATCAAATGCTACAAACGATTCAATTCAATTAATTAATTTAAGGGTAAATTATTTGGGCGTACTTATTTTGACCACCGAATTAGGTAATTCGTCAATCAGACCACCAAGCTTTTAAATTGGTCATATTTTGACTACCGCCGTTAAAAAACTAAGGGAGGGGTAACGTGGCAGTTAACGGAAATTTGTAAAATTATACATTTAGTCCTTGTTATTTACCTATTATATCAATTTGGTCTTAATTTTAATTTAATTCAAAATTTTAAGGCTCCAATACGATGCTGACATGTGTCACCATCCAATCAGACGATTTTTATTAATTTTAATTTATTTAATTTAATATTCCTCCAATCACAATGTGACATGTGTCACCATATGATTAATAGGGAAATAGATAAAATAAAAGTTTGCACTCAAAGGAAATCAAACCAGAACATTTAGGTTAAATTGCAACACTTAAACTACTAAGCTAGAGCCACTTCTATGAAAAAATATATCAATATGTTTATTTAAATCGTAACCTGTGAAATGGGATGAAAAATTAACACCTTCTTCGCTCTGCTTCTATGCTTCTCCTCCTCGTGTTGGCGCAACACACACCGTCCTGCATGGAAGCAGGCGCTGCGGAGATTGCATCTATGGTTGCTGGGATTCAGTTTGCATGTGCGAAGGGATGGCAACGGGTCTTTTTGACACTGACTCTGCCATGGTTCATAACAAACTTAACCGCCCAAGTCAGGCTGACATTTCGATTCTCAATCCCCTATTGGAGCCTGCACGTGTTTTGCTTGCTAATAATAGGAGCTTTAAAATTGTTTCGGCCAATCGAACACTGCGGCCCACTCCCTAGCTAATTGGGCTTTGCACTCTTAATGTTCCGCTCATTTCGACTCGGTTTGTCCTGAGGTGGCACCCGTATCGAAACCCTTTAGGGCGTTTCGAAACACCCTGGCCACATTGCATTCATTTAAGGCACCCGTATAGAAACAGATTGACCCGTTCCGATACGCCTAGGTTTGGAAGTGCAGATGAGACTCTAGAATGCAGAAAAATTGAATCCTAATAAGTCCTAGATGCATAAATGGTATGTATGAGAAAGAATAACATGTTTAAACGCAAACATACCCCCTAACTATAAGCATGGATGAAATTAGGATCAAAAACACATAAGCATGGCATTTTACAAGAAGTCAAGCAATTTAAGCACAAAAAAGTCCTAAAAGATAAAGATAGGCTAGTTAGACCCAACTCTCTCCCGAGGGACAAAAAATGCTCCTTATCTAGAGGTTTGGTAAAGATGACCGCTAATTGATTTAAGGTGTCTGCAAACTCTAAAACAACATCTTTCTTAAGGACATGATCTCGAATGAAATGATGCCTTATTTCTATGTGTTTGGTTCTAGAGTGTTGGATGAGATTTTTGGTTAGGCATATAGCACTAGTGTTGTCACACTTAAGGGGCATGGTTTCTACTTTAACTCCATAATCTAAGAGTTGTTGCTTCATCCAAAGGACTTGAGCACAACAACTCCCTAAGGATATATACCCGGCTTCGGTGGTAGATAAAGCTACACTATTTTATTTCTAATAGAACCAAGATATGAGCATACTACCTAGGAATTGGCAAATGCCGGAAGTACTTTTCCTATCGATTTTACAACCACCATAATCTGCATCCGAATAAGCATGAAGGTTAAAGGTTAAGTTTCTAGGGTACCAAAGACCTAAACAAGGAGTATCTCTAAGGTACCTAAAGATCCTTTTAACGTCTATAAGGTGATACTCTCTAGGACTAGATTGAAACCTAGTACACAAGAAAACACTAAACAATATATTCGGTCTACTTGCGGTAAGGTAAAACAATGATCCAATCATAGAGCGATAAAGCTTAGAGTCTACGCACTTACCTCCTTCATCTTTGTCAAGCTTTGTAGATGAGCTCATTGGTGTAGCTTGAGGCTTTGCATGCTCCAAGCCAAACTTCTTGAGCATATCCTTGACGTACTTAGCTTGATTGATGAAGATGTCATCCTTCATCTGTTTGATTTGGAGTCCCAAAAAAATGAGGGCTCCCTCATCATGCTCATTTCAAATTCACCTTGCATCAACTTAGAAAAATCTTGACAAAGCAATTCATTAGTAGAACCAAATATAATATCATCAACATAAATTTGAACTACTAATATATATTTGTCATTGTGTTTGTGTCCACCTTTCCATTCTCAAAACCTTTTCCAACTAGAAAACTTGAAAGTCTTTCTTACCAAGCTCTAGGAGCTTGTTTTAAACCATACAAAGATTTTGACAATTTAAAAACATGGTTTGGAAAAATAGGATCTTCAAAACCCGGCGATTGTTCCACATACACTTCTTTATTTATAAACAATTTAAAAATGCACTTTTGACATCCATTTGAAAAAGCTTGAAATCATGAAAACATGCAAATGCAATTAACATCCTAATGGCTTCCATTCTAGCTACGGGTGCATAAGTTTCATCAAAACCAATTCCCTCTTCTTGAGTGTAACCTTGAGCAACAAGTCTAGCCTTGTTTCTCACTATGTTACCACTCTCATCTAGTTTGTTTTTAAAGACCCATTTAGTTCCTATAGTAGATTTATTTCTAGGCCTATCAACTAATGTCCACACTTTACTTCTCTCAAATTGATTTAACTCATCTTGCATGGTCATAATCCAAAAATCATCTTCTAATAATTCTTTAACATTCTTAGGCTCAATGCATGAGATAAGTGCAACATGATTAAGCATTTTAAGAGAAGAGCGAGTAGTTACCCCCTTGGATGGATCACCCAAGATTTCACCACCTTTGACATAGTTATACTCCCTTGGGTAGCTCACGTCCTTTTCCTCAAGAGACATGTCTTGCAATGCTTCTAGAGGTGGTTATTGTGCTTCTTCCTCTTTAGTTAGAATCTCATTCACCTTTAATGATTTTCCACCATCATTAGCTTCAATGATCCCTACATCATCATCATCACAAGAATCCTTCCTCGGAAGGATGTTATCATCGAAAACCACATGAGTAGATTTCTCTACAACTAAAGTTCTTTTGTTAAACACACAATAGGTTTTTGAGTTTAGAGAGTAACATAGAAAAATAGCTTCATCACTTTTTGCATCAAATTTACCTAAATTGTCTTTTCCATTTTTTAAAACAAAACACTTGCAACCAAAAGGATGGAAATAACTAATGTTATGCTTTTTAGATTTTAAAATCTCATAAGGGGTTTTCTTTAAAATAGGCCTAATCATTACTCGGTTTATAATATAGCAAGCGGTGTTAGTGGCTTCCGCCCAAAAATACTTTGGTAAATTATTTTCACAAAGCATAGTCCTAGCCATTTCTTCTAAAGTTATATTTTTCCTCTCAACTACCCCGTTTTGTTGAGGAGTTCGAGGAGCCGAAAAATTATGGCTAATCTCATTTTCATTACAAAATTCATCAAAACCCATATTTTGAAATTACATTCCATGATCACTTCTAATATGTGAAATTTTAAGTTCAAGATCATTTTGGATTATTTTTAAAAATGTGATGAAGTTTTCTAAAGCCTCATCCTTGGTGCTTAAAAAGAGAACCCAAGTATATCTAGAGTAATCATCAACAAGCACAAAAGCATATGATTTTCCACCCAAGCTAGTAGTCCTAATTGGCCTAAATAGATCCATATGAATTAATTGCAAACACCTACTTGTAGAAACATCATTAATGGATTTAAAGGATGATCTATGTTGTTTACCCTTAGAGCATGCATCACATATTTTATCATTTGATAACTTAATCTTGGGTAAACCTCTAACTAGATTTAGGAAAACTAATTTTTCTAAAACACTAATGCTAGCATGTCCTAGTTTCCTATGCCATGACCATGCATCATTTTCATTTTGTGCAACAAAACATGCATGGGATGTATGAAAGTCATCTAGATGCACCATATATATGTTTCCTATGCCAATGAGCATTGTTTTATTAGATTTAATGTTAATAATTTTACACCCATTTTTATCAAATAAGACATTAAACCCTTTATCACACAATTGACTAATGCTAAATAAATTATGTTTTAGACCATTGACATACAACACATTTTCAATGAGTATGGTAGAGTGATTACCTATGGAGCCAATACCTTCAATGAGGCCTTTGGAGTCGTCACCAAATGTCACTACTCCTCCACTTTTTGGCTTTAAATCCATGAATCGACTCTTGTCTCTGGTCATGTGCCTCGAGCATCCACTATCAAGGTACCTTAAGTTTTGGCTTTGTGCTTTGACCTTTTAGCAATGCTCCCCCTACAAACAAAGAGATTAAGCTTTGATTTTTGGTACCCAAATCATTTTGGGTCCATGAGTGTTAGCCCCCAAAATCTTGGTTCCCTTAGGAATCCAAGGTGACATGGAATCAACATTATTAGATTTGACAAGTTCCTTAAGAACCCATACACTTCTAATTCTTTTAGTTTTATTATGCCTATAGGAGCCACTTTGTTTGTAGTTAAAGTTCTTTCTCTTAGGTTGGTTTGTTCGAGATGATTCACCTATTTCATTTTTCAAAGTACCAACACTTTTGAAAGACTTTTTAGTTCATTGAGCTCATCTAACACCTTTTGGTGTTCCATGCTACATTGAGAAATAAGATTATTTAAATCTACATTTTCATTTTGATAGTATTCAAATTCATCTTGTAGATCTAAAATCTTTTTCTCAAATTCCAAGTTAGATTGAGAAATTAAATATTTTTAGCATGCAAATCCGAAATGTCTTTTTTATTTTTCAAAATGGACTCCTTATACTTCTCAACTAACTCATCATACACCTCTTGTAACTCATCATATGCTTCATGCAATTCATCATATGTAAAATCAAAAGTAGATGAGTTAGAGGTTACCATAGAAGAATCCTCCTCAAGAGCTATGAGGCAAAAGTTGGCCACTTCTTGTTCCTCATCCTCGGATGATTCCTCATCACTCCAAGTAGCAAACTTTGCTTTGGGCTTCTTCTTCTTCTTCTCAAAGCCCTTATTCTTGAGTTGAGGACACTCGGAATGAATATGACCCGGTTTCTTGCACTTATAGTATATGATCAAATCCTTTTCTTCTTCTTTGTTCTTGGTCTTGAAGTCCATCTTTCTTTGAAAATTTCTTCCCCGGTTGGACCTCATAAACCGTGAGAATATTTTGGCTATCATAGCCAATTCTTCAAGATCTTCCTCTTCACTAGAAGTGCTCTCCTCATGTAAAGAAGCTTTGAGAGCCACTCCTAGCTTCTTCTTTTTGTCTACCTCAAGCTTCTCCACTCTTCTTTCTTCCTTCTTCTTTTCATCTTCTCTTCCTTGCTTCATGATTTCATGAGTTAGGAGAGAACCAACTAGCTCATCAAGCTTTAGTGTCTTCAAATTCTTTGCCTCGATGATAGCGATTCTTTTCCCATCCCAAGACCCGGGAAGATAGTAGAGTAGCTTCCAGACTAGCTTGTCCTTCGGGATGATCTCTCCAAAACCTTTTAGCCCATTGGCGATGGTTGAAAAACGATCGAAAATTTTTGATACGATTTCGTAGGGCTCTATCTTGAAATTATCATAGCTAAGATTGAGAATTCCAATCTTTGTTTCCTTCACGTCGCTTGTCCCTTCATAGGCTGTCTCAAGTGTATACCACACTTCTTTAGCACTTTCGATGGAAGAAACTTTGGAGTAGATATCCGGTCCAAAGGCACAAAATAGCATGTGAAGAGCCTTGTCGTTGATTTGAAGCTTCTTTCGATCATCTTCACTCATTTCTCCTTTTCTTTTCGTCATAAGTCTTCATTCATCGTCTCTCTTCATTGGAATGATGAGACCATCCTCTATAGCATCCCAAACAAGGTAATCACTCTACTTTATAAAGAGACGCATCCGGTTCTTCCAAAAATGATAGTTGTCACCATTGAAGAAAGGCAGTTTAGTGGTCGATTGAGACTCGTACATGTTAGAGCCGGAGGTAGATGCCATGGCCTGCTTTGTTGATGATCACACTCTTCCTAGAATCTCATATTCCGGTTGTTAATCCTTCAAAGAGGTAGGCTTTGATACCAATTGTTGAGTGGATCAAGGGATTGATAAAAGCCAAGAGAGGAGTGAATTGTGTTTTTAAAATTTTGTAGGAGAAGTTGTATGAATAAAAATGAAGAACAAGGCAATTACAGTGGTTCAAGTTCCAAATGAACTCTACATCCACTACCGTAGCTCCCACTAACAATTTTCCAACAACTCACTAATTGATCTTCCCCTTTTCTAGGCTTAGGAGGAAACCTTTACAATACTGGTCAATCTTCTACCCAAAATGGACCAAACCCTCACTTGGTTACAAAGAAGAAATTGAAGGCAATAAGAATATCTCTCAATACAAATTTGCCCCTTTGAATACAAACACTCAACCCAAATTGAAAGACAAGATAAGAATTACACTCAATACAATTTGGGATTTTTACAAGAATGAGAATTTAGGAACTTGAGCTTGGATTTTTTTATGGATGTTTCTCTTGGATGCAATAGTTGTTGCTGGAGCTTTTAGAAGTCTCTTTTATACCTTCTCATTGAATTCTAGCCGTTGGGGTTGTTGCATTCATAATTATAGTCGTTGGGGTGTTATCTTCCCACCATAAATGCAGTCTGCAACTACCCGTTCCGAAACGTCCGATCCTGTATCGAAACAGACCAAAATAGAAATAGTTGTTGGGGTGTAATTAATAGGCCGTACCGAAACAGGTACGATCATTTCGATACGCTAAGAGCCTGTTCCGAAACGTGCTGAAGCCCGTTTCGAAGCATTTTGCCACTGTCAAAACCTGTATCGAAACGGCTCAAAAGCGTTTCGATACGCTTTAATCGTCTCTTAAAAATTAGTTATGAAATTGCAATGATCATATTTTGAAACCAAGTTTGAAATTCGTTTCGAAACGTTTGAGGTCGTTTCGATATAGCCGTATCGAAACGGTCCAAACCGTTCCGTTGTTCTTCATCCGTTTCGAAACACAAAGGCCTGTTTTGATACACTCGTATCGAAACATGAAAGCTAGTTTCGAAATAGAGGTTAATAGTTTCAAAACGTTTTGAAACGTCTGAACGCTGTTCCGAAACGGTGACTCGAAAATCATTGTTTTGACTTAGTAAACACTTAGAAAAATTTGAGTGAGCTTAGGTCTTGACTTGGATATTTTTCTTAAACACTTAGAAAGGTTTTGAGGACTTAAAAATTCATGTTTTCTTTTTCAATTTAGTCCTTAAATCCTTTGTTATATCAAAATCAATTCATTAGTTTTACAGTAAAGAAAAGAACCTATCATAGATCTATAAAGCTTAAAATCAACACACTTACCTCCTTCATCTTTGTCAAGCTTTAAAGAAGAACTCATAGGAGTGGCTTGAGGTTTCACATTCTCCAAGCCAAACTTCTTGAGCGTGTCATTCACGTACTTTGCTTGATTGATGAAGGTGTCATCCTTCCTTTGCTTGATTTGGAGCCCAAAAAATGAAAGCTCTCCCATTATGCTCATTTCGAACTTACCTTGCATTAGCTTAAAAAATTCTTTGCAATAACACTCCTCCTTAGTAGAACCAAAAATAATATCATCAACATAAATTTGTACTACTAAGATGTCATTACAATATCTTTTTGTGAAAAGTGTAGTATCCACCTTGCCTTTTTCAAAACCTTTTTCAATCAAAAAGTTTGAAAGCCTTTCATACCAAGCTCTAGGAGCTTGTTTTAAACCATAAAGAGCTTTGGTTAGTTTAAAGACGTGATTTGAAAATTTAGGATCCTCAAAACCCGATGGTTGTTCAACATACATTTCTTTATTTATAAACCGTTTAGAAAAGCACTTTTTACATCCATTTGAAAAAGCTTGAAATCATGGTAACATGCAAATGCAAGAAGCATCCTAATAGCTTCCATTCTAGCAACAGATGCATAAGTTTCATCAAAATCAATTCCCTCTTCTTGAATGTAACCTTGAGCAACAAGCCTAGCCTTGTTTCTCACTATGTTACCACTCTCATCTAGTTTATTCCTAAAAACCCATTTAGTTCCTATTGTAGATTGATTACTAGGCCTTTCAACTAATATCCATACTTTACTTCTCTCAAATTGATTAACTTCTTCTTGCATAGCCAATATCCAAAAATCATCTTTTAATGTTTCTTTGATATTCTTAGGCTCTATGCATGAAATAAATGCAACATGGTTCATTAGTTTGAGAGAGGATCTAGTAGTTACCCCCTTCGATGGATCACCCAAGATTTCACCACCTTTGACATAGTTGAACTCCCTTAGGTATGTCACCTCCTTTTCCTCAAGAGCCAAATATTTCAAAGCTTCAAGAGGTGGATCTTTTGCATCTTTTTCTTTGGTTGAAATCTCATCCACCTTTGATGTTTGTCCACCATCAATGGCTTCAATGATCCTTACATCATCATCATCACAAGAATCCTTCCTCGGAAGGAGGTTATCATCGAAAACAACATGTATAGACTCTTCAACAACTAAAGTTCTTTTATTAAATACTCGGTAGGGTTTAGAGTTTAGGGAATAACCCAAAAATATTGCTTAATCACTTTTAGCATCAAATTTACCTAAATTGTCTTTTCTATTGTTCAAAACAAAACATTTACAACCAAAAGGGTGGAAATAGCTAATGTTAGGCTTTTTGGATTTTAAAATCTCATAAGGTGTTTTTACTTTTTGGATTTTAAAATCTTATAAGGTGTTTTCTTTAAAATATGCTTAATCATTACTCTATTTATAATGTAAAAAGTCGTATTAGTGGCTTTCGCCCAAAAATACTTAGGTAAGTTATTTTCACAAAACATAGTTCTAGGCATTTCTTATAAAGTTCTATTTTCCTCTCAACTCCCCCATTTTGTTGAGGAGTATGAGGAGCCGAAATATTATGGCTAATACCATTTTCGTTACAAAAATCTTCAAAACCCATATTTTGAAATTCGGTTCCATGATCACTTCTAATGTGTGAAATTTTATGATCAAGATCATTTTGGGTAATATTTGTAAAAGTAATAAAATTCTATAAAGTCTCACCCTTAGTACTTAAGAATAGAACCCAATTGTATCTAGTAAAGTCATCTACCCAAAAAAAATGCATATGACTTACCACCCAAGCTCATAATTCTAATAGGCCCAAATAAATCCATGTGAACTAGTTGTAATACCCTAGTAGCTGAAACATCATTAATGAGTTTAAATGAGGTTCTCTTTCGTTTACCCTTAGCACAAGCATCACATATTTTACCAAATAAAAATTTTAGTTTGGGTAAACCTACTAGATTTTGGGAAGCTAACTTTTCTAAAACATTTATGCTAGCATGCTCAACTTTTCTATGCCACAACCATGCATCATTCTCATTATGTGCAACTAAACATGCATGGGATGAATGTATGTCATCTAAATGCACCATGTAGATATTTCCTATCCTATGTCCTATGAGCATCAATTGATTTTTTTAATGTTCATTATTTTGCAACCATTTTTATCAAAGAGAACATTAAAACCTTTATCATATAATTGACTAATGCTTAATAAATTATGCTTAAGACCGTTGACATATAATACATTTTTAATAAAAATAGAAGAGTGATTACCAATGGAGCCAATTCCTTCGATGTGGCCTTTGGAGTTGTCACGGAAAGTCACTACTCCACCACTATTTGGCTTGAATTCCATGAATCTACTCTTGTCACCGGTCATGTGTCTTGAGTATCCACTATCAAGGTACCAAGAGTTTTGGCATAAAGCTTTGGCCTTGTAGCAATGCTCCCCCTACAAACAAAGAAATTAGGCTTTGGTTTTTAGTACCCAAATCATTTTGGGTCCATGTGTGTTAGCTCTTAAAACCTTGGTTCCCTTAGGAATCCAAGAAGCAATAGCATTCACATTATTAGAAACAATGAGTTCCTTGGGAACTCAAACACCCCTAATTCTTTTATTTTTAGATTGCTTTGAAAAATTTCTTTGTTTAGGATAAAAATATTTTCTTTTTACATATTGGGTTTTAGAAGAATTTTCTTTCTCAAAATTATTTCTCCCAATAGTAATGGAGGTTTTAAGATTATCCACCTCCTTGGTGCGATAATCTTGAAAATCGGAAAGAAGTTTTTCTAAATCAACATTTTTCTTTTTAAGATCATTTGAAAGATTCATCAAATATAAAACCTTCTTTTCCAATTCGGAGTTAGTTTTTGAAAGAGAATCATTTTGATTTTTCAAATCGGAAATGTTTTTCTTATTTCTCAAAATTGACTATTTATATTTTTCAACTAACTCATCATAGACCTTTTGTAACTCATCATATGCATCATGAAGTTCACCATAGGTAAAATCGAAATTAGATGAGTTGAGGTTTACCTTTGGATCATTAGCAATGGCCATGAGACAAAGGTTAGCCACTTCCTCCTCCTCCTTGGATGACTTCTTGTCACTTCAAGTTGCCACTTGAGCTTTGAGCTTGTTATTCTTCCCAAAACTCTTCTTTTTCAATTGATGGCACTCGGATCGGATGTGGTCGGATTTCTTGCACTCATAACAAATGATTTGGTCTTTCTCTTCTTCTTTACTCTTATTTTTGAAGTCTCATTTTCTATTGAATTTTCTCCCTCGGTTGGACTTCATGAAACGAGTGAATCATTTGGCCAACATGTCCATCTCCTCATCTTCATCCTCACTAGAAGCGCTATCATGGTATGAAGCTTTAAGTGCGATTCCAATCTTTTTTTCTCAACTTCCTTCTTCTCAACCTTCTTCTCATCCACCTTCTTTTCTTCTTCTCTTCTTTTTTTTCATGATCTCATGGGTAAGTAAAGATCCAACAAGAGCATCGAGCTTGAGAGTCTTCAAATCTCTAGCTTCAATGATGGTCGTTCTCTTGATATCCTAAGATTTCGGAAGAGAATACAATAGCTTTCTCACTAGCTTGTCTTCGGGAATGATTTCACCGAAACCCTTTAATCCATTAACGATGACCGAGAATCGATCAAACATCTTGGAGACACTTTCATCGGGATCCATCTTGAAGTTTTCCTATCTTAGATTGAGTAGAACGATCTTTGTCTCTTTGACATCGCTAGTTCTCTCATATGTTGTCTCAAGGGTATCCCAAACTTCCTTGGCGCTCTCAATTGAAGATACCTTTGAGTAGATATCCGGACTAAAAGCACAAAAGATAATATGCAAGGCTTTATCATTGACTTTCATCCTTCTTCTATCATCTTCGGTCATTTCGGCTTTAACCTTTGGGACAAGTCTTCCTTCACCATCTCTCTTCATAGGAATGTATAGCCCTTCTTCAACTACATCCCATACCATGTAGTCGGCGGATTTGATGAAGAGTCGCATCTGATTCTTCGAATATAGATAGTTATCCCCATTAAAAAATGATGGTTTGGTGGTGGATTGAGACTCACAAAGGTTGGAAATGGAGGTGGATGCAATTGCTTTAACTTGTTGTTGGTCAAAACTCTCCAAGAATCGACTCAAGATGGTTGCAATCCTTTCAATGAGTGTGACTCTGATACCAATTGTTGAGTTGATCAAACAAAGCAATTGGCCAAGAGGGGGTGAATTGACAATTAAAAATTTAAAAGGAGAGAAATGGATGAACAAAAAATTGCACAAGAGATTTATAGTGGTTCAAGTTCTCCAACTCTACCTCCACTACTTTAGCTCCCACTAAGAATTTTCAAACAATCCACTATTGATTCTCCCCTTTTTCTTGGATGAGGAGGAAACCTTACAAGGAAATTAAGCTTTCTACCCAAAATTTAATTTGAAACACTCTTGAAAATTGAGAAAATGGTAAACCTTACAAATTCCTCTTAAATGATGAATTGTTTACCCAAACACAATTTATCACTTCTCAAACTCACAATACAAATAAGAATGAAACACTCAATTGATTGAGTACAAGGATTTGGCAATAAAAGGCACAAGGGTTTGGATTTGATGCTTGGATGATTCTTGAAGGTTCAATAGTTGTTGCTGGTGCTCAAAATGCTTGATTTTATACATTCTCATTGATTTCTAGCCGTTTGGGTGGTTGAAATCATAATTATAGCCGTTAGGACTTTATCTTCCCACCATTAATGCTGTTCTGCAACTACCCATACCGAAACAACATCACCTGTATTGAAACAGGGAAAAAATAGAAAGAGCCGTTGGAGACATTTAAGAGATCGTATCGAAACGATCATGGTCGTTCTGATACTGAAAGAGCTCGTTTCGAAACGGGCCAAGACCATATCGAAACATTTTGAAAATGTGAAAACCCGTATCGAAACAAATCTTAAGTGTATCGATACGCTTAACTAACTTTCAATAAAACAGTTATGACAAAGCAACGATCATATTTTTAAACAAACTTTCAAAACTCGTATCGAAACGTTCGAGACCGTTTCGTTACTACCGTATCGATACGAATTCTCTCGTTTCGTGCCCAAACTTTACAGTTTCAAATCGTTTCGAAACACCTAAAGGGTGTATCGAAATGGTTAGTCGAAAATTATTGTTTTGACTTGGAAAACAATTAGAAAAATTTATGGGAACTTGAGTTTTGACTTAAACATTTTGCTTGTCAATTTTGGGAAGTTTGAGCACTTAAAATTTTATCTTCTTTTCAAATTGGTCTTTAAAATATTTGTTATATTAAAATCAAAATTTTGATTTTACAATTTGTATGATAACACATCTAATTTTTTATATTCGCATTCAATTAATTTGGTCATAATTAAAAAAAAATCAATAAATTTAATCCTCAATTATCATTATATACATGTTCTTCCAGTCCGTCCTCATTCTAATTATAAATAATTTAATAATTTTTATACTTATCAATTACTAAATCATGAACATTTGCACTAAAAAAAAGTTTTATTTTCACATTTGCCTCTACCTAGTGCCTCTCCTCAATTTCCACTCCCATTTAAAACGCACCCAGAGCTCTCTTTGTCAATTTACAGAATCACCACTATAAACCAAATAAAGGTTATCCGTTGTTTTGTTAGTGGTTTCTCCCTCGATCTGTAGACTGTTTTTTTCTTGAAGTTTTCATTACATAAAGTGACAATCTTTAAGTTGGATTCGGGCTTTAACAACAATGAAAACCATTTAGATAAGACGTGTACGTTGTTCTGTCAACAACTTCAACTACAAAAAAAAACAAATAACATTCGCTTTTGTTTTTATTTTTTAAACTATGGGGGTTTGTTTTTTTTTTTATCATTTAACGAGGCAAAATGATAAAGATGTGATTTCTTGATGTAGGTTACAAGGAATTTGAAGCATACCATTGTTTTGTTAAGAGAATTTGGGTTCGGTTCCTAAGAAGGTTAGAAGAAAATATGGTCATCAGGTCATGTTTTGGAGAACACTGTGGTTCTGTCGTCGATCGACTCCAATGCAGTCAATAATTTTGGTAAATTAAAAACTAACAACGATTCTAGTTTGTATCTTAGGAAGCCAGATTTGAACAAGACAAACCAATAGAGGCATCCATTAATGGTGATGGCAATAAAAAAAAACTGAAAACTGAAATGCTAAATGCTGGAGTAATGGAAAAATGAGTTTTTAAAGAGATTTTTGTTGAGGAGTGTCTTGGGACGGTTGTAAATTCGTTTTTGTAACCCCTTATCTGGCCTAGACGTTAGACCCGAACCAAGAAGATCACATTTGGTTTGTCAAAGCAAACCCGAACTGACTTACTCGAATTACGGTCCATTTTTTTCATTCTACTTATCGAGATGCATTATTAAGACATATGGTGTTCATATAAGCAACAATTCAATTTTCATTCGAAACGAACATCGCTAAGGCAGTCAATTGAGGGACCAAAATGTAAATCTGAATATATACATGGACTTACACAGGTTTCAGATTACCAATTATTAATTAATCATATTTTATGCCAGCATGTCAAATTTCAGCTTTAACGGATAACAAATAAGCATCCAATTTAGCACAATATGATTTAAAGACTAAATCGTAAAACAGTCAAAATACAAGGACTAACACGTTTATAAATGCTTCATACAACAATTATATACATTACAAGCATGCTTGCAAAAACTTAGGTCAAAGGTGTTGGTAAAATTGAACTGCAAAATCGACTGTTAGCACTGACTGGAAATAAAACAAAAAACAGGATTGAAATTGTGAACCGTGTCGTGGTATGTTGACCACTGCCTTAGAAACAAAACTGCCCCGAACAGTGTAGTCGCTTCACAGGCAGAATGTCCCCCGAGGTGCACAGGGACGCTCTAAGAACCGTACACTCGACTCCGGAGTGAACAACGGTGGTACTACTCGAATGATGCTCGAACAATGGAGGAAACAGAGAGAATTTGAAGTGTTTGCAATGTGTTTGATGTCTCAAATGGTGCATGCAGCACCTCTATTTATAGGCTGGACATCTTGGTCATAAAAGACATTTCACTGTCTAAATAATTTAATTCTGTATAACAGCCTCCATAATTATGCTGTAACAGTTGCAATAACAGCCTCTATAACCATACGAATTTTCTCCAAAAAGAATATACCCGCACGCGTACGTGTCGGAGACACGTGTTGCCCGAGCCCGAGCCCGAGCCCGAGCCGGACGGCGGCGGCGGCGGCGCGCGAGGACTTCCCTTGTTCTTTCCCACTCAACAAGGGAGGGAGGATGCATGGGTATAAATACCCTTCACTAGCTATTTTCCCAACCAATATGGGATATAGCTCTAGTAATACTTGAAGCATTACCAACATTCCCCCACTAATACGAAAGAATTCATCTGTATCTCAAACACAGACCTCCTCAGACGAGCAAAAGCGGAATTAGTTGCTTAAGCACTAGTGAACGTATCTTGAACTAGTACATAGTGATAATGAGCGATCCTTCTCTTAGATAAGTGAAACTAGTCTTGAACTTTCTAAGATAGGGGCAAACTCATAACACACAACTAACTCCTTCATCCATCGAAGTTCTTGATGTGTAAGATATATATACACAAGTGTATATTTGGCCATCTTACCTGAGGATTCTATTAAGTGTATTAGAAAAACGACGCAACGTTTTTCACAGAAGGTGGCTAATCCTTCTCACTTACATAGGTTATTTCATCAAGTTTATCTCGATATAAACCACCCTGAAACCGGGCTATGAAATAATTAAGAACCATTTGTAATGGCTCAACCTCTTATAGAACCACCCGGTCTTGGGATAAGAAATCATTAAGAATAAATATTCAACCTCGTTATCGGTGAATTCAAAATGTCCTTCTCAATAGGATCATTCAAACTTTGAATTCATTAAGAGTTTCTTGAAACTCAACCTTTTATGGCGGTAAGTTCATCTTGTCCTTCTCAATAGGACAACACATTCAGACTTGTGTTATGAACTTATTAAGAATAAGTATTCAACCATGATTCGGTAAATTCATCAAGTCTTTCTCACAATGACCACCCAAAACCTGGACTATCAATTTATTAAGAGTAATAGTACTCAACCTAGACATGTACATCATTCGTCATAGGGATAGGCAGTGAGAAATGTACACTATGAGTCTTTCCATGGTTTCGTTTGACCATATTGAACTTAGATAACTAAGTTGGGTATCTACCATGAATTCCTCAACCATTGGGCTTTAGACCCATCCCCCTCGACGAATCTAGGACCAATTTCCGACTTAACCCTTTGGTAAGCGGGTCTGCTAGGTTTCTTTCCGACTTCACATACTCTAAAGAGAGTACTCCATTCCTTATTAAGTGTCTAACATATTCATGTCTTATACGAATGTGTCTCTTTTTACCATTGTAAACTTGACTCTTGGCAACACAAATCGCAGCTTGTGAATCACACAAAAAGGACACAGGAGGAGTCGGGCTTCCCCACAACGGAATATCGGCTAACAAACTCCTTAGCACTCAGCTTCTTGCCCAGCTAAGTCAAGAGCTATAAACTCTGACTCCATAGTAGAGCGAGCAATACAAGTCTGTTTTGAAGACTTCCAAGAAATTACTGCTCCTCCCAAAGTAAAGACATACCCACTCGTAGAGCTTACTTCATCACTATCAAAGAACCAGTTGGCGTCACAATATCCTTCTAATGTAGCAGGAAAGCCAACAAACTCAAGTATCCAGTTCATAGTACCCTTAAGGTGCTTAAGTAAGCGTATAAGAGCAACCCAGTGCTCACCACTAGGGTTATGAGTATATCTACTTAGTCTGCTAACAACATAGGCAATATCTGGCCGAGTATAGTTCATTAAGAACATCAGACTGCCAATTATTTTGGCATATTCCATTTGAGAAACACTACTTCCTTTATTCTTAAAGAGATGTATGCTAGAGTCATAAGGAGTTCGAACATGGACGATATCAAAACTGTCAAATTTCTTTAACACTTTCTCGATATAGTGTGTCTGACTTAAAGAAAATCCCTTTTCAGATTTGGTTACTTTGACTCCTAAGATTACATCGACTTCTCCCAAGTCAGTCATCTCAAACTTAGTGGACAAGAAACTTTTTGTTTTGTTAATGGACTCAATGTTAGTACTGAAAATCAACATGTCGTCAACATACAAGCTTATGATGACACAATCAGTACCAAACATCCTTGAATACACACATGCATCCGAACCATTCACAACAAAACCAAAACTAAGAATAGTTTTATGAAATTTCTCATACCACTGTTTCGGAACTTGCTTCAGGCCATAAAGTGGGTTTTTAAGTCTACATACTTTGCCTTCCATACCAGGCGCCTCGAAGCCAAGAGGTTGCTCCATATAGATCTCCTCATCTAGATCATCATTCAAAAATGCAGTCTTTACATCCATTTGATGTGCTTGCAACTTGTAAATGGAGGCTAGTGCAAACAACACACGAATCGTTGAGATTTTAGTGACAGGAGAGTAAGTATAAAAAAAGTCTTGACCAAATCTTTGAGTGAACCCTTTGACTACTAGCCTTGCCTTATACCTTTGGATAGAACCATCTGGTCTAAGTTTCTTTCGAAAGACCCATTTACTGTTGATGGTTTTAAATCCTATAGGCAAGTCAACTAATTCCCAAGTATGATTAGACATTATTGATTCTAGTTCATCTTTTATAGCGCTTTTCCAGAAACTAGCATCAATAGATCGTATAGCTTCTTCGTAAGTTTTAGGATCCTCATCTAACAAATAAGCTTGAGCTATAGTATCAGAAAGAGTGTCTAAATCATTTATCTCAGAAATAAAGGAAGTTATGAAGTCTAGTCTAAAAGAGGTTTCAACTCTTTGTCTCTTACTTCTTCTAGGCTCAAATTCAATCTCTTGAGAAGACCTAGCAGGCACACTAGAAGAAGTGGATAGCAAGTTTTATATTTGTGTTTCAACACTTAATCTAGGTTTCTTGAGAGGAAAGGTTTCTTCAAAGAAAACATCATCCCTAGATTCACAAATAGAAGAGTCTTGTAAAGTCATGAATCTATATGCGACACTGTTAGAAGCATAGCCTATAAACACTGCATCAACGGTCTTAGGTCCAATGGTGGACTTCTTAAACTATGGCAACCCCACTTTGGCCAGACACCCCCACACTTTAAGGTATTGTAAATTTGGGGCATACCCTTTCCATAATTCGTATGGGGTAGAATCAATTTTCTTATGAGGTACTCGGTTCAGAATATGATTAGCCGATAGAATGGCTTCCCCACACATGTTGTCA
Source organism: Hibiscus tridactylites (assembly GCA_958450335.1). Lineage (NCBI taxonomy): Eukaryota > Viridiplantae > Streptophyta > Magnoliopsida > Malvales > Malvaceae > Hibiscus > Hibiscus tridactylites. The sequence goes on along the minus strand of OY288292.1, from coordinate 17,628,303 downwards.
GACAACCCAGAACTTATCAACAATGAGTTCATCATCTTTTTTAAAGTTTTGTTTTTCCTCTCGGCTATACCGTTCTGTTGAGGAAAACAAGGGGCTGAAGTTTCATGTATTATGCCATTCATCTCACAAACCTATTTTAGAAAATTAGATCCATATTCACCACCTCTATCAGACCTAACACGTTTTATTCTCCTATCTAACTGATTTTCAACTTCTGCCTTATAAATAAGAAAGAAATTTTCAGCTTCATCTTTAGTTCTTAGGAGATAAACTTTTGTATACCTAGAGAAGTCATCTACAAAAGTTATGTAGTAGTGTTTTCCTCCTTTACTTTCAGTGTTTCTAAAGTCTGCTAGATCAGTATGAATAAGTTCTAACAGTTCAGTCTTTCTTTTAGAAACATTTTTCAAGGTAGGTTTTGCATGCTTTGCTTCTACACAAACTTCACATTTATTATAGTTTGTTATGTCTAGTTTAGGCAAAATATTCATATTCATCATTTTCTTTAGAGATTGAATATTTATGTGTCCTAATCTAGCATGCCACATATCAACAGACTCAACAATATAAGCAGAAGTGGTAGCTTTATTATTTTCATTAAGTTGAGTTTCCATGACAAATAAACCTTCGCTTAAAAAACCTTTCCCGACATAATAACCATTACGAGAAAGTACAAGTTTATCTGCCTCAAAAACTAACTTAATGCCTGCCTTATTTAAGAGGCCACCACTGATCAAATTTCTACGCAGGGCAGGCACATATAGGACATTGTTAAGGGCCAAAGTTTTACCGGAAGTCAGCTTGAGTAAAACATTGCATTTGCCCATCACTTGAGAGCTGCTCGAGTTTCCCATGTACACACGTTCACCATTTTTCACGTCCTCGAACTCGGTGAAGAAATCCTTCTTTGCGCAGAAGTGTCGAGAAGCTCCGGTGTCCACGACTCACTCGGTGTTCTTCTCAACAAGATTGACCTCCGAAACCACTGCGGCAATGACATCATCATCCATGTCCTCCGCCACATGCATGCGTGGTCTAGTCTCGTTCTGGCGGTCCAAACGGTGCTGACATTGGTACGCCTTGTGACCAGCTTGCCCACACATGTAGCACTTTATGGTTTTCACGTCGGACTTAGCCTTGACTGGTTTCTTGAAGTTAGTAGTCTTTTGTGGTTTGGGCTTTTTGCTCTGGGGGCCTTTCTTAAAGGGCTTTTTGGACCCTGAAGCACCACTAGACTCAACTAAGTTAGATTTAAAAGATAAGTGACTAAAGTTGTTGGTAACCTTATCTTTCAAACAGTTGGCCTCCTCGATTTTTATGTGACCGATCAGCTCCTGAAGTGGTATGTCCCTTTTCTTGTGCTTGAGGGAGTTGCGATAATCGGACCAGGATTTTGGCAACTTCTCGATAAGGATATTTGCTTGCAGAACCTTACACATATGCATGGCTTCTGCTATGATGTCCGAGACAAGATTCTCGTAGTCATGGACTTGGTCTATGATATGCTTGTTGTCGGTCATCTGGAACTTCAACCACTCGCCCACGACATACTTTTTGATCCCCGCATCATCGGTGCCATATTTTGTGTCCAAGGAATCCCATATCACCTTTGCACTCATCTCCTTAAGGTACATGTCAAATAATTTGTTGGACATGTGACTTAGGAGATGGCCACGGACCGTCTTGTTGTCCTTCTCAAATTTGGCAAAGGTGGCAGCAGCAAGAGCATCGGCGGCAGCATCAATCTGCCCTTGGTTATCGGCAGGAACAACAACGGTAAGGGGAGCAACTGGTGGTTCGTTGAGCAGCACATAGTCAAGGTCCAATTGCTCAAAGAAAATCAAGATGCGCTGGGACCACCTTCGATAGTTGCTGCCATCCAATGCATCAAGCTTGGAAAGGTCGGGAATGAGCTTGCTTAGTAGTGCGGATGAAGAAGCCATTTTGCAGAATCGGAGAAGAGTTTTGTTTCTAAATTGTTGGTAAAATTGAACTGCAAAATCGACTGTTAGCACTGACTGTAAATAAAACAAAAAATATGATTGAAATTGTGAACCATGTCGTGGTATGTTGGCCACTGCCTTAGAAACAAAACTGCCCCGAACTGTGTAGTCGCTTCACAGGCAGAATGTCCCCCGAGGTGCACACGGACGCTCCAAGAACCGTACACTCGACTCCGGAGTGAACAACAGTGGTACTACTCGAATGATGCTCGAACAATGGAGAAAACAGAGAGAATTTGAAGTGTTTGCAATGTGTTTGATGTCTCAAATGGTGCATGCAACACCTCTATTTATAGGCTAGACATCTTGGTCATAAAAGACATTTCACTGTCCAAATAATTACAAATTTAATTCTGTATAACAACAAAAATAATTATGCTGTAACAGCTGCAATAACAACCTCCATAACCTCCATAACCATGCAATAAACAATGATGTTACCACTTGAATTTGACTGAAAAAACAGTCTAAATTCATCCACTAAACAGACTGTTTATATTCGAATCATTTGGAATAAACTGCACTATATAAAAGCTGAATCAAAACGTTCGAATCAAACTGCAACGTTCAGATATGAATCTAATTTAAAAAATAAATTCTGATTCGAACAGTTTTCTCAAAGCCTATAAATAAGAAGAAAAAATTCTTTCACATATAATCTTTTGTTTTTAAGAAAATTCCATACGAATTTTCCCCAAAAAAAATTTAACTGCGTGCGTACGTGTCGAAGACACGTGTTACTCGAGCCCGAGCCCGCCGGACGGTGGCGGCGCGCAAGGACTTCCCTTGTTCTTTCCCACTCAACAAGGGAGGGAGGATGCATGGGTATAAATACCCTTCACTAGCTATTTTCCCAACCAATGTGGGATATAGCTCTAGTAATACTTGAAGCATTACCAACAAAAGGAACATCATTTACCTCTTCATATGATGTAACAACATAGGGACCAAAATGCAAAGAATTTAAACTTGGTAAAATTCATTAACCGAATTAACCAACAGTCATTCCGATATTCGGGCTGCAATAAAATGCATTTTGGGATTCGAATCTTAACTCGAACTTATCTAATTACTTTTTGTAACCCCCTATTTTGACCTAAGGGTTTGAAACAAATTGAAATTGACGATTTGGAAACTTTCCCCTCAAGTAAGATTATTTATGAAAAACCGTGCTGAAACTATTATTCAATTATAATAATTAACCTTTAATGTTTCATCTTAAAACAAGCATGTTAAAAATAGTTTATCAAATCCCAAAAATAATAAATGTCCAAAGTCCACTTTTACAACCAAATCTGAAAATACTTAAATAATTAAATATAAGTCTAGAACAAAACATACTGATAAATAGTATCAAATACTGTTTGTACGAGGTCCTCCAAGTACCGAAACCTAAGTCTAGAAATCTGAAACAGATACTAAGGGGGAGTCAGTTATAAAGCTCAGTGTGTCTCTAAAGTGCATAAAAGTAGTCAATCCAACAATAACATCACAATCAAGAATTAACAGATATTCCGAAGTATTACAAGTAATGCATACATATATCATAACATGACATGCACCCATCTACATCACCGTCCGAAGAGTGAGGTTCCCCTGAACCACTCTACACCTCAACACTGTGTCCGAAGCAGAACTCATCCCGAAAGATGGAACTACTAATCCGAAGCGAAGTTCAACACGAAGGATGAAGTCGCTGAGCTTCCTCTGTACAATATCCCAACCCAATGATATAACATGTAATCCGATTTCAGAGTCCGAATGCAATCTTGTTAAATAACTAAGATGCATGTACATAATAATCCGATTCCGATATGTATTACATAACATGATCACAACATCCGAGACATATAATGTTTATCAGATAACAGAACAGAATATCATACATATACATATATTCATATAACATACAGATCATACAATCAGACATCAGAGACATGTAGCACAGACAGAGAACACACCTTAGGCAGCTAAACAGTCAACGTCGATAGTTACGTCTCCCACGCTCAGCCCTAGCGGAAGGTTGGATAGAATCAGCTCCTAAAAATAAAGAACACTATATGAGATTTCCTACTATGCCACAATCGAATAAACTATGCTTAACAGAAATCTTACTAGCAGATCTCGAAGACTGTGCCACCAGAGGTCTGCCTGGCAGAGGAGGAGGTAAAGTCTCGGGGTCAGAGTCCACGTCACCTGAACACAAAAATATCCGAGTCAAACTCCGATGCAACATTTAACAAAATTCTGAGTTCAACATATAAACTTGATCCAAAAAGGTATTTCGGGTTCGAATTTGAAGAAATGGACAGCGGCAACGGAACCAGAACGTCGAAAAAAATAAAGGTGGACTCGATCGAAAAAGTCAACCCAAAGTCAACGCTGACGTCATCATTGACTGTGATAACGTCATCGCCGACGTCAGCCTGCATCAGCATTGCAACAGTAGATGACGTCATCGCTTCATCAGCCAACCAGACCAGTTCGGTTCAGCCCAGCCGTTCGGTTCACCAACTCAACCGGTCCGGTTCAGATCCAACAGCCACCCAAAACAACCAAACTCTAATCCCCAAACTATCAAACCCTAACACCACGCCCCCGGCAGCGCCCGACCACTCCAGCACTACCAGCGAACCCGACGGCGGCCACGGCTCTATCGGCCACGACCAACGTGGTGCAACCAGCGCCTGACATCGAACACGGCCAGCACGACAGCGACGGTATACCCGAAGCCCAACAAACCCAACCACGTCACTCACCCAATCCTGAGACGGAAGCGACGCTCACAGAGGATGGCGGCAGGAGTTCTCGAAGGAAACTCAAACGTTTTCGGTGACAATGGCGGCGGAAAGCAAAGAGTCGAAGCTTTCGACTCACCGTTACGATGATGGGAGGCGGCGAACGAAACACCCTACGGTGGGTTTTGATCGGACGACCACGGTGAACACACCGACGACCTTGAAACGCTGAACGGACAAGGCTAGCCCTTTGGCCGGAACTTCGACGAAAAACGGGAAAGGGTTGATATGCTTGTATTATTTTATTACTATTTTATTAGAGAAAGAGGAAGAATGACGCACAGGTACTCAAATAGAAACAAAGAGTGTTTACCCTAGATAAATGGGAAAATTACGAAAGAATGGTCTCTACTTTTGCCCGCCTAACAAATTAACCACCAAACTTTTAATTTTATTCAATTAGGTCCTTATTTCCAATTAGGTTAAATTCTGAATTTTCCCCAAATTCTAGGGTTTCCAATTGGGGATTTTATGATTTAGGGTTTACAAATTGGGGCTAAATTGGGGTGTTACAACTCTTCCCCCGCAAAAAGAAATTTCAGCCTCGAAATTTTCCTGGAGCAAACAAATGCGGATACTGAGCTTTGATGACAGCTTTGGGCTCCCAGGTAGCCTCATCATGACGGCGAACATGCCACAAGACTTTGACAATCTTAATGGTCTTCCTTCTGAGAACTTTCTTATCCTGAGCAAGAATCTCAATAGGCTCCTCCTCAAAGCGCAAATCAGGACGAATCTCAATCTCCTCCACGGGCAAAACATGAGATGGGTCAGCATGGTAGCGTCTCAACACAGAAACGTGGAAAACATCATGAATACGCCGAAGCTCTGGTGGTAACTCGAGCTGATAAGCAACATGTCCAACCCGACGAAGAATCCTGTAAGGACCAATATATCGAGGACTTAGCTTGCCCTTCCGACCAAACCGAAGTACCTTCCTCGAAGGAGATACTTTCAGGAAAACCTCATCACCGACCTTAAACTCAAGATCTCGACGTCTCAAGTCGGCATAGGACTTATGTCTGTCAAAAGCAACCTTAAGCCCATCTCAATTCAATCTGACTGTCTGCTCGGCCTCACGGACTAGGTTTGGTCCCAAAAATCTATGCTCATTAAGTTCAGTCCATCCAATCGGTGACCTACACCTACGTCCATATAGAGCCTCAAACGGTGCCATCTTGATACTGGCCTGGTAGCTGTTATTATATGCAAACTCTGCGAGCAGTAAGAAATCCTCCCAACTACCACTGTAATCGAGAACACAACCTCTCAACATGTCCTCAAGAATCTGAATCACAGGCTCGGACCGCCCGTCAGTCTGCGGATGATAAGATGTACTGAAGTTCAACCGGGTACCCAAAGTAGAGTGAAGTGCCTTCTAGAACTTTGCTATAAACCTCGGATCACGATCAGAAATAATCGATAGCGGTACCCCATGAAGTCGAACAATCTTAGAAATATAGAGCCGAGCTAACTTATTCAAAGGATAGTTGACTCAAACCGGAATGAAATGCGCAGACTTAGTCAAACGGTCCACTATAACCCAGACAGAGTCCTTCTTAGACGGAGTCATCAGAAGACCACTGACAAAATCCATAGTCACACGCTCCCATTTCCACTAAGGAATCTCGATGTGCCGAAGCAACCCAGATGGACGCTGATGCTCTGCCTTGACTCTCTGACAGGTCATACACTTAGACAGAAATCCGACAACATCCCCCTTAAGACCTTTCCACCAGTACTCTGACGAAGGTTCCTATACATCTTATCACCACCAGGATGCATAGAATAGGGGCTGTCATGTGCCTCGCGAAGAATAACCTGTTTCAACCCATATTTCCTCGGAATACAGTACCGACCTTGGAAACACAAAACACCATCCTGATCAATAGTATAATCCACAGATGTACCCTCAGAAACCTCTCTGATACGATGCATAAGAAAAGGATCAGTAGGCTGCTCAGCTCGAATATCAAATATCAACGTAGGAATGACCCGAAGTTCTGCCATCAAACAACCATCCTCAAACAAACTCATCCGAGCAAACAAGGTCCTCAAATCCGAGATAGCATTATGACTCAAGGCGTCGGCAACCACGTTCGCCTTTCCCGAGTGATACTCTATCTCGCAATCAAAATCCTTGAGAAGTTCCAACCAGCGACGCTGTCTCTGATTCAACTCTTTCTGCGTAAGTAGATACTTAAGACTCTTGTGATCGGTGAATATATAACACTTCTCTTCGTAGAGATAGTGTCTCCAGATTTTCAGAGCAAAGATCACAGCAGCAAGCTCCAAATCATGGGTAGGGTAGTTGCACTCATGCACTTTCAACTGACGAGATGCATAGGCCATTACCTTCCCCTCCTACATCAGAACACATCCCAATCCCGTGTGAGGAGGCATCACTGTATACCGTATAAGCCTTCCCAGGCTCGGGCTGAATCAGAACTGGTGCTTCAGTCAACACGATCTTAAGCTTCTCAAAACTGGTTTGCTGAGCCTCAGTCCAGAAAAAAGGAATATCTTTCCTTAGAAGTTTAGTCAAAGGAGCTGCAGTAGTCGAAAAACCCTCCACAAACCTCCGATAGTAGCCAGCTAAACCTAAGAAGCTTCGAATCTCAGGAACATTCTTGGGCTGCTTCCAACCCAAAATAGCCTCAATATTCTTTGGATCCACTTGTATACCATTAGCTGAAACCACTTGTCCCAAGAAGGTAACCTCGGTCAACCAGAATTCACATTTACTGAACTTTGCATACAACTGTTTCTCACGAAAGTCTGTAGGACAACCCAAAGATGTTCCTCATGTTCTGCCTCTGATTTAGAATAAACCAGTATGTCGTCAATGAAAACCACCACGAACTGGTCCAGATAGGGTTGAAACACCCTGTTCATCATATCCATAAATGTCGTAGGGGTATTAGTCAATCCAAACGGCATCACCAGAAACTCGTAATGACCATAACGAGTCTGAAAAGCAGTCTTGAACACATCAGAATCCTTAACCTTGAGTTGGTAATAACCCGATCTCAGGTCTATCTTAGAAAATACTGAAGCTCCCCGAAACTGATCGAACAAGTCATCAATACGAGGAAGGGGATACTTGTTCTTGATCGTCAGCTTGTTCAGCTTCCGATAATCAATACAAAGCCGAATTGACCCATCTTTCTTCTTCACAAACAAAACAGGGGCTCCACATGGAGAAACACTAGGTCGGATGAAACCCCTATCCAGCAATTCCTGCAATTGAATCTTCAATTCCTTAAGCTTTTTCGGAGCCATCCTGTATAGAGCCATAGAGACAGGGGCTGTGCCCGGATATACATCTATGCCAAACTCAACCTCGTCACGTTTTGGCGGCACCCCCAGCAATTCCTCCGGAAAAACATCTGGAAAATCCCTAACCACCTGAATCTTATCCAAACCAGAATCTGACTGCCTCGAGTCAAGAATATAATCAAGATAGGCAGTAGCCCCATGTCGAATCATCTTTTCTGCTTTGAGAGCCGAAACAACATTGGACATGTAACCTCTACGCTCTCTAACCATAATCACCTCGCACCCATCTGAGGTTTTCAGAGTCGCCCTTTTCTTTTCATAATCCAAACGGACTCGATGAGCGGATAACCAATCCATTCCGAGAATAAGGTCGAACTCTATGAAAGGTAACTCCATCAAATTAGCAGAGAATATTTTCCCTTAAATTTCCAAAGGGCAATTCTTGTACACCTTATAAACCTTGACATGATCACCCACTAGACTATAAACGGAAACCGCATTCCAGTATTCTCAACCGGAATTTCAAGTCCCCCAGATACCGAACTTGCAACATATGAATGGGTAGAACCAATATCTAGTAAAGCAAAATACAGAATATAGTGAATAGAAAAGGTACCAGCAATAACATCTGGCTCATCACGGTCCTCATGTCTCCTGGTAGCATAAACCGAACTTGGTTGTCTCACCCCGGATCCAGATGATCCTCCACTCTGAGCTGGCCTACCTCTACCAGTAGAAACTATAGTATCAGGTCTACCTCGACCTCTACCCCTAGCAAGAGTCTGTACTGATGCCTGTGACGGACTGGTCATATGAGCTGACGGAGGTGCATGCGAACAATCTCTGAAAAGATGATCGAAAGGCCCACAACGAAAACAAGCCCCAGACTGTCTCCTACACTCTCCAGAATGCCATTTCTTGCAGAAAGAACACTGCGATGACCCCCGCGTGCTAGTAGAACCTCCAACACTAGAAGTCGGAACAGTAGTGGTCACTGGTCTGGCTCTGGAACAATATTGACATACTTCTAATATTATATCACCATTAAACACATAGGCTCAAATAATTACGTACTCATTATTCAATACAATTCATATTTATACAAGTAATCTAGAGGCATGCTTCCTAACAAAACAAAGCGTTATCCATTAAGCACCAAATGTTGAAGACCTTAACATAGGCTATAAAATAATTAAGGGATTAATGCATATGACCGTGAGTACTCTTAAAACACAAGCTATCAGTCCAATCATCATTTAAAACATTTAAATCACTAGATCATATCCGCCAAGTGCACATGGCATTAAATAAACCAACAACTTAATCATTAAATACAATCATCATCTAACATAATACAAAATCAATTAAGTTATCGTTTCTTAAATAAAACAATCCATCCCCATATTTTACCCACATTGCCTTATTACAATAATGATAACACCAAAAACATACTCTTTTAATACGTTTGTCTCGGGGTCCCACCTTACCTCAAACCACAACCTCACACTTGTTTTATTTACTGTATTGACGGGAGAAAAGAGAGCGTAGACATATAATGAATGTCTAGTGAGTGCGCTTAAAAAATAAAACGTCAATGCATTTTCAAATCAAAATCAATATTAAAAATGTAACCCCCTTAACCCGGCCTAGACGGTTGACCCGAATTAAGAAAGTCACACGGGGAAAACCAAAGTCAACCCGAAAGTCAACCTTGATTAACGACCCTTTTTTTTTCTTTTTAAACTTGTCTAGATGCACATTAACCCTAATTGTGATCACACAACAACATACTCAAAGATCACAAACATCAGAGATCAAACAGGGACCCAATTGAACATATTACAACTTTAGGGACCAAATTGTAATTTCTGATAATTAAAAGGACTTAACCCAAATTAATCTTACCAACTTGAAATTAGTCAGGTTTCATGCTTCTCTGTGAAATTTCAGCTCAAAAGGACTTCCCAAACTCATACAATTGCACAAACAAGATTCAGGACCAAAATGCAAACAATTCAAAACATTTAACTGCCAATGTCAGCCCCCAACGGTCGACCGTTCCGAAACAGGTTGACCCCGTTTTGAAACACGGGCCGTTCCGCAACAGGTACCGCAACGGGGGTCTGGCAGAGGCCAAACCGTTTCGAAACGGTGCATACCGTTTCGGACCCCTGGGTTCATTCAAGGCACCCGTTCCGAAACGGTGCACACTGTTCCGAAACGCCCTGCACAAATTTTCTCCAAATGCATTCCAAAGCATGCAATTGATCATTCAAACATGCTCCAAATGCTACCAAACTTTACCAGCATGCAATTCAACATATATAGGACATACTTGCATCAACAATTCATCAAAACAACCACATATGCAAAAAGCCCCAATTCTATAGGCATGCTTCCTACACAAGCAAACCATTTGAGCATAAACTTCCAAAACAAGCAAGTAATGATCCAATCCAATAACCAGCATTCATATCATCATTCAACATACTTAGGGAGTTCCAATCACCTCCCAAAACATACACATTGGTCCCCCATTGCCAAATTACCCAAAAGCTAAAAAGTGCTTATAAAACCTTCCATACATTGAGCTTTACTTGAACTTGAATGCTTGCCCTCCTTGCTGCCCCTCAAGGTTCTCTAATGCTCTGCATTATTGAATTAAGAAAACGAAGAGAGCGTAAGCAAAAGCTTAGTGAGGAATGCTCTTAAAAACCATTCAATAATGCAATTAAATCCATTTATAAACATGCTTAAAATCAACCTTTGCACATGCTCAAAAGCATACTTTAAACAAGCAATCTCATGCTTCAACATAAACATAACATGTCATATTGGCTCAAGTGACAATTTCCATTTCTTAAAACAAGTTCATCAACTTCCCAAGGACTTTTAAACACCTTGGCCCCAAGGACTTTTAAACACCTTGGCCATGGACTTTTAAACACCATGAATGAAGACCACACAAGGACTTTTAACCACCTTTGTGTGCATAGCTTGAATCACCCCAAGGACTTTTAAACACCTTGGCCCCATGGACTTTTAAACACCATGGAAAGGATCACCTAAGGACTTTTAACCACCTTAGTGTCCACAACAAGAATCATCCAAGGACTTTTAACCACCTTGATGTTCTTAAGTAACAAGGCTCACTCAAGGACTTTTAACCACCTTAGTGACCTTAACTTTTTCAAAACATCACTTGCCAATATACATCTTTTTCATCAATTAATCCACTGTTTTAAAGCATTAAACCAAGCCATTTACATCATGCATTTCAAAGCATCAAACCACATTATTTCAATGTATAAAATCAAGGAACTCCTACCTAGAGTTACCTTCAACATATGGCTTACAACATCAGCAAAAACCATGCTAAAACATGCTTCCAAAACAGTAATTAAAACATGCAAATAACCATTTTGCATCACAACAAAATCATGGCCACCACTAGAGAGAAATTCCGAAAACTTACACTTGAGCTTAGCAAAGTTTTTTAGACTTAGACTAAGCTCCCAAAACCTTCAAACCTTGGTTTTAAAATCTGAAAACCCAACTTCACTCACCGATTTCCACTTTGCTTCAAGCCAAAGCACCAAATCAAGCTTCCGGATCAACAACTCTTGGATCCAAAGATGCCTCCCCTGTTTCAACACATCAAAGCAGAGGATTAATGCATCATCATGCATTAATTGCTTCAATGAAAGCACCTAAACTCGCTGCTCTCATTCAACCTCCATTTTCGGCCACCAAACACAACCGAAAATGCATCCAAACCACTTCTAAACAAAGCCCAGCCATAAACCAGCAAAACCACACTTCCATAAACATCATATAACATCTAAAAACAACCTATTAACATCCTTATACCTCCAGCAACATCAGATCACCAAGATCACCTCAAAAACAACCTTGAAACACAAGCTAAACTTAGGAAACTCAACCTATCCGGGATTGCATCAATCAAAACTCAATTCCTTATCAATTTAGAGTTCATTTAACATCAAATACACATCTCAAATCACAGATTAATCAGATCTAACGAAAATCATGAAAAATCATCAAATCTTGCATTATAAGCCAAGATCCATTTCACCACTTTAAAACCTTTAATTAAACATCAATTTAGGATTGAAAACTTAGGAATTTCAGTAAAGAACTGATAGTTTAGAGGAGAAGGACGTTCTTACCTCCAAACTTGAGTTTCTCCTCTTTTTGGAATCAAAATCCTTGTTGAAACAAGTAGCAATTGAAGAGGTTTTGAAGATATGTTGATTAGGAATCAAATGAGAGTTGAAAGGAGGGATTTAGGTGAAGAAATCAGATCCAATTCTCTGGAAAAGAAGTGTTTGGGTTGAGAGAAAATGAGAGAAAGAAAATTAGGAAAAGTTGGTTACAAAATCCAAAAATAGCCAAATGGCTTTCCCTCCATTTTTAATATCCTTTAAAATCAGATTTTAGACTTAAAATATCTTAGAAAAATCTGGAGAAACTCCCTTTGGGTAAATAGCTCCTTAAAGATTCAAAGTTTCAACCCTTTATAAAACATCCACCAAACTTTCGAAAATTACATTTTGGTCACTAGCCAAAATGTCACCCTTCCGAAACTCATTTTCCAAAATTGATTTCACAGTTCACTTAATTATATTAAAAGATGATTTTAGAACATTTTTCCATATTTTTAATGCAACCCGAACTAGGCTTTCCTAAATTCACCTCTTTAGATTCGAACAGCACTTTGACCGAACCGGTCAACGCCCAAGACTACTAAGCCCAAAACCGGGGCGTTACAACTCTCCCCCCCTTAAGAAATTTCGTCCTCGAAATTTACCTGAAGGAAAGAGATAAGGAAACTGCTTCAGCATGTCTTCCTTCCGCTCCCACGTGGCTTCCTCAACACCTCGATGCTTCCACAGCACCTTCACCAACTCAATGGTCTTGCCACGAAGAACCTTGCTATCCGAATCCAGAACCTTCACCGGTTCCTCATCATAGGTCAAATCCGGATTCAATTCCACTTCCTCCACATGGATCACATGCGAAGGATCAGATCTATACTTCCGGAGCATAGAAACATGGAACACATCATGAATCTTCTCCAGCTCCTGAGGTAACCTCAACCGATACGCAACAGGACCCACACACTCAACAACCTCATATGGTCCAATGTATCTAGGGCTCAACTTACCCTTCCGGCCAAACCTCATCACCTTCTTCCAAGGCAAAACCTTCAAGAACACACGGTCACCCACCGCATACTCTATCTCCTTACGCTTCAAATCCGCGTAAGATTTCTGCCGGTCAGAAGCAGCCTTCAACCGCTCACAAATAAGCTTCACCTTCTCAGTGGTCCCTTTCAACAAAGCTGGCATCGAAACCAACTTTTGACCAGTTTCAGCCCAACAAAGAGGAGTCCTACACTTCCTCCCATACAAAGCCTCATAAGGTGCCATCTGTATACTCGCCTGATAACTATTGTTATAAGCGAACTCAACCAAAGGCAGATGCTTCTCCCAAGAACCTTGGAACTCAATCACGCAGCATCTCAACATATCCTCCAAGATCTGAATAACTCGCTCAGACTGACCATCCGACTGAGGATGATAGGATGTACTGAAATGCAACCTTGTACCCAGAGCTTGATGCAAACACTGCCAGAAACGCGATGTGAACCTCGGATCCCTATCCGACACAATCGACTTAGGCACACCATGCAGCCTCACAATCTCAGCAATGTACAGCTCTGCCAGCTTATCCAAAGAGAACGTAGTATGCACAGGCAAGAAATGCGCACACTTCGTCAGGTGATCCACAATCACCCAAACAGAGTTCTTCTTTGATGGAGACAAAGGTAAACCAGATACAAAATCCATGGTAACCCTCTCCCACTTCCATTCAGGGATTTTCAACGGTTGCAACAACCCAGAAGGAACCTGATGTTCAGCCTTAACCCGCTGACACACCAAACACTTGCTCACAAACTCTGCAACATCCTTCTTCAAACCCACCCAATAGTACTCATCACGAAGATCACGATACATCTTAGTACTACCAGGGTGCATAGCAAAAGGACTACTATGACCTTCAGTCAGAATAGCACGCCTCAACTCAGCATCAGCAGGCACTACTATTCGACTCCCAAAACACAACACTCCATCATCATTAAAGCAGAAATCTGAAGGCCTACCCTCCGTGATATCCTGAACATGAGACACCAAGGAATCATCCAGCAACTGCTTATCCTTGATCAACTGAACCAACGATGGTTTCACCTGCAACTCAGCAACAAGACCACCATCCCGCGATATGCTCAAGCTAGCAAACATAGCTCTCAGCTCAACATCTACCTTTCTACTCAAGGCATCCGCAACAACATTAGCCTTTCCAGGATGGTACTCAATCGTCAGATCATAATCCTTGAGTAACTCCAACCAACGCCGCTGCCTAAGATTCAACTCCTTCTGAGACATCAAATACCTCAAACTCTTGTGATCCGTGTACACAGTACACTTCTCACCATACAGATAATGCCTACAGATCTTCAGAGCAAAGACCACTGCAGCCAATTCAATATCATGCGTAGGATAATTGCGCTCATGCACCTTCAACTGCCGCGATGCATAAGCCACCACCTTACCCTCTTGCATCAGCACACACCCCAAACCAACATAGGATGCATCACTGTAGACCACAAACTCTTTCCCTGATTCAGGCTGAACCAAGATAGGAGCTTGCGTCAAAGCCGCCTTCAGCTTCTCAAAAGCCTGCTGTCTCGTTTCCGTCCACTCATACTTAACATCTTTCTGTAACAGCTTCGTCAAAGGAGCAGCAACCTTAGAAAAACCATCCACAAACCTTCGGTAGTATCCTGCCAAACCAAGGAAACTACGGACCTCATGAACAGACTTAGGAACCTTCCAGTTCATCACAGCCTCAATCTTCTGAGGATCAACACGAATCCCCTCAGCTGAGACCACATGCCCAAGAAACACCACCTCCCTAAGCCAGAACTCACACTTGCTCAGCTTAGCATAAAGCTGATTCTCCAACAAAGCTTGCAGCACAATCCTCAAATGCTCTTCGTGCTCCTCCTCAGTACGCGAGTACACGAGGATATCATCAATGAACACCACAACGAACTTGTCCAGGTATTCATGAAACACACGGTTCATCATGTCCATGAAAGCAGCAGGAGCATTTGTCAAACCAAACGGCATCACAAGGAACTCATAATGCCCATACCTTGTCCTGAAAGCTGTCTTAGGCACATCCACATCCTTCACCTTCAACTGATAATACCCTGACCTCAAGTCAATCTTAGAGAACACAACAGCTCCCTGAAATTGATCAAAGAGATCGTCAATCCTCGGCAAAGGATACCGATTCTTGATAGTCAACTTGTTCAGCTGACGGTAATCAATGCACATCCTCATAGTGCCATCTTTCTTCTTCACAAACAAGACCGGTGCTCCCCAAGGTGACACACTCGGCCGGATGAAACCACGATCAAGCAGCTCTTGCAACTGCGTCTTCAGCTCCTTAGGTGCCATTCTATAGGGAGTAATGGACACAGGAGTGGTATTCTCATACAGCTCAATCCCAAACTCCACCTCACGATTAGGAGGTAAACCAGGAAACTCCTCAGGAAAAACACCAAGAAACTCCTTCACAACCCTGATATCTTGCACCCTCAACTCCTTAGAGCTAGGATTCATCACAAAAGCTAGATAAGCTTCACAACCTTGCCTCAGCATCCTGCTCGCCTCCAAGGTAGAAACAACATTGGCAAGAAACTTCACATTCTCACCAACAACAACCACTTCATAATCATCCGCAAGCTTAAGCGAAACACGCTTATTTTCACAATCCACAACAGCACGATGCTCAGCAAGCCAATCCATACCAAGGGTTACATCAAAACCATAAAAGGGCAACTCCATAAGATCAACATGAAAAACATGTTCTTGAACAACCAAGGGACACCTTCTATAAAGCTTTCGAGTCACAACAGTTTCACCAAAAGAACTAATGACACGAACACCAACATCCAAAGACTCAACAGGCAAACCAAGCAATTCAGCATGCTCACGCAAAATGTATGAATGCGTAGATCCAGAATCAATCAAAGAAAGCAATGACAAGGACTGCAAAGTAAAGGTACCTGCAATCACATCTGCATCATTCCTCCCTTCACGCTGAGCATACACCCTCGCTTGACCTCCACCTTCAGGCTGAATAGCCACAACATGGGCTACTCCACGACCACCTTCCTCACGCCTCTGGAAATTACCACGGCCGCGCCCACGACCTCTCTGCGATGCAGCAACAACAGGAGCACGCATCTGATCACCAGCCAACCTCGGACAATCTCGCCTCAAGTGGTCTGTAGAACCACAATTCCAGCATACAAAACCAGCAGCCGTAACAGGAGCTTGCACCTCCCTCACAGCACGAGGACAGTCACGCTTCAAGTGACCACGTGAACCACAGATCCAACAAGCACTAGGGTCAGCTCTAGCATTGCCCCCTCTAGCAGGTGCACCTCCACCTCTCTTAGCTGAGGACTGATACCTCTGATCACGTCCCCTCTTGTTCCGTCCACCTCCGGAACTATACTCAGTAGCTCTCTTACCAGAACTTGCTCCAGCACCTTTCGCAGACAAACTCAAATTCATCTATATATCCTTGGCTCGGCCCACTAACACATCAAAATCATCATACTCAGTGGCCAGCACATACATCTTTACCTCCGTTATAAGACCATAACGAAACCTTTCGCACCTCTCCCGCTCATCAGGAATCAGCTCCGGTGCATACTGACTGAGTCGCACAAACTGCACCTCATACTCAGCCACACTCATGCTCCCCTGGGTAAGAGTCATGAATTCACGTTTCTTCTCATCCAGATATCTCACTCCCAGATATCTCCTCTTGAACGCATTCTGAAAGAATGTCCAAGTCACATCAGCTTCAGCCATCCCAGAGATTGTGGTCGTCCACCATGTATAAGCATCGTCCTGCAGCAAGGACACAACACATCCCAACTTTTGCACATCCGTGCAGCTCATCTGTCCCAAAATACGCTTGGTACTCTCTAGCCAAGCTTCCGAACTCTCAGCAGACATACCCCTAAACTCAGTCCCACCAAGACTGCGCAGACGCTCCAAGGGTAGTCTAACACCAGCTTCTCCTTGATGCCCAGCTCCTTGAGCTCCAGCTACTGCTGCTCGAAAAGCACCCGCAATAGCTTGTACCAGCATCGACATATCAGGCATAGCTTGCCCCTGACCAACCTCAGTTCCTGCAGCTCTAGCACCAGCTGCTGCAGCTCCAGCTCCTTCCCTCTCCGCACCACCACCACCAGGTGGAGGAGGAGGTAACACAGCACTACCCGCATTTTCTTCGTTCTCATTCCCATCCGGGGTCGTAGCTCTCACGCTACTCCTTAACTCTCTACGTGGTGCCATACTTTTACCATGCATAACAATACAAATAAAGCAAAGTCAGGCCCAGCAAGGTAAGCAATCCAAGTATTCAAGCTCAATTTCTTTCAAAATCAACATCATTTCTTTAGCTTTTGTTTGGCAATGGGTACCCTCAACATGCAACATCACAGCATATATCTCAAATGCATCAACATCTCAAGCCACTGAACATGCTTTCATACAACAAGCATACAAGCCAAACATACTTCAATCATGCATACATTCATTCCCAATTACTCGAGAACCTGGCTCTGATACCACCAAATGTAACCCCCTTAACCCGGCCTAGACGGTTGACCCGAATTAAGAAAGTCACACGGGGAAAACCAAAGTCAACCCGAAAGTCAACCTTGATTAATGACCCTTTTTTTTTCTTTTTAAACTTGTCTAGATGCACATTAACCCTAATTGTGATCACACAACAACATACTCAAAGATCACAAACATCAGAGATCAAACAGGGACCCAATTGAACATATTACAACTTTAGGGACCAAATTGTAATTTCTGATAATTAAAAGGACTTAACCCAAATTAATATTACCAACTTGAAATTAGTCAGGTTTCATGCTTCTCTGTGAAATTTCAGCTCAAAAGGACTTCCCAAACTCATACAATTGCACAAACAAGATTCAGGACCAAAATGCAAACAATTCAAAACATTTAACTGCCAATGTCAGCCCCCAACGGTCGACCGTTCCGAAACAGGTTGACCCCGTTTCGAAACACGGGCCGTTCTGCAACAGGTACCGCAACGGGTGTCTGGTAGAGGCCAAACCGTTTCGAAACGGTGCATACCGTTTCGGACCCCTGGGTTCATTCAAGGCACCCGTTCCGAAGCGGTGCACACTGTTCCGAAACGCCCTGCACAAATTTGCTCCAAATGCATTCCAAAGCATGCAATTG
Organism: Hibiscus tridactylites; assembly: GCA_958450335.1. Lineage (NCBI taxonomy): Eukaryota > Viridiplantae > Streptophyta > Magnoliopsida > Malvales > Malvaceae > Hibiscus > Hibiscus tridactylites. The sequence goes on along the minus strand of OY288292.1, from coordinate 17,609,832 downwards.
ATCATTCAAACATGCTCCAAATGCTACCAAACTTTACCAGCATGCAATTCAACATGTATAGGACATACTTGCATCAACAATTCATCAAAACAACCACATATGCAAAAAGCCCCAATTCTATAGGCATGCTTCCTACACAAGCAAACCATTTGAGCATAAACTTCCAAAACAAGCAAGTAATGATCCAATCCAATAACCAGCATTCATATCATCATTCAACATACTTAGGGAGTTCCAATCACCTCCCAAAACATACACATTGGTCCCCCATTGCCAAATTACCCAAAAGCTAAAAAGTGCTTATAAAACCTTCCATACATTGAGCTTTACTTGAACTTGAATGCTTGCCCTCCTTGCTGCCCCTCAAGGTTCTCTAATGCTCTGCATTATTGAATTAAGAAAACGAAGAGAGCGTAAGCAAAAGCTTAGTGAGGAATGCTCTTAAAAACCATTCAATAATGCAATTAAATCCATTTATAAACATGCTTAAAATCAACCTTTGCACATGCTCAAAAGCATACTTTAAACAAGCAATCTCATGCTTCAACATAAACATAACATGTCATATTGGCTCAAGTGACAATTTCCATTTCTTAAAACAAGTTCATCAACTTCCCAAGGACTTTTAAACACCTTGGCCCCAAGGACTTTTAAACACCTTGGCCATGGACTTTTAAACACCATGAATGAGGACCACACAAGGACTTTTAACCACCTTTGTGTCCATAGCTTGAATCACCCCAAGGACTTTTAAACACCTTGGCCCCAAGGACTTTTAAACACCTTGGCCCCATGGACTTTTAAACACCATGGAAAGGATCACCTAAGGACTTTTAACCACCTTAGTGTCCACAACAAGAATCATCCAAGGACTTTTAACCACCTTGATGTTCTTAAGTAACAAGGCTCACTCAAGGACTTTTAACCACCTTAGTGACCTTAACTTTTTCAAAACATCACTTGCCAATATACATCTTTTTCATCAATTAATCCACTGTTTTAAAGCATTAAACCAAGCCATTTACATCATGCATTTCAAAGCATCAAACCACATTATTTCAATTTATAAAATCAAGGAACTCCTACCTAGAGTTACCTTCAACATATGGCTTACACCATCAGCAAAAACCATGCTAAAACATGCTTCCAAAACAGTAATTAAAACATGCAAATAACCATTTTGCATCACAACAAAATCATGGCCACCACTAGAGAGAAATTCCGAAAACTTACACTTGAGCTTAGAAAAGTTGTTTAGACTTAGACTAAGCTCCCAAAACCTTCAAACCTTGGTTTTAAAATCTGAAAACCCAACTTCACTCACCGATTTCCACTTTGCTTCAAGCCAAAGCACCAAATCAAGCTTTCGGATCAACAACTCTTGGATCCAAAGATGCCTCCCCTGTTTCAACACATCAAAGCAGAGGATTAATGCATCATCATGCATTAATTGCTTCAATGAAAGCACCTAAACTCGCTGCTCTCATTCAACCTCCATTTTCGGCCACCAAACACAACCGAAAATGCATCCAAACCACTTCTAAACAAAGCCCAACCATAAACCAACAAAACCACACTTCCATAAACATCATATAACATCTAAAAACAACCTATTAACATCCTTATACCTCCAGCAACATCAGATCACCAAGATCACCTCAAAAACAACCTTGAAACACAAGCTAAACTTAGGAAACTCAACCTATCCGGGATTGCATCAATCAAAACTCAATTCCTTATCAATTTAGAGTTCATTTAACATCAAATACACATCTCAAATCACAGATTAATCAGATCTAACGAAAATCATGAAAAATCATCAAATCTTGCATTATAAGCCAAGATCCATTTCACCACTTTAAAACCTTTAATTAAACATCAATTTAGGATTGAAAACTTAGGAATTTCAGTAAAGAACTGATAGTTTAGAGGAGAAGGATGTTCTTACCTCCAAACTTGAGTTTCTCCTCTTTTTGGAATCAAAATCCTTGTTGAAACAAGTAGCAATTGAAGAGGTTTTGAAGATATGTTGATTAGGAATCAAATGAGAGTTGAAAGGAGGGATTTAGGTGAAGAAATCAGATCCAATTCTCTGGAAAAGAAGTGTTTGGGTTGAGAGAAAATGAGAGAAAGAAAATTAGGAAAAGTTGGTTACAAAATCCAAAAATAGCCAAATGGCTTTCCCTCCACTTTTAATATCCTTTAAAATCAGATTTTAGACTTAAAATATCTTAGAAAAATCTGGAGAAACTCCCTTTGGGTAAATAGCTCCTTAAAGATTCAAAGTTTCAATCCTTTATAAAACAGCCACCAAACTTTCGAAAATTACATTTTGGTCACTAGCCAAAATGTCACCCTTCCGAAACTCATTTTCCAAAATTGATTTCACAGTTCACTTAATTATATTAAAAGATGATTTTAGAACATTTTTCCATATTTTTAATGCAACCCGAACTAGGCTTTCCTAAATTCACCTCTTTAGATTCGAACAGCACTTTGACCGAACCGGTCAACGCCCAAGACTACTAAGCCCAAAACCGGGGCGTTACAAAAAAGTCATATCAAAGCAAGTCAAGCACACCATTTTTAAAGCATTTAAATAAAACATGCTTAACTGAAACATATATTTCATGCTTTCTTAATAATCCTTTCATTTACAAAGCTTTTGATAATACATGCTCGATCAAAACGTATGCATCATTCTATCATATATTCATATATTGGCAACAATATGACTAATCAAAACCGTTATCATTTAAATATAAATCTCATCGGATACTAGAATTATGGTAGATATAATCTTTCAATCCCCCTTTAACGATGACAATCATCTTTCAATTACCTTTTAAGGGTCGAGGTAATCTTTCAACCCCCTTTTTATCCTCAACGACTCAAAATAGTACCTTTAAACTACCCTCAAAGCCGGAGACCTCAACGACTCAAGATAGTGCCTTTAAACTATCCTCAAAGTCGGAACACATCGATCCGGAATAGTACCTTTAAACTATCCTCAAAGTCGAAATAAGGACCGGTAGGCTCTTGCCTTTTCTCAATCTTTATAGTGCACTTTAATCTTATGGCTAGCCATCTATATCCTTTTCATCTTTATAGTGTCACATATCCAATATATATCATACATGCATGAGAACTTGCTATTTTTTAATGCAACATAAACTCATTTCATCACATTATTCAAAATCATGCTCGCAACATTCTAATTAATGGTTGTGCATTTGGTGCACTTATTTAAACCATTCTCATGTTAATTTAACATGACAAATCACAATCATTATGCATAATAATATTAAGTTTCATCCTCATGCATTTATTAAATCTCATTTCAAAACATTTATTCAAATCAACCTTTCATGTAGCATTTCAAAATTCACTAGTAAAATTAGAAAACATTTACTTCCGAGTTTAGCTAAGCTTGCTAAGCTTTAATTAACCCCTCAAAGCTATAATTCAAACCTATTTATAGTACTAAAACACAATTGTACTCACCAACTTGATATCATCTCGATGATGATGTCTCGACGCTTAATTGAAAAACGTCTCAACATTGTCATCTTCCAAAAAAAAATACATGAATGAATACCAATAGGACCATCAAAGTAACCACTTTAATTAAAATTCCCCACGACACCAAATACGAATCAAAATAAAATCCCCGCTCCATCTCCCCTTCACGACACTGCATCATAATTCCGTTAAAAAATTCACGCTACTGCTCATTCAATCCCCCCGTGGATCCTTTTTTCTTAAACCAAATTATATACGTATGGAAGCAACAACACACCACCATTTCCCTTTTTTCTTTTTATATAATTCCTTTTTCCTTTTATACTACAATCAAATAAAAAAGGCAACAGCAATTAACGAGCAGCGCCACAATTCCTCTGTCCGCGTATCAAATGGAGTCCAACTATTAGCCTTTTAATCCCCTTTGGGGAAATTTATCGAACACTTACAAAGCAAACTAACATGTGGTTCAATAATTCAATCAAACATTCTATCAATCATCTCATTCATTCGAGAATCTAAATCTAAATTTAACCAATTGGATTAATTTTAGAAATTAAATCACAAAATCAACTTTAGATTATTATTACACATGCACAAAACATTAGAACTCTATAGAAATCATTAGATTACTATAATCTAATCAAGATTTAAGAGAAAATCCATTAAAATCCTAGAATTCTATTAGAAATTCGTTTTAATTATCCCAAAGTATGAGAACTCATAGATTAAGAATAAAAATCATGTAGAAAATCATTAAAAAACATTTTCTCACTTTGCTTGATGAAAAATCAACTTGAAGATGAACTCCCCTCTTAATTTTCAATAAGAAAAATAGTGAAGATGATGTAGAAATCAAAATCCTTAATCCGTAATTGTTTAGAAATAAATGGGGAAGAAATTGGAGTAGAAATAATTAAGGAATCAAGAAATCCCTAAGTTTTCTTTGGAAGAAAATGAGAGAAACGTAGGAATGCTTACTTCTTTTTTTGTTAAAAACAAGTGGAGAAATGTTATGAATATTTATCTATGTGGATGTCTATAATGATAAGTACTTTATCAAGGAGATTTGATTAACTTTATCATTAGAAACATTATCTTCATTAATTAGAGTTTAATGTATTATATACTTCTTATGCCTATAAATAGATGATCCAATGAAGGCATTGTATACACTTGAGTATTGAGAATAATATAAATTTTCATCTTCCTCTCATCTCTTTGTTCTTCCATTCTTGTTCTTTGTTCTTATTATTTTTATTATTTATTTTATTCACAACACGTTATCAACACGAGACTCTAATCAAGAATATTTCTTTATTTATTTTATAATTCCATTAAAAATACCACTTAAATCTCCTTTTATAAAATTTTCATTAATGAAATCTTGCAATTCTTGTAATATAGTCGCTATGTAATTTAATATTAAATCAACCCTTTTAAAATTAACCAAGTTCAATTTCATCCTTTGACAAACAAATTAAAAATTTTCTAAAAATATTAGCCACCATAAATTTATCAGAAACTAATTTAATCAACCCAACTTATTTTTCAAAATTAATTAATTAGCTAAAGTATTACCCAAAAATCCAACCCAATTCCGATAATTCACCCAAATCTTCTAGCCCATTTTCCAGGGTGTTACAGTTTTAAAGTATCTTTTTAATTTTTTGGGAGTGTATTTATCCATTTTTACACTTGTTGATTAGTTAAAGGAGTTGGAGAGCCATCCAACACCAATGGTCAGGAGAAAAAGTGAATAGGAGCTTGTTAGAAGGAGTTTTCGAGATTTTGAGCAAAGTTTGTACATCTCAAACTTGAAGTGCTTCATGCTTTTTAGAATAGTGGTTGCTTTGCATATTTAAGCATTTGATGAGTGGTTGAGTGTTTAGCATAATGGCCATGGTTGCTCTTTGGATTATTGTTCTTGTTATTAAAGATGTGATTAAATTGTCATAGTATGCTAATAAAATCTTATTAAACTTTAGGAAACGTGAAACTACTCTTATTGGTCGAAATTGGGGATCTCAAGTTGAATCTCGTAGCTTAAGAAGCCATTTATGGGCTTCAATACCGGTTCGCGGGAGACTCGTATCGGTACCCCTTGATTATTGTGAAGAAAAAGGATGAACTAAATGTAGTCTACCAGTACGAGATTCATCCAGTATTGGTACGCCACTCAAGAAGTATTGGTACAGGTCAACTCGTACCACTAGTCGAATGTTTTATAAATTTCAGTAACGAGTTTTGGTATTAGTACGATTTTAAGCTTATCGGTACTCAAGCCCCAGGTATCGGTACGGTTGATTTAGTACCAATACGAGCTGGCTTTGCCAAATTCCAATAGCATGTTTTGGTATTAGTACGGTAAATCGAGTACCGATACAAGTGGGCTGAGTACCAGTGCCCATTAAAGCCACTGCCCAAAATTTGATAAATTTCTATAATGGCTTAATACGAGTTTGGGAAGGTGTTATATCGTGACATATTCAAATATGATGAACTGTAATAACGAGCTTTTGGTTGAACTATAACTTTAAATGCCCTTAATTAATGATCTTCCCTTGCCTTGTATTGTATATGGTCCTTGTGAGCCTTAAATTGATTGCATGATTTATTGGTATGGGATCCGGATACTCAAGAAAGGTACTACAATACATATACTATCAATGCACTCAATGTCTTTGTGGTCTGGAGTGGCATTCATCACTTGATGTCTTTGTGGTTCCCGGGTATGTGGCATTCACTATCCGATGTTTTGTGGTATCTGGTATGTGGCTTGCACCACCTGATATGTTCGTGGTCCTGGGTGGGTGGCATTGTATGGTATTTGATGTTTGTGTGATCATAAATACCGTGTGAGGTACTCGATGCCTATGTGGTTCAGAGTACATGTGTGGCTAGCCTGATGTCTTAGTGGTCCTGGGCTAAACAAGTTTGACTACCATTGTGATGGTAACTGGTGATTGAATTGCTTGTTCATGACATATACTCATTGCTTATATTTCATGCTTACTTTTATGAATGTCACGAAGTAGTATAATAGAGTAGACATGTACCACTAAGATTTGTAAGCTTAGTGTGCAGATTAGTTGTTTTCGTGTGTATGTTGACAGGTCACTCGCTTGGGAGGAGCACATCGTCGAGAATTTCCCATCATCGATTCAAATCGAGTTCAATACCTTGATTTTAGTGGTTGGGCTATGTATCCATAGACCCTTATTGTATTTGGTTTGTAACTCTTATTATTTTCTTTTGAAATACAGTGTTTTGAATTCGTATGGAGCTCCCTTTTTATTTTGGATTGATCTATCCATGAAAGTCTTGTTTTATGATTTGATTTAATTGCATTTATTGCTAAACTTGGGTTTTAAAATTTAGTGAAATTTAATTGGTTGGGTTAGAGGTAGCCTAAATGTAGCGTCTTAGATCCGGTGGGATCGGGGTTTTACACGAATTGCACAATTTTGAAGGAATTTTTGTTGTGGATTTTGTGGAGCAAAATGCAAGAAGAGTATTGCTTCAATGAGTTTTCAGTTGTAGGGGGAGTAATTCTCAATCAATTCAATGACATTCTACGGATGTTACATAAGAATTGGAGTTGTTGAAGACTTGGCGGCAGTGCTTTAACGAATATTTGGCTTACGTGAAAATTTAAGTTGTTGGTGACTTGAAGACCAATACTCAAATGGAATTTGTGTCAAGGGGGAGACTTGATATATTTTGACTCAAATTCTAATTGGTAATTAAGTTGAAATTTATTGTAATTTTAGTTGTTGAATATTACTTGGTAGTTAGGGTTTGCTTTAATGAGTAAATATCTATATTAGGTAGA